>JBBBVM010000783.1:0-723360 GCA_037355625.1 Petunia x hybrida
GGTTTTTCAAGTTCATGTTTTAATAGCGGTTCGCAGACAGAACAACGACGGAAATAAGTGAGTTAAAGCAAAAAGAAGAATGAAAGATTAAGAAGATTGTAAAGTTGGAAGGGAGACAAATAATGACTTTATATAGGAAAGGAGGTAAACATTACCTCGATAATCGGTGAAGAGTAACCGCCGCACGAACCAGTGCACGTGGTCCTGATGAGAAGTTGAAGTGACAACCGCCATTTTAAATACATAACCAGAAGCACGCCACGTGTTTTCCCGCCAAAATTTCAGACCACTTGTCAAACTCACACAGATGCTCATTCGGCAAGTGGATGGACTATCTGTATTGGTCAAAATCCGGATGCGCACTTGCTGCACGTGATATGTGAAGTGGCGAGCACAGTAAGAACATCGGAGACAGGTCGGCAAGGATTTTCCATAAACGATTGAGCAACAATGGAAGCTTTGAGGAGAGCAACCGATTAATGATTCGGATGCTATCGTCCGATGGCTAAGAAGAGATTAGCCTTATCGTTAACTGACTTTGATATTTTTGGGTGATCGTTAGACGTGGATGAAGGCATCATCTGATAGTGGAGAAACATGCAAAAGGAGGAGTTTTATTAGAGTTACAGTTCTACATCTATAAATAGGGCCTCTCCCTCCCCTTTGTACTTATACGTTCTGTTAAACACAAACCTCTCATTAAGCTTTCATCAATATATCTTCGATTACTATTGCAAACTACCATTGTCTTTCCATTTTGTTGTGCTGCTATATTATTTAATGCTCAATCTTATTTCGCTTGGCTTCACTTGGAAAGGAGACGAATTTCATCCTTCACATCGGAGCACAAGCAATCGACTGATCTAATAAGCTTTATTTTATTGCTTTCATTTACTTAATTATTTCTTTAGATCGTTGCCAGCGTTTTGCTTGCTTATTATTGATTGTCATCATCTTCTTCAACTGATTCAGTTTAGGTTATTAATTGCTATATCAGTAATCTTAAACGGATTCATTGTCATTAACTATAAAACTCGGTCCTTAATTCATATAAATCATAACCTTAGAACAGTCTCGTCGTCTCTTTGATTGAACATCATATTCATCTCCCGCATTTCCCATTGTTCGGTTGTTCTTTGCATTGATAATTTGCTCTGTTCATGTATCTTAACTTCAATCAGACAAACGTATAATTCATCAATCGTCCGTTCTGATTTCGATCACTTAGCTAACCTAGCCTGTAACATAAGCTCAAAGATCAACCAATCGGATTTCGATATAAAACGGTTGTGACATGACCCGAATTCTCGGTTAGGCCGTGCGGGCACCCGACCATCTCCCCTAAACCTGTCGGGCGAACCCTGCTGACTGAATCGATATAAATTGTGAAGAATTACCTTGAAATGAAAATGAACCAAACTTTAACAACATAAGATAATTCTCAAGGATAGACAAACATACAAGCTGTCTGAATAATACACCTAACTACCCAGAATACACAGTTTTAAAGGTTTTCAGATCAGACATCTAAGAAGGCCAAAAGATATACACACCTCTCGAAGAGAGCAAAAGTAAAGAAAACTGTAATATCTGAAGTTGGTGGCCGCAATGAACAAGATGGCTCACCGTAGACAGCTGAAAACGTACTACTCCTCAATCACGACGCGACTGGCTGGGTCCTGGAGCAGAATCTTCCGAACGAAAAGAAAATACAAGAACAAATAGGGGGTGAGTCATAAGGACTCAATAAGTGCGAACAAACTAGCAACCTCGAAAAACAGATACGCTAGTCAGGGAAACGGAACCAGAAAACAATCAACAAATAAGCAATGCACATATAAGCAGAACAGTAGTCATGTACAGAAAGACTACACAATGGTATGAAATGAAATGGAATGAGATGAAATGAAATGAAATAAAATGAAATGAAATATGATGCAAAGGGTCACATGTGCCCGTAATCCCATCCCGAAGCGGAATACTCCTGCATTAGAGGGGAATCCAATCTGATAACCAACTGGAGCAGAATACTCCTACTCCTGGGGCGGAATACTCCTGCACCCGATATAATATAAACCAGAGGCGGAATACTCCTGCACTCTCCTGGGGCGGAATACTCCTGCACCCGATATGATATGCAATGTAATGCATATGAATGCAATATGATGCAATAATAACCCTTCACCGGTGCGGGACTCTCATCGACAGCCAGGAAGTAGATGCCAACTCACAGCCAGAGTACAATGCTCAGATCCTCAATGCAATACCAACAACAGGACATAACATATAATATACAATGTAAATCCAAAGCTAAGGCGTAATGAGTACGCCTATCGGCAGCTACACAGGTAAGAAACACGTGGTAGAAAATCCACGAGGCCAGGTGCCTCCAAAGAAATGGATATTAACACTTACCGTATTCCAAAGCTAGCCCTGCTACTCAACAACTGTTTTTTCCTTTGGATTAACTTCCAAACGATCCCGCTCTATTCAATAAGCAGAAAAATTATATCAAATAAAGCTAAAGGCTTCATTCCTTATGTCTTAGGGCAATCCAGTTAGGAACCTGATACCCTATTCGCATACGCAATACGCAGGCCAGGCCTATGTATAGGGTTCAAAGTCACATAACCAAACCCCAAATAAATTACATTTATATGTTGCCCATAACTCACTGAGTACGAATATATAATCATTTCCATCATCGGGGGCCAATTGACCCTTTAAACTATCAATTTAAGTCATTAGGGCGATGTCTAATATCCCTATTTTTACCGTAAAAATATATTCAAACACACGTAATAAGCTAAGGTAATGATGTTTGGAGATTTGGGATAGAAATTCCATTATTTTTCCACCTCTTTTTCCCTTTTTTCCTCTTTCTTTTCTAGCCTTTCTTTTCCTGTCTCTGTTTGTATGTTTCTGTCTGTATATCGTAACTAGCTGCTAGCTAAGGGATTAAATCCCTTAGCTAACCGACCTTGCTAACTTTCTTTCTTTTTTTTCAATAAATTCGCTAAGACGATTAAAATTAAAATAGAACCCTAGAGAAGTCAAAGTGATCCCAAATCATTCGAGCAAGTTATACAAAATATATGTAACATACTCATTAACTCGGATCTTAAATCGGACTCCCGAAACTCAAAATGCGAATTAAAAGGAAAAAGACCAAATTATGAATTTTTCGGAACTTTAGCCGAAATAACCGAACAACCTCGAAACTCACGTAAAAAATTCACATATTTCATAAATGACCATACGAACCTAGCGACGCTTTCAGATTTCGAATCGGAGCTCATTCGCCAAAATTGTGCTCGAAAATCTCTTTTTTACGATTTATCACTAACGAAAACTGAAACCTTCTTCCGATGCCTATCAATCGAGGTCTAATTTAGCTCAAATTTTACAGACAAGTCAGGATGGTCCTTACAAAGCTTTTAAAATTGATGGCACGTCAATCGGAGTCCAAATTCCCAAAAGACTACTTAAGGTCGTTTCATTCTTCTCCACTTAGACTCTCGTTCGTCCTCAAACGAGCAAGAGTCTAAAATAGATTTCACACCTCTAATGAGAATGCTTACACCAATTTTCAATGACATTTACTGCGAAACCAAAATCATATACAATGATAAGAACTTTTAGGCTTTAAAGACCAAGATCGAACCTGAATCGTCAAAGAGGTAAGGATACCTCTCACGCATACTGGACTCAAGCTCCCAAGTGTCCTCCTCACGAGGACGATTATTCCATCGCACTCGAACCATCGGAATCTGCTTCGAACAAAGCTTCCAGACATCACGCGCAACTATAGCAACTGGGAACTCCTCATAAGCCAAATTCACATCTAGCTGAGCAGGGTCTAATTCGATCACTTCGGAAGGATCTCGGATACACTTGCGGAGCATCGATACTTGGAAAACCGGGTGAACTGGCATAGAAGCTGGCAAGTCGAGCCGATAAGCTACCTTACTAATATGCTTCTCGATACGGAAAGGGCCAATGAACCTGGGACTAAGCTTTCCTTTCCTACCAAATCTCTTTACACCTCGCATCGGTGACACTTTCAAAAATACCATATCTCCGACCTCGAACTCTAACTCTCGGCTCCTTTGGTTCGAGTATGAAATCTGCCTACTCTGGGCGGTCCGTAAACGATCCTGAATAACACGAACAACATCAAGAGTCTGACGAACCATATCTGAACTCATCACCTCGACATCTCGAGGCTCAAACCAGCCAATAGGAGAACGACATCGATGACATATAAGGCCTCAAATGGAGCTATCTGAATGGAAGACTGGTAGCTATTATTATAAGAGAACTCTGCTAATGGCAAATGATCATCCCAGTAACCCTCGAAGTCCAATGAACAAGCTCTCAGCATGTACTCTAAAATTTGAATAACCCGCTCGGACTGACCGTCAGTCTGAGGATGGAATGTTGTGCTAAGCTGCAACTAAGTCCCCAACTCTCTCTGAAAAGACTGCCAGAACTGAGAAGTGTCTGAGATAATAAATACAGGAGTACCATGCAGCCTAACCACTTGCTCAATGAAAATCCGAGCCAATCTCTGAGCTGAATCAGTAGTCTTTACAGGGATAAAGTGAGCTGATTTAGTCAGTCTGTCGACAATAACCCAGACTGAATCGTGGCGCCGCAGGGTCTTTGGCAGACCAACTATAAAATCCATCATGATGTGCTCCCACTTCCACTCGGGAATGGGCAATGCCTGAGCTAACCCTGCTGGTCTCCGGTGCTCGAACTTAACCTGCTGACAGTTCAAGCAACGAGATACATAATCAAATACATCTCTCTTAATCCCCTTCCACAGTATAGCTCTCGGAGGTCCTGATACATTTTTTGTAATACCAGGATGAATGGAATAATGCGAGCTATGAGCTTCACCGAGCACTGACTGCCTCAAATCCCCAACATCAAGAACACAGAGTCGACCATTAAACCGAAGAATTCCATCTGAATCAAGCTCGAAGGAGGGAACTCCTCCACTTAGGACACAACCATGCAACTCCTGCAGATGAGGATCCTCGAACTGTCTTCTCTTAATCTGACTGACTAAGGAAGACTGAGCTGAAATACACGCTAAAACTCGACTGGAGTCTGGGAGAAGAAATCTCACGCCAGAGTCGCCAAGGGACTGCAATTCTCGGGCCAATGGTCTCATATCAGCATAAAGAAAAGCCATGCTGCCCATGGACTTCCTGCTCAAAGCATCTGCTACCACGTTCGCCTTCCCAGGATGATAGCAGATAGTGAGATCATAATCTTTAATCAATTCAAACCACCTCCGCTGCCGGCCATTAAGATCCTTCTGAGAGAGAAGATACTGCAGACTCTTATGATTCGTATACACCTCACAAGGCTCGCCATAAAGATAATGCCTCCATATCTTCAAAGCAAAGACCACAGCTGCCAATTCTAAATCGTGAGTCGGATAATTCTTCTCATTCGGCTTCAACTGTCTGGAAGCATAAGCAATTACCTTCCCGTGCTGCATAAGAACACAACCAAGGCCCACACGAGATGCATCACAATAGACTACAAATCCACCGGTGCCCGAAGGAAGGGATAGCACTGGAGCTGAAGTCAATAAGGCCTTAAGCTTCTGGAAGCTTGCCTCACACTCATCGGACCATCGAAACTGAACCGCCTTCTGCGTCAGGCGAGTCAGGAGAGCTGCAATAGTAGAGAACTTCTCCACAAACCTTCAATAATAACCTGCCAATCCAAGGAAGCTGCGAATCTCCGTCATAGTGGTAGAACGAGGCCATTTCTGCACTGCTTCAATCTTCTTTGGATCAACCTTGATACCTTCACTGGATACCACGTGACCCAAAAATGCCACAGAATCAAGCCAAAACTCACATTTCGAGAACTTAGCATACAACTTACGATCACGGAGGGTCTGAAGAACTACCCTCAGATGATAATCATGCTCCTCGTGGCTACGAGAATAAATAAGAATATCATCAATGAAGATAATGACAAAGGAATCAAGGAATGGCTTAAACACCCGGTTCATGAGATCCATAAAGGCTGCAGGGGCATTAGTCAGCCTAAAAGACATAACTAGGAACTTATAATGGCCGTAACGAGTCCTAAATGCAGTCTTCGAGATATCTGACTCACGAATCTTTAGCTGATGATAACCAGATCGCAAATCAATCTTTGAAAAGAATTTGGCACCCTGCAACTGATCAAACAAATCATCAATACGAGGCAAGGGATACTTATTCTTGATTGTGACCTTATTTAGCTGACGATAATCAATACACATCCGCATAGTCCCATCTTTCTTTTTCACGAATAGAATAGGAGCACCCCACGGAGAAATACTAGGCCTAATGAACCCCTTATCAAGCAAATCCTGCAACTGCTCCTTCAGCTCCTTTAACTCTGATGGAGCCATGCGATAAGGAGGGATAGAAATAGGCTGAGTCCCTAGCACTATATCAATGCCAAACTCGATCTCTCGATCAGGAGGAAGTCCTGGCAAATCATCTAGAAACACGTCAGGGAACTCCCTAACGATAGGAACAGAATCAAGAGATGGAATCTCCATAGTGGTATCTCGAACCATCGCAAGATACGCTGAACACCCTTTATCCATCATCCGCTTTGCCTTCAGGAAAGAAATAACATGCCCCATGGGTGGCAAATAAGAGCCCTGCCACACCACCGGTGCTGAACAAGGAAGAGACAGCTGAAGAGACTTGGCATGACAATCTAACGTGGCATGACACGACGTCAACCAATCCATGCCAATAATAACATCAAAATCAACCATATCTAGGATTAGAAGATCTACTAGTGTCTCACGACCCCCAAAAGATATGGTACAAGCTGGATAAACTCGATTCACAATGACAATGTCTCCAATAGGAGTAGAAACACAGAATGGATCACGAAGACGCATATAATCAACATGAAAACCCGACGCAAAATAAGGAGATACATATGAATATGTAGATCCCGGATCCACCAAAGAATATGCATCTCGACCACAAACAGATAAAATACCTGTAACAACAGCTGGGGATGCCTCGGCATCCTGCCTGGCCGGCAGTGCATATAGCTGTCTCTGCGGCTGAGCTGAGCCGCTGCCCTGATGACCACCTCTAGAGGGACCACTAGGACCACATCCACGACCTCTACCGGGTGGTGGTGCACCTCTAACTGGCTGAGACCCTGGAGGGCCACCCTGAGGCTGCTGCTGCTGCATAGGTGCTAGAAGGCGAGGGAAAAGGCGGCTACTACCCTGCTGATGGAGATAAGGGCAATCCTTCTTATGATGCCCTAGATCCTGACAGATAAAGCACCCTGGAGCAAATCTACGCTGATCAAACTGAGACTGATCTCGCGGGCGAAACCAAAACTGACCCTGAGAAGAAGTAGGCGCGTTCTGAGAACCACGCGCTGGAAACTGAGCTGGTCTGACAGGAGTCCTACTCTACTGCTGATAACTCCTACCTCCATACGAGGTACTAGAATGCCCTGGACCGCGAGATCTCTTACTCTCCCGCTCTAACTCCTCTATCTCCAATCTATGATAGGCCTCATACCTCTTGGCAATATCGACAGCGACATCAAATAGAGTACCAGCCTCAATCTCACGAGCCATCTGGGACCGCAAATGAGGAGAAAGCCCATCAATAAAACGTCTGACCCTCTCATAGGGCTCCTGTACGAGATCTAGAGCATAGCTGGACATCTCTGAAAAACAAAAGCTCGTACTCCGTGACTGACAGGTTACCCTATCCAATCCTCTCAAGCTGTCTCCTCTTCTCATCCTGCTGACTGCGAGGGAAAAACTTCTCCAAGAATCGATGGGAGAACTCACTCCAGGTCAGCTTAGGTAGGCCCTGCCTAGCTGATTGGAGTGCGGTCCACCAAGCTAAAGCCGGACCCTCAAACTGTTAGGTAGTATAATCAACTCCATATTGCTCAAGATATCCAAGGGCCTCTAAGATACGCTGACATTGATCAAGAAACTCACGAGGCTTGAGCTTATCTGATTTCTGACCAAAGAACTTCGGAGGACTAAGTCGGATAAAATAATGCAGCCTTGCCGGATCATCAACTTGACCAGCTACCTGGACTGGCTGACCAGCCTGAACTACCGGAGGTATAACACCCGCTACCTCTGGAACATGACCACCTGGAACATGAACTGCTGGGGCTACATGTGGAGCTGGAATGGGGGCTTCCTAAACCTGAGAACCAATATCTACCGCAGCCTGAAGAGCTGCCTGAGGGATAGGAGCGTCTTCGTCAGCCTGAGGAATAGGAGCATCTACAGCAGCCTGAGGAATAGGAGCATCTACAGCAACCTGAGGAATATGAGCATCTACGACAACCTGAGGAATAGGAGGTCCCTGGGGCATCTGCGTCGCTAAGAATCTCATAAAAGCGTCATGAAGTGCGGGGGACGAATAAGCCCTGCTCCCCCTGCCCAGCAAAAGCTGGCACTACCGGAAACTCTGAAGTAGGATCAACATGATCCACCATCCTCGCGGCCTGGACAACTCTACCTCTGCCTCGACCACGACCTCTACTGCAGCCAACACCACTACCTCGCGAAGCAGCAGGAATAGGGGCGACCACTGGCTCCTCCACCTCTCGCTGAACATTCGCGCGCGTTCTCACCATTTACTGCGGAAAATTAGAAATATTTAACTTCAGATAAGAAGACTCACGCACGTCAGGGAAAGAAAGAAAGGAAACTGCCGAAATGCCACCATAGCCTCTCGTAGATAGGTACGGACGTCTCCGCCCGATCAGCGAGACTCTATTATACACTGTCATGATCTGGAAAGACTCTAAACTGGGCTCTGATACCAACTGACACGATCCGAATTCTCGGTTAGGTCGTGCGGGCACCCGACCATCTCCCCTAAACCTGTCGGGCGAACCCTGTTGACTGAATCGATATAAATTGTGAGGAATTACCTTGAAATGAAAATGAACCAAACTTTAACAACATAAGATAATTCTCAAGGATAGAAAAACATACAAGCTGTCTGAATAATACAGCTGACTACCCAGAATACACAGTTTTAAAGGTTTTCAGATAAAACATCTAAGAAGGCCAAAAGATATACACACCTTCCGAAGGGAGCAAAAGTAAGGAAAACTGTAATATCTGAAGTTGGTGGCCGCAATGAACAGGATGGCTCACCGTAGACAGCTGAAAATGTACTACTCTTCAATCACGACGCAACTGGCTGGGTCCTGGAGCAGAATCTGCCGAACGAAAAGAAATACAAAAACAAATGGGGGTGAGTCATAAGGACTCAATAAGTGCGAACAAACTAGCAACCTCGAAAAATAGATACGCTAGTCAGGGAAACGGAACCAGACAACAATCAACAAATAAGCAACGCACATATAAGCAGAACAGCAGTCATGTACAGAAAGTCTACACAATGGTATGAAATGAAATGGAATGAGATGAAATGAAATGAAATATGATGCAAAGGGTCACATGTGCCCGTAATCCCATCCCGAAGCGGAATACACCTGCATTCGAGGGGAATCCAATCTGATAACCAACTGGAGCGGAATACTCCTGCTCCTGGGGCGGAATACTCCTGCACCCGATATGATATAAACTAGAGGCGGAATACTTCTGCACTCTCCTGCGGCGGAATACTCCTGCACCCGATATGATATGCAATGTAATGCATATGAATGCAATATGATGCAATAATAACCCTTCACCGGCGCGGGACTCTCATCGACAGCCGGGAAGTAGATGCCAACTCACAGCCAGAGTACAATGCTCAGATCCTCAATGCAATACCAACAACGGGACATAACATAGAATATATAATGTAAATCCAAAGCTAAGGCGTAATGAGTACGCCTATCGGCAGCTACACAGGTAAGGAACACGTGGTAGAAAATCCACGAGGCCAGGTGCCTCCAAAGAAATGGATATAAATACTAACCGTATTTCATAGCTAGCCCTGCTACTCAACAACTGTTTTTTCCTTTGGATTAACTTCCAAACGATCTCGCTCTATTCAATAAGCAGAAAAATTATATCAAATAAAGCTAAAGACTTCATTCCTTATGTCTTAGGGCAATCCAGTTAGGAACCTGATACCTAATTCACATACGCAATACACTGGCCAGGCCTATGTACAGGGTTCAAAGTCACATAACCAAACCCTAAATAAATTATATTTATATGTTGCCCATAACTCACTGAGTACGAATATATAATCATTTCCATCATCGGGGGCCAATTGACCCTTTAAACTATCAATTTAAGTCATTAGGGCGATGTCTAATATCCCCATTTTTACCATAAAAATATATTCAAACATACGTAATAAGCTAAGATAATGAGTTAACATCATTACCTGGAGATTTGGGATAGAAATTCCACTATTTTTCCACCTCTTTTTCCCTTTTTTCCTCATTCTTTTCTAGCCTTTCTTTTCTTGTCTCTGTTTGTATGTCTCCCCCTGTACATCGTAACTAGCTGCTGCTAAAGGATTAAATCCCTTAGCTAACCTAACTTGCTAATTTTATTTCTTTTTTTTCTTTTTTTTAATAAATTCGCTACGACGATTAAAATTAAAATAGAACCCTAGAGAAATCTAAATAATCCCAAATCTTTCGAGCAAGTTGTACAAAATATATGTAACATACTCGCCAAGGCGGATCTCAAATCGGACTCCCGAAACTCAAGACGCGAATTAAAAGGAAAAAGACCAAATTATTAATTTTTCGGAACTTTAGCCGAAATCAACCGAACAACCTTGAAACTCACGTCAAAAATTCACATATGTCATAAATGACCATACGAACCTAGCGACGCTTTCAGATTTCGAATCGGAGCTCATTCGCCAAAATTGTGCTCGAAAACCTCTTTTTTACGATTTATCGCTAACGAAAACTTGAACCTTCTTCCGATGCCTACCAACCGAGGTCTAATTTAGCTCAAATTTTATAGAAAAATCGGGATGGTCCTTACAAAGCTTTTAAAATTGATGGCACGTCAATCGGAGTTCTAATTCCTGAAATGACTACTTAAGATCGTTTCAGGTTGCATGAGGCTCAACTAAATATAAATTTAATTGTGATACCTGAAATTATATTTTAGAAAATATAGTCGAGTTACATGCTGGCATCTGTAGTAGAATTTATATGTAAGGCTGTCCAAGAACATCAACTCCAATTACTTGGTAATCCAGGATGCTGAGAAAATAAAGATTGATGTCAACTGGTTACAAACTCGACTTGATGGAATTAAATATGTAGTAACAGCAATCATTGTTATTTTCCAAGACACACCACTTATTACTTAAGGACCAGTTTCTTCAATATGTTCCTTTACTTTTTTGAATGCGGAATTAAAACTGTAAGTAAATGAACACTTGATGTTAGCGCGGAAAAACCCCATTAACTAGGGATCAAAAAACGACGACCTACTCTTCCAAGTAGGATTTCAACTTCACTATTTGAAACATTCACTTGGTTACAAGACTACCTTCTTACTAACCTAGGACTAACTCTAATCCTATAGTGACCCCTTTCACAATCAGTGAAGTTTCACCAAGTACAAAACTTGAATCCAAATAATACAACTCGATAGTACCTACTACAGATGAACTAAGACTGAACTTTGACAAGACTGAATTTAAGGAACAGGCTCTTTACTTAGTTCCCTGTAGCTTAATGATTACACAAATATAATAAAGACTCTTTTAATGCTATAGCTCGATACTCTCTGTATTTGTGCACACTTCAACAGCTGAGATGCTTATGTTTTTATAGCCTCGAAATCCAAGAAGTCTTGAGCAATTAGAACTCCAAAGCTTCCAAGAGTTTGAGTCCTAATTGGACTCCCTTGCTAGGATAACTGAAATCCTTTTGCTCTTATCCAATCTTTTCATATCTCGTGCAGCCCTGCATAATTATCAAGATAAAAATTAGATTTAGGATAATAATTAATTTTTCCGCTTAAATGATTTTGCATAATAATATATTCAGCTACAGTGATCTAAAGGAACCTGTCCTTGGATATGTTCCTTAGTCATCAGTCAAAACTGCAGCTTATCCAAGCTAACATTTTCCCCCTTTTAGATGATGACAAACTCATAGACGTAGCTCAATGTCCTTAATGTCCTGAACCACAACTTGTAACTGAAAAGAAACATTAGTAGAAACTTATTTCATCATTAAGGATCATGTTCTCAATCAGGTTATAAATATCACAAGCAAAATCAGACTTACTCTTCCCCCTTTTGGCATCATTGAAAAGGTTGCATAAGTCAGAATTTATCAAGTAAAAGAACAGACAGCTCATAGCCATTGAGGCAACTCAAAATGCAAGAATAATTCCATATAAAGCAACTGCAATAAAATGATATTAGCCATCGAAGATAATTCATCATTAACAAAGAAGAGTTCAACCAGGGGATACAAGCAGATACTATAAAACTATACAAAAAACTAGAAAAGGAAAAGACTAAGGCACTAGAACTAGTCTAAATCCCACTTGACAAAGGATGGGTTTTTGGTTTAGTTTATCGGGAGGTGGAAGGACCAGGTCCCAAAGACTTTTCCTTCAGCAGCTCAAACATCCTTTTGAGCATCCCTTTATTTGTCTCTTTAGCCATAGTAGCCTTAGATTTCCAGTAGTCCCTTTCCTCCTCCAACCTCTTTATTTCAGTAGCTTGAATTGCAACATGTTGCCTTAAAACCCTCACTTTGTTGTTTAGAGGTTGTTTACCAACTCCAACCACTGGAGTATATGCTTTTACAGTTAAGTCATAACTGACCAGTGTGGCAACACCAAACCTCTCCTTCTTAGTAGCATTTTCCACCTCCCCCAAAGGAATTTCCAACTTTGCAAACAAATCTGTCAAGATAAAACCAAAGGGCAATAAATGCATTTTCTTCCCAGTAACAACCCGCCAGTTTATCTGCATATCACTGTCCAACAGTTCCATAAGGACCAAGTTCATAAAACTGGTTATCCCCCTTTTCTCCTGCCTTGGCATCATTGTCTTATTCACAAACTCAAACAACAACTGGTGCCGAGGATGCATTTTACTCTTTTGCACAGCCCTGGGCTTCTCCTCCTCAGGATTTTCAGAAAATTTTCTGGTTATCTCCAGATCAGTGGGAAGGTCAGTCAAATCTGACCAAACCTTTTTTATGTAACTCTCATACCCCACAGAGGGAATACCAAGCAGTTCACCCAACTCCTTTGTGTCAAAGCTTATTTCTCTGTCATGAACAGAGCTAGTTATCCTATCCCTTTTGATAGAACAATTAAGAAAAAATTCATGCACCATAGCTTCAGCACATCTCCCTTTGATGTGAAGGACCATGTCCTTCCAGCCTTGCACTTGCAACTTTTGCAACAGCCAGAGCATACCTTCTTCCTCAACATCAGACACCACCCTACCTTTCAAAACCTTCCTATCATGCACACATTTTTGAACTTCATCTCCCTCATCCTTACTTTCACTCTCCTCACCTACAGCAGACTCATCAGAACTGGAATCAGAACTTTCATCAACTAAAGTTCTCTTTGAGGACCTGGTCCTCTTGGAAGATTTTCCAGCAGTACCTTTTACAGAACTTCTTGTCACACGCCTTTGAGCAATTTTTCTCTTCTTAGACTGAGGAAAAACTTCCTCCACATCCTCCATCACAGCATCTTCTTCATCATCAACCTCCCTTTCTTTCTCCACAGATTCAGTTTTTTCTTCAACAACAGGATCAACAACCTGCTTGCCTTTCCCTTTCCTACTTCTTTCTAATGCAACAGCCATTCTTTCATCAACAGTTTTTATAGAACTCCTAGTTCTTCTAACCCCACTAGCAAGAGTAGAAATAGAAGGAACAGTTCCTTTTGCCTTGGAAGAACTTTCACCCTATTTTTTCTTAAGACCTGGCTTGTAGCTATCACCAATTTTCTTCAACTTAGCATTAATATCAGCAACTAACTTAGCATCAATTAGACCTTTTCTAGCTAATTTTCTCCTCATACTTCTTATGTTTATAAGATCAATTATTGGACGATCACAAATACTAAAACATCATCATCCACATCCACCACATTCTCATCCTCCATGGGTGCTCTAAAAGCAACCTCTGGAGACCCTGGGGACTTATGCATGGGAGCCTCTAAATGCCTCAACTCATCCTTGTCACCTTTCCCCTCAATAACAGACCCAAACCCCTCTATCGATTCTCCTTGCTCATCAACTACATTAAAAGGTGCAGCATAATTTACCTGAAATTGGTACACAATCATGGCCCTTGACAAGTCCTCTACTTGTTCTAAAATAGATTCTGCAGTGGGAACTAGTCCTTCTGCCTGAATTTCAAGCTCAGTGCTTTGTGGAATTGGGTTTTCAGGGTTTGGTGCAGTTGTATCCATGGGTGAAGGTGGGTTGGGGATTGGTGGTTAATCAGATGTGGGGTTGGATGAGGTGTTTTCAGGTAAAATAGACATGACAAGTATACGGGGTATGAGGTATTTCTCTATTTTTTCTGAAATATTGGAGAAATTCGAAGAGAGCAAAGTGAAAAGAGTTGGTGATTGAGTGAGTTTATATAGAGTGAATTAAGTAGCGGAGTTTAAGTACAAAACTGATTCACTTACCTCATTGATTGAATTTCACATGGTAAAAGGCTCTTGGAGGTCTCCCAAAAAGAGTCATTATGATTTGAGAGACCTGATGGGATTGGGAACTTTTTCTCTGATGGGACTCTTATGCAGAACGGATAAGTTACCTAGTGGGATTTATCCTAAATTCAAGTAACCTATAGCACTTAACCTTTAATATAATTTGAATAATAAAGAGTACATACCTAATTATTATCACCAAAACAGTGTTCATCCCAATTTAATCAAAATTACTCAATCTGAAATTCTAAGAACATAAGGGTAACATCATTAAACTTTAGAAGAATTCATGGCATATGAGTATACAATTAAGTATGGAACTGAACTGAAACTTCAATTTGACTTAGATAGAATTCATTTTTAAACCAAATTTTTTAGCCAAATTTGAAGTAAAGTATATGTAGATTTAGGTGAATTTAATCATTCCTAATTCTAACCCGTTCCTTTCAAAATGATCTCTTCCTAAGGCCTTTGTAAAAATGTCAGCAATTTGTTTGTCAGTAGGACAAAAGGTTATAGTAATCAAGCCCTTCTCATAGGTGTCTCTCAAGAAGTGATGTCTTATGTCAATGTGTTTAGTCCTTTTGTGATGCACTGAATTTTTTGTAATATTCATAGCACTAGTGTTATCACAATAGATAGAAACAGTTCCTACATCCACACCAAAATCTTGTAATTGTTGTTTAATCCACAACAACTGTGAACAACATGAGGCAGCTGCCACATACTCAGCCTCTGCAGTGGAAAGTGCCACTGAATTTTGTTTCTAAGTCCCCCATGAAACCAAACACTCACTAAGAAAATGTGCCATACCTGAGGTACATTTTCTATCAATCAGGAAACCTGTATAGTCAGCATTAGTATATCCAACAAAATTAAAGTTACCACCTTTTGGGTACCAAAGTCCCAAGGAACTTGTTCCTTTCAAATATCTCAATATTCTTTTAATAGCTTTCAAATGAGATTCCTTAGGATCTGATTGAAAACTAGCACATAAACCAACACTAAACACAATGTCAGGTCTACTAGCAGTTAAGTAAAGCAAAGAACAAATCATGCCCCTATACAATTTTTTATCAACAGAAATTGCATGTTCATCAAGATCTAATTTTGTGGCAATGGCAATTGGTGTATCAATTTCTTTGGCATTACCCATGTCAAACCTTTTAAGTAGTTCCTTAACATATTTTTGTTGATGGATCATAGTTCCATGTGAGGTTTGCTTGATTTGTAAACCCAAAAAGAAATTGATTTCACTCATCATGCTCATCTCAAACTCACTCCCCATCAAGCTTGCAAATTCCTTACTCAGATTTTCACAAGTAGCACCAAAAATTATATCATCAACATAAATTTGAAACAATTAAGAGATGTTTACCTTTTTCTTTTAAAACAATGTGCTATCAATTTTACCTCTTTTATATCCATGCTGAAGTAGGAATTTTGATAGACGTTCATATCAAGCTCTTGGTGCCTGCTTGAGTCCATACAAAGCTTTGTCTAACTTGTACATATGTTCAGGGAACTGTTCATTCTCAAAACCTGGTGGTTGTTTGACATAGACTTCTTCCTTTAAGTAGCCATTCAGAAATGCACTCTTAACATCCATTTGATGTAGAGTGAATTCCATGTAAGTAGCAAAGGCTATAAGAAGTCTTATTGCTTCCAATCTTGCAAATGGAGCAAAAGTCTTATCATAGTCAATGCCCTCCTCTTGGCTATACCTCTGAACGACCAACCTGGCTTTATTCCTGGTTACCATACCATCCTCATCAAGTGTTTCTAAAAATCCATTTTGTTCCTATTATGGACCTGTTCCATGGCTTGGGTTCCAGATGCCAAACTTGACTTCTTTGAAATTGATTCAACTCCTCCTGCATAGCATTGATCCAATCTGCATCCTTCAGTGCCTCTTTTACATTTTTGGGCTCAACAAGAGATAAGAAGGCACTAAAAGCACATAAATTGTGATTCTTGACTGTTGATCTAGTTTGAATTCCAGCAGCCTTGTCTGAGATTATCTGATCCATAGGATGTGAACCTTGATACTTGTAAGGTTTGTGTACCAGTCCATCCTTAGAAGTACCTTGCAAAGGAACAGTTCCTGATGTAGTAGCACTATAGGTTTGAGAGGTGGAACCAGCATTTGTTCCCCCTGTTTCTGTGCTACTTTCTACAGGTCTATCCTAAGGAACAGTTCCTTGTGCTTCACTGCTCACAACATTTTCACACAATGTCTGCATTTGCTGAGGACCAGGTTCATCATGTCTCAGCATTCCAATTTCTTCATCTTCTTGTGCCTGTTCTTGAGATAAATTGTCAGATTCATCAAACTTAACATGCATGTTTTCTTCAGTTTTCATAGTTTTCTTATTAAACACCTTGTATGACTTGCTATTTAAAGAGTAGCCAACAAAGATTCCCTCATCACTTCTAGGATCAAATTTTTCTAATGCATCTTTCCCATTATTATGAATGAAATATTTACAACCAAAAGGTCTAAGATGTGAAACATTAGGCTTTCTTCCTTTGAGTAATTCATAAGGGGTCTTTTCCAGTAAAGGTCTTGTCATGCATCTATTAATTATGTAGCATGCAGTGTTTATAGCTTCAGCCCAAAAACTTTGTGGAAGGTTTCCAGATAATAGCATGGTCCTAGCCATTTCTTCTAAGGTCCTATTTTTCCTTTCAACTACTCCATTTTGTTGTGGAGTTCTAGGTGAAGAGAAGTTATGATCAATACTATTTTTATTGCAAAAGTTAAAGAACATTTGATTCTCAAACTCAGTACCATGATCTGACCTTATAGCAACAATATGACTATCTAGTGTTTTCTGAATTTTCTTAGCAAATATTGAAAATGCATTAAATGCTTCTTCCTTAGATGCAAGAAAAAGAGTCCAAGTAAATCTAGAATAATCATCAACCAGTACCATAACATATTTCTTACCTCCACGACTCATTGTTCTCATTGGTCCACAAAGATCCATATGGACCAGTTCCAAAGGTTTGGTAGTACTGACCTGTTTCTTTGGTTTAAAGAATGACTTTACCTGCTTCCCCCTAGCACAAGCACTACAAACTCTTTCTTCCTTGAACTTGATGTTTGGAATTCCTATCACCAAGTCCTTAGAAACTAGCTTGTTTAATTGCGAAAGACTAGCATGACCAAGTCTTTTGTGCTATAGGAGGGGATCATTTTGTATTACACTTAGACAACTCATGCTGCCATCAGATAGTGTCAATAGATCTACTTTGTAGATATTTCCATGCCTATTTCCCTGCAAAATAATCTCTCCAGAAGTTTGATAGTCACAGTGCAACCAGTAGAAGAAAAATTAACATTACTACCTTTGTCACACAATTGAGATATACTCAATAAGCAATGCTTCAAACCATCTACTAGAAACACATTATATATGTTGTGTGAATCAGACCTACCTACCTTTCCAATGCCAACAATTTCCCCTTACCATTACCGAAGGAAACACTTCCTCCTTGAAAGGCTGAGAGTGAAAGGAATAGTTCCTTATGTCCTGTTATATGCCTTGAGCAACTATTGTCCATGTACCATTTGTGGTTTCTCTCCTTCACTCTAGCCTGCAAAAGAAAACTAGGGGTTAATTTTAAGAACCCAAACTAGTTGGGTTCCTTTCCTTAAGAAAAAGGATGAATCAGATTTCTCTTAGCCCAGAATGGTAATGATTTCTTAATGTGAAAAATTTTCTTTGCCACAGAGTTTTGAACAGGTTTATAGGACCTATTCCTTTGTGTAGCATTTGCCAGAGATTGGCAATTTCTTTTCAAGTGACCAGTGTTCCTACAGTGTGTGCATAACCAATTTTCAGGAAGAGTTAGATACTTACTCTTTGGATCCCATTTGGGCAATGACTGAGATTTCATAAACCCAATACCCTTCCTATTACTACTATGATTTTTCTGTAACCATTCTAGTGCTTTAGAGGACTTGTTCCATTTTACAGTTTTCCCTAACTCCCTTTTTGTTTTAACTAAGTCCTCTTCCAACGATCTTATCTTTTCATCTTTCTTACACAATTCATCAACTGTGACTTTCAATTTCTCTTCCGCAATGAGCTGATAAGAATTAGAAATGCCCTTACCATTTTCAACTGTTTTGACTTCTAATCACTCATTTTCTAGTTCCTGAACAGTTGATTCAAGTGTGAGGACCTGTTCCTCTGACATGCTAATTTTCCTTTCCAAAGTATCATTTTTAATTACCACCTTTTTGTATTCTGTTTCTAAACTTTTAATTTCATCATGCAGTTGATCTTTACCATCCCTTAGAGATTTGAACTCATTTAGCACAGTGTGAAATACTTTAACTAATTTCTCTCTAGGCATGTTTTTCACATCTTCTTTAAGTTTAGAGAAAAATACCTCAACATCTTCTTCATTATTAGAATCTTCAAGAGCCATTAGAGCAAGCTCATCATCTAGATCATCATCAGATTGCTCATCCTCACTGTTTTGCCAACCAGCAACCATGGTTTTGGGATTTCCACTTTTCTTGCGGACATGTTCCCTAGCCTTTCTTCTTTTCTCAACATATCTCTTTCTCCATTCTCCTTCCATAACTGGACATTTGCTGATGTAGTGCTCCATGCTTCCACATTTGAAGCATTCTCCAGCCTGTTTCATGTTAGAAGACCTACTCTGTCCACTAGCTCCCTTTTTCTTATTCAAGTATCTTTGGACACTGTTAGCTATAAGGACCAGTTCCTTATCATCAAGAGGCTTATCAGCAGCAGTTAAGGCTGGGTTGGGTTCAGTTTTAACTGGCTCTCCTAAGTTCTTAACCTTTTTCCTTAGTTCATAAGTTTTCAGATTGCCTATAAGTTCATCTAAGAACAGTGTGGTAAGATCCTTACTTTCTATAATGGCACAAGCCATAATTTCCCAAGAGTCTGGAAGAACTCTAGTTAGGATTTTTTCAACTCTATCTTCAACAGTTAAAACCCTTCCCGAAGAGATAAGTTCAGAAGAAATAGCATTAAATCTAGTGTACATTTCAGAAATTGATTCTCCTTCTTTCATTTTAAAACTTTCATATTCAGCAAAAAGAAATGTACCTCTAGATCTTTTCACTTGACTTGTTCCTTCATGAGCAACCTATAAAGCATCCCAAATTTCTTTGGCAGTGGTATACCTTCGAATCCTAGTGCACTCATCAGGATTGAGTCTACAGACATGCCACTTTCGAGCTTTGGCATTCTTTTCCCATTTCTTCAAGTCTTCAACATTACAATCCTTTCTGGTTTTAGGAATCTTTCTTCATTGGAATTATGGGACCTTCAGTAACTATGTCCCATAGCTCATAGTCTTCAGCTTGAAGATGATCTCTCATCATTTCTTTTCACCATGAGTAGTATTTTCCATTGAACAAAGGTGCCCTAATAATAGACTGACCCTCACCGTTTTCTTGTGATGTACTCATTCTAATCCTAGGTGTTAGCTTTTTCAAGGATAATCCGTTCTGATACCAATTGTTATTTCCCAAGACACACCATTTATTACTTAAGGACCATTTTCTTCAATGTGTTCCTTTACTTTGTTGGATGCGGAATTAAAACTGTAAGTAAATGAAAACTTGATGTTAGCGTGGAAAAATTCCGTTAACTAGGGATCAAAAAACCATGACCTACTCTTCCAAGTAGGATTTCAACATCACTATTTAAAAGAATCACTTGGTTACAAGGCTACCTTCTTACTAATCTTGGACTAACTTTAATCCTATAGTGACCCCTTTCACAATCAGTGAAGTTTCTCCAAGTACAAAACTTGAATCCAAATGATACAACTCGATAGTACCTACTACAGATGAACTAAGACTGAACTTTGACAAGATTCAATCTAAGGAACAGGTTCTTTACTTAGTTCCCTGTAGCTTAATGATTACACAAATATAACGAAGACTCTTTTAATGCGATAGCTCGATACTCTCTGTATTTGTGCACACTTCAACAGCTGAGATGCTTATGTTTTTATAGCCTCGAAATCCAAGAAGTCTTGAGCAATTAGAACTCCAAAGCTTCCAAGAGTTTGAGTCCTAATTGGACTCCCTTGCTAGGATAACCGAAATCCTTTTGCTCTTATCCAATCTTATTCAATCTTTTCATATCCCGTGCAGCCCTGCATAATTATCAAGATAAACATTAGATTTAGGATAATAATTAATCTTCCCGCTTAAATGATTTTGCATAGTAATATATTCAGCTGCAGTGATCCAAAGGAACATGTCCTTGGATCTGTTCCTTAGTCATCAGTCAAAACTCAAGCTTATCCAAGCTAACAATTATTGAGGCAAAAAATTTCAATGATGAGAAGAATAGGCTTGCGGAACAGATAGAAAATAGGCAAAAGGATCTGGAGTCCATGAAAGTTGAATTGGAGAAACTCAAGTCTGAAATTGAAAGAAATGAAATCTGCTTTACGTGGGATGGCTGAAGGGTTGATCATGAGATTAATGATTGAGGCCCCAGAATTCAGGAGTTCCAAAACATGCTCTTGATGGAGGCATTTCAATAGTTTTACTGTGTTTATTGAGTCTAAATTTTCTATATCCTCTTAGTCTATGTTGCTGATGTTTTAGGATAGATTTTCCCTCTAGCTCAGTGTTACTTACCCACCGTTTCATTTAATCTGGCACAAAGTTGCGGTTGAAACTTACTCTTAGAGTCTTAGTTAATCTTGGTTCAGATGCCTCAGTGCATCCAGTATTCACAACTCATTAGTTGGTGGGGGATTTTTTTACATGATACAATAATCAAATCATTTTTTTTCAATTCAGATCATAAGTTTTTTGTTCTTCGTGGTGAATCGATATCGGATCGCAATACACAAATGAAATCATGAAAATGAGAAATTATTACCTCGAAATTATGCCTACGTTTGCAGATGAACTTTGACGCACCTCGAAGGAAACTAATTTCTCTGAAAAGGTGAAAAATACTTAGATTTTGAAGGAAATAGAGCTAAACTTATAGAGTGAAATTGAAGAGAGAGAGAAGTGAAATCGGAGAGAGAGAGGAAGGGAGAGAGAGAGAGAGATATTACCTTTAGAGTGAACAAAAAATTGAAAATCGAGGAGAGAGTAGGGAAATCAGAGAGAGAAGCTAAAGGTAGGGTTTGATAGTGAAAATAAGATCTGGAGGGAAATCAAATTGAAGTCCCTTTTAAATAAATTGGTTTCCTTTAGTTGGGTACTTTTTAAATGTTGTTAAAAAGTATATATTTAATGTCTAAAGATTTAATTGCCGGTATTGAGTTCATTTTAGGGAGTAATTAGCAGCTTTTGTACTATTGCCGCTAAACTTTTGTCGATAAATATGTATTTTAGTGTAGTGACAGTAAAATGTTCAAGGGGGAAATTTGACAATTGTTGTTGCCACATACTTTCATATTGGATAGCACCCTTTGTAAGCTTTGTTTCTTTCCTAAACTGACTTGATAAGGAGAGTTAGTATAAACCGAGTTTTTTTCCTGATCACTAACTTATATCTATGGATTTTTTTTTTCTATATAGTAAAGTTTTTGTCTAAAAACATGCTTTGATTCGAGTAAATCGGGTAATGTACACCTTGAAACTAAATCATGTTTAATGGTACGTTTACTTGGGTAGTTGACTCTAGTGAAGGTGTTAGAATATTGCTTCAGCACTGCTATTGTTATTTTACTGCAGTAATTTTAAATAAATTGTACTTAGTCAACAAGTTATTCCTAGTATGTATGAATTAGTTTGTTATGCACTTGATTCTAGCTAGAAGTTAGGAACTAATTCTCTACTTTTCAGTAGATATTAGCCTTTAAATAGATGGCTTTGATATGTAACTTTGTTGAAATATAAAAAGAAGCTTTTCTGCTGCAGTGTTCTTTCTTCTTCTCAAAGTCTTGTTTCTTCACTTTCTTAATTTTATATTCAGAAAATAACAGAAGGAATAAAACTGGACTTAATTGACCAAATATAGTTAAAGTTCACTTTGCCAAGTTTTGGTGCACGCTGCTTTTACTTTGGACGAGATTCTAGTGCACGCTGCTTTTACAATGGACGAGATTCTAGTGCACGAGCTTCTAAGTTGGTTGTTTACCTGATGCATGAGCCAATTTATCACATGAAAATAGTGTGCATTATTTGTACATTATTTATTTACATAGAATTAACCATTTACATTTCATTTTTAGCTTCTAGTGCACAATGTGTTAAGTACATTGCTTTTGTTAATTATGTCTTCATATTGGTGGTATTAACATGTTATCATGTTCAACCCAATTGGGGATATAGTTTACAAGAGCAAGTATATAGGAGTGCACTAGTTACTTTATTTAATTTCTACAAGTTGTTTGCTTTTATTTTTTTATATTTTGTAAAGATTTATTTATTTGGTTTATTATTAATAAAATTTGTCACTAGGCCCTGAGCTTAGTGGTATTCGCTAAAAAAAAATATATATATAGTTAAAGTGATACAATGGTTGAAGATAATTTCTTTTAGTCTTGTACATACGAATCGGCTTGAAAATGTACAAATATGTTGCAGCTGTTCTTGTGCTATTTGTTACATCAGGCAGATTTGCATTCGGAGCAAGGAATCAGGTAGGATGGTATAACCTATTTTACCAGGGCTTGTATTAGATGTGTCTTTGTTGAAATCCTCCGAAACTTCAAAAGTTCATCACTGCACCCGAAATGTTGCCTAGTGGTCGATAAAGAGGGTGAAGATTAAAACCAAGATTCAAATTTCAGCAGAGTTTTTGGTGAGCAGACTAGCACTGACACCACTGAAAGAAAAAATTATTGTTGGTTCTTCTTTTCTTGTTTTATTTCGTTTAGCATTTTTCAAATAATAAAATTCTGAATTAAGCAAGGAATCAAGTAGAAGATTCTATGATTACCCATCTCTAACACTTTGAGTGAATGATGAAAGGGAGGATGAGGTAGCCTCAGAAGATCATTTTACTCTAAACAAGTGTTCATCGAATTGAGGCACGATAGGGTGAGAGAGCATGTTTTCTGGTGGTCGTTGAAGTTGATCAGACTACTGCAAGTTTCTAAGTTTTCAATTACTTGCTCCTACTTCTGGCTTGTGTTATAGAACATGGGGTCCAGAGGATAGTACTTGAATTTGATCTAGATCTATCAACCATATAGCTATTCTAGGCAATGTTTGTGGCATCCCTCCTCCCACCATCACATACACCACCTATTCTTCTTTTTTCTTTTTTTAAATGATTTGATTCCCCACGATCGGTTTAGCAATTTGAGTTCATGTAAACCTGCAAGGTTAATATCTTTTTTCTTGATCTTCTTGTTGGAGACAAAAGAATATTGACAACTCTGCATTCCTAAATGGCACTTGTGCACTTCATTTAATTTCACACAAATTATGGAAGCAACCTGCAGGGGTGTAGAGTAACGTGACTCTGATTTGGATCAGCCAACCAATTATGCTATGTTTGTGCTCTGTCTCATACCATCAGATACACTCTTTAATCACTGAATTTCATCACAATTCAGGAACATTTACTAGAATAAACGAGAAAAGAAAACTCTTATCATTTTCTTGCACACTTCAATCACAAAGAGTTTGCATATGCATCATGTATAGTAATTTTTAAATAGTTGCACGATTGGACTAGTCTTGCCAATTTCATGGATCTTGTGAACCAAATGAGTGGCGAGATCCAGCTACCTTCACAATTGAAGAAAATTTTGCTCGTCATTGTCAATCTCGTTGTAGACAAAAAGAATCTTGACAACTCTGTATCCATAAATGATACTCGTGCTCCTCATTTAATTTCAAATAAATAATGGGAACTCGGTTCTCGCTGAAGAAACAGATAAGAGATGGTGATAATGCTGAAACAGTTAACAGAAAAGTGACTGTCATATAAATTGACTGCAATATACTTGTATAGGAAGGCCTTTGAAAAGTAGTGAAGACGCTTTAAGTTTTTACTTTTTACCTTGACAGAGTTAATATAGAGCTTTGCTAAGTTAATTAGTAATCGTTTTAAGTATTTGACCAAGATTAGTTCAAGGAAAGAAATGATATCCATAGACGCAAACCAGAACTTGATCATGTTTTCTATTCATAAAATCAAGAAGCAAGATATTTGTTGTGGCAAAGCTGAATTTGATATTGCATTAAACACATAAAATAAGAAAGTGAGACATTTCTAGTAGCAAAGAGTGAACTTTATTTTGTATTCACTTTGATGTTGTTGAGAGCTGGTTTTGAAGCATGACAAACAGGAAGGACACTGAGGTGTGTGCGAAGACTCTAGTCCTTGAATTGAAGGGCACGCTTGATCGAAAAGATTACGGGTTGCAAATCCCTGTGGAACTAGGAATAGTGGCGCGTGGTTGTATACATATCCTAGTCAGACTAAAAGAGGCGGTGCCCAGGCTGTGTCTTCGAAGTATGAATAAGAGTTAGACTTCAACATGGAAAAGAGTTATTACGAATCCAAACTTACCATAATTAAGAGGATTCCCAGTAGGACTCAACTAGGGTTGCAAGACTCGTATAAATGCAAGTAGAGGAGACAGCCGAAATCAGTTATTCACATATAGAGAGTTGAGAGCATACAAAGGCGATCTGAGAACTGTCTACGTGAGTAAACTGGAGAAGACAACTAATTTGCATGCAGAGTATTTGAGTCTAGATCTCTTGTCTAGGTTCATCGAGTTGTAAGTTGTCTTTGTGACGAGCATTCATTGTTTTGCCTATTAGCTTATTCTAGAAGCATATGTATTAGGTGAATTCTGTTGTGATTACTAGAAAAGCTAGAGTGTAGCTTTGGTTCGTGATTAGGGTCTAGAGTGTAGCCCCTTGGTTACAAAGTTTGTAATCAGAAACTTTGCTCTTGTGTTAGTGGATTCAGTTCTAAAATCCCAGAGTGTGGGTCGTGGTTTTTCTCCCTTGAGCAAGGAGTTTTCCACGTAAAATCCTTGTGTCTTTGGTGTGTGTTCTAAAGTAGAAGGCAGCGTAAAAGAGAACTGAAGAACCCTATTCTACGACAGAAGAACAAGGTTCTCGCAGCGAAAATCGGGAGACACTATTCAACCCCCCCTTCTAGTGTCTCTAGGAGGTGCATAGAGTTCAACAAGTGGTATCAGAGCGAGGTTTTCTCGTGTAAGGCTAACACCTTGAGAAGGATCAGAATGAGTGGACCACCTACTATTACTGAAGGACAGTCGGTTCTGAGGCCTCCACAGTTTAATGGGCAATACTACGCATGGTGGAAGAATAGGATGGAGAATTACATATGTGCTGAAGACTATCAACTCTGGCTGATAGTCTCTGAAGGAAATCTGATTCCCACCAAAATAGTTGGTGAAGGAACCACTGCCACAAAAGAACCTAAGCTGAAAGAAGAGTTTGATGAAACGGATTATAAGATGATCGAAAAGAATCACAAGGCCAAGCGGTTGGTCATATGTGGTCTTGGTCCGGAAGAGTTCAATCGTGTATCATCGTATAAGACGGCTAAGGAAATATGGGATGCTTTGCAGGTTGCACACGAAGGAACCACAGAAGTAAAGGACTCGAAAAGAAGAATGTTGAAAAGACAATTTGAGTTGTTTACTATGGGCGAGAAGGAGTCAATTCAGGATATGATGACCAGGCTGACCATGATCACAAATGAAATGAGATCCTTGGAGATGGAATTGCCTGAAGTAGAGATGGTTGACAAAATCCTGAATGTGTTGCCTGAAGCATGGGAACCAAAAATGACTGCCATCATTGAATCCAAACCCTTGAAATCCATTAAGCTTGAAGAACTGGTTGGAAGTCTGAAGACGCATGAGATGATGAAGGACTCAAAGGCCAAACCAGCAGCAAAGAAGGAAAAGACCCTTGCGCTGGAAGCTACAGAGGAAGCTGATGAATATGTTGATCTTCAATCAGTGGAAGCTGCAATGGTAAGTGCCCTAAGACAAAAACTCAATCTGGGAAGGTTTAAAGGATTTAAACGAGGGAACAAGGAGAGCTCCAGCAGGAAGAACATAGTTGACAGTCCTGACTACTCTGGATGCTTCAAATGCTTCAAGAAGGATCATGTTGTCATGGATTGCCCGATGTGGGAAATAGAGTGGATGAAGAACAGAGCTGCTAAGGAAAAGGAAAAGGAAACCATAAAGGATTTTGATGCAGACAGAAAGAAGTCAAGACGGCCCCCAAACTTTAGAGCAGAACGAAGGAAAAGGAAGGAAGCCTTCTATGCCACATGGGGACCAACTGATAGTGAGTCTGATCATGAAAAGGAGGCTGATGATGACTCACCACTAGCACTAGCAGGAATGACAGACGTTAGTTCTGATGAAGAAGATCCTCGAGAATTCAGAGGAGGAAGAGATCCATCAAAGCCACCAGTGTTCAATGGGACTCACTACAATCACTGGAAGAAACAGATGAGGCAACTGATTACAGCCTGTGGCTGATTGTGAAAAGAGGACCTCATGTTCCTGTGAAAAGAGCAGTAAATGGAGTCCTGGTGCCAAAGAGAGTGGAAGAACTAGATCCTCAAGATCTGGACTGGTTACAAGCAAACTCCAAGGCTGAGGGGTATCTAAGAAGAGGACTTACAGATGATGTGCTTGCACGGATACTGGAATGTAAATCGGCCAAGGAAATATGGAAGAAACTGAAGGAGTTGTACATAGCTGACAACACCAAGAAGGACTCCGCTCTCATGGCAACTGATGGAGAGGAAGCTGGCTGTTCAGCAGAGGTATGCTTGTCTGATCTAAAGGAAACTTTACATACATACTCTTCTGAAAATTTAATTCTAATCACAGCCACCTTGATTGAAGGATATGAAAAAGAAAAGCTTGAAAAAGATAAATTAACTGAAGAACTGAGTAATCTTAGAACTAAGCACAAGAGTCTCCTGGAACAGAATATTGAACTTGAAGAAACAAATGCCATCTTGAAAGGGCAGACTCTTGTGTCAAACTCTAAGATTACTGAGCTTGAATTGGAATGTAGTCAGTTAAGAGAGAGTAAGAATGGTAAACAAGTTATGAGTGAAGTTCAAACCTTTCTGGAAGACGAGTTGAAAAGAGCAAATGAAATTCTGTATCAGGAAATTGAAAAAAACAGGATGTTAAATCTAAAGGTTGAAAACTCAAAACTTGAACTTACCAGACTAACAAAATGGAATAAATCTTCTGAGGTAATGAATTGGGTCCTTGAAAATCAAAACAAAGGAAAACAAGGATTAGGATTCAAGAAGCCCCTGCCTCCATATAATCCCAAAAGCAAATATGTGGGTCTACCTTGTAACATGTTATGCACTTTTTGTGGTGAAACTGGTCATATTAAATAAAAGTGTGTTAACATTAGCAAGGCAAAGGCAAAAAATAAAAATTGTGTTTTACCCAAATGGGCCAAACAAGATCTGATTTATCCATTCTCTCATAAGAAGGGACCCAAGCTTGTCTGGGTTCCTAAGGTTAACCTCTAATCTGTTTTGCAGGCTGGAGTGAGGGAGAACAACTCAAGCTGGATTCTTGATAGCGGTTGTTCTAGGCACATGACAGGAGATAGAAGAAACTTTCTCTCACTCGCAGCATTTCAAGGAGGCAGTGTGGCCTTCGGAGGAGGAAAAAGTGGTCAGATAGTAGGCATTGGAAAGATTGGGAGATCTCTGGAGCATGCAATTGAAAATGTTTACTGTGTGGATGGTCTTAGACACAATTTACTAAGTATCTCCCAACTATGTGACAGAGGAAACGAAGTGAGCTTTTCATCTGTAGGATGCATCGTAAAGAACCTACAGAGTGGAGAAGTGGTGATGGAAGGAAAAAGAGTGAACAATGTATACAAGGCATCACTGAAGTCCTTACCTGAAAACAATCTGACATGCTTGAATGTGCAAGAAAGTGACTCTCAGCTGTGGCACAAAAGACTGGGTCATGCAAGTCTCTCTCAATTAAATAAGCTGGCCTCGAAGGAACTAGTTCGCGGGTTGCCAAGCAAGAAATTTGAAAATATAAAAATGTGTGATGCCTGTGTAAAGGGAAAGCATGTGAGAACGTCGTTCAAATCAAAGAAGGTGGTCAGCACATCAAAGCCATTGGAGCTGGTGCATATGGATCTGTGTGGACCTATGAGAGTCAAGAGCAGAGGAGGTAAGAGGTTTGTGTTCGTGATAGTTGACGATTACTCAAGATATACATGGACCTTGTTCTTGGCCTCTAAGGATG
The DNA here is from genome assembly GCA_037355625.1 of Petunia x hybrida. Lineage (NCBI taxonomy): Eukaryota > Viridiplantae > Streptophyta > Magnoliopsida > Solanales > Solanaceae > Petunia > Petunia x hybrida. The sequence goes on from JBBBVM010000783.1 coordinate 28,907, forward strand.
AAGCCTTTGAGAGTTTTAAAGACTGGGCTGGTGTAGTTCAGAAAAAACTAAGTCTTGAACTCATCAGTATTCGATCTGATCATGGAACTGAGTTTGAAAACTCAAAATTTTCTGAGTATTGTGCAAGGAACAGCATAGATCACAACTTCTCTGCACCAAGAACTCCCCAACAAAACGGGGTGGTCGAGAGGAAGAACAGGTCATTGGAGGATATGGCTAGAACCATGTTGCTATCAAGTGGACTAGCAAGAAACTTTTGGGCTGAAGCTGTAAACACTGCATGTTACTTGCTAAACAGGTGCTCCATCAGAGCAATTCTTGACAAAACTCCATATGAGCTACTCAGAGGTAGAAAGCCAAATATTGCTCACCTAAGGCCTTTTGGTTGTAAATGCTTCGTTCACAACAATGGCAAGGAACCCTTGGGAAATTTTGATGCTAGAAGTGATGAGGCAATATTTTTGGGATATTCTACTCAAAGTAAGGCATACAAGGTACTCAACAGAAGAACACAAGTAGTAGAAGAAAGTATGCATGTTGTGTTTGATGAATCAGATAAGGAAATAGAAGAAACTGATGCAGATGATCAAGTGATTGGCTTAAGGAGAGAAGAAAGCATAGATGAACTGGAAGACTTAGACGAAAAAGAGAATCCAGTCACATCAGATGAAGGAGTCAATCTAACAGGGGGAACTTCTGATGAAGCTGACAATCTAGAAAGTCAAGAAGAATCTACTCAAGACAATGCTGCAGGTCCTTCCAGCCAGATTCAGATCAAGCCATGGAAACATCAAAGTTCTCACCCCTTGGAGAATGTCCTATCTGAACTGGACACAGGAATTATGACCAGGTCAGCATTGAAGAACTTCTATGCATTCTTTGCCTTCCTCTCATCTTTGGAACCAAAGAATGTAAAAGAAGCTCTAGAAGATCCAGACTGGATTATGGCTATGCAGGAGGAACTTCACCAATTTGAAAGAAGCAAGGTGTGGCACCTAGTACCCAAGCCAAAGGACAGATCCATAATTGGAACAAAATGGGTGTTCAGAAATAAGTTGGATGAACATGGCATAGTTACAAGAAACAAGGCAAGGTTGGTTGTTCAAGGATACAGTCAGGAAGAAGGAATAGATTATGATGAAACCTTTGCACCAGTTGCAAGGATGGAAGCTATTAGGATGCTGATTGCCTTTGCTACATACATGGAATTCACACTGTATCAGATGGATGTAAAGAGTGCCTTTTTAAATGGATATCTGAATGAGGAAGTTTATGTGGTGCAGCCGCCAGGTTTTGTGAGCAATGAATTCCCTGATCATGTGTACAAACTGGATAAGGCGTTATATGGCTTGAAGCAAGCTCCTAGAGCCTGGTATGAAAGACTCTCAGGCTTTCTGATGAAAAATAGTTTTTCAAGAGGTAAAATTGACAACACACTATTTCTCAAGAAGCAAGGAAAAGATCTACTGGTAGTTCAAGTGTATGTCGATGATATCATCTTTGGAGCAACTGATGATGAGCTGAGCAAAGGATTTGCTGACTTGATGGGAAGTGAGTTTGAAATGAGCATGATGGGTGAATTGAATTTCTTCCTTGGGTTGCAGATAAAGCAGACACCGGAAGGAACTATGATTCACCAGCAAAAATATGTCAAGAAATTGCTGAAGAAATTTGACATGGAAGGAGCAAAGGAAATGACTACCCCTATTGCACCTGGAACAAAGCTGGATATGGATGAACTTGGTCCTTCGACAAATGAGACGAAATATAGAGGAATCATTGGCTCACTTCTTTATCTCACAGCAAGTCGACCTGACATAGTATACAGCGTAGGACTGTGTGCCAGATTTCAGTCAAAACCTAAGGAATCACACTTGACAGCTGTGAAGAGAATCTTGAGATACTTGAAAGGGACTCAGGATCTATGCCTTTGGTATCCCAGAGGAGGAACTTTTGAACTAATTGGTTTTGCTGATGCAGATTATGCAGGTCATTTGGTGGACAGGAAAAGCACTTCAGGAATGGCACATTTTCTAGGTCCTTGCCTGGTATCATGGGCTACAAAGAAACAAAACTCTGTTGCCTTATCAACTGCTGAAGCTGAGTATGTGGCAGCTGCTTCATGCTGTTCACAATTGCTATGGATCAAGCAACAACTGGAGGATTTTGGTATCAAGTGTGGGGCAGTGCCAATTTTCTGTGACAATACTAGTGCTGTGAATATTGCCAAGAACCCAGTCCAACATAAAAGGACCAAGCACATTGATATTAGACATCATTTCCTGAGAGACAATGTGGAAAAGGGTCTAATTACTATGAATTCGTGCAGGACTGAAGATCAAATTGCTGACATATTTACCAAAGCTTTGAACAAGGTACAGTTCGAGAGGAACAGGTTGGAGTTAGGGATGACCAAAATACACGGATGACCCAGCAGGTAATCCCTTTGTGATTGGCTAGTTTAGTATTCAATGTGTCTGCTAGAGACTTGTCATTACTGTCTAGTCTAACCTTGTACTTGAATAAGTACACTCGTTCAGTGGTTTTGAGCACCAGGTCCAAATAATGTGATCCCATGAAGAACCAACTAAGTTCTGAGAAGGAACCAGCTAAAACATGAGGAATCGTGTCCAGGTACATTCACCCTACTCTGTATGATAGTATTCATAACTGAAATTAAAATTGTCTTTCATACGTGTGTCACGGGAGGTCTTCCATATTCTCATAACCGTCCTAAATTATAGGAACACATTTCTTTTTAGGATAGAACTCTTTTTGAATTGCTTGGACCCCACTTTTTGAAAAGGGCTTATTTAATTAAGTTCATAACCGTCAAATCTTTAACTCTTCCCGGTTCTCAAAAAGTTCAAAAAGCTGCTTTTCTATTATACTCATTACCTATTGCCTTCCCTAGACATCGTCACATCACTGAAAACCCTTCTCTTTCTACAACACTCTTTCAATCCCTCACAACTCACCCACCACTTCTGTTGAACACCAAAATCCTCTCAAGCCCTAAAATAGAAAATTCTTCAGAAATCTCAGAAATCTCTCATTAAATGCTTCAAGATGTCTGAAAGACCACCTCCATCCACTCTTGCTCAAAGAATCGCAAGGGCTCGCATTAAATTTCTCCAAAAGGGGGACAAGAAACTGGTAAAGAAGATAAGGTCAAGAGCTGTTCTCTCGACACCCACTGCGCAAAGTTCATCACAATCATTGCATGAGGTAATCCCTGACCTTATTTCATCTACACCTGTTGGTTCAGTCAATATAACCAGTCCTGGTATCGTAGAAACTGAAACCCTAGTTGCGGAACTAGATAAAATAATGGGTGATGAGCAAAAAGACGAAATAGATAGGGGGAACTTATGTGAGGGGGAACAAGATAGTAAAAAGAATGAATTTAGGGAAGATGTGCAGGGCCCTGTAGCTGGCGAGTCTGGAGACAAGTTAAATGTCGCAGAAAGAATAGAAGAACAGTTTAGGGAACAAGATAATGCTGAAATTCTGAGGGAAGATGCGTTTGAGTCAAGTAAAGAAGTGAGTGGAACTGTCGAGTGTATGAAGGATTCTGTGCCAAAAAGTCCTGAGGGTGGTGGACTTAATACTGCTGAAGCTTCAGGGGATGTGGGTCAAGAGCCTGTTGCTTGTCCAAATCCTACTGAAGCTGATGATGCAGGGATTGATTGGACAGAATCTGAGGAGGAGGGGAATAAAGAAGTTGTGTTAGGAGTTGAAGAGATAACCAAGGAAGTTGAAGAACCAAAAAGGAAGAGGAAGTTTGGTGAAGAGGATGAAAAATTAGCTGAGGAAGAAGAAGAAGAAGTGGTGTTTGTAAAAGAAAATCTAGTGGAGCCTGAAAAGAGAAGAAGGTTGGTGAGAGATGGGAAGCCAGTGTTGAAATCTAGATTGGTTGATGAAGATAGTGAAGAAGGAGATGACAAAGTGGCTGATGAGCCTGTTGTCAGAAGAGTGGGTACCAGGTCTGCATTAAAGCTGCAGATGAAAAAGGTTGAAAAGTTGGGAAGGACAGTAACCAATGTGAAAGTAAGAGAAGAAAAGAAGAAGGAAGAAGAAGAAAGGAGAGCTGGTGATGCTGAGCAGGAGAGTGAGGCTGGGAGCTATGTAGAACCCAGTGATTCTGATACAGACAGTGAGATGGAGAATAAGAAAAGAAGAAGAGGAAACAATGAAGAAGAAGTGGATAGGGAAGTTTTTTTCTCTAGGCATCAGGTGCTGTCAGGCAGCATTCTGCATGATGAAAAGGAGTTTCATATGAGGTCCCTATTGAGGATGATAGGTGATCAGGGTTGGCTTGGGTTGTTTGCCAATAAGGACAGGAAGTTGTTTGTGAATGAAGTTAGAGAATTCTACACAAATTGCAGGGTAGTAGCCAGGAGGGTGTTTACCACTGTAAGAGGAGTGGAGATAGAGTTTGGGAGACCTGAGTTGAGAGTGATTCTGGACATACCTGCTGAAGGTTATTGCAGGTATGTTAAGCTGAAATGGCCAAAAAGAACAGATAGAGTCACTCCTTTAGATGTTGTCAGAAAGTTTTCAGGAAAACCCAGACTGAGGAAGGAGAAAAAGGTAGAGAAGAAGGAGATGGAACCTGCACATCAGCTGCTGTTTGAATTTGTGCATAGGTTTCTTCTGCCTAGAGGAGAAAGGAACTGTAAGGCTAGTGCTTTGGACCTGACATATATGGATCTGATGGACAGGGGGTGAAGATTAATTTGCATGGGCTCATAATTAGGCACATAAAGAGGATCTGTGATACTGATCAGAAGCCACACTCTCTTGTGCATTCTTACATCATCCATCAGATTCTTGAGCATTTTGGGGTTCCTTTAGAAGCTGGGAAGAAGCCAACCATTCATCAGAGGTTTGGGATTAATGTGCTTAAAAATTGTGACTTCTTCCAAGAAAGCAGAGCTTCCAAAAGGCCAATGCAGGTAAAGCAAGAGCAAGCAGAGGACAGTGAAGAATATGGACCTGATGAGGCCATTGGTGCTGTGCAGGAGCTGGAGAAAATGGTTCTTGAAGTTAATGAAGAAAATGCAGAGCTCCACAGACAGTTGAAGGTGAAGGATCAAGAGATTGATCGTTTGAAGATAGATTGCCACAAGTATGAGGCCGAGCTGGTGATGGAAAGGGCCAAGAATACGAAGCAACTTGAGGCTCTTGTCAAACACTTCAACCTTCAGCTTTGATTCTTCCAGTCCTGTCCTCCTACCTCTACCTGATATCTACCCCTTCCCATTCTCCTGTGATTGCATGTTATGGATGATTAAGACAATTTAAATTTGGTTGTGTAACTATTAAAAGGGTTGTGCTGATGTCACAATCTGGATGATGATTTTAAATTTCTTGTGTTTATGACTGGTTTCTGCTCTAGTAATTGGGTTCTTTGTTGGGCCCTTATTTTGATATGCCTGTGTTCTTGTCACTGATGAGTTGCCTTGTGCTCTAGACTGGATTAAACTGACAGGTTCCTGCAGGTCTTTGAATCTTTTCGATGATGCCAAAAGGGGGAAGAAGGAATGTTGGGGTGTTTGTGACCTAACTCATCTGTTTTTATTGTTCTGTTACTTTTGTTTTTTTGTTTTGGTTTATGTCTATTCAGGTTCTTGGGCAACATTTGTTTGTCATCATCAAAAAGGGGGAATTTGTTGAGAGCTGATTTTGAAGCATGACAAACAGGAAGGACATTGAGGTGTGTGCGAAGACCCTAGTCCTTGAATTGAAGGGCACGCTTGATCGAAAAGATTACGGGTTGCAAATCCCTGTGGAACTAGGAATAGTGGCGCGTGGTTGTATACATATCCTAGTCAGACTAAAAGAGGCGGTGCCCAGGCTGTGTCTTCGAAGTATGAATAAGAGTTAGACTTCAACATGGAAAAGAGTTATTACGAATCCAAACTTACCATAATTAAGAGGATTCCCAGTAGGACTCAACTAGGGTTGCAAGACTCGTATAAATGCAAGTAGAGGAGACAGCCGAAATCAGTTATTCACATATAGAGAGTTGAGAGCATACAAAGGCGATCTGAGAACTGTCTACGTGAGTAAACTGGAGAAGACAACTAATTTGCATGCAGAGTATTTGAGTCTAGATCTCTTGTCTAGGTTCATCGAGTTGTAAGTTGTCTTTGTGACGAGCATTCATTGTTTTGCCTATTAGCTTATTCTAGAAGCATATGTATTAGGTGAATTCTGTTGTGATTACTAGAAAAGCTAGAGTGTAGCTTTGGTTAGTGATTAGGGTCTAGAGTGTAGCCCCTTGGTTACAAAGTTTGTAATCAGAAACGTTGCTCTTGTGTTAGTGGATTCAGTTCTAAAATCCCAGAGTGTGGGTCGTGGTTTTTCTCCCTTGAGCAAGGAGTTTTCCACGTAAAATCCTTGTGTCTTTGGTGTGTGTTCTAAAGTAGAAGGCAGCGTAAAAGAGAACTGAAGAACCCTGTTCTACGACAGAAGAACAAGGTTCTCGCAGCGAAAATCGGGAGACACTATTCAACCCCCCTTCTAGTGTCTCTAGGAGGTGCATAGAGTTCAACAGATGTATATTATTTTGAATTTACATGTTCTACAAAACTTTTAGACAGCCCCTTTTGTGCTGCAACATCTATTCTTGACTAGCTAGTGATTCAAAATATTGAGGAGGGATACTCTAGTTTTGATTAAGCGCCTGAATAAGCATTCAAGCCCTTCTCCAAGAACCTCAATGGGTGACTCCATCTCTCGCAATTGATTCTGCAATTGGTCGTATTTGCCTGTCTTAGAGCACAAAGCAGCAACAACATTGTAAAATTCATTGGCTTCTACTTCCTCATTTTTTGAGTTTTCAATCTTGGACAACAATGACCAACTACTTGATTGAGATCCAGATCCATTAACACAGGACAATAAGTCCTTAAATAGGCCTAGCGTGACTGACTGGACCTCCTTCAGCATGCTAAAAACTACCAACGTCTCCGATTCTTCTGATGCGAGGACGTTTTCCTTCATCATACTCTTCAAATCTTTAAGCAACTTTTGGATCATCTTCTTGGACTACTTACTAGAAGTTAGATAGCTAGAAATGTCATCCATGTTCCGTCTTCTACGAAGAGCTGAAAGAAGGTCTTGTATATTTTTCTTTTCATTTGACAAGAGATCGTTGATGGTGGCACAAACGTCCAAGAGCTTGAGGTAGCCCTCTAATAATTCATCACCGTCTTGTGAAATTGCCTGCTGAACGTGTGGTAGTTGAAGCAAATCTTCCATGTAGTCAATTAAGTTTTCAAGATCACCTAGCCGGCAGGTGAATGATGAAAGGGAAGAACAGGTAGCCTCTGAAGATGATTTTACTCTAGACAAGTGTTCATCGATTTGAGACACAATAGGGTGAGATGTGGAGGGAAAGCTGCTACAACGAGCATGCTTTAGGGTGGTTTTTGGTCTCAAAGGTGAGGGAGCCATTTATTTTTTCTTGTTGAAGCTGAGAAGACTATTGGAAGGAAACTTCTAAGTTTTCAAATTCTGCTCATTCTTCTGGCTTTTGTTTCATATATATATAGAACTAGGCAGGTAGGGAATAGGACTTGACTTTGATCTGGATCTAACAGCCAACTAGCTATTCTAGGCGATGTCTGTTGCATGCCTCCTCCCACCATCACATACGCCACCTTTTCTTTCTTTTTTTAATGTGATTTGATTTCCTCACCATTCGTTAAGCAATTTGATCAGTTTACGTAAACCTGTAAGTTCATTATCTTTATCAGTGATCTTCTAGTTGGAGTCTTGGTGACAAAAAGAATATTGACAACTGTGCATTCATAAATGGCACTTATGCACCTTATTCAATTTCATACAGTTTATAATATGCCACCCTGCGGGCTGAAGAGTAACGTAACTCAGATTCGGATCAAACTACGTTGTAGCCAATGTCTGTGCTATGTCTCCTACCATCAGGTACATTTCATAGCAACTCGATTTTTCTTATATTGATACCCTGCCTCTTCCAATGAAGTAAGGCCTATCCAATTAATGCAATGACTCACTTATTGTTCCAGCACATGGATGATCTGCCACAGATCTGCAATTTAAGATGTGGCATCAAAATCAACTCATTTTAGTATATATAGGTTGATGTCTGAGTCTTAGCATACAAAATTATAAGAAAAACACGATACCTCCTTGAGAGTTCCGACCTGTGAGACAGAAGAGACGTGTGGTTTAGCATCTAGTTTGAAAAATGCCAGATCAGTTTAGTAATTTGCTGCCTTCAGCATATTGAAACTTCTTTGGAATAGCAGCATATGCACCATTCCAGGGCTTTTACGAAATCAAAAATATTGACATCAGGTGGATGGGAAACACTGTAAACACACAAATATGAAGGCTCCAAGATCTTAATCATTACACTTTTAAGTGCTGAAGCAGATGATAGTTTCTTTTCTCCCTTCCTGCTTGACATAAATGAAATACAACAAGTGGAGGAGCCGAAACAAATAGTTCTATGATATTCTTCACTTGAATATGGATAACTTTCTCGCTTCATCTCATCCTCTATTTTGTCATTTGGGATGATCATCTACAACAACTAGGCCTCATCTCCAAGCAAGTCGGGGTTGGCTATATGAATCATTCTGACCATGTTTCTCCAATTTGGTATGATCGTTTATTTAGATTAAAGACTTGAGAAAATACTTCATCATTAGCGTGAATGATTGGCAATGGTAGTAATACTGAAATTTGGTAATATTGGCTTGCTTGGGTTGTGTCACATATTAAACTAGCTTTCTGGCGGGTCCTAGCTGGATGAAGTCTACTGTCTACATAGCTTGTAGTTGTATAACTTTCAGGAATACCGTTAGGTCCTAGAAGTAATAGTTGTGTATGTTATTATTTTAACCCATATAGTTAGCCCTGTTTGCACATTTTCTCTGTGAAATTCACAGTTGGGATGAGGACATACTCCTTAACTCTTGGTCATCACAACTACCACGCCGGGAATTATAAACAGGCACTAGAGCATAGCAAGGAAGTTTATGAGAGAAGTCCACGTCGTGCTGATAATCTTCTTCTCTTTGGGGCTATATATCATCAGTTACACGATTTTGATATGTGCATTGCAAAAAATGAAGAAGCCCTAAGGATTAACCCACATTTTGCTGAGTGTTATGCAAATATGGCAAATGCTGGAGGGAAAAAGGTAATATTAATGTTGCAATACACAATTATTTGAAAACAATGAATCTTCGTCCCAATTTTGTGGATGCGTGGTCAAATGTAGCCAGTGCATATTTGAAAAAAGGAAGACTGGATGAGGCAATCTGTTGTTGTCGTCGAGCTCTATCATAAATTAAACAGTAACAGGCTCATTCTGACACGAAAATAGTGAGCTCTCTATAACAACAATATGCTCAGTATTATCCCACAAGTAGGGTAGGGTCTGGAAAGGTGGAGAGGCTGTTTCCTATAGACTCTCCGCCTATGTTTTTAACATTACTATCTTATTCTTTACGAGCTATTGTAGTGAAAACCAAATAAACGAACACTTGGACAGCGACTAAATGACACTACCATATCTAAGTGAACTCAAGAACATGAGATAATTCAAAGACACTACCCTAATTTCGGAAAATCATGAAGAGAATACTTCAACTGGCAACATAGCAAACAAAATACTAGAGTTAAATTAAAGCAAATCTTGGAAATATTTAGCTCACAAATATGACAAATAAAATGTCAAAGTACTTTAAGTTCACATTTTAAAGGGGCATTTGCATAACGCTTCAGCGAAATCACATTAGCTTAAGTCGTTCCAAAAATCTTATTCTCATAATAAGAAAAATATATTCTAAATCCTAACCACCAAGGAGTGCGATGATTGCCATCTTTTCTCTCTAACAAAATATTTAAGGCTTCAGCTCTATTTTGCAGATATTTAATGTTTCAATTATGTAAGCTTTTGGTAGGGAGAACTTTACACAGAACAACAACAACAATAGTAAAAAAAAAAAAAAAGTACTGATTTTTTTCTTAACCAAAGCTTTATTCCAAGAAAGGTTGTTGGAGGTTAGAGGTTGAGTTACCTGTCGGTGTAATAATCATTTGATTTTAGGGCTCCAATTATAGTTCATCGAGACAGAGTTATATGGGAGATAGTTATGAAATTTAAGTACGTGATATAAGTATGTTAAATTCCAGTTTAGCAACGTGGCACATTGTTATGAATCAACAAATCAATAGTAGAGGGTTACGTATATCATTTCACTTCACAAAATATATTTGCAGCTAGATATTAATAGCGTAAATAGTTGAATGAAGACACCTTAATTTATGTTTATCATACTTGCGACAATTTATTGATCTTACAGCTTCGTACATGTTATTTACCGATCTTATATCTCTCTGATTTCTGCAGACAGCTAGCGTTTAGAATTTAGAATCTATACAGTAGCTCAAGAAAGTGACATTTATCCTACAGTATCATAGGTGAAATATCTTATACAAGTGTTGATAGTCATTTTCCTTCTCTTTTCCTCCAAGAATCCACGAAACATACAACTCCAATTCTTAAGAGGAAGAAAGAAAAATTAGAACTCACTCTGTCGTCTAACCAAAGTTTTTGTGTATATTTCCACGAGCTAGACTATATATTGGTCAAGTTACTTTAAATATTATTTAACAAAATTTTACTCTTCAACTAGTAACATGACTTTCGTAAGGTTTTAATCATCTTTTCTACTGTGACAAATATAAAACTGTGGTCAATAGATGACTTTGACTGAAGATAATAGTACCATTCAAAGTCAAATTTAAGCAAGAAGCACCTCAGAGCACATAAAAAGCCCTGTAACTGAAAAAACTAGCTAGACCATAGGCTCACAATAATCTTCCAGAACTTAATTATTCATGTTTCTTTGGACGAACCATTCAAAATTCAGAATTTGTTGGCTTAGACGTTTTCTTGGCTTGTGGGGGACCTCAACCTTAGGCGACTAGGGAAATGAAAGGAAAGGCAGAAGCAATGAGTTAGAACATATATCTTTGCATGTTTCGTTTGAGAAAGATAAAAAAGGTAAAGTGACGAAAGAGGAGATAGAACGTAATTCTCTTTGTGGATTACTTATATTCTTCCTTTTGTACTTTTTCCTTCCTCTCTCTCCTCTCTTTTGCAAGCCCTATTGATAATGTGAGATGATTAATTGCGATGGAACTACTTTAGATGGGTGAACGTTAACATGCTTAGCCTTGGGCTCGTAGTGTGCTTTACGATTTCTTAGTCTGATCGTTTTAACTTTGAAAAATGTCCTAAGGCAATTTGTTATAAATCAAAAAGAAAAAATGTACTCCTACACTACGGACAATGAGTATAAATTAAGTATATCAACTATCTTCTGATCTTATTCAAATTAACTTCAATGAGTTGGGAATGAAAACGCTAAGATTGAAGAAGAAGAAGAATAATGCACTAAAGAGAGATTAGAAGCAATAGAGAGAAGAGAATCATTCATTCTTATTGAGAGTTATATGCCTTGCTTAGGCAATTTATACATTGAGCAGGAATCTAACTAATTCTAACTAACTCTGCTCTTAACCACTATTAACTGTTGCCCCTAGTGTGTCTATAATTCTTTTCTTTTCCTTCTTCTATTAAAATGAAAGAATCCAAAATAGCTACTCACCCTGCCCCAATTTATGTATGATTTTGAATTTTGAGAGTCAAATGAATTTTTTTTTACAGTAATTTTTTATTATTCTGTTTAATTATTTTGAGTTGTTAGTTATTTATAATTTATAGTACTTTTTTGCAGTTTTAAAATTATGTAATATTTAAAAAGTATATGTACCAGTTCACAGTAAAAATTAAAAAGCTTGCCTTTCGAAATCGAAAACCACCATATAACTAGTATGTATTCTATTAGATAAATTGACTTTCGTATTTAATCTGTTCTAGACTTGCGTGACGTTGATTACTATATGAATTTTATGTTTGTTATATGTAACCAAATTGACAAGCTCGAATGTCTAACCATATATTAAAAAAACTTGATCTAAAAGGCAGATCGGTGCACAAACCATGCCGGATTTGGGAAAGACCTGCACCTCAAGGAGTGTGATGTATGCACCCTATAAATCATACTTTATTAACCAAAAAAAATGGAAAAAATGAGTAAATAACATGGAATAGTAGGTTAAATTACGGTAATAGTGGAGTCATAGGCTAATTGAGGAAAAGTGAAATTGTAAATTTCCTTAGACAATTTACATGTTTCGAAATTAGATCCTATAAATAGAAAGAAAGCTTGATATGTTGGAATTCATTTGAAATTCCAAAAGCCAAAAGCATTTGGTGCCAATGAGAGAAACTCAAATTCAAACGCCAATGAAGGAGCTCCCCGCAAATCGCCGTTCCAAATCCATCTCTGATCAAACTAAAAAACCTCTCAAAGTATATACTACTCTAAAATAAGCATATGTTTCGTTATTTTGTCATTGTTATATTAAGTATTAATTAAGTTTATGTGTATACAGAACATTAAGAAGAGCTTGAATACTGCATTCGAATCGCCAGGTGTCATATTTTCTGAATCATCGATTGAAAGTTCTCTGATTACCTCTGCTGTTACTGATGAGGTAATATTTCGAAACGCGTCTTAATTCATTAATTTTCAAGCTCTATAGCCTATATATCAGCATTTTCATTAGTAATAGTAGTTGTTCAGAAGTTTTCATAGATCATTAGCGATTTTGTATATGAGCGGCGCATTTTAGCAGAAATTGTAGTTTTTCAAAGATGTTTTGTAATTCGAATTAGAAAAATCTACTCCTAAACTCACATTTCGTATATAAACTTTTTTTAAAATTTCGTCATTTGAAGTACTTTCATGTTCAGAACCCATTGCTGATTATTTCGAATGCACGTTTGTACAGGAGCGGTGCATTTTAGCAGTAATTGTAGATTTCAGAGTAGTTTTTGTAGTTTGCGAGGGCAAAAACTCCGATTTGCCTGTATTTTTTGAATTGCATGATTTTGAAGTACTTTCTGTTAAGAATCCATGGCCGATAATTCAAAAAGTGTGTATATATGCTGTTATCTGTGTGTGTGTACGTGTGTGTTTGGGGCGCATCTAGCAGTAATTATAATTTTCCCAGAAATTTTTGTAGCTGAGTCGGAGTGAGTAGAGTCTATTCGTTATATCCAATTTTCGCTTGTAATTTTTTGAATTTCCACTGATTTGAAGTGCCTTTTATCTCTAGTTATACATATTGGTAGCTGCAATAGCTACATGTTTTGGTTATGAACTCCGTTTTCAGTAGACGGTAGAAGTACAGTGTGTGTGTGTGTGTGTCTGTGTGTGTGTGTGCACGCGTGTGTGTTTTTGATTGTGTGTTAATCGTAAACACATGTTTCAATTTGGAGACCTATTCAATAGATTTCCATGCCTGTGAAATTTACTCAGTTCTCTTAGTATTGAAGATGTTATTTTGGGATCCATATTTCTTTCAGGACCTGTTGTTGATTCCAGAAACTTCTCCATCATCAGAATCAGTGGATCCTGTCACTGATCTGACTCCATTGTCATCAACAGTTACTTTTGAAAACTACAAAGAATGCACTGGCTCAAATAACAGTAGTGGAATACCACAATCAAGTGATGTGAAGGTTGGTTTTGTTGAGGCAGAAATGGTAGTAAAGTACCTTAGAGAGGCTCAAATGCAACTGGTGAATGCAACAGATGTTGATATCAGGTATAAGAAGCTTCTAGATGCTGTGATAAACACTGTTGTTGAAGAGTTCTGTGAATTGCCAGAAGACAAGGATTGGTATGATAAACTTATCTCAAAGAAGTTCCATTTGGTGACGATGACTTTCTTGCTTTGGGTAATAGCCATTCTCATCGGACTCTTCTCTTGTTCGAGTGAAAAGCACTCTTTCAAAGGACCTTTACCAACCTAAAAATATGCTATGACTGTCGCTGATATGGAAGTGATTGCAGGTGTAATTCTATTTTCAACTATGTTACATGGACTCTTCATTTCGAGTAGGTGTATCAAAGATATAGTGTTTGTAATTCATATTGGATCTTGCTTTATTGCATCTGATGTAACTCTTTAGAATCATAGCTGTGATTGTTATGGCTGACTGCTCTGAGTTTGCATGAGTTTCAAAGCACTCTGAAGCATTTTCGGACAGTTTTCATCTATAGAGGGAACAGTAATATGTCTGCAGTTTGCTGGAAATTAATGCACTTATGGTGCGATTGAATTTGATGTAAGATGCAAGAATCATATGATCCGTTTATGTTGCTTGTTCTTCTACCCTAATATTAACGTGTGCTACTCTGGAATTGAATAATTACTATTCTGTTCTGTTACCAAGAGCTAAGTGATTTGTGATCCTTTTGTATAATAATTTTATATTTCTCATCTAATGTTGGTGCTTGAATTACATCAACAAAGTAGGTTCGTTATAGAGTTTTCTATTCCTTGAACCTCTGGTTAAGACGGGAAGACCAGGACAACAACTGGAAGAGTAGAAGTCTGCCCATCGTGTGTTATGTTGTGTGGAGCTTTAATTTGGATATATCGAGATTTTTCAACAAAACTAGTGAACACTAAACGACGCCAAACATATAGAGCAGTTTAGCTTTATGCCAATTCGTAGAAAATATGAGCATGTGAAAGTAAAATTTGCTTCAACTGATGGAACTTCCGGTACTTGTAAGGAACATTACAAAGTTGATCACCATAAGATGTTAAAAATGAGAAAGAGGTATAGAGAGACCATCCATCTTCCCCCTCTTCCCCCTCTTCCCCCCCCCCCCCCCCCACAGCTTTGTTGCCCAACCCCGGCCCTTACAATTTATTTCTCCTAGGTTCAACACAAATGCAGCAACTTACTGATTCCTTTAGTGACAGCAGCAAATTTGCTGGAATTGGAACAACTTTGGATTAATCAATTTGACATTGTATAAAGGAGATTCTACCATGAGCTTTTCTTCATCCCCCCCACCCCCCCCCCCCCCACACAGCCCCTTTTTGTTATATAGTTTTGCTGGCTCAATTTCTGGAAAGCATGACACCGCCCATTTCAAAATCAACTTCTGAGGACTTACGATTCCGATATCAGTTGAAATCATTTCTATTGCCTTCCTACGACTTGAAACCTAAAGATTTTCATTATTTTGATCAATCAGTTACCTAATTTTGGAGTTTACATTACGTGAAATTCTCACAAGTATTTGATATTCAGAAGACTAGATGCAGAGCAGACAATTTAGGCACTGGCCAGGGTTAAAAACTTTTGGGACTAGAGTGATATATAATAAACGCCATAACTCATGTCGATCTGATGCCTCTACTAAAAGACATCACATGTAAACTGCGTATAGAAAATGGACCAGTAACTTGAAGCAGTCAGTCTAGAAAATCGCCCTCATGTCTATGGTATGTGAATAGAAGAAAACCATTTGATGCAACCAAATGCGCACCTCTTAAAAACAGTGCATACAGAATGAAATCTTCTCAAACTTCTCAGATATAGAAAGCTTTCCGAAAGGCATGTCAGCAATTTCGCAGCAAAAAATTTGGCCAGGAAAAAAATTACTACTGTCGGAAAATTGCCTCAACTCTGTGGTGCGATCAATGGACAAGGAAAAGAAAAGTTCAACCACAAAATCTACTAATGAAGCCCTTCTTATTTTTCTTCATCCTAGTGGCCAGTGACGGGAACTCAAAAAGCTTGTAATTTGCAACCTACTCATCTCGGAAGGCCTTTGGAAAAGTAGCCAAGAGGCATTACTTTTTTTTCATTTTTAACCTTGAAAGAGTTGTTACAAAGCTTTGTTGACTTAACACTTTTACCATTTGACCAAGATTAGTTCAAGCTAAGGCAGGATCTCAGTAGTTGATCACTACATAATATCAAAATCTGAATATCTTTGTAGTGGCAAAACCGGAACTTAACATTGTATTCCATAAGTAAACTCAAAACGAGAGATGTTTGTAGCAGCAAAAAAATGAACCTGATTCTGTATTCATTTATATATATATATATATATATATATATATATATATATATATAGTTATTACTATAGTACAAAATTTTTGGATAGCCTTTTGGGTTGCAACATCTATTCTAAGCTATCTAACTATCTAGTAATTCAAAATAATAAGGAGGGATACTCTAGTTTCGATTAAGCGCCTAAGAAAGCATTCAAGCCCAGCTTCTTCAAGAACCTCAATGGTTTCATCCATCTATCTCAGCTGATTTGGCAATTCATCGTATTTTCCAGTCTTACTGTGACTGAGAAGTGAAGCCAAGGCAGCATCAACATTGTCAAATTCATTGATTTCTACTTGCTCTTTTTTCGAGTGTACAATCTTGGACAACAATGACCAACTACTTGATTGAGATCCGCTTCCATTAACATAGGACAATATCGCCTTAAAAAGCCTTAGAGTAACTGGCTGAACCTCCTTCAATATGTTAACAACAGCCAACGTCTCAGGTTAATCTGATAAGAGGACATTTTCCTTCATCAGACCCTTCAAATCTTTGAGGGACTTTTGGATCAACTTCTTGGACTTCTTTCTAGAGGTTAGGAAGCTAGAAATGTCATCCATGTTACGTCTTCTACGAAGAGCTGAAAGAAGATCTTGTCTATTTTGCTTTTCATTTGGAGTTGATCGTCTCTATGGTCACTCAACTTTGGGTAATTAGCTACCATAGTCACTTATTTTTGTTTTGTCTTTCTATGGTCACTCAACTTTGGGTAATTGGCCACCATGGTCACTTATCTTTGCTTTGTCTTTCTATGGTCACCCAATTTTGCCCAAGTAGCTCATATGGTCATCCAACACAAAAATCCTAACGTACGTTAAAATTTTGCTGATGTGGCAACTACAAAAATATTTTGGCAAGTTACATAAATAGAAAAAAATTAAATTATTTAAGACCAACCCAATTAAAATTAAACCCCACCCAAGAGTTTTTGCTTGAGGTGCCCATTTTTTCCAAAAAAATGACTCCTTTTTCTTTAAGTCTATCAAGAAAGTCTTCTGGTAACACATTTTCAACGTTAATTTCTTCACCTAATGAAAATCTGAGCACCCAAATGAATTAGTGTCTGGCCTTAACGAATTAGCGGTTTTTGACGCTTTCTATAAGCTAAAATTTTTATTGAAGTGGCATAAATTTTTTATTTATTATCTAGTATTTCACAGTTTGTTTAAGTAATATTATTTTTATTTAGCAAAATTGGTTCAAGAGATTTTTCATTCTCAGATATTTTTCTTAAGGACTATGTGGCAAAGCAACTCCAACTCGCTGCCAAGATGAACAACTTCTTGGGACCAAATTTTGCTTTCAATGGGTTTGTAGTATCCCATGATATTATTTTGATCAATATTTGTAATAAAATTGAAGGGAAGTATGTGGATTATCTCTCAACTCTAAGCAAGAAAAAGATCACACCTGTTGGTCCACTTATTCATGAAATGAAAACAACAATAGAAAATGAAGAAAGCTCCAGGATTATTCGATGGCTAGTTAAGAAGAATGAGTCTTCGTATGTTTACGTTTCATTTGTAAGTGAATGAGCTAAGAGAGGCGAACTTCATTTGGGTGCTCAGATTTTCATTAGGTGAAGAAATTAATTAACGTTGAAAATGTGTTACAAGAAGGTTTTCTTGATAGACTTAAAGAAAAATGAGTCATTTTTTAGAAAAAATGGGAACCTCAAGCAAGAACTCTTGGGTGGGGTTTAAGTTTAATTGACTTCAAATCTAGTTCTAACAACCAACTAGCTATTCTAGGCGATGTCTATTGTCTACGGTGCCACATTTATTTAATTAACATACAGTGCCAATTATTTCTTTAAATTGATTCACCACGATCGGGTTAGGTTATTATATCTTTACCAATGATCTTCTTGTTGGAGACAAAAGAATATTGACAACTCTGCATTCATAAATAGCACTCATGCACCTTATTTAATTTCATACAAATTATGAATGCAACGCAAGGTTAAGATAACGTGATTCTGATTTGGACCAAACTACCATCACCAGTTTATGCTTATATTAGCTGTTTACAGAAAAACATGTCTGAGGCCTGATTTACACACAAAATACAAATGACAAGGTTGCACAATACTAGCCTTGATATTGGGATAAAGATGCATATTATTTTTAAATGATTGCACGAGATCCACCTACATTTCACAATTGAAGAAAATTGTCCTAAGACAAGCAGCATAATATACTAATCTTATTTATCAGTGCAGACGTTCACAAAAGATGGATAACTATGTACATATTAAATGACAGTCTTGATCTACAAGTAATTATCAATATATTAGTCTTATCATGGGTGCTCTCGTTGTAGACAAAAAGAATCTTGATAACTCTGTATCCAAAAATGACTCTCGCACTCTTCATTTGATTTCAAATAAATTATGGGGACATGGTTCTCGCTGAAGAAACATATGAGAGATGGTGATAATGCTGAAATTTTTAACAGAAAAATAACTGTGATATAAGTTGACTGCAATATACTTCTATTACAATGCCCAAGGAAAAGTAGCATGGACGCATTAAAATTTTACTTTTAATCTTGACAGAGTTATTATAAAGCTTTCTTAAGTAAATTAGTAAACGTTTTAAGTATTTGACCAAGATAAGTTCAAGGAAAGCAAGGATCTCCGTAGTAGAAAACACGGAACTTGATCATGTTTTCTATACATTAAATCAAAAGGCAAAGATATTTGTTGTGGCAAACCTGAATTTGATATTGTATTAAACACATAAAATAAGAAAGTGAGGCATATCTAGTAGCAAAGAGTGAACTTGATTTTGTATTCACTTTGATGTATATTTGAATTTACATGTATTAAGGTTCTACAAAACTTTTAGACAACCCCTTTTGGGCTGCTACATCTATTCTTGACTAGCTAGTGACTCAAAATATTGAGGAGGGATACTCTAGTTTTGATTAAGCGCCTGAATAAGCATTCAAGTCCTTCTTCAAGAACCTCAATGGGTGACTCCATCTCTCGCAACTGATTCTGCAATTGGTCGTATTTGCCTGTCTTAGAGCACAAAGCAGCATCAACATTGTAAAATTCATTGGCTTCAACTTCTAGTTTTTTCGAATGTGCAATCTTGGACAACAATGACCAACTACTTGATTGAGATCCGGATCCATTAACATAGGACAATAAGTCCTTAAATAGGCCTAGCGTTACTGACTGAACCTCCTTCAACATGCTAAAAACTACCAATGTCTCAGATTCTTCTGATGCGAGGACATTTTCCTTCATCATACTCTTCAAATCTTTAAGCAACTTTTGGATCATCTTCTTGGACTTCTTTCTAGAAGTTAGATAGCTAGAAATGTCATCCATGTTCCGTCTTCTACGAAGAGCTGAAAGAAGGTCTTGTATATTTTTCTTTTCATTTGACAAGAGATCGTTGATGGTGGCACAAACGTCCAATAGCTTGAGGTAGCCCTCTAATAACTCATCACCGTCTTGTGAAATTGCTTGTTGAACGTGTGGTAGTTGCAGAAAATCTTCTATGTAGTCAATTACGTTTTCAAGATCATCTAGCCGGCAGGTGAATGATGAAAGGGAAGAATAGGTAGCCTCTGAAGATGATTTTACTCTAGACAAGTGTTCATCGAATTGAGACACAATAGGGTGAGGTGGTGGGAAAGCTGCTAGAACGAGCATGCTTAAGAGTGGTTTTTGGTCTCAAAGGTGAGGGAGCCATTTTTTTTCTTGTTGAAGCTAAGAAAACTATTGGAAGGAAACTTCTAAGTTTTCAAGTTCTGCTCATTCATCTGGTTTTTGTTTCATACAGTATATATAGAACTAGGCAGGTAGGGAATAAGACTCGACTTTGATCTAGATCTAACAGCCAACTAGCTATTCTTGGCGATGTTTGTGGCATGCCTCCTCCCACCATCACATACACCATGATAGGAATCAAATACGCGGAAGCAAAAAGATAGAAGAGCGAGACACTTCTCGAACTCCCTTCGAAGTAACCACGGGGAACTCGTCCCGAGATACCCTCGAATCGGCGTCAAGGAGGACCTACACTATGCAACGACCCTCGAGACAACACTGGACTCGCAAGTCGAATGGTCGGGTTAGCGGTTCAAGACTCAACTAGGTTACACTAGTGAATTCAAGCAACCAAGAGACAAAGGTGTTTCCAAGAGTTCAACTCTATTTTTCATTCAATCAATAATTATCAAAGTGTAAGGTAATTGCTTGAAAGAGGTTTGTGAAGTATTTATAGACTTCACCTAATTGTAATGAAAGCTCAAAAATACCCCTAAAGTGGGTTTAAACACTAAAGGCCACGTAGGGCTAAACTTGTCCAAAACATAGTCAAAAACTAACAAATCCCGCATTGGCTCAGCAAGTAGGCGCCCAGCCTACATGTAGTAGGCGCCCCGCCTGATTCCTTCACTCAGCAGCAGTAGGCGGTCCGCCCCTGAACAACAGGCGGTCCGCCCAGTTGTTCAGTCAAAACTTCAGAGAGTTTGAGGGGCGGTCCGCCTAGTAGAGTGGGCGGTCCGCCTCCTCCTGTGGCGTCTTGGTTTGCCTCCAAACGTGCTCCGGAAGCCTCTCCAAGCGGGCTAAGTGATCCCCCATCCATGGCACACCAAAGCACAGTCTTCAAGTCGCTCTTAGAGCCTTCTTCCATTCCCTTCCACACCAAATGAAGATGGGTGTCTTGGATCAACTTGGCTTGGCTCCGAGTGAGGGGTCTTGTGGTGGTCTTATCATCCTCCCCTTCTTGAGAGGATTTCGTCCTCGAAATCGAAGCATCATTCACGACCTCTCCATCATCATTCACGACCTCTTCATTACCTACATTCAAAGGAACCAAATCACTAACATTGAAAGTATTAGAAACTTGATACTCACTTGGCAAATCGACCACATAGGCATTGTTGTTGATCTTCGAGAGCACTTGGAAAGGACCATCCCCCCGGGGTGCCAACTTCCCTTTCCTAAGGTTTGGAAACCTCTCTTTCCGGAAGTGCACCCACACATAGTCACCCTTCTTGAGTTCCACCTTCTTTCGTCCCTTGTTCTTCTTAGAGGCAACCTTAGCATAAGATTCCTCCAAGTTCTTCTTCGCCTTAGCATGTAGCTCCATCAACGCCTTGGCTCGAGCTTTACCTTCAAAATTAACAACCATTTCCCTTGGCAAAGGGGTTAGATCAAGGGGAATCAAGGGGTTAAAACCATAAACACATTCAAAAGGAGTCATACCAATAGCGCTATGCAATGTACGATTGTAGGCAAACTCCATCATAGGCAATCTATCAATCCACGTCCCGGCCTTACCTCGGGTCATGGCCCTAAGAAGAGCACCCAAAGTCCGGTTTACCACTTCGGTTTGACCATCGGTTTGTGGGTGGTGGGACGTAGAAAACAAGAGCTTGGTGCCTAAAGCACCCCATAAACTTCGCCAAAAATGGCTTAGGAACTTAGTGTCCCTATCACTCACTATAGTTTGAGGCACACCATGTAGCTTCAGAACATTCTCAACAAACAAGGAAGCTACATGTTGGGCGTCATCACATTTTTTGCACGGAATGAAATGAGCCATCTTTGAGAACCTATCCACAACAACAAAGATGCTATCGTGGCCCCCCCTAGTCCTTGGTAATCCCATGACAAAGTCCATTGAAATATCCAACCACGGACTAGTAGGTACGGGGAGTGGGGTGTATAACCCATGAGGGTGGGATTTAGATTTGGCACGCTTGCACTCAAGGCAATTAGAGCAAAACTTCTCCACATGCACCCTCATCTTCGGCCAATAGAATTGTTCTTGAAGAACGGTCAAAGTCTTTCTTACCCCAAAGTGACCCATGAGTCCTCCACAATGGGCCTCTTGCACAAGCAATTCCCTCCATGAGGACTCGGGTATGCACACTCTACCATTTTTAAAGATGAATCCATTAGACCATTGGTACTTTGCAACTCTCTCCCCTTTCTCTAGAGCATCATGGACACTCTTCAGCCTTGGATCATGAGCATACATCAACTTGATGCTCTCGAATCCCATGAGCTTAGAGGTGAGAGTGGTGGCAAGAGCGAACTTTCTTGAAAGCGCGTCCGCCACAACATTGTCCTTCCCTTTCTTGTATTGGATCACATAGGGAAAGGACTCAATAAACTCAACCCACTTGGCATGTCTCTTATTGAGCTTCTCTTGGCCTCTCAAATGCTTGAGTGACTCATGGTCACTCTTGATTACAAACTCACGAGGCCAAAGGTAATGTTGCCAATGGGCAAGGGCTCTCACAAGGGCATACAACTCCTTGTCATATGTAGAATAATTCAAGGAGGCCCCTTTCAACTTTTCACTAAAGTAGGCGATGGGTTTGCTATCTTGCATTAACACACCACCGATTCCCACCCCCGAGGCATCACACTCAATCTCAAATGCTTTCCCAAAGTCGGGCAATTGTAATAAGGGGGCGGTACTTAACCTACCTTTCAACTCTTGGAAAGCCTTCTCTTGAGGCTCTCCCCAAACAAAGGGTTGGTCTTTCTTGACCAATTCGGTGAGTGGAGCGGCTATGGAGCTAAAGTCTCTCACAAATCGTCTATAAAAACTAGCAAGACCATGAAAGCTCCTTACTTGAGTCACGGTAGTAGGAGTAGGCCAATCACGTATGGCCTCTACCTTAGACTCATCCACCTCCACTCCTTGGGCACTCACAACAAACCCAAGAAAGACAACCTTCTCTACACCAAAGGCACACTTTTTGAAGTTAGCATAGAGCTTTTCGGCTCTCAAGGTTTCAAGCACTTGCCTAAGGTGGTCAACATGTTCATCAATTGTCCTACTATAGATCAAGATATCATCAAAATAGACAACAACAAACTTGTTGATAAAAGGCTTCAAAACATGATTCATGAGTCGCATGAAGGTGCTAGGTGCGTTAGAAAGCCCGAAGGGCATTACCAACCATTCATAGAGACCGAATTTGGTCTTGAATGCGGTTTTCCATTCATCCCCCGGTTTCATCCGGATTTGATGGTAGCCGGACCTAAGGTCGATTTTAGAAAAGACACGCGACCCACTCAATTCATCCAACATATCATCAAGCCGCGGAATAGGGTGACGATACTTGATCGTTATCTTATTCACGGCTCGGCAATCTACACACATTCTCCAAGTGCCGTCTTTCTTTGGGACAAGAATGACCGGTACGGCACAAGGACTCAAACTTTCCCTTACCAAGCCTTTTGAAAGCAAGTCATCAACTTGTTTTTGCAACTCCCTCGTATCCTCGGGATTGCTTCTATAGGCCGGCTTATTTGGGATTTGAGAGCCCGGAATAAAATCAATTTGATGTTCAATACCTCTCAAGGGAGGTAAGCCATCGGGCATCTCATCCGGGAACATGTCCCCAAAGTTCTCCAAAACATTTTTCAAAGCACTAGGTAAAGGACTAGAAGAAACATCATGATTAGAGTTAAGAGCCATACCTTTGTGCACTAAGCATAGGAGAAACTTGTTGCCATCATTACCTCTTAGGAGCTCGCCCGGTTGCATCATGGCACATATGCCGCCGGTGGATGAAGTAGGTGGGATTGCCACCATGTTTTTGGGCAACGGGCTAGTCTCAATGATTGACTTGGCCTTTGCCGCTTCCCTCAACTCCTTCATTCTATTGTAGTCATCACTCACTTGTTTAGGAGTTAGGGGTTTCAAGACAAACTTTCTTCCTTCATGTTGGAGCGTGTAAGTGTTAACACGTCCATTGTGAACCACTTGCCGGTCAAATTGCCAAGGCCTTCCAAAGAGAAGGTGGCAAGCTTGCATGGGCACAACGTCGAACAAGTGTTCATCAACATAACTACCCATCTTAAACTTGATCAAGGCTTGCTTCACTACCTTGAGCTCCCCACATTCACTAAGCCATTGTAACCGGTATGGCTTGGGATGCTTCATGGTAGGCAATTTCAATTGGGTTATGAGAGATTGACTTACCACATTAGTACAACTCCCGGAATCAATGATCATAGAGCACACTACACCCTTAACACGACACCTAGCATGGAAGAGGTTCTCCCTTTGCAAGGTCTCACCATCCTCCGCAATCATAGCTCCTAAGCTCCTCCTCACTACTAGAAAAGTATGAGGTTCCTCATCCTCCACCGTGTCATCTTCACCATCCTCCACTACTCCCTCATCTCCCTCTACTCCCTCTACCCCCTCATCCTCCGATTCACTCTCCTTTTCATAAACATCATTGCCAACAACAACCATGGTCCTCTTCGTGGGACATTCCCTAGAAAAGTGCCCATAGCCCTTGCACTTGTGACATTGAATGGAAGAAGAAGTAGGAGTATTTAATTGGGTTTTAGAATTACCTCCCACATTGGGTGTGTGCTTCTCAAATGGCTTCTTCACATCCTTGCTTGCACTGGCACCACTCGTTCCACTTGCACTCGGGAACCTTGCATTTGTGGTAGGAGTCTTCCACCCTTTTGTATTGCTTGTTGGAGTAGTAGTGCTACTCTTGTAGCGGAAGGATTTCTCTTCTTTGACCCATTTCTCGGCTTCAACCGCATCCTCACATAACTTGTAGAGATCATCATATTTGTGGAACTTCAATTGTGATGCTATGTCTCGGTTCAAGCCCCCTTTGAAACGGATCATGGCCAACTCATGGTCTTCATCATCTATGTCAAGGTTCATTCGGATTTGCTCGAATTCATTGAAGTACTCCCCAACCGAATTGGAACCTTGTTTCAACTCATAGAGACGCTTTTGTTGCTCAACCCGGTATTGATTAGTTAAGTATTTCTCATCCATCACCCGAATCAACTCTTCCCAAGTAAGGTTAATAGCCATTCCCGTCCTCCTCCTATTTCTTTTCACCGACTCCCACCAAGTAGAAGCAAAAGACTCGAAGGAAGATATTGCATACTTGGTTTTCTTCACCTCGGGCATGTCATTAGTTTCAAATATTCGTTCCATGGCCAGCTTCCAATTTTTGTACTCCACCGGGTCACTACTTCCTTTGAAAGAAGGAATAGTGAGCTTCACACTATTGAGGTTGTTGTTGTTATCACGACCCCCTTGGATAGGCTCCGGTTGGCCCCCATAGTGATCCCCATAACCACCATAACCTCCATAATCCCTCCTAGCATCCCCTCCAACATACCCCATAGGGTGCCCTCGACCTCGGCCCCTACCTCTATCTACATTCCGACCCCAATTCATACCTCTCCTCGGTTGAAAGTGATCATCATACCCATACATGTCATCTCCATCATTAGTTTCCTCCCCTTCTTGAGCTTCATCAACTTGCCCAAGAGGTTGCACGTTTCGGATGGGTTGTGGTAGTGGAATGTTTCTTGGAGGGTTGTCTAAGATACGGGGAATGCCCGTTCGTTGGGGATTGCCCAACATTGGATCAACTCTCTCTCGTTCCTCCTTTACCCGTTGTTGACTGAACATATCAATGACAAGGCTCAATTGCTCCGGGGTAAAGTTTGGATTACTCGAGACTTCAACTTGGACACTCGGGGTCCCTTTCTCAGCTTGGACACTCGGGGTCCCTTTCTCCGACTGGGCGTTGGAAGTCTCTTGCTCAACTAGGGCACTTGAGGCACCCTTTTCAAGAGACTCAACTCTTTGGCTAATGAGGTCTACCTTGGTAAGAAGATTAGCCAAGGCCTCCTTTATGAAATCTTGTCCTTCGGTAGACATTGTACCTGCACAAGTATCAAACGTTAGTAAAAACAACCTCACACACTCCCTCACAAGTTTCACTCGGATCACTCGTATAGCGGGTGGTGGATTTTTCACTCTTGCTTGAACCCAAAAGCTTCACTAAGTTGAATAATAAACCTCAACTAGATCACTCAACTCAAAAGCCCAATGAGCTCCGGGGTGAGTGGAGTTAATAGGACTCTATCGGAACGATAGCTCTTTAAGTGCGGACTTGAGTCAAAAGAGACTACGAGTCTTCTTTGAGTTCTAATCTCCGGTCTAGGCTTGAGTTTCCTAATAGCTTAGAAGGGTTAGCACAATTCAAGTAGGAAAGATTACTCGATGTAGTGCTAACTAGATGCGATGCAATCAAACAAACAAGCGATCCTAGAAGAATTCTACCCGACACCAAAACCACCCAAAGTAGGCGCCCCACCCTTTTCCAGTAGGTGGTCCGCCTGGAAGCTTCAGTGGGGAGTGGGCGGTCCGCCTCTGTAAGTGGGCGGTCCGCCTACTCCAAAATCCAGAGAGTGGGCAAAAAGGGGGCGGTCCGCCTGTCTCAGTAGGCGCCCCGCCTAAAACAATTCCAGCCCAGATTCAAACACGAAGTTTTTGGTTTTTCACCCAAAAATCCAACGATTCCAATGTTGTTTTAGCAATTCAAAGGTACCCCAATGTTGTTTCAACCACAAAGAACGAACCCCAATCAATTCTTATCAAACCCCAATCAAAATTCAACAATCTACCATGTTCATAGCTAGGGTTTCAATCTTTTTCAATTTTTCAAGGGATTCAAAATTTCAATTCTTGTGTTTCAACTCCAAATCGAACGTATAGGGTACCAAAAGAACGGGTTTCCAATAAAGATCAAACCCCAACAACAATCACACAACGAATCCAACAATCCAAGAATCTATGATAAAAAAATTTTGGTGTTTTTTCTTCTTTTCAATTTTTTTTTTGTAGTTTTTCTTCTTTTCAAAAACAATAAACAAGAACCTAAAAACGAAACTAACCTAGGCACGAAGAATCAAGGGTCGGGGGTTCGTAGAAACGATACCCGAGCCTTGCTCTGATACCAAGATGATAGGAATCAAATACGCGGAAGCAAAAAGATAGAAGAGCGAGACACTTCTCGAACTCCCTTCGAAGTAACCACGGGGAACTCGTCCCGAGATACCCTCGAATCGGCGTCAAGGAGGACCTACACTATGCAACGACCCTCGAGACAACACTGGACTCGCAAGTCGAATGGTCGGGTTAGCGGTTCAAGACTCAACTATGTTACACTAGTGAATTCAAGCAACCAAGAGACAAAGGTGTTTCCAAGAGTTCAACTCTATTTTTCATTCAATCAATAATTATCAAAGTGTAAGGTAATTGCTTGAAAGAGGTTTGTGAAGTATTTATAGACTTCACCTAATTGTAATGAAAGCTCAAAAATACCCCTAAAGTGGGTTTAAACACTAAAGGCCACGTAGGGCTAAACTTATCCAAAACATAGTCAAAAACTAACAAATCCCGCATTGGCTCAGCAAGTAGGCGCCCAGCCTACATGTAGTAGGCGCCCCGCCTGATTCCTTCACTCAGCAGCAGTAGGCGGTCCGCCCCTGAACAACAGGCGGTCCGCCCAGTTGTTCGGTCAAAACTTCAGAGAGTTTGAGGGGCGGTCCGCCTAGTAGAGTGGGCGGTCCGCCTCCTCCTGTGGCGTCTTGGTTTGCCTCCAAACGTGCTCCGGAAGCCTCTCCAAGCGGGCTAAGTGATCCCCCATCCATGGCACACCAAAGCACAGTCTTCAAGTCGCTCTTAGAGCCTTCTTCCATTCCCTTCCACACCAAATGAAGATGGGTGTCTTGGATCAACTTGGCTTGGCTCCGAGTGAGGGGTCTTGTGGTGGTCTTATCACACCACCTATTCTTTCGTTTTTTATGTGATTTGGTACCCCCACGATTGCGTTAAGCAATTTAATCAGTTTACCTAAACATGCAAGTTCATTATCTTTATCAGTGACTTCTAGGTGGAGACAAAAAGAATATTGACAACTGTGCATTCATAAATGCCACTCATGCACCTTATTCAATTTCATACAGTTTATTTTATATTAGGCCACCGCGCAGGCTGAAGAGTAATGTAACTCAGATTCGGATCAAACTTACATTTTAGCCAATGTCTGTGAAATGTCTCCTACCATGAGGTACATTACACAGCCTCTTCCACCAAAAGAAAGGCCTATCTAATTAATGCAATGACTCAACTCTTTTTCCCTGCACATGGATGATCTGCCACAGGTCTGCAATTTAAAAGGTGGCATCAAAATCAATTCATTTAAGTATATATAGTTTAATGTTTGAGTCTCAGCATACAAATATTAGGAACAGCACAATTCCTCCTTGAAAGTTTGCGGCCTGGGAGACAGCAGAGACATGTGGTTTAGCATCTAATATGATAAATGCCAGACCAGTTTAGTAATTTGCAGTCTTCCTTTGGTAAAGATATGGTTTAATGGCACTCGTCTTCTTGCATATTCAAAACTTCTTTGCAATAGCAGCATATCCACCATTTCAGGGCTTTTACTAAATCAAAAGTATTGACATCAGGTGGATGGAAAACACTACAAAGACACAAGTATGAAGGCTCCAAGATCTCAATCAGTATGCTTTCAAGTGTTGAAGAAGATGATAGTCCCTTTTCCTTCCAGCTTGACATAAATGATATAGTACTACGAATGGAGGAGCAGAAGCACATAGTACTATTATATTCAGAACTTGATCATGGATATCTTTCTCGCTAGATCTCATCCTCTATTTAGTTATTTGGGATTATCATTTACAACAACTTGGCCTCAACTCGGGGTCGGTTATATGAATCCTCACTGACCATGTTTCTCCAATTTAGGATGATCATTTATTTAGATTAAGGTCTTCAGAAACTACTGAATAGCAGTGGTAGTAATACTGGCTTGCTTGGGTTGTGTCACATATTAAACTAGCTTTTCTGTATTGATCCTGTACCGTCATTAAAGATATACATACCCTCACAGACAAAATCCAGATGGAACAAAAGAAATGTGTTGAATGAAATGGTGTTAGGACAAAAGTTGACCCACACCGATGGTAGAAGGAAGGGCATGATGCCCATGTAAGTTTGGCAATCCTCCACCCTTTGAGCTAGCTCTTTGGATGGAGTTAGGCCCAACCCTATGGGTGCATGGTACATACAATTCAGCTTGAAATATGTTTCATCAGGCAGATTTGTATTCAGCCAAATGAGACAACTACCCCTTCACTTATATATAAAACCGTGTTTCAAAACTCAGCACACTCTTCTCACCTGCTGTTAAGTCCTTGTGAGCAGAAGAATGCAATATGCCAAATAATTTCATAATTCAATGTTGTAATTTTCCTCATTTAGTTGTCACAAATAATTTCATAATCAGCTGTTCTTGAATTGTCAAACAGCTTTGTTAGCCTCCTCATCAAGTCACTGTTTACCTTCTGAATTCAACGTTTCAGTTCAGCAATCTGTTCCTCTGCAGCAGCACGAATTTGCTTATCAGCAGAAATATGGTCTTTCCTCTTGATGTCAAAGCAGTACAGCAGTGATTTCTCACGTCTCGAGTCATAGCTGAGTGAATGAGAGCACGTTAGAAAGTAGCTATCTCACCTAGGAGAATCCTCACATGAACATACTGTCATGTTTATAGCATCCTGAATTTATACTTGTTTTTCTCCGTTAAGTTTTACTGCAATTTTACTTGAAACATAAAAAGTTCTCCCCTGAGCAAATTATCATGGAAATCGAAAAGCGTCATTTCCTTATGAGATTAAATTCAATGTACTCAATTGATAATTCATATAGAGATGAACCAATTGAGTAAATAAGAAGTTGAAAATATTCATTGCAATTTTTTTCAACTATTTCACATTTTGCTTTTGTGTAGCATGACCCTTCGGATGATTATCTATGACTTCTCATCATCTCTTCTCTTCCGATATCCTTATGTAAGGTTTTTAAATTTCTTAAAATTTATCTCCAATTTTCCTCCTTATTTATACGACACTTTCACTTGCTTTAACTATTTAACAAACTTGATTCAATAACCTAGAAAATAGAGCAAATAACCTGGTATAGCTTTTTGAGATTACAAAATAATTTAAATTTTACATTATTGTCGTGTATAATTTACCCATGCTATATTTAGTTACTAACATTAGCAAAATTATTAAGTGCTAGATTCATAGTGGGCTAATTCTTGAACTTAGTTAAATAGGATTACTTTGTAATTTTCCTTAAAAACTTAGAGCACGTGTTTCAGAATTACAAATAAATTACCGTAAGTCGCTATTTTCTTATAGTTAAAAAAATAGCGACAATGTCTTAGAAAATCGTTGCGACAATGTTTTAGAAAATCGTAGTCAGCCTTCCCATTATTATCTCTAGAGGAAAATATTTGTGACACAGGAAATTATCTAAACTACTATGGTCAAACTTTGTTATAACAGCATTTCAATATAATGTAATTGAATATTGCGATACACTATTTGTAAAATTGTCTCTCTATAACAACCATATTCAAATATTGTGTAGTAATATTTCGTAAGAAATATATTATGTATAAAAATAAAATATTTAACCTATTTCTACTTGGTCAAAGATAGAAGAGTTGTGTTGGCCTAAATCGGGCCAACAAAACGAATTTGTATTGGGTTTAACTGGTAATTTGCTTGTATCAAAGTGATGCTCGAGCTAAAGTTAAATTCGAACTAGATGAAAGGCTTGAAAAAAGTAAACGAGGTTGTCGACAAACGAGACAGTGAACAAAAGTAAAGTTGAATATTGTATTGTTCCTCCCCTCTTCGTTTATAAATGAAGCCTATTTATAATCAGGGGAAAGAATGACATTATAAATGTCATAATTGTGTCTTTATGGCCATTACTCCGTGTTTGATCATGGTAGACTCGCAATATTCCCCTTAAATGCTGGAACAACGGTCGACGGTTACAAAGATCAGGCCTCGTCTGACGAGGCATCGTTTGTGTTCGAAATCATGTTGTTATGGAGTTATCTCCGACACTTCGAGCTCGCTTCCCCTCATTTCCTGAGAAGATTTCTCGAGGCGAAGAATCATGCAACCTCTCCTCGTGAGTTTGCCTCGTGGAGTGGACTTCATGTTATGCTTCAGGGTCATGCTTGAGACCTCGGTGATTTTTCATCCAATACAGATAGTCCCCCCACTCCTCAAGTGGAAGCCAAATCAGTCGAGGAGTAGAATGGATTTTAGGCGGGAGATTGTCGTGGCTGTTTTTGCGCCGTGAATTTTGAAAAAGGCGGTTGTCACTCCATGTTTCCATCAATCGTGTGTGGCGATCACTGATTGGGCGCGTTTTCCTATTTTGTCTTCCCCATGCAACTGTAACCATGGTGTTTTAACCTATATATAGCCGAACTTTTTCTTCTTCTTTTTCTCGCTTCTTCTTGCCTTTAACAGTAAAATTCTTGAATCTTCTCCCCCTTTACAGCCCAGAAAATCTTAAGAAAAAATGTCTCAACAGAATTCGCCAAGTTCTTCACCTTCCTTCGTTAACACCATGATCGTTGGTGGAGAACTAGTAAATGTTCCCGAACCGTTGAATGTAGTCATTCCTCATGACTTTAATATGGAGGACCTTTCTTGCTCCAGTGGTGTGGATCAAGAATGGCGCCCAGCTATGGCTGAGACCGTCGAAGCAGTTATGGTGGAGGATGAGGAGGTTACCATGGAGGATGTTGGTGATGATGGACCTCTCTCAGATGACTTAGAACTTAAGCCATACCACGTTATCCCCTCCAAAATCGATCTTTCGAAGGAATTTGCTATGCAGCTTCAAATCGAATTGGAGATTAGGAGGAAAAGGAATATTCCTGTGGGAGATACGCTGAGTTTGATTACTCAGGCAAATATTCATCTGGTTCGTTCTGATTGCAATTGGGGCCCCGAGGTAAGGGCGAGAGCCGAGCGAGCGATCGAGTTGAAGGGCGCTCCTTCGTTTTCACTTATCCTTCCACAATTGGTTTTTCTCTTCATATCCTTGAGGTGTTTGACACTTTTTGTTGTACCCACCAATTATGTATAGACCAGATTGGACCTGGGATGTGGACGCATGTTCAATGCCTCGAATTTTTGAGCAAGTTAGCAGGGGTCCCTTTCACCCTTGATCTTTTGTACCTATTTTCTCTCACCCTTCATAAGGACGGAGTCGTTCAGCTCAACAAGCGGGGCTCGTACTCGCTGGTTATGAAGAGTGAGGACTTCGAGGACCGTGGGTGGAACGAGCGCTTCGTCCTCCTTCCTACTGACCTTCTGTCTTCGAAGCCCGATTTCACCGAGCGGTGGAATCGAGCACGTGAGTGTTTCTTTCTTTGTTTATTTTTGCTTTACTTTTTCCTTTTTTGACTTTTCGTTCCTGTCTTTTTAGCCGAGGCGGTCCCAATTGTTCATCCAAAGAATTTGACTCAATAGGTTCAGGTTATTATCGATGCCAAACCTGGGCCAGAGAGGTCGTGGATAGTTTTGGCCTCTTTGGATGAGAATCAATGGGCATGCAAACGGCATGGTGAGTTATTCTTTCATCCAATTTTAAATCTAGTCTAGTTTTTTCGAGGCCCTGTGCTTCGGCGTCTCATTGTTCCTTCTTTGTTGTAGGGCTCCCCAAGAGGGCGATCACCGCGCCGAAGGAGAGAAAATAAAAGAAGGAAAGAAAGGATAAGAAGGGAAAGTTCCCGAGGTTGGAGATGCCTTGAGTGCCCTTCAAGATTTGATTGGAAACCTTTCGAAGGGAAAAGGTGAAAAAGGAAAAGAAGAGGAGAAGAAAAGGACAGCTCCCGAGGGGTCACCGGACCTTGGGGCCAAAACAGGTTGAGTATCTTTCCTCTTGATTTTATCTTTTGTTTCGTTTTTTCGTTAATCACTTTCTTTCTCTCTTTTTTCTGTTTCGAAAAAAGAAGGAGTTATCTTCGGGGAAAATTCCGGAAGCAAAACGGGCTAGATTAGAGCATGTCCCTTTCCCCGAGCTCACTCCTACCGTTGGGGCAGAGAAAAGTCGGGAAGAAGTTGTGGTTCCCTCCACTCATGAACCTGAACTGGTTCCAGTTGCTAATAAACAATTAGGGGCATTCAACCTCCGTCTATGGCGACAGCGGAAGCGGATGATGCTCAGCCATCTCGAGTGGGAGATAAGACTCCTTGAGCTGCTTCCGAGCCTGCTCCTGATGCATCTTCTTGGAGACGGTTCCGTTATATTGAGATTCCTTCCGAGCTCTGTCTCTTAGATGGCGATATCTAGGTCCCGATCAGCCTCCGTGGACTCTTGGGCCCTAAGGAACGCGATCGCCTTAAGGAATCCCACATTTTTTATTTGATGGCTGATGCTGCTCAGCACGCCATTCATGTAAGGGCTGCCGAGATTAAATGCAGTCGAGATGAAAATCTTCGGCAGTTGAAGAAAGGATGGAGGCGAGAGCGAGCGGGTCTCGAGGCCCAAGTGAGTAGTCTTGAGAAGGAGTTAATGAATGTGAGGCTCGAGTTGGAACAAGCTAAAAATGCTGCCAACAAGTCTGACCTCGAGATGATCAAAGCCCTCGAGGCTAAATCTGTCGTTGAAGATGGGATGGCCCATTTGAAGGAACTTTGTGATGCCGAGCTGATGAGGGTAAGAGACGCGGCTCAGTCAGCTATTAATGAGAGGGCCAAGAAATTCCATGTCGACTTGAAGCAAAAGTTGCTTAAGTTAAATGAGATGGCTGGGGAGAAAGAGCAGTTGGCCAAGGAGAGAGATCAGCTCGAGAACGAAATTAAGTTTTTGAGAAGCAAAGTTGACTCTTTCTCCTCGAGGCGGGGAATGAGGAGGACTCGGGCAAAAGTTGATAAGAATTGGTCCGTTATTCAGACGAGGCTGAAGACTCTAAAGGAGTGCCGTTGCGGGGTTGATCTCGATGCTGAGATCGCCGAGGCTGAAAATGATCCCACTGTGGCCCAGAAGCTGATGGAAAATCTCCCTTTGAGCAGCGAGAGCTCGGACGAGGGAGGTGATGACTCTGAGGCGGAGGCTTAGAGTAGTGCTTTTGCTTTTTTTTGTTTACGTTTGGTTAAGGCCTTCGTGCCGCTTATTTTGTAAATACTTGGGCCTCTGAGCCCTTTTATTAATGGAAATTCCCTTTGTGGAAATATTTGAGTTTGCTTGCAAGACTTTTTTGTACCTTTTATTATTTCGAGCTAACTTAGGATGACGTCTCGCCCTCGAACCGTGGGCTTAACTTACGATTAGCTATGCATATTCAAATGAAAATAAAAAAGATGTTGAATTCAAGTTTATTTCATTGATCAGATATGTCTGCATGCTTTTATTACAATAAATGCCTGGTTGTAACAGGACATAGATGAAGAAGCTGTAAGATCAGAATAGCATGAATTTATTTTGAGCAAGTCCCCAAGGGTGATCCTTGGCGAGGCAATTTCTCGTTTCCCGAGGGCTTTGCCTAGTGAAGTCCCCGATTGTTGAGTCTTCGCTTGTCGTTATTTTCTTGGCCCGATCCGGGCGACTGTGCTCTTCATTGCGATCGAATAACATTCTCGTGCTATTCGCTGCTCTCTTCAGATGGCTTTTACTCCCCATGGAGTTGGAAACTTGATCACTTGATGCAGTTTGACGGCACAGCCTCCATTTTGTGGATCCAAGGCCTTCCAAGGATGACGTTGTAGGTCATGTCCTCGGCCATCACTTGGAAGGTGGTTTGCTTGTTTACTCCTTCTGCAGTAGTTGTGAGAGTTATTTCCCCCAAAGTCTTTTCAGTGGAATTTTTGAATCCTGTCAATATGGTTGCCTTTGGAACGACTAGGTCCTTCAACCACATCTTCTTGATTGCTCCATAGTTGATGATGTTCACCGAGCTGCCAGGATCAACTAGAGCTCGTTTGATGTCACAGTCATTGATCCTGAGAGTGATCACTAGCGTCATGATGAGGGAACATCATCCCATCGCAATCTTCTTTGTTGAACATCATCTCTTTGCTTGACTCACCAGCTCTTGTTCTCTTCTCTGCGGTACTGGATAATTTCGCAATTTTCTTTGCAGCGGCAAAGTTTATTCCATTTACCTCCGAGCCCCCAGTGATGACATTCACTAGCCTCTTTGGTGACTGTTTTCGGGGTGGTTGCTCTTCTCTTCTATTCTTCGAGTAGTTATGTTTGCCTTTGTCAGTCAGATACTCTGCTAGCACCCCTTTTTTTAGCAGATGAGCCACCTCAAGACGCAATGCTTTACAATCTTCAGTTGCGTGCCCTCAGTCCATGTGAAATTCACAATGTTGAGTTTGGTCTCTTTTGCTCGGGGGTGTTCTCATGTCTTTGGGTAATCTCACACCTTGGTCAATCATCCCTTTGATTGCATTCACCAGCTCAGAGGTTGATATGTTGAAATTATACTCAAAAATTCGAGGCAAATCTTTCTCCTTGGGTATCAGAGATGGGCCCGAGGATTTTTTGTTGGAAGATGATCCAGATTTTGCTCCAAGTCTCTGACTTACGTGTTGATGCCCTCCGAGGCGTTGACTTACGTGTTGCTTTTGAGCTCTGTGGTACGGTTCGTATCGATTCTTTGAATTCCCTCGTGGTGCATCGGCGCGTCGAGAGGACTCAGATCGACCTCGGAGCTTTAATGAACATGTCTGTTAATTCGTCGAAGCTGGAAATAGACTCGGAAGGGAGGAGCATGTACCAACGTAACGCCCATTTTTCTAAGGTGTCGGCGAATTTTTTCAAGAACATAGATTCTTTTTCAATTGGGGTTAAATCGTTGCTCTTAACCATGGCCACATATTCTGTAATATGGTCAACTAGGTCCGTCGTCCCATCGTACTTCTTCAAAATTTGCAATTTGAAATGTTTTGAGACGCGTGCTAGAGCAGCTTCAGTCTTGAAGGTTAGTTGGCGACATTTTTCGATGTCCAGCGCTCGTTGGGGTTTGCAGACTCCTGGCACGTTTTCGAGCCGTTTTTCCATGCTAGCCTCGAACTACTTCTTCCACTTTTCGAAGTCGGACGCGACGCTTGTTTGAGACATTGTGGGGGCTGCAGTCCCCGAGACCCCAGACGTGATCCCGTTTGGGAGACCTCCTGTGTTGGTTCCGACGGGAGTACCCTTGGTGTTTCCTCCATTAAACATCATGGAGGGAAAATCACCGAGGGTGGGATGGACTCTTTCATTCCCAGCGAGAGCTTGCAAAGAGCTTCGAAATTGCTCATTAAATTGAGCCTGCACGGCTGCTTGAGCGGCGGCCTGTTCTCGCATTTGTTGTAGCGAGTTCACCATGAACTGTTGGAAGGGGTCGCCAGAATTTGAGGAGGTTGGATTGGCTGATAATGCTCCTACGAGAGGTGTCAGACCGATCGGCGGAGTGGATCCGTTTGGGGGCGTTAACCCAACCAACGGAGCTTAATTGTTCGTTGGGTTGGGGCTAACGGGCGGTGTTGAGTCAGTTGGGTTTATTGGGAGTCCATCATTGGTCTCGGTGGTACCCACTATCTGATCTGGCACTTGGATAGTCATGTTATCATTGACAGTATCTGACATTTTATTTTTGGTGGAAAGTTGAAACTACAGACTTCGGAACAAACTTATTACCAGGTCCCCGCAGACGGCGCCAATTTGTGTTGGCCTAAATCAGGATAGGACAACAAATCGAATTTGTATTGGGTTTAACCGGTAATTTGCTTGTATCAAAGTGATTCTCGAGCTAAAGTTAAATTCGAACTAGATGAAAGGCTGGAAAAAAGTAAATGAGGTAGTGAGTAAGATAAATGACAAACGAGACAGTAAACAAAAGTAAAGTTGAATATTGTATTGTTCCTCCCCTCTTTGTTTACAAATGAAGCCTATTTATAATCAGGGGAAAGAATGACGTTATAAATGTCATAATTGTGTCTTTATGGCCATTACTCCGCGTTTGATCGTGGTAGACTCGCAATATTCTCCTTAAATGCTGGAGCAACGGTCGACGGTTACAAAGATCAGGCCTCGTCTGACGAGGCGTCGTTTCTGTTCGGGATCATGTTGTTACAGAGTTTTCTCCGAGCTCGATACTTCGAGCTCGCTTCCCCTCATTTCCTGAGACGATTT
Organism: Petunia x hybrida; assembly: GCA_037355625.1. Taxonomy (NCBI): domain Eukaryota; kingdom Viridiplantae; phylum Streptophyta; class Magnoliopsida; order Solanales; family Solanaceae; genus Petunia; species Petunia x hybrida. The sequence continues at coordinate 65,822 of JBBBVM010000783.1, forward strand.
TCCGAGGCGAAGAATCATGCAACCTCTCCTCGTGAGTTTGCCTCGTGGAGTGGACTTTATGTTATGCTTCGGGGTCTTGCTCGAGACCTCAGTGATTTTTCATCCAAATACAAGAGTCAAATTTTAAGCTCTTAGACAGCCTTAAAGGAAAGCTATTGAATATACTTTTGCTGAAAGTTTAGAAAAAAATCTTCGCCAATTTAAGCATTACATTGTCACCAAAAGACTCGAATTTATGAAACAACCTACCGTTGTAGAATTCTTACTCAAACTTGATTTTGTTTTCAAAAAAAATTTGGTGGTCTTTAGATTTTAATTTTTTTGTCGGTATGGTACAACTAGTTTTGGATTTATTAATAATGTATAAGCCTTTTCAACTTTTAGTTAATGAAGTATGAATATCTATTGAGATTTTAAATTTAATAAAATATTTTATTTATAACAGCTATATAAGATCTAAACTCAAATATAATACATGTATAACACCATCTCACTATAGCAGCCATGAAATTACCAAACAAACTCCGGCTACTATAGTGAGATTTGACTATTTACATAGTAGTATTAATTAATAAAGGAGATCCTATATAAAATATAAAGAAAGCGTGATAATTTGCAGTTCATTTGAAATTCCAAAAGGCTAAAAAAGCATATGGCGCCAATGAAGGAGCTTCCTGGAAATCGCCGATCCAAATCCATCTCCGATCAAACTAAAAAACCTCTTAAAGTATATAGACTATATACTCTTACCTTAAGTTTCAAAGCCTTTAAATTATGATATGCTTCGTTATTTTCTCTTATATTAATTAACTTTATGTATATGCAGAAGAGCTTGAATTCAACGTTCGAATCGCCAGGTGTCGTATTTTCGACCATCGAAACTTCTCTGCTGAGGTAATATTACGAAACGCGTCTTACTTCATTATATATATATGTCTGCATTTTCTTTAGTATTTGTAGTTTTCACTGAAGTTATTCTAGTTCTACTGCTTAACTCAAATTTCGTATCTATTTTGTTTGAATTTCGTGATTTCCATTCTGATAATTCACGCCTGTGCATATGAGCGGCGCATTTTAGCAGTAATTGTAGTTTTCAGAGGACTTTTGTATTTCGACTGACAAAAATCTACTGCTTAACTCACATTTCGTATATAAACTTTTTTGATTTGAAGTGCTTTATCTTCAGAATTCATTTCTGATAATTTAGAATGCACGTTTGTATATGACCGGCGCATTTTAGCACTACTTGTAGTTTTCAGAGAATTTTTGTAGTTTGCGAGGGCAAAATCTCCGATTTTGAAGTAGTTTAACGTCTGTGTATATGTGCTGTTGTGTGTGTCTGTGTGTGTGTTTGGGGCGTATTTAGCAGTAATTGTAATTTTCACAGATATTTTTGTAGCTGAGTCAGAGTGAATAGAGTCTATTCGTTAAATCCAATTTTCCTTGTAATTTTTTAGATTTCCACTGATTTGAAGTGCCTTTTATCTCTAGTTACAGTGTGTGTGTTTGCACACACAGACTTTGTGTTTGTGTTTTTGTGTATGTGCGCGAGTGTGTGTGTTTGTGTGTGTATAAACACGTGTTTTCAATTTGGAGACCCATTCAATATATTTTCATGTCTGCAAAATTTACTCATATCTCTTAGTATTGAAATGTTATATTTGGATCCACATTTCTTTCAGGACCTGTTGATTCCAGAAACTTCTCCATCATCTGAATCAGTGGATCCTGTCTCTGATCTGACTCCATTGTCATCAACAGTTACTTCTGATAACTACGAAGAATGCACTGGCTCAAATGACCGTAGTGGAATACCACAATCAAGTGATATGAAGATTGGTTTTGTTAACGCAGAAATGGCATTAAAGTACCTAAGAGAAGCTCAAATGCAATTGGTGAATGCAACTGATGTTGGTATTCGGTATAAGAAGCTTCTAGATGCTGTGGTGAACACTGTTGTTGAAGAGTTCTGTGGATTGCCAGAAGACAAGGACTGGTGTGATAAACTTGTATCAAAGAAGTTCCATTTGGTGACACTGACTTTGATGCTGTGGGTGATTGCTGTTCTCACTGGACTGTTCTTTTGTTCGGGTGAAAAACACTCTTTCAAAGGACCTTTACCAACCTAAAAATATGCTATGACTGCGGCTGATATAGAAGTGATTGCAGGTATAATTCTGTTTTCAACTATGTTACATGGACTCTTCATTTCAAGTAGGTGTATTAGTATCAAAGATATAGTGTTCGCAATTCAGGATCTGACTTTATTGCGTCTGATGAAACTCTTTAGAATCATACAGTAGTTGTGATAGTTATGGATGACTGCTCTGAGTTTGCATGAGCTTTAAAGTACTCTGAAGCATTTCTGGATAGTTTTGATCTATAGAGGGAACGGTAATATGTCTACAGCTTGCTAGAAATTAATGCACTTCTGGTGCGATTGAATTTGATGTACGATGCAAGAATTATATGATCTGTTTATGTTGCTTGTTCTTCTACCCCTGATAGTAATGTGTGGTAGCTACTTTGGAATGGAATACTTACTACTCTGTTCTGTTACCAAGAGCTAAGTGAGTTGTGATCCTTTTGTATAATAATTTAAATTTTCTGATCTAAGGTTGGAGCTCGAATTACATCAACAAGTATGTTATAAAGCTTTATATTCCTTGAACCTCTGGTTAATACGGTAAGACCAGGACAACAACTGGAAGAGTAGAAGTCTCGCCATTCTCGTGTGTCATGTAGTGTGGAGTATTAATTTGGAAATGTCACAATCTTCCAACAAAATTAGTGAACTTTAAACGACACCAAACATATAGAGCAGTTTAGCTTTATGCCAATTCATGAAAACATGTGCATGTTAAAGTAAAATGTGCTCCATATGATGCAACTTACAGTACTTGTAAGGAACATTGCTCTACACAATGTTTCCAGTATTTGTAAGGAACATTGTTGTGAACAATTTCCTCGTTGATCATAAGATGTTAAAAATGAGAAACAAGTACAGAGACACCATTGATCATCCTGCTTCGTTGACCAACCGCGGCCCTTACAATTTTTTCCCCTTGGTTCAACACTAACGCAGCAACTTGATGTTTCCTTTAGTAACAGCAGCGAATTTGCTGGAATTGGAGCAACTTAATCAATTTGATTTTGTATGGAGGAGATTCTACCATGTGTTTTTCCCCTTTTTGTTAAATGGTTGTGTTGGCTAAAATTCTGCAAAGCATGACATTTTGATTTAGCTAGAAGTCAGTGGAAATATAGCCAGGTCCACTTTGCAATGTTGCTCCTAGTATTGTACATCACCTTGCACCTCAAAATCATCTTTTGATGACTTACAATTCCGATACAAGTTGAAATCATTTATGTTGCCTTCTACGACTTAGAACTAATGGATTGTCAATATTTTGATCAATCAGTGTTACCTAATATTGGATTTTACATTACATAAAATTCTCGCAAGTTTGATATTCAGAAGACTAGATGCACAGCTGACAATTTAGGTACTAGCCAGAGATGAAAACCTCCAGGGTTGAAAACCTTTGGACTAGTGTGAAATGTAATAAACGTCTGAGTCATGTAGAGCCTGATCTGACCAACATCAATCTAGAGATTTTATAGTTCTACTGTCGAATGACAAATACCTATACCAAAAGATAGGGTTTAACCCCCTAAAAGAGCAAATGTAAACTGCGTATAGAAAATGGACCAGTAATTTGAAGCAGCCAGTCGAAAAAATCACCCTCATGTCTATGGTATGCGAATATAAGAAAACCATCCGACAGTAGAAGAAAACCACTTGATGCATCCAAATGCGGAGCTCTTAAAGATTCCTTTGAAATTTGTATCCAAATTAGAACTTCAGAAAAAACTGTGCATACAGAATGAAATCCTCTCAAACTTCTCAAATATAGAAAGTTTCCCAAAAGGCATGTCAACATACTCGCAGCTAAAATTTGGCCAGGAAAAAGATTACAATTTGTCGGAAAATTGCCTCAACTCTATAGTGCGACTGACAAATCAATGAACAAAAAAGAGAAGTTCAACCCCAAAATCTACTAATGAAGCCCTTCTTATCTTTCTTCATCCGAGTGTCCAGTGATGGGAACTCAATAAGGTTATAAGCCAGGTCCAACACGATGGGATTGCGAGGAACTGGTTGGAAGGCAGGCGGAAAGGTTTCAATTCGAGGAGCAACCTTCATGTTGGCTTCACCAACAGCTGATTCGTATATATCTATTTTTTCCAGGAGAAGTTTCTCCACCTGGAACAAGTACAAACAATAGATTACACAAGTTAGGGAATTAGAAAAAGCACAAACATAAATGGAATTAAACAAACTGCAAAAGAAAGAAAAATGAAAAATATATTGCCTAAAGCAACACCAAACAAATAAATATATGAAAATAGGGCCAGTTCTTAGCTTTTCAGCTACAACAGAATTAATGAAAAAGAAGTAGCAACGTTTTAAGTAATTATCAAATATGGAATATCCAAAAATTTATCAGGGCAGAATCATTGTCATACTTTAACCAAACCAAACCTAGAAGAAAAGTAGAAAGGCTGTGCTAGCTTATATAGAACTTTCTAAAACACCCACTACTTTCTTTTTTTTTTTTTTGATAATGCTGAAACACCCACTAGTTGCTCCCAACTAGTGTCCGAAATGGATAAAAACCTGTAAAAAACTGTAAAACTTCTATGAGGAGGGAAATTTGTGTCAAACATACAGTGCTGAAATGCTCAGCGAGATTTATCAATGAACGAACATCATTCTTCATATTTAAACGACTTTCCTTTCGGGACACGAGCAGAATTAATTTTTCAATCATCACAGATGAGCAGGATTATAACACCAGAAGAAATCCTGACTGCATAATCATCTCATGAATTGAAACCTTTTTCCAGCACCAACACTTGAAAAGCAACGAAGTTTACAACTTTATTTGAGAATATGCCTATTGATTTGAAGAATCATGCACACAAAATGCAGTATCCTCTGAAGGATATGAGATGGAGTAAACTATTAAGCAACTGCTAAAATGGGTGAGAGGCTCATCTAATGTTAACTAGATGTTGGGTTACTAAGAATTTAAACCTCTCTAAAATGAAATATTAGTTCAAGCAATTAATATTCCAACTCAAACGTGTCCACGTACTTCAACAGTCAAAAACTATAGATAGGGAATCCAAACTTTCTCTCTTCAATGTCATTGGAACCCAATCAGAAAAGGACATAGAAGGAGGTATGTCAATGGCACAAAAATCTAAGTGAGTTTCCATCCCTTGTCATATCGTAATTGAAGAGATATGTGGCCCAAAGGCACCATGAACGTAGCAAAAAAGGTCAATGCCACAACAAATAACTAAAGCGAATGATTGCAGAAGTACTTAACAGAGATAAGGGAGGCCAAAGCATACCTTCTTATCAGCTCCAATTAATGAGATATTTGATACCCTCGCCGAGAGATGTTCGGGAGCCTTCTCCTCCTCCATAATTCCTGTGGCATGCTCTATACAGCTGTTAGATCTACTCTCATTATACAGTGATTTCAATTCCTTGATCATGACCTGATACAGAGGGAGAGAGAACAATGAGGAAAGGAGAAACGGGAAAAAGAATCCTTCACTCATATCCAGGCACCGATATTGAGGCAACTCAGTAAGAAAGTGTAAGAACGCTATAACTATTGTAATTTCATCCTACAAAATCTACATGGAAGCTCTATCGTAGACCACTTAGATAATATCCATAGTAAGTTTTTTTAATACCCGAGTAATCTCCGAGGGGCAGTGTCCCACAGTTTAAAACTCACGTGGGTAATGAGATCGCCCCCCTACCCTATAGCAGGCTTTTATATAAGTCAATGTTTGAACCCGTGACGTGCGCTTAACTCACATATCACAAGTTGCGGCTTGCATTAAAGGATGTAATCCAACTGATAAAGGGCTTACCTGATCTGCAGCATTCACAGACTGCAATTTCTTAAGAGCTGCATCAACTAAAGAACGAGTTCGAGAATATAAGGCATAAGCTTCTGTTCTTTTTCCAGCCGAACTGTAGGACTTTGCTAAGTAGAAGCACCTGGCAGGATTGAAATAAAAGCTTTTAATCGATTCAAACAAGATCATACACAATCTATGATTATGTTAAAGATGCACAAATCGGCACCCAAGGAAAACTTCACTAACAGTAAGATCAAGGCTAAGATGACTAGCACTTCTTGGGGGAAGAGATAGGAGGGGGGAGGGGCAAGAGGATGAACAGGACCTCACCACAGTGAAAAAGCAAGATTACTTCTAGGCTTCACATAAAAGGAACAGTAGGAATCCTATATGTCCAGCAAGAACTGAAACGAGAGCATCAAATACAGGTCTACCGCATATAAAGGAACAAAAATTTGCAAATGAAGAAGTGCCGTGTAATGAAACTCAGTCCAAGTCATAAAACTTACTGACAGGAGGCAATAGACAAATCTAAAGATGTCTTTCATCGAGATGATGAGCATTTTATTATAGTCTAAATAGATACTGACACTGGAACCAGAAATCAAATTACTCCAAATAGGAACGTGCAGTTGCACATAGTATCACCGACCCATACCTTCATCAATAATCAATTACAGCATTTTATACATTGAAGTGGTACAACTTCCTCATTTGGGAAACCAAAAAGTTCTGGATCTCCCATGTGTAAATTCACCAATAATATTAGTTTTTCATGAAGTTCACCGATAATACCAGTTTTAGACTGGTACAAGTCAAAAATGCTAATAACCATATTAACATAGTCATCCACTCTCTCCTTCCTAGTCGAAACTTCATTTGAGAAAGGTAACAAATTTATTTATGAATCACCACGAAGGCGATGGCATTTCCTTGATAGCCAAAACTTCAATTGAATTCACATAATAAAAGGAGAAGAAAAAAGAGCAAAACATAATTAAGTAAGAAAATTCGAACCTCTCTGCTCGGAAAACCATACTTTTCAGCTCACACTCTTCAGCTAAGGCAACTTCTTCCGTTTTCCTATCTCTACCAGAACTAACTAGATCAGAAAGATCGGCAGTATTCTGCACCATAGAAAGCAGTTAATAGTGTGTTCCAGAATAGGAATACAAGTGAGCCTTCTCATATTGCAACGATGGTCTAAAATGCACAGATTATGATTGTAATTAAGAAACAAAATAAACACTCAGAACAATCGTTACCTGTAGCAATAGATCATACAGACGAACAAGCTCCTCAGGCTTTGTGACCTTTTCATTTTTATCATCACGGACCCTGTTCAGCTTGCTTTTAGCTATTTTCACTAACAACTGATTCCGTTCAATGGTTCGCTGTCCTAAAATTGCACCAATGGCTTTATCCAGGCCACTTAACTCATCCTTCACATTTTCAGAACTAGCAGCTGTAACCTATAAGAAAAACAATGTGGGTAAGAGGCACAAAAAAATAATTCAGGACTTCAATATGGGCAGTATCTTTATTTATTAACTTAAAATTTTCAAAAAGTCGGCATACTTCTACGCTTCTACGTGATAAAAGGAGTTGTCTCTCACCAGGTCATTCCGGATGCAGCTCCTGGCTTCGTGATATGCTGCAAATATTTTGTCATACAACACAAGTTTCTTCTCCACTGGAAGAGAATCAGCGGCTGAGCCATGGATGTCTTTCTCTAGCTCCTGGGCTGATGAATTTTCCAATGCATAATATAAGCTTGATATTAAGTCGAAACCAACATGATGTTATATATAAAGTGGCAGATATGCAAATTAGTTGACCGAATTCCAAAAAGCGAATAAAAATTAACTTCACTAGAGATGCAAAAATTAAAAGGACAAAGTGACAAACTACATTAAGAGCCTCTCAAGCCAAAATGACGGCCAAAATTTTGGTTTCCACTCAGGTTATTCATTCTTTGTAGAAAAGGACTCATAATATTATTCCCGCTATATGGTAGCATCACTGTTGAAGAGACTAGACGTGCAAATCTAAAAATGCTAAGATGCTTAAACTAAGAAGGGAGCCCACAAGGGCCACAGAGAGTGCTCTGCAACCTTTGGACTTCGAATAGAGACATTGAGAACCTCAGCAGGAAACATCAAGGAAATCCTAGAAGATGCTTCATTAAAGAACAGAAGTATACAGACCAAAAGTTGAAACTAGGTTGGAACCAATGGAATTTAGTTCAAAATTATAAACCGCGAGAATTTCAAACTCATAGATTAAACAAAATTCTTAATGCCAAAACTTCCAGAGAGTTGGCGATTGACATATTTTTCAACCAAAGCTGTGTAGCTTTCCCATTGAAGTTACTCACACCTTTCAAAATGGATACCCGTGTCTTTGCATTTGAAATTGGAAATCTATTGCCAAGCCAATGGAATTCTGTCATAGAAGCAGCCTGCTGGGATCTTGCTTCGGCCATAGCAGCCTGTAATTCAAGAAAAGAGAGATCAATTAGGAGCAAACAATCTTCAAAACACTCCTTTTTGTTTTTGGAAAATTCTAGAGAAAGACAGCACCCAGAGTACAATGGACGGAATAATATTTGAATTAGCCACCAGAAATTGTAGATGCATTTAGAATGATAGCTCACCTCTAACTTTGCCTTGAACAGGTCCAGAGCAGGCCCTTCCATTTCACCAATGGAAACGAGTTCCGAAGTTTGTAAGTTAGACTCGCCAATCTTGTGTAAGCAATATCTAATACTAGGTTCTAGTTCCTCAACCCGCTCACGGCACAAAACTTGGTTCTCTAGATCTCCGTATTTTCCAAGTTCCTCATAGACAGCCCTATTCAGTTTAGTCAGTAGCAAGCATTCAAGATGATGTTGAAACAATAGTATAGTTCTAATAAGAGAAGTGGAGTTGGAGAGCACGAAACTGGAGAGCTTTTCCATAACTTCCTCTATAAATTTAACTTAAAAAAACCGACACACTGGCCATTATATTGTAAGCAGTAGAGAAGTATACATCTCCATAAAGACTAAACTACCTGGCGCTTTTGAAGCACTTTAGAGCAATGTCCCAATTCTGATCTTGTTCAAACAATAAACTACCTTTCATGTATGCAGCATAAGCCTGCAGATTAGCAAACAAGATTGCTCAATAACATTATTAGGTCAACTTTCAGAAGATTTGAGTCAAAATATACTATGCTGATTCACTTCAAACAATGAAACAATAGTCGAATCAGCACAAGTACACAAGCAATAACAAAAAAAGAATACTCTAACAATTTTAAAAGGGGGACAACTAGAAAAAGAATGGAATGACTTGCAAGTTAGATAATTAACTGTCTATAAAAAACCTCCAGAAATTTCTTATTTCTTGTGCACATCTGCAAGAGTTTGATTATCTGTTCTACCAACAACATATAAAAGCAAGCTGCCAAGAAAGACAAGGCGAACTGCACCACCGATATACAAACTTAATAATAGATTTGACATTGTACCACCTCCTTTAGCAGGAGAAACCGAGTCGGACAAATTATTAGCCCAGTGAAAGAATAAAAAATCAAAGTTTTTTCTCATCGGCTCCCTATAGAGGCAATAAATGTCCAGTATAAAGGCAGGGCCATTCAAGCGGCTATAATCAAGCCTCGAATCCAAGCACTAACATGATTTTAGGCGGTTAAGAAAAGATTACTGAATATATATATATATATATACCCAACACATGTTGTTGTGGTTGTTTTTTGGTTTGGGGGGGGGGGGGGGGGGGGGGGATAAATGAATTATGGCAGGATATTTCTCAGTGTACTATTGGTATGATAGTACCGTTACCCCTGGTATATAAATAATAATCTAGACTAACAGGACCTTTATGGGTGCACCAAAAATTAACGAGAAAAAAAGACAACCCTCACATGTACAAAGTCATTTTCCACACCTTCAAAGTCTCCTGTTCTTTTCCCTACCACAGAACCGGCATGATAGTCAAAGCAGCTATATTTTTCTTCTTCTAAAAGCCTAGCTGAAATGCACATCGTTAACCATAGCCAACATAAAACATTACACTCAAAATAGATTCAGAACTGTCCACCATAACAGTCTCACAACCTCTCAGTGCAGCCACAAGCAGAAACGTTTCCTCCCAAGCATTTGCCTATGTAATGCTAGCTAACATGTGCAATATTGATTTATCTCAAAATTTAATCAGCAGGACCAGCCCCCTTGCTGTCACCCAAGTGAAGCTCTTGCTTTTTTATTTTATCCTTATTTTACCGAAGTAAGTCGATTGGCTTAACTGGTAGTATTATCCTTTATCAGAGTATGAGCTATAACCTAGAAAAAGCACTTGTGGGCTCCACTATTGAGAAGATCAAAATCAGTGAATTATGGCAGGATATTTCTCAGTGTACTATTGGTAGACTGAGAATTATGGCAGGATATTTCTCAGTGTACTATTGGTATGATAGTACCGTTACCCCTGGTATATAAATAATAATCTAGACTAATTGGACCTTTATGGGTGCACCAAAAATTAACGAGAAAAAAAGACAACCCTCACATGTACAAAGTCATTTTCCACACCTTCAAAGTCTCCTGTTCTTTTCCCTACCACAGAACCGGCATGATAGTCAAAGCAGCTATATTTTTCTTCTTCTAAAAGCCTAGCTGAAATGCACATCGTTAACCATAGCCAACATAAAACATTACACTCAAAATAGATTCAGAACTGTCCACCATAACAGTCTCACAACCTCTCAGTGCAGCCACAAGCAGAAACGTTTCCTCCCAAGCATTTGCCTATGTAATGCTAGCTAACATGTGCAATATTGATTTATCTCAAAATTTAATCAGCAAGACCAGCCCCCTTGCTGTCACCCAAGTGAAGCTCTTGCTTTTTTATTTTATCCTTTTTTTACCGAAGTAAGTCGATTGGCTTAACTGGTAGTATTATCCTTTATCAGAGTATGAGCTATAACCTAGAAAAAGCACTTGTAGGCTCCACTATTGAGAAGATCAAAATCAGCACCTAAGGGTCAGCTTGGAAGACTAAATGTTTGCACTAATGACTCAATAAAACGCTCTCATTATCAAGCATAATTACAGGAATATGAGAATCATGACACAAGAAGCATACCTCCGCTTCTAACGATGTTCTGGAATCTCCCTTGACGGAACACAACTCCTGGAAAAGACTGGCCCATTTAACCGCCTTTCTCAACCGACCAATGAGATAGCTTCTTTGACGTGCATTTGGTCCGTCAGGTAATGTTTTCTTTTCCATAGCATGACTCCAAGCTCTCTCAGCTGTATAGAGAACCATGTGAAGAAACCTACAATGAGCCCGAATAATTGACATTGTTAAGTTTTAAGCCTGAAAAGTTCATACATTCAAGAGATAACAATGCCTGAGTGAATTTTCAACTCCCCTTTTTGGTAACAGTTAGAAACTTCTATACCATTGCTGTGATAAGTATGAGATTTTGAGAATCTTTAGTTTTTGAAATCCCCTCATTTGACTTAAAGAAAAGTCAAACAAACAGGACGGAATATATTCATATGGCCTAGTTTAGGATCGAGGAGTAATTCTTTCTTGAACAGAGAAATCTCCCAAGGGACCAGTAATATAATGTTCGAAACTCGATGGATAATGGGCTCTTCCCTCTACAAGAGTAATTGTTATTCTTGTTGTCATAAGTAAGTACCATCTTCATACTCATTTCTATATTTTCCTATATGCTAACGGTCCCTTAATTTAAAACATGAAATGAAAATACTAGGAAATCTCGCACCCAAGGGTGTAGCCTAGTGGTCAATTAAATGACTTAAGAACCATGTGGTCTAAGGGTCAAATCCTAGCGGAGGCAAAAAACATTAGGAGATTTCTTCCAATCTGTTTCAAGTATGGTGGATAGAATTAGTTGGTAACTGTGGTATCTGGGGTGGTGTGAGGTAACAGGTACCCGTGGAATTAAATTAGTCGAGGTGCGGGGAAGCTGGCCCGGACACCACGGTTAAGAAAGAAATCTGAAGCAATCCATCAAATTAAATAATGAGGCAAATCTAAACAAGCAATAGAAAGAGCACAGACCTGACTTCAGAGACAGTAGCAACTGAAATGGGACGCTTGGTGTATTTCATACGGCCGTGAGTAAACTTGAGGGATTTATACAATCTCCTTAACCGAGCCGTACAATACCTCCTGCAAATAATTGCCCAATTTTTGAGTTACTTTGACACACAAAAAGGAATTAGAAAAATTCAGTGATCTAACAATTAGTACCGGTAACGAGCATAATCACCGAATCGCAATCCATGCTGCATTTGAGCAGACTTCAATAGCTGTAAAACTAAATCATACAAAAAATACCTAAAATTCAGTGATGTAACAAATTTGATGAATTTAAAAGCAAATGCTTAAAGGGGAAAGAGAGAGAACCGTTGACGGAGAACTTAGGGAGAGTGATGTGATCGGAATCGTCGATTTCCATGGCAGAGGAGGATGAACTTTCCTTGGGTTTTGCCATTTTGATAACGGCGGAGGGGCGGAGCAATGAAAATATGCAGAGTAATAATCTACTATTACGTTTAGATTTTGTTTTGGAACAAAAAGAAATGCGTTACTATTACTATTTCTTAAGGTCATTTTATATATGGGATTATGATTATAAAATTTATGATTAGTTTATCACAATTTTTATATTTCAACATTACTGTATTACGCAAAAATCGACTCGCGATGATTCGCCTCGGTCGTGCGAATCTCAACCCACCGAACGCGCACCAACAAGGCAAACGCCGAAGCGATCAAGCAAATCGCCGAGGGCATGGTACCGAGGTCGCTACCGAAGGCGAGCCGTAAGCTGAGCTTCGGTCAGTAACTACCTCGGTCAAGCAACGGGGTCTGGCCACCGAGATCAATCATTCGCACCTCGGTGGATCCCCTCGGGTCAAGCGGCTTTGCAGCCCACTACTTCACCCCACTAACTCAGCCACTTCATACCAAGATCGTGGGATAACATGGCAGCTGATGGTGGAGATCGTGGGCAAGGCTTAGGCCTATAAATAGTAGTTCATTTTGTATAACGGGCATCTAGAAATACATACGGAAACTCTGCCCAAATTTGTACTCAACATCCATATATTGAAATACAGTTAATTCCTCGCATTTTACATCTTTTTCACGTATTATTTCTACTTTGATACGAAGAATTGCTTGTATCTGAATCCAAATTCGATTTGTTCACCGAAACTGATTTAGGCCCATACAAATTGGCGCCGTCTGTAGGGATATAAGCAGTAACGCTTTGTTCCAAAGTTTCGCGTTTGTTCTTTACAAATTTCGTGAATCAACAACGTTATGGCTGATAACAGTGGTAACAATAACGATCGGGCTGACGTTCCGTTGAACCAACAGCCCATCGCCCCAATGACAACTGAAGAATTCCAGATGTATGTTGTCACAACGCTAAGAGCTCTCCAAACCAAGCAGGATGAGCAAGCCAACATTAACGCTGAACTTCGCGCCTCGTTAGAGGCGAGAAACAGTGTTGCCCCTAACGGCACCCAGCCCACAGCTCCTGGTGGAGGCATCCCGCCCTTCGTTCCTTCGGGCGCGACAACAGGGGGACCTCACAATGGAGCCACGTCTGGGGGCTCGGGGAATAACCCAACTACCATGCCACACTTCGGGACGGTTCCCTCAGTGGCTGAGACAACGTCCTCGGTTGACGTTGAAAAGATGAGCAGGGAGATCGAAGCTCGAATCGAGGCGCGAGTGGAAAAACGCCTCGAGGGAGTGCCGGGGATAACAAAGGAGGAGGACGACCTCGACATTGATCAATACAGAGAGCTACCCTTCAAGCCCGAAGCGGCTCCAGCCCCAACTCCCAAGGGCTTCAAACTCATATTCCTGAAGAAGTACGATGGGACTACCGATCCCAAAGAGCACATAAGGGAATATATGGCAATGGTGAAGAGCAATGATTTAACGGCTATACAGCTCGAATCGATGTTCTTAAAGAAATTCGGGGAGTCCCTAAAGAAGGGGGCCCTACGTTGGTACATGTGTTTGCCAGCTGGGTCGATCTCCTCGTTTAAGGAAATGTCAAGCGCCTTCGTCAAGGCGCATACCGGGGCTCAAAAGATCCTCCAAAGGAAGGAGGATATATGTGAAGTGAAGCAAAGGCCCGGTGAGCCACTCAAAGAATTTCTTGAGCGATTCCACGCCGAGCGCATGGAGCTGCCTCGGATGGATGATACCCTGGCCATCATGGCGTTTGAAAAGGGTATCAATGTTCACAATTCTGACGCAGCCGCTGAATTGCGAAAAGAACTACAACAATATCAAGTCCTAACGTGGGAGGACTTGCATAGGCGCACTTACTCCAAAATTAGATTGGAGGAAGCTGAGTTCAAGAGCCGAGGTTATCATCAACGTAACCGAGGCGAATCTTCAAATCGCGCCGAGGCGCCACGAAGTAACTCGAAGGGGAGGTATGAGTCATACACCTCGGCGAGACAGCATGTTAGCCAAAGGCTAGGGAACACCTTCGGCGGCACACACCCAAGTTCAAACATAAGCCAAAGGCTTGGTGGGAAGGTTCAGCCCAACACGAACCAAAGAACTCCCTCGAGCTCCGCTTCGGCTCCAAAAAAGGATCTGCCCCGTATCCAAGACTACAATTTCAACATATCGACCTCAAAGCTGGTCAATGTAGTCAAGGGGACTGCCGGGGTGAGGGTTCCCAAAGATATGACGACCCCGGCGGACAAACGAGATCATAATCTGCACTGTGAATTTCATGCAGATTACGGCCATAGAACCGAGGACTGCAAAGCTTTGCGCCTCGAAGTAGCTCACTTGCTGAAGAAAGGAGTTTTGGCTGAATTCCTTACTGACAAGGGGAAAGACAATTTCTCCAAGAACCGAGGTGATGGACAACCACCTCGGGCTCCACCTCCGGAGAGAGTAGTAAACGTCATCACCGGGGGGTCAGAGGTGAACGGCGTAAACTTCGCCGCGGCCAAGAAATTTGCTAAGCTCTCCATCACCATGGAGAAGAGGACCCGAGTTGGAGGCTCGGGCAAAGACATTGTGTTTGATGAAGATGACTGTGATGGGATGATGTTCCCCCATCACGATGCTCTAGTCATCATGCTAAGAATCAACGACTCTGACATCAAAAGAGTCTTGATCGACCCCGGCAGCTCAGTAAATATCATCAGCTACGGGGCCGTGAAGAAAATGTGGCTAAAAGGGGAAGTCATTCCCAAATCAACAGTGTTGGCTGGCTTTAACAACTCAACGGAAAAGACGTTGGGTGAGATCACGCTAAAGACATTCGCCGAGGGAGTCACCAAAGAGACACTGTTCCAAGTCATCCCCGAGGATCTAGCCTACAATGTGATCCTCGGAAGGCCATGGATCCACTCCATGGAAGCTGTTCCCTCCACCTTGCATCAAGTGATTAAATTCCCAACGCCTTGGGGAGTTCGATCAATTAAGGGGGAACAGCGAGTAGCGAGGGAGTGCTACTCAGTTGCACTGAAGAGTGGAGTCGCCCCGAGCGGGCCAAAGAAATAGCAACCAACGCAACCGGGGTCAAGCGAGGCGAACCTCCAAAGCGAAATTGAAAAGATCCCGGCATGCGTTCAAGAGCCTCGGAAGCAAAAAGCCGAGGACTCCACCATTGAAGAACTGGACTCTTTCACTCTATTGAAAGATTTTCCAGAAAGAAAGGTGCACATCGGCTCGGAGTTGGACCCGGAGTCGAAAGAGGCGATTATGAAAGTTTTGAGGTCCAACCATGACTGTTTTGCTTGGGCCCATTCAGACATGACGGGTATCGATCCGGAGATCATGACCCACAAACTGAATGTGGACCCAAAATTCACCCCGGTAAAACAGAAGAAAAGACCACATGCCGGGGTCAAAAAGAAGGCGATCGAGGATGAAACCGCCAAGCTACAGGAAAATGGTTTCATTAGGGAGGTGAAATACCCCGAATGGCTAGCCAATGTTGTGGTCGTACCAAAGAAGAATGGCAAGTGGAGAATCTGTGTAGACTACACTGACTTGAACAAAGCTTGCCCCAAAGATTCTTATCCCCTGCCACAAATCGACAGGTTAATAGACTCCACGGCTGGACACAAACTATTGACCTTCTTCGACATATTCGGGCTATAATCAGATCCTCATGGACCCGAAGGACGAAGAAAAGACCTCGTTCATCACTGACCGAGGTACTTTCTGTTACAAAATGATGCCCTTCGGGTTGAAGAACGCCGGGGCGACCTACCAAAGGCTGGTATGTCGCATGTTTAAAGAATATATTGGAAAGTCTATGGAGGTCTACATAGACGACATGCTCATCAAATCGATCCAAATGGAGGATCATTTGAATCATCTGAGGGAGGCCTTTGCTGTGTTGAGACAATATGGCATGAAGTTGAATCCTGAGAAGTGCGCCTTCGGTGTTGGATCTGGCAAATTCTTGGGATTCATTGTCTCTGAATGAGGCATCGAGGCTAACCCTGACAAAATCAGAGCTATTGAAGAAATCCCCGAGGAGCTTACCGGGGTGAAAGAAGTTCAACGCTTGACTGGCCGAGTCGCTGCCTTGAGTCGATTCATCTCAAGGTCCTCGGAGCGATGCCACAAGTTTTTCTCCGTTTTGAGAAAGAACAGTCACTTCGAATGGACACCGGAGTGCAAGCAAGCGTTGAAAGACTTGAAACAATACTTGGCTAAAGCACCGTTGCTTGCCAAGCCAAAAGAAGGTGAAACATTGCTAGTCTATTTGGCAGTGTCCGAGGTGTCAGTGAGTGCTGTGCTGGTTCGGGAAGAAGATGGCAAGCAGCAGCCCATCTATTATGTGAGCAAGACACTCCTCGACGCTGAAACTAGGTATCCACATCTGGAAAAACTAGCTCTTGCTTTACTTGTTACCGCTCGGAAACTACGACCCTATTTCCAATGCCACCCAATAGCAGTAGTTTCAACCTTCCCTTTAAGAAATATATTGCATAAACCGGAGTTATCGGGGAGGTTATCAAAATGGGCGGTAGAGTTAAGTGAGTATGACATCACCTATCAGCCTCGGACTGCCATTTAAGTCTCAAGTCTTGGCAGACTTCGTGGCCGATTTTAGTATTGGAATCTTGCCCGAGGCTGAAAAGGAAAACGCCATGGCTAAAGGAACCACCCCGGGATTATAGATACTCTACACCGATGGGGCAACAAACTCCAAAGGTTCGGGGTTAGGCATAGTCTTGAGAGCACCCACCGGGGAGAAAGTCAGGCATTTGGTTCGGTTCAAGAAAGTAACCAACAATGAGGCAGAATATGAGGCGGCTTTAGCAGGTTTAGAGCTGGCCAAGGAAATGGGGGTTGAAAGAATCGAATTGAGGTGCGACTCACAGTTGGTAGTGAACCAAGTCCTCGGTGATTATACGGCTCGTGAGCCCAGAATGCAATTGTACTTGGACCGGGCACAAAGAATATTGGCTCAATTCCAAGAATGGCAAGTCAAACAAGTGCCTCGAGAGGAAAATACCGAAACTGATGCTTTGGCTAATCTTGGTTCGGCTATTGATGAAGCTCACTCGGGGACTGATTCGGTGGTTCGGTTGCTGTCCGCGCAGATGAGAGAGATGAAACTGCAAGTCAATTCGGTGGATAACCGATGGGATTGGCGAAGTAAGTTCATCTCCTACTTCGACTCGGGGACTGTCCCCCAAGATAAGAAAGAAGCAAAGAAGCTAAGGACCCAAGCAGCCTCGTATCACATGATCGAGGGTAATCTATACAAGAGATTATATTGCGGCCCGATGGCCAAATGTTTGGGTCCCGATGAGGCAAGATATGTGATGGCCGAAGTGCACGAAGGCGAGTGCGGCAACCACTCGGGGGGAAAGGCCTTGGTGCGTAAGTTATTAAGAGCTGGGTATTATTGGCCCACGATCAGTGCCGATGTGAGGGCCTTCGTGCAAAAGTGTGACAAATGCCAACGCCATGGGCGGATGATCCACCAACATGCCGAGCCTCTTCATTCGGTGGTATCACCATGGCCCTTCATGAAATGGGGGATGGACGTTGTTGGACCATTACCCAAGGGAAAAGGTGGTGTTCGTTTCATCTTAGTGTTGACTGATTACTTCACCAAATGGGTGGAAGCAGTGGCTCTCACCGAGGTTAAGCAAAGGCAAGTAATCGATTTCATCAAAAAGAACATCATCTACAGGTTCGGCGTTCCAAGAGAAATTGCTTGTGACAACGGCAAACAATTCATGGGGGCAGCTATCACCGACTTCTTCAAGCAGTGGGGGATCAAAAGAATAGCCTCGACTCCTTATCACCCAAGTGCCAATGGCCAAGCCGAGTCTTCAAACAGGATCATAATTGAAAATCTCAAGAAAAGACTCGACGAGAAAAAAGGTCCTTGGCCCGAGGAGTTGCATGGGGTTCTGTGGGCCATGCGAAGAACTGAAAAGAACAGCACCGGGGAGACTCCTTTTTCACTAGCTTATGGGATGGACTCCCTCATCCCCGTAGAGGTGGGCGAACCAAGTCTTCGGTACGCTCACACGACCGAGGACTCAAACCAAGAGGCAATGCGCATAGAGTTGGATCTGCTCGAGGAAAAAAGGGAGTTAGCTTTGGTTCGGTTAGTCGCTCAAAAGAGGCAGATCGAAGCGTATCTCAATAGAAAGGCCAAATTCAGGGACTTCAAGGTTGGAGATTATGTGCTGAAAACTGTGAATCAATCGACAAAGGAGAATAACGGGGGAAAGCTCTTCGCAAATTGGGAAGGACCCTATAGAGTCAAGGCAATTGTTGGAAAAGGCTCTTATCAGATTGAGAGTCTGCAAGGAGAGCCCGAACCTCTGAATTGGAATATCTCCAGTCTGAAGCGATACTACTTCTAGCCGAGGTAAACCCTTTCCAATCTTTTTAAAATTTAAACAGCCCCGAGCCGAACAACGCTCCCATGGCATTAGTAGAAAATGTGCTAACTTACTCCTCGTTCCATATTTTTGCTTGACCTCTTCAGGAAGCGAACCGAACCGACTCCAGTGCTCGGATCTTCATCAAGATTCACAACCGAACACTGGGGGGGAGTGAGAAGGGTTGATAGCGGGGTCGACATCGAGCCTCCCAACCGAAGCTTATCTATCCGACAACCGGGGACTTACGCCCGAGGATTAAAATTAGCACATTGTAAATTAGCCCAGTAGCGGCATGATGTTAGTTTGCTTTTATTTGAAAATTCGTTTTTTACCCAAGGTCCGTTTCGGCTTGGTTTTATGTACATAGCCTTTTGGCTCGTTGATATCAATAAAACGACTTCAGTTACACTCATTTTATCTGTGTGAATCTTACACTCTGAAGCCGCGCAATGCATCGACTCGAGGGCGAGACGTCGTCCTAAGTTTGCATCGGTCAAATTCTGTTTAAGTCTTACAAGCAAATATTAAAGTTCGCATCAAAGTATTCGGTACATGTGAAAAGCCATCACACGAAGTAAAGATGCAAATACTTTCATTAAAGGCCCGAAGGCTGAATATTTACATTCAAAAATGACCCGAAGGTCCAAAATACAAACTTAAAAGCCCGAAGGCTTACAAAAGAAGTGCCACAAGAAGTTTATGCCTCGGGAGAATCACCTCCATCCTCGGAGCCCCCTTCGGCATCTTCATCTTCTTCTTCCTCCTCGTCGCCGCTCGAGGCCTCACTTGACGGAAGTTCATCGATGATGGCTTGAGCTTCGGCCGCCTTGACCTCGGCTTTTTCAATCTCCTCATCTAAGTTGATCTCCCCGGCGCGGCATCGTTTGAGCAGCCTTAGCCGAGACTTGATGATGGCCCACCGCTTGTCAAGCTCGGCCCTTTTGACCTTGAGTGCAGCCCTACTTTTCCGATCGGCTATCTCATCTCGAAGGGCTGCAATCTGAGCATCCTTGGCTGAGAGCTTGGAGTTCTCACTCTCCAGCTTCTTGATATGGAGCAGGTGACTTTTCAACTGCTCATGATGCTTCTTGGCCATGTTCACGGCCTCGGCCTTAGTTCGAGACAGCTCACCATCTAGCCTCGCGACTTCTTCTCCCAACCTCGAGCGTTCAGCCTGGAAGTCGTCACTGAGGATCTTAATTTTAGCCTCAGAATTTGCCTCGGGTTCGCGTAGATCGGACTGGGACTTGGCTAGGTCGGCTTTCAGCGAAGCTATTTGGGCATTGAATTTGTCCCTTTGCTGATCCCATATCCGAGCTACGCGCTGAACCTCGGCAGTCCTCGAGGAATCGACTTCGATGGCCTTCAGTGAAAGGATGAAGCTCTGAGCAAAGAATAAACAATTGAGGTCAGCAACAACCCGAAGGTAAAGATAAAAATTGAATTTTTGGATTTAAGTATGGTGAAGCTTACCCTTACGGCGTTGGAGGCCATGGTGCTGTATAGCTGGCCGGAGGTAAACTCTTGCACAAGCCTGTCCTCGGTTGGCCCCAGCAAGGGCGTGAGGCTTAAGAGATCCTCGGCACTGCAGGCTAACAGATTTGAGGAAACTGGCACCTCGAGTTTCCGATAAGACCCCACCGAGGACGAAATCCTCGCGGGTTCGGAATGAGCCCTGACCGACCCGGTGCCAGCCCCTTCTCCAAATGTAGCAACGCCCGCCTCGGCGACTTTAGCCTTGCCCTTGACTTTTGCCGCAGCTACGTCGGATTCGAGTTCCTGGCCCTCGAGATCAATGACATCAACGTCTCTTCGAACCCAAGCCTCGGCAGCTGCGTCCTCGGGCTCATCCACCAATCCTCGGTGCCTTTCAACTACTGCCTCGGGCCGGCGAGGAATCTCCGCCTCGGTACGAGGAGTCACCGAGCGGGATGGCTTTTTCGAAGTTACCCTCTTCCTCTTCACGCCTACAACGAGGGAAGAAATTAAAAGAGTAAGAAAATAGGAAAGGAACGATACTTCATGATGTTAGCCGAGGACGAAGATTACCTTTGGAAGTCCCTTGATCGGGAACTCCCTTTGTTGCTTTTGAAGACTTGGAAGCCTTCAACCCTTTATACTCCCCGGCCACCGCAGCCAGATCATCATCTGACTCGGTCTCCTCATCATTCTTTTTCTTCTCTTCCTTCTTCTTCTTCTTACTCTTCTTGGTGTTGACAGCACGGTTTGGAAAACCTGACACCGAGGAAAGGAAAGTCAGAAAAATATAGTCAGAATCCCAAAACGACCCACCTACCAAAGCATTATCGAAAACTTACCGTGCCTCTTGCATTGCCAACCGAAGTCGGCAGCCATTTTCATCCATGTCCTCTCGGGGCGGTGGCGAGCCCCGGTCATTGCTCTGACCCACTCAGTCAAACCTGCCGGGGGCACGATATCCACCTTGTTGGCTGAGGAAATAACAAAAAAACGAAGTCAATTAACACAGGCAAACCACCGAGGAGTGAGATGTGAAAGGAAGGATACTTACGTGTGTTATTCCACCGCTCGGGAAAGTTAGGCTCGGCGGATAGGACCTTTGTTTCCAACAAGATGTACCGGTCGCTCCAGCCTCGGTCCCCGTGATCCTCGCTCTTGTGTAGAAGAGCGAATTTACCCTGGTTATTCAGCGCCACGACCCCGGCCTTGTGAAAATAGGGGTAGTAAAGCGAGATGAGGTGTTGGAAGGTGAAGTCTACCCCGGCTTTCGTGCTCAACCAGTCCATGCATTGGACAACCCTCCAAAGGCCGGGCCAAGTTGGGCCAGACATAAATTGTAAGCCCGGCAAAAATCATCAATCACCCTATGGACTGGGAGGGAGAATCCGAGGGTGAAGGGATAAGTATAAGCAAAGGATAATCCCTCAATGTTGTGACATACCCGGCTCGTTGGATCAGGCACGATCACTTTCACCTCGGGCTCGAATCGGCACTCTCTCCGAACTCGCTCAATGTGAGCTTGAGTTATGCGAGTCGCCGTGGTGTTCACAGGAATATTTCTGTTTTTCTCCTCCTGGTCAGCCGTCCGAGCTTGCAACTTCAAGTCCTTGGTATTGTCAAAATGGGAGGGGATTATTTGGTGAGGCTCGAGCTCTTGCTCGAGGGGAATTATAGGGCCCGAAGATCCCCCCTCGGTAACATTCTCTCTCTCCTCCGCCCGCGGCGTCGTCGCCCTCGGCACCCACTTCCCCATGAGTGGCATCATCTTCCTCCAAGCTGACGTCCTCGCCTTCGGTAGCGACGTCATGCCCAGCTCTCTCCCTCCGCCGCCCAGAGCCGCCAGCATCGGAAGTCACCTCTTCATCGCCCTCCGCCTCTATCATTTGAAGCGCCGGCACGGTGGTGATGAACTCGCCACTAGAAATAATGGCGGCAAACTGGTCGGCCTTGGCCCTTTCGCCAGAATCACTGGAATCTTGCCTGGAAATTGTGGTAGACATGGTGGCAATATCGAAAGTTGAAGCTTCTACGAAATCAGAAAGTTGGGAAGTTGGAAAGGTTTTGAAAGAATTTTTTGGCTTTTGCACTGTTGATTGTTCAAAGGTAAATGAAGAGAAAGCTTAGTGAAGTCCCCCTTTTATAGGTATGGAACATTAAAAGAGGATGATGTCATCGTCATCATTGTAACGTTGGGAGAAACGAGGATTACGGCGCGGTAGTTCGAGCGACCAGTGGATGAACACCACGTGTCCAAGGGAAGTGACCTGATGGGACGCGAACCGTTGGCAAATTTTGAAACACTTGGATAAGATCAAGCCACGTCGCTTTCCCGCTAAAACTTCATTCCACTCCTCGGTCACCTCGGTAGGCAACCGAGGAGTGGGGGGACTATCTGTATTGGGCAAAAATCGACTCGCGATGATTCGCCTCAGTCGTGCGAATCTCAACCCACCGAACGCGCACCAACAAGGCAAACGCCGAAGCGATCAAGCAAATCGCCGAGGGCATGGTACCGAGGTCGCTACCGAAGGCGAGCCGTAAGCTGAGCTTCGGTCAGTAACTACCTCGGTCAAGCAACGGGGTCTGGCCACCGAGGTCAATCATTCGTACCTCGGTGGATCCCCTCGGGTCAAGCGGCTTTGCAGCCCACTACTTCACCCCACTAACTCAGCCACTTCATACCAAGATCGTGGGATAACATGGCAGCTGATGGTGGAGATCGTGGGCAAGGCTTAGGCCTATGAATAGTAGTTCATTTTGTATAACGGGCATCTAGAAATACATACGGAAACTCTGCCCAAATTTGTACTCAACATACATATATTGAAATACAGTTAATTCCTCGCATTTTACATCTTTTTCACGCATTATTTCTACTTTGATACGAAGAATTGCTTGTATCCGAATCCAAATTCGATTTGTTCACCTAAATTGATTTAGGCCCATACAATTACCAATTTTCAGAATTATAATTATACTTACTTTTATATCGTGTTCGACCTAAAATAAGAATTTTGAAATTACTAACTAGAACTATAAATACAAAAATGGCACATTTGCTATTGCTGGAAGAAAGTCAGGGCTTAAAATTAGAAATAAAAGTTTTTCTTAATTTATCTCGTTTAAACCAAATCAACGTTTTATATAACCCGTATATTTCATTTTTAATCTAATGAACCAAATGTTTATTTCATATTTTATTTGTTCCAATTTATGTAGACACAATAAAATATGTTGGTCAAAATTATTTGACCGTAAATTTAAACATAAATTTTTTAAATTTTGAAAATAAAATTTATTAAATTTAGAAACTACATAAACAGTTTTATAATGATAAAATTTATAATTTCAATCATTTATATAAGAAAAACATGGTTAAAGAAGTACCTCGCAGACTCTAAAAAAAATATATGTCACATAAATTGATACAGAAGAATTATATCTTATCCCTTCTGCAAGAAAGGAAGAGATCTAAACCAGATCAGCAAGGAAAGAGGGAGTCCAACAATCTTTTGTCACATATTCCCTTAAGATATTTTAGAAGTGATGAAAATCTAGTCACTAACAATGAATGATTAATTCGGTTAAGTTATTCCCTTAATAATCGTAGGAAGGTAGTGTCGACTACCAAGGAAAGGATATATTTGCTTCAACACAAAGATGCATTAAGGTGTGCGAACAATTATATTTGGGTGTGAAAGCGACCGTCGTCCCTAACAATTTTCCCCTCCTGTTAAATGTCATTTTACCTGGAATGATTATTTTGTTCAGTTAAGAAAGTTTTGCAACTTCTCAAATTGACATAAATCCATAACAAAAAGAGAAAACGAAAAGGTCAGGGAAAGAAAGTAGCATTCAACATAAAACTCGAATCCATTTCTTGGTAAACAAGTTGGCACTTCAAATCTAAACCATTTGAAGAGGATTTGCCTGGCCAATTGCACCAACATCAAACACATAACCATGCAAGTAAAGAGACCTATGTATTTCTTGCTCCAGAAAAAAAAAACTGTACAAAGCAATTATATCTAAGCAAATTCGTTTAGCTAATGCGATTAATAATTTAAGAGTACGAAATTTTATTAGAACGGAACCCCAGAATGAGATGGTCTTATCCAAAGGCAGAGAATGTTAGATATTACACTGTTAGCTTGACTAAAATTAACATAATGAGCCTCTCCAGAGAGAAGTAACTTCTGTAACAATAAAGTTCAATTATCAACCTTTCCCACTGCTGATGCATAACTTACGCTGCTGTCTCTCGTAGATTTGCACTGGCTTGATTGTTCATATCGAAGGAATCTAATTTTTATCTTAGTCGAGGAGTTCTTCAGCATCTACGTGAGTGAAAAACAAAAGTTAAAGAAACTAAGGGATAACATAATTAGTGAACCAGAATATATAATCCAAGCCGACAAGTAAAGCGAACACCCAAGCCCAGCATGACTTAGACAGGTAAATCAAAAGTTAACTGAAAATAACTAACCGTGGATAAAGATTTTATGCATAGTCACAGACACATAGAAAAAAAGGAAGGCAACACCTTTTAGAAAGTAAATTTGTCAAAAAGAGAGGAGACTTACGTGGAGAAAAACGCTAATTGGATGACGTCCACAAATGGTGTTGTCCGTCTCAGACAGGTACTGTTTGAATGCATCCGGATCTCCTGTTTCTATAATATCCATACCCATTTTATCCAAGGCCTCAATAGATTTGTAAATAGCTCCATGGCTTTTGTCATAATGCATGTAGTTGAACCTACGAATTAAAAGCCCAATTGGTGTAAAGAGTGATGCCAAGCAACATATATATCAAATCAAATCAGAATCCTTCAGCAGACTAAGAAACATTACAAAGCAGACACATTTCCTTTTTGTATGCCTTGACGGTCCATCTAGAAACCATGATTAAGAATATGACGGATACCATGCACTTAGCATCTTGTTTGAGAAGCAAGAATCAAAACATGTCTCAGAGATTAATCTATTTATTGCAGCTATTTTAATATAAGGAAAAGGTTCAAATCTACCCCTAACCTAATCGATTTGTTTCACCATTTCCCTTCGTTAACCTAATGGGCCAAATATACCCTTAACGATACCTTTTGGATCACTTTTGCCCTTAAAACTAACAGCCATTTGACATGGCAATGATGTGGGTCCTAATTAGTGACATGGCACAGTGTATTGGTCCACATATGAATCCCATGGGTACCCCTAACTTACACAACCCATATGTATATAGTTGACACACCCATAGGATCCAAACCCAAATTCTCTTAATCAATATCAACAGCAGCTTCTCTTAACCTGAATCTGCCATCAAATCATGGGTTAGTGTCTTGGGTGGTAAACTCCCTTTACGTCATTAGGAATACTGCGGGGTGTGGTTGCCTCTACACACAAAGGTGTAAGTTAACTACATGTATATAATTGACCTACCCATAGGATCCAAACTCAAATTTTCTTAATCAAAATCAACAGCAGCTTCTCCAAACCTGAATCTGCCCTCAAATCATGGGTTATTGTCTTAGGTGTTGAACTCCCTTTACGTCATTAGGAATAGTGTGGGGTGTGGTTTGCTTCTACACACAAAGGTGTAAGTAAACCAATCTACAGCTACGCTTCTGTGCATAAAGCGTCCATCTGAAAATCTCTTATCAACTTGTTGCTATGGCAATTTGTCTATAGCATCACTGTTTACCTCACAAATTTCATGCACTGTGCTTGAAGTAAAAGGAAGAGAATGGAAAAGAGCATTAAAGACTTAGTGAGCGTAAAAGAAAGCAGAATGAGGAAAACTTTCTGCTAATTTGCATGAAATAGCAGCCCTTACCTATTGATCAAATGCATTTCAGGTATCCAAAATGATTAACTTGAAGAATCTTCTCTGTCTTCCAATTTAATTCATTTCATCTCTAACAGAAATGTCCCTCCGTCTTTGTCCTTGTTATTCTAATTATTTTCTCTACATTGATGACGTGAGTTGCTACGAATTGGATCCTATGGGTGGGTCAATTATATACATATGGGTTGGTAAGTTTAGGAGTACACATGGGGTTATATGTGGACCAATTATACCATGCCATGTCATTAATTAGGACCCACAACATTGCCATGTCAAATGGCTGTTAGTTTTAAGGGCAAAAGTGATACAAAAAATAGCGGTAAGGGCATAATTTGCCCAATAAGTTAGCGAAGGGCAATGGTGAAACAAACCAAATAGGTTAGGGGTAGATTTGAACCTTTTCTGTTTAATATATAATTGCACTTGCTTTCCTGTTTGGACCATTATTCTCAAACACACAGTATTGTGGATCAGATTATTAAAGTTCTAGATTTCTAACCATCTTTAGTCAGTTGAGATCTACCAAATCAAATCAAGAATCCTAGCGCACAAAAAGTAACTATGATTCGAGTTCTCTTCAGGTAAATTTTCCAATTATTTAAATGAGAGCAAATAGAACTCATGCAACACCAAGAAGGATGATTTCCATCAAAAGAAGGATCAGATTCTGTGAAGATGATCAAGATATAAGTTATAACTACATGCAACATTGGTGAACCAAACTCACCTTGAACCCCAATGACAAAAATCTGAAGAAACTGAGAAGAAATTCTTTGGGTCATCCACATATTTTGCGAGTAACTGACCGTAAAGGGCTTCACTTTCAGCACTAAGAGCCCCAACCAAAATGGGCACTACTTTCACTGAATACCTGCCTTAGTCACTTTAATAGTTATCTCTGAATAAACCATCCTATAACTGAAATTTAATTTAGAAAAACGCATACCCTTGGAAAACTTTAGCAAGATATGGGAGGTGCATTTCCATGCTATGTTCAGCTTCATCAACTCGAAGATCCATGTATTCAAATTTCCCCGTAGCTTTTAGCTCGTCAATTACTGGTAACAAAACCAAGCTTGTTTATATAGGAGTGATTCAAAGTTCCACAAAGAAACATGGAAAACGTACAAGGTGGAGAAGCTTTTACTACGACATGCAATAAGCAAAACTTTTGCAATTGGAAAAGTAAGATTGTGTTTCAATTGCCTTTGCAGCCCTCACCAGGGGCGGATCTATGTGGGAGCCATGGGTTCACGTGCACCCATGCTCCTCTCCAGAGACCCTATATATATAGCATTGGTATATTTCTTTAAAATGTACTTGAAAGAGCATGTGTGAACCCATATTCAAAGTTTGTTGGCACACTGGTTAATGTGTGCTCCATTAACAACGAGGATAAGGGTTCAATTCCCACCCACTACACATTTTCCCCCCTTCTTCCGTTTTCCACTCTACACATCAATTCCCACACTCCACCACTCTGGTTATAATTTTCTTCCTTATTAATATCACTCGACATTTTGGATATGTAGTATAAATAAATGTGAGAAAACTCAATAAAAAATTAACAGATATTAGATTTTGAATCTCTAATTTCTAAATACAATGAGTAGTTCAATGGTAAGAATTCAAAGTTTGAACACACCAAAATTAAATCTCATATTTGCTTCTCCGTAGTAGCGCACGCATCCTCGATCAGTCCCTGGCCCTCACCTACTGTGCTGAATTCTTTAACTGGGAGAAGTCAAGTGCAGAGGTGGTCATGACCAGAATTTGCAAATTGGCCTTGGTATAATGTGCAGCTATATACTTGCCCATTGGGTTACTAAGTGACGTATCAATATTTACTTTCATTTATGTTATAATTATGCCATTTGATTTCAATGTTCATATAACATAGAGTCTCAACTCCTAGATCCAAGCAACTGTCTAACAAAATCTATTTTGACAATAGCTTGATGTCGAAACATTATGCCCACAAACAGTTTTAGCTAGCACAAGGAGAGTTGACCCACAAGTTTGAAATTCTAGGGTGTATGGATCTATTCCTACATTATTCCAACAGCAGGAAATGCTTCCCATGCAAAGTGCATTCCTCATTGCCTGACTTAACCTTCTGGTAATTAGCAGCTATCATTCGTAAGAGCACCTAAAAAGCCCAGTCCTCTGAAGAGAGTCTGTTGGAAGAATTCAATTGATATATGAGATTACATGTTATGACTTATGGTACAGATGTCTTATTCATTATTTGAAGAATACAGCTAACTATTTGTCATAGAGAGGTCTTTTACGCTTCTTTAGAAAACATAGTATGAGAAAATCCCAATTTGTAAATAAAATATCATGATATTGGTATGTGTATTGCCCCCAGGGCATTGGTCAAGTGGTAAGAGGGCACTTGTGATGTGTGGGTTTGTGGCACCTCACAAGTTCGAACCATACTGCCGAGAACATCTTGGTATATAAGGGGAGAAGGGTCGAGAAGAAGGCCCATTATCCCCTGAGTTTTGAACCATGCATCACTGATCCCCGAGATTTCTTGGTTATAAAAGAAGAAAAAAAAGATATCAATATGTGGATTGTGCAGCATCATGACTATAGTAACACAACAATTGGAAGGGAGAGAATAACTAGTGGTTTGACAAGCGTGCCATGAAGTTGGAAGGAGAAAAAGGGTCCATTTGTCAGCTAGTAATCAGGTAAGCCTTTGCAAGTTGAGTCAACAAATATAGATGAAAGAAAATATTTAAAATAAAACTTCCATTCTTCCGTTCCCAATCTTTTCTGCAGAGCTCTTTCCTGGACTATACAAATTGTAGCAACTGTCTGAACTTTTTATATGTTTTGTTCTACAGATGAAGCACAGAAAAAAGAAGCTTGAAATACCTTCTACGTCAATGGGTAAATCTCCTATTGGAGTCTTGTAAATTGTGGCTTTTGAAAGTGCACATTTTGGAGTATAATAGTGGTGAGACGGACCAAGTAAAAATACCCGAGAACTGCAAAACAAGAGTTTGAAATATTAAGGCAAAGAGTATATCTATCTGAACAATTTTCCATAAAGAAAGGACGAAAGTTTTGTCATATGCAAGTAGAAAAACTCAGTGGGAGACACACAAGACGCCTTTCAAAACATTGCTTTCAACAAGTTTTTCTTTTCTTTTTAAAATATTAATAATACAGCAAAACAATAATGTCAATGCTTTAATCACTCCCAAAAGTGGAAAGCCAATTTGGGAGAGAGGGGAAGTACTATTTATTAACATTTTGAACTTAATGTATCCTTTGTATGTTTCATATGTTCCAACTATTACACGTATCTTTAGAAAAACAAAATCAAACATAATAGCGCATTCAAGGTTCTTCTCCTTAATCTCCCCACTCAAGTCAACCTTGGTGGTCAACCGAGGATGGAATAAATTATTGTAGCAAGTAACAATCCCACTTAAAACTTTTTTCTCCTTCGAAAACTTTTGAAAATCAGCATCCGGGTTTTCACATTAAAAATCAGAGGAAAGAGCACACTTTGACTAAACTCACATGTTGGTCGGGTCTATGTTTCCAAATGCATAAGCTGCAGCACGACCAGAATATGAATAGCCTGCATGACTAGTGAGTTTAAAATAACCAGTTAGAACCACATATGGCATGCAATTGATAATATACTGACAGCAAATGGCTATAACTTACGGTGCAATTACACCTCGTACATCAGAAGACTTTGCTATGCCAGCAGCTCTCAGCCAGCCATCAAGCTGTTCTGCTAGTTCTTGGGCTGGCAAGGAAACAGTAAAGAATCAACATATTATAAGAATGTGCATTTGTAACTTGCACCAATTAGCATCACTACTGGGCTTTTCTACAAGTCCCTCCATCTCATTTTAGATGAAACCATATCATTCAGCATGGTGCTTGAGATATATCCAACTTGTGTCTTATAGATAAAGTAGTGGTTGAAAATGTTGAAAGTAAAAATTGAAATTTAGTTTGATGGAAAAGTATCAATATAAAAAATTTAGGTTGGATTAGTTACGTAAATTTGAATTCTTGGAACTTATGAAAATTGTAGAAAATAGTATGTTCCCACCCATAGCTTGATGTAAAGTAATGCGAGGAATGAATAATATGACTAGGACTGAACAAAGAACTATTTGAACACCATGCTATTGGCCAATTCTAATGATCTGTAGACAGCTAGCAACCAAACCCCATATGATCTAGTAAACAAAATTCAATAAAAAGAAAGAGAAAACCCATGAAAAACAATAAAGATGAAATATATTAAAGCACCACTTTTTTAGATTGAAATCTCCACCAGCTTGCTTCTGAATCCCATCTGTAGCTTATGCCTGATTTTCTTAGCATAACCGAATCACCAATGTGACTCATTATATGGGAGTAACATTACTGATGAGTCACATTGCTTTTAGCTACAATATGCCAATCCAAACTGTCGCTTATAGATAATTTTTCAAGCATAACCACATTAGCAATAGCCAATCCCAAACCTGGATAAGCAATGATGGTTGCGGTGGGTTGACGTTCAACATAAAAACAGTCTAACGATAATAAACCCTTTGAGTATTGGAATTTGGAATCAATGGATGTGAACATAGCAGAATGGATAAAAAGGATTTACATAGCCAATTCCAACTAGTCTGGGATGAAATAGTTGATTGATTGATAAAACCACATTGGAAATACATAACAAAAGCTCGGAATAACCACATTAATACCACATAAAAAAGCTCATTGTTGATCATATTTATACTCCAATGTTAGTTGCATTACAGCATAGTCTCAATGACATATCTTAAGTCCTAACAAAGCATGATCGTTTCACAACCAATGCTTCTTTACTAATAATGCAACTTATTCAAAAGAATAATTTTACTATTACTGTTGCTACTCCTCTCTTCTGACTCGATTCGCATTTGAAACTCCGAAGAAACTACAAATCCAAAAACTAGGAAACTAGCCTTTATTCAAACAAGCAACCTCCAATTTCACTATTTTTTCATATAACCGAGAAACCTCCCAAGGCCAGTGGTGCACAGTTGGAAGCTCATTAGATAATGGGCCCCCAATTTCACAACTTTTCAGCCACTTAAACACAATAACAATCAAAGTAACAACAAAAATAAACCTAAATTTAACAAAAAATACAGCTTTTGATATTCTTTATATCAGCTTACACGAAGATATAAGAGGATTGATTAGTTAGATTAATTACAATTAAACTAAAAAGGAAAAGTAAAATTTGAAAGAATTAATGGAAAAGTGGAACTTACGATCATCAGTATACCAAGAACCAGCATGAGATGCTTTCCTGATCTTCTCCATTTTTGAAGAAAAAAAATAACCAAGACCTAATTATTGGGAATTTTGGGAGTTGTATTGTACAAGTAATGACTATGGTGAAGATGATTAAGAGCCTGTTTGGGCGGGCTTATAAGCAGCTTATTTTAAGTGGCTTATAAGTCAAAAAGTGACTTAAAAGCCATTTTTTAACTTCTTAAAAAGTGGCTTTTAAGCCACTTATGACTTATAAGCCCAAAAATTTTTAAGCTACCAAAAATATATTAATGGGATTATAAACTTATAAGCTACTTTTAAGCTCACCCAAACTGGCTCTAAGAGCTATACTATCAGGGGTCCGTTGGTTGGGGGTCTTCCCCAAGTTTTTTAATAAGAAAAAGGAACCTAGTTTTAAATAATAGGTGTAGGGGCCTTATTTAGGATTAGTATTAATAATTTAAAACATGAGTTCAAAAGAACCCAAGTTTATAAGTTTGCACTTTCACCCACTCTTACTAAACCCCAAACCCACCCCAAAATAGCAAAAACATTTTCCCTCCAAACACCCAAACATCACCGCCGCCTCCCCAACCCCATTTCTTGTCCACCGTCGCCGGCGACCTGCCGGTCGTTTTTTTTCACTTTTTGCTTCAATCTCAGCTCCCCCATGAAGACACAACCAACCTTTCCAACTACATTGGCCCCTTCGATCAGATCTAGCATTTCCCAAATTTGATAAAATTTTGCAATTATTTCACCATTTTTCACGGGTATTCTCCTATTTCCTTGCTCTGGTAAGTTTCCTTAAGCTTTAGGTTGTTTAAATGGAACTGGGAAAAGCATTTTGTCGATTTTGCCTATTTTTCACGTCTGAGTTTTCTTCTGGTGAAACATCCGTCGTCAGTTTGCATGGATGTTAACAACATCCGTCCTCATGTTGCATGGATGTTTAAACATTACTTATGATGTTTAAACAGCATCCGTCCTCATGTTGCATGGATGTTTAAATATTACTTATGATGTTTAAACAACATCCGTCGTCAGTTTGCATATATGTTTAAACATCTTGTGTTTTTATTGGATGCTTAAATCATAAGGTTTTTTTACTTGAATTGCTTGATTCATCATCTGGCACATCTGATGAAATATCTGTAAGAATGTGTAAACATATATTTGATATTGTGCACACTCTGTTATATGTTTAAACATAGTTATGTTTTTAATAATGAGATGTTCCAAACATAAGTCACAGTCAGTGAAACATCTATCATGATGTTTACACATTATGAATTCCTGACATAATGTTTGAAACATTACTATAATATTTCGTGTTCCTCGCTTTATATAAATATTTGTATGCTAAATATAATGCTATAACAGCCTAATATTTTTTTTTTTGCATGTTTAGGACTCAGTGACAATAAAATGGCGCCGGTATTAATAGGAGTGGATTATCTCGGGCAATGGGTGGAGAAGGCAAAATGTTATACTTGGGTTCCAGTGGTTAAAGAGTGTAGACCGATTCTTGTGAGTAGGGAGGTTACCTATGCTGATTTGGTAGAGAAAATAATTCAATGTTGGGAGATAAGTGAGGATCCGAGGGATCTGTGTATTACGTACATGATGACCGTCGCAAAGCAAAAGACTGCCCCTTCTAGAATAAGGAATGATAATGATGTCTCTCTATTTATGGCCGACGTTGATGCCACTGGTGCTAGGCCAACTCTTAGAGTAAATGTGGTTCCTAGGTCGGAAGAATTATCAAATTCAAAACAAATGGAAAATCAGGGGCTGGAAGACATTGGGGATGCTCCATTGAACATGGATATGGCTGGAAAGGAGAAAGTAGGAGAAGCAGAACAAGATGAAAGTGGGGTAGGTAATTCTGGACCTGCCATGAGTTCACTACCATCACAACTGAGCAACGATCGCGAAGACGGCACTGGTTTTTACAAGGGCCAAACATTTGCGAACAAGTGTGAGTTAATTGTGTTGTTGAAGTTGGCGGCAGTTAAGAAGCCTTTTTATTACGAGACAGTGAAGAACAAGAAAAAAGTATTTTGTGCTCGATGCGTAGACAGGAATTGCCCTTGGTGGTTGCGAGCCATTAAGTATAAAAGTGGGGATGTTTTTTATATACCGTTTACAACGGTGAGCACACCTGTGGCTCCGAGCATGCTAAAAGCCACCATCCGCACGCCACATGCGACGTCATTGGTGAGTACATGAAAAGTAGGTTTATTGATGGCAAAGCACCGAGCACAAGAGATATTAAGAGAACCATTCTTGCAGATTTGGGTTGTAATATAATGATGCAGCTCGAAGTGCTGATCACGGACTCGATGACAATCAACCGGGGAGGCCAATCACCCGAAGTCAAGCTAAGCTGCTCCATGACATGCACGTCCAGCTGACTACGATGGGAAGGAGCATGTGTTCGGAGAGGGGATTGCAAAGTGAGGAAACCGAGGGCTACATCTTCAAGTTTGAGCCCGAGGACAAAGTCACCGAACAGCAGCTCTTGACACCGGGCAGCGCAGAGCCGAACACAACATCATGTGTTCGAAGCTAAGGAAGTCAGCGCCCGATGACACATGTGTTCGAGCAGACAATCGAGAACCGACGCCAAGCTCACCGAAGCCAAATCTGCCGAACACATTTTAACTCAGCCCTGCGTGGCTTATTTCTATTGGTCGACTGTGACCTATTTACTAGTTTACCCTTAGTAATTCCTATATAAACCTTATTTCCTTACATTGTAAGCAGCTAGTTTTTGAACAATGAGTATTGAATGAAAAGTGCCGAGCACATTTTCTTGTCTCCGTCGTGAGCAAACCCCGGTGAGGGCTTTTATGGACTTGTGGCTTTCGGTTAATCCGATTGAACATTCCTCTTTGATCATTCAGTTTGCAAGAGGCAATGTTCTCTTGAGGATTGTTGCATAGTTAGGGTGATCCTTGTCTCCCTTTTGATCGAGCTTTGGGACAGGTTCCCCACTGTTCTTTCGAAAGAAGCAAGTTTTGTCTTGCTTTTATCTTCTTCTTTAATTGTTCTTCTTCCGCGTTTGTGCTTAGCTTTCCCTTTGGGAATTGCATTGCACCATCTTGGTATCAGAGCACGGTTTGGGCTTGTTTCTACAACCCCAAATCCTGTTCACGTTATCTTTAATTTTCGTGCGTTTTGTGTCTTTGTTTCCGTTTCGTGTTCCTGTTTTGTTTTGTTACTGTCTGTTGGTGTTTTTACGAAAAACAAAAAAAGTGTTAAAGAAAAATTCAAAAATTGTGTTTAATTATCAGTTGTTTGGGAAAAAACAATCATTGAATCTTGTTCACCATTGTTGTCTGATTCCATCGAGTACCCGACGTACTGATTTCGTGACTAGGGTTTCTTGGTGAATTTTTTGACTGTTTGAGCTTCAATGGTGGCTGAACTCGAACCCCACTGTGTTTGGAAGAAACCGATGAAGATTGGTGGTTCTTGAGTGATTTGGGTTTGTTTATTGCTTAAAATCGAAGTTCTTAAGACGGAAACGTTGTCCGTACACCGGAAAATTGTTACAAGTTCGTAACAGTGTACGACACGTGAGCTGGTTCTTGGCTCGAAGAACTTGAATTTCCTCCGTCGTTGAAAACCGGAGTTGAAAGCAACCCAGATCTTGTTAGAAATCGTGGACAGTGAACCGAAGTTGATTTGTCCGTACGCCGGAGTAAGGTCACTGTTCCATCGAAGAAGAAGGGGTTAAAAGTTTGAATGTTAAAACCCCAGGTGAAATTTGTCGGCTGAGAAAAGGAAAGTGGACAAGGTAAAACCCTATCCGTACCAAAGGGGACCACTCTTGTACGGACAGGAGTGGGTGTGATCGAAAAAGATTCCAAAGGGAATCAAAGGGTAGATTCTCCTAGGTTTTCACTTTCTTTCGAATCAAATTCTAGTTGGTGGATCTTTTGAGTAATTGTCCTACTCGAGGTCGTACCAACTCATTTGAGCTATTAGGAACTCGTGCGAAAAGGTGACCGAAGTCCCAACTTTCGTAGAAATTTCTTGACTCCCCGTGCTCAGTTAAAAAAAAAGCGTCCGTTCCATCGAGTCGAACATCACTTCACTCTTCCCGAAGAGGCAGTGACTATTGTCGAACTTGAAGGATCTTAGAGGACCGATCAATTGGACGAGCCACTGTTAACAAGTCATTGAGTGATCAAAACCGAACCCATAAATTGAGTGGACCCGAGCGCCACCCATCAAAGGTGAGGGAGAGTGTGAGGTGATTTCTAACCTTAACTTTTGTTTGAATCTTTGACTTGTGCAGGAACCATGGCTGGAAATGAAGGCAAAGGCATTGAAAGGCCCGAAGTGTCATTAGCCGATCTCATGGCTGCGATACAAAGTGTCAGTGCCGAAGTGAGAGGAGTAAGTGTTCGAGTAGCTCAACTCGAACAAGGAAGTACCTCCGTGGGCAGAAATGGGTCCGGAGCTGGAACGAGCGAATCCACACCGATGAAGCCAGATCTGTATGCTGAGCTTCTTCGACAACATCAGTTGACGAGTGAAGCCATTCGAAGAGAGCTTAACTTGGGCAATCCCCAAGCACAACAAAACTTGGGCAGTCCCCAAGTTGGAAACCAAAACTTGGGCATTCCCCGAGGAGAGAGGTTACCACTCCCAAGGAACCGAAGAGACCTTGGTGCTGTAACCGAAGAGGTTGATGAAGAGGAATTTCCCGAGGACGAGTATGAACGTGAGCTGCCATTCGCTCAACGAAGGCAAGCTCACCGAGGTCGTGGAAATTTCCGAGGTCGAGGCCGAGGCGCCAATTTTGGAAGAAATGTTGAGCGTGAGGTTGATGATCGTGAAGATGAGTATCCCGAACAGATTCGTGGTGTTCGAGACTCAAATCTAAACAGTGTCAAAATCACTATTCCTCCCTTTAAAGGAACTAGTGATCCTGATGAGTATCTTGAATGGAAGCTTAAAATGGAGCGCATCTTTGAAACCAATGAGATGACCGATGAGAGGAAAGCTGCCCATGCCATTGCTTCGTTCGAAGCTTATGCATCAACATGGTGGGAATCTGACAAGAGGCATAGAAGGAGAAATGACTATCCCGTAGTCACTACCTGGCCACAGTTGATGAGAGCTATGGATGGTAAGTATTTGAGTGCCAAGTACAGGCAAACTCAGATGCAAAAGCTATATGAGCTAAAACAAGGGTCCAAGTCAGTTCAAGAATACCATGATGAATTTGAAAAGGTTCGATTGAATCTTGACCTGACCGAAGACGAAGAACAAGCCATTATCCGGTTCAAAAATGGCTTGACCCGGGATGTGTCCTCTCAGTTGAGACTCCACGTGTACCACACGTTGGAAGATTTGTTCGAAGCTGCTACCGAAGCTGAAAAATTGGTGAAGGAAGAAAAAGCAAATCGGTGTCGAGGAGTCACTACTTCTACTCCCTTGAACCGAGGAAAAGAATGGAAAAGTCCTAACCAAGCAGGTGCCAACGCAGTTCGAGATTCGAAGAGAGTCTTCGAGAAAGGTGTGACCGTTAACCAACCGAGAGACGTGGGAGGTAAAGTTCAACTAAACTCTCCTAGTGCTTCAAATATTCAGTGTCATAAATGCAGAGGTTATGGTCACATGGCAAAAGAGTGTCCAACTCGCAAAGTTATGCTTTTGCTCGAAGATGGAACCGTCCATGAGCAAGCGAGTGACACCGAGGAGGAATTTATCGAGGAGACTGACCGAGCTGAAGGTGGAGATGATCATGAGGCTGCCGAAGCTGATCATCCGGAAATGTTTCTTGTGGTTCGAAGGAATTTGAGCTGCATGACTCTTGAAGAAGAGGACAACCAAAGAGAAAACCTCTTTCATGCCCGATGTCGAGTGAGGGGAAAGGTGTGTTCGATGATTATTGATTCTGGTAGCTGTGCCAATGTAGTGAGCCAAACTTTGGTCTCACAAATGGGACTACCAACGATGAAGCATCCCCACCCTTACAAATTACAATGGCTGAATGAGTGTGGAGAATTGAGAGTTGTCAAACAAGTGTGGATCAAGTTTAGAATCGGCGAGTATCAAGATGAAATGGTATTCGATGTGGTGCCGATGCAAGCTTGTCATTTGCTATTGGGTCGACCGTGGCAATATGACCGAACAGCTGTTCACAATGGCAGATCCAACACTTACACTGTGAAGCTCGATGGGAAGAGTTTCATACTCAAGCCTTTGTCTCCAAAGCAAGTCTCCGAGGACTATAAACGGATGAAAGAACTGAAAGAAGCGGCCAAAGCTAAGCTTCCGATGGGAGCAAAATTGGGGGCCGAAGAGACAAACTCACCGACCGAGGAGAAAGGGATTTGTGCAATCATGCAACCCGGTGAGACCTTACGAGGCAACGACCACGGTCAGATGATGATTTGCCTCGTGCACAAGGGTATCCTTCTAAACTCTAATGATGATTTTTCTAATGATAACCCTTTGCCTTTGTCTGTTCGTAAAGTTTTGCAGGACTTCGAGGACATGTTTCCCGAGGAAATGCCAGGTGGATTGCCTCCGTTGAGAGGAATCGAGCACCAAATTGACTTCGTGCCGGGATCCCAAATCCCAAACAAACCTGCATACCGGTGTAACCCCGAGGACACCAAAGAGCTCCAACGGCAGGTTGATGAGTTGCTGAACAAGGGCCTCGTTCGAGAGAGCTTGAGTCCTTGCGCCGTTCCAGTTATCCTTGTCCCAAAGAAGGATGGAACATGGCGAATGTGTGTTGACTGTCGATCAGTCAACAAAATAACGGTAAAGTATCGTCATCCTATCCCTCGATTAGATGACATGCTAGATGAATTAAGCGGTTCTTCATGCTTTTCAAAGATTGATCTCAGGTCCGGTTACCACCAGATCCGAATGAAACCCGGTGACGAGTGGAAAACCGCATTCAAGACCAAATTCGGTCTCTATGAATGGTTGGTAATGCCATTTGGCTTATCCAACGCCCCGAGCACATTCATGCGATTGATGAACCATGTGCTCAAACCGTTCATAAACAAGTTCGTTGTCGTTTATTTCGATGACATACTTGTTTATAGTCGAACCATGGATGAACATGTCGAACACCTAAGGCTTGTGCTTGAAAAGCTTCGAGAAGAGAAGTTGTATGCTAATTTCAAAAAGTGTGCCTTCGGTGTCGATCGTGTAGTCTTTCTTGGATTTGTAGTCAGTGCTAATGGTGTCGAAGTCGACGAATCAAAAGTCGAAGCCATCAAAGATTGGCCAACTCCGACCTCGGTATCACAAGTTCGTAGCTTCCATGGGTTAGCTAGTTTTTACCGAAGGTTTGTTCGTGACTTTAGCACCGTGGCGGCCCCTCTTACCGAGCTGGTTAAGAAAGACAATCCATTTGTGTGGGGAGAGTCCCAAGAAAGGGCTTTCCAAGAGTTGAAACGGAGGCTTTGTTCTGCCCCGTTGTTGCAACTCCCTGACTTCGGCAAAGCATTCGAAGTCGAGTGTGATGCGTCTGGAGTTGGGATCGGAGGAGTGCTTATGCAAGAATCGAAGCCGATCGCTTACTTTAGCGAAAAGCTTAAGGGTGCAACCTTGAACTACTCCACGTACGACAAGGAATTGTATGCCCTCGTTCGAGCACTCGCCCATTGGCAGCATTATTTGTGGCCTCGAGAATTTGTGATCCGAAGTGATCATGAGTCCTTGAAGCATCTCCGAGGTCAGGAGAAATTGAACCGAAGGCATGCCAAATGGGTTGAATTCATTGAGAGCTTTCCCTATGTAATTCATTACAAAAAGGGAAAAGACAATGTTGTGGCCGATGCGCTATCAAGGAAATTTGCCTTAGCGACCACTCTCGCCTCGAGGCTCATGGGATTCGAAAGCATCAAGCTAATGTACGATGACGATCCCAAGCTGAAATGCGTTCGTGACGCAATCTTGAGTGGCCGAAGGGTTGAGAAGTATCAGTGGCACGATGGCTACCTCTTCAAGAATGGGAGGGTATGTGTGCCAGTGTCATCGTGGAGAGAGCTCCTTGTTCGGGAAGCTCACTCCGGTGGACTGATGGGACACTTCGGTGTCGACAAAACTCTTGGTATCTTGACCGAGCAGTTCCATTGGCCCAAAATGCGACGAGATGTGGAAAAGCTTTGCAACGCTTGTCTCGTTTGCAAGAAAGCTAAATCGAAGTCCAACCCTCATGGTTTGTACACCCCGTTACCTGTGCCTGATCGACCTTGGGTTGATATATCCATGGACTTTGTCTTGGGGTTACCGAGGTCGGGGGGAGGACATGATAGCGTCTTCGTTGTGGTTGATCGATTTTCGAAAATGGCTCACTTTATTCCTTGCAAGAAGTGTGACGATGCCCAGCATGTAGCTACATTATTTGTTTCCAATGTGTTGAAATTGCATGGTGTCCCTCGTACTATTGTGAGTGATCGGGACACAAAATTCTTGAGTCATTTTTGGAAGTGTCTATGGGGTGCCCTCGGCACCAAACTACTTTTCTCGACGTCTCACCATCCTCAGACTGATGGACAGACCGAAGTAGTTAACCGAACCTTGGGTTCTTTGCTACGGGCAATGACCAAAGGAAAGGTTGGAAACTGGGCTGATCGTTTGCCCATAATGGAGTTTGCATACAATCGAACGGTGCATCGAATGATTAACATGACCCCGTTCGAGTGTGTGTACGGATTTAACCCTTTAATTCCACTTGATCTAACCCCATTGCCTCGAGATGTTGTTATCGATTTTGCAGGTACTCACCGAGCCAAAGCTCTGCTCGAGTTGCATGCGAAGGTGAAGAAGAACCTCGAGGACGCCTATGCAAAGGTTGCCTTGAAGAAAAACAAGGGGCGAAAAAAGTTGGAGTTAAAGAAGGGTGATTGGGTTTGGGTTCACTTCCGCAAGGAACGTTTTCCGAACCTAAGGAAAGGAAAATTGGCTCCTCGAGGGGATGGTCCATTTCAAGTGCTGAGCAAAATAAACAACAATGCTTATGTTATCGACCTCCCAGGTGAGTATAATGTGTCCAACACTTTCAATGTTGCTGATTTAGCTCCTTGTGCCGTAGGTCCAGTATCGGAGATAGAGGATGACTCGATTTCGAGGACGAAATCCTTTCAAGAAGGGGAGGATGATGCAGCTCGAAGTGCTGATCACGGACTCGATGACAATCAACCGGGGAGGCCAATCACCCGAAGTCAAGCTAAGCTGCTCCATGACATGCACGTCCAGCTGACTACGATGGGAAGGAGCATGTGTTCGGAGAGGGGATTGCAAAGTGAGGAAACCGAGGGCTACATCTTCAAGTTTGAGCCCGAGGACAAAGTCACCGAACAGCAGCTCTTGACACCGGGCAGCGCAGAGCCGAACACAACATCATGTGTTCGAAGCTAAGGAAGTCAGCGCCCGATGACACATGTGTTCGAGCAGACAATCGAGAACCGACGCCAAGCTCACCGAAGCCAAATCTGCCGAACACATTTTAACTCAGCCCTGCGTGGCTTATTTCTATTGGTCGACTGTGACCTATTTACTAGTTTACCCTTAGTAATTCCTATATAAACCTTATTTCCTTACATTGTAAGCAGCTAGTTTTTGAACAATGAGTATTGAATGAAAAGTGCCGAGCACATTTTCTTGTCTCCGTCGTGAGCAAACCCCGGTGAGGGCTTTTATGGACTTGTGGCTTTCGGTTAATCCGATTGAACATTCCTCTTTGATCATTCAGTTTGCAAGAGGCAATGTTCTCTTGAGGATTGTTGCATAGTTAGGGTGATCCTTGTCTCCCTTTTGATCGAGCTTTGGGACAGGTTCCCCACTGTTCTTTCGAAAGAAGCAAGTTTTGTCTTGCTTTTATCTTCTTCTTTAATTGTTCTTCTTCCGCGTTTGTGCTTAGCTTTCCCTTCGGGAATTGCATTGCACCATATAAGCTATTGGAAATGTCTAAATGGAGGTAGTGTTGCAAAGAGCTTGGCAAGGGGGACATACGAACACGGTTATGCTTGTCTTGATGCATATTGTTTCATGATTAGGAAATTAAATGAAGGAAGCAAGACTGGATTGGTAACTGATGAGAGAGGGAGGTTTCTGTATATGTTTGTGTCTTATGGTGCCTGGATTAGGGGGTTCGCTACTATTAGAAAAGTCCTTGCAGTTGATGGGACTTTTTTGACTGGCCCATATGGGGGAGTTTTGTTGTCTGCTGTGGGACAGGGTGCTGAGAATCACATTTATCCTGTTGCATTTTGTGTAGTTGACAAAGAGTGTGATGCCGCATATGAATACTTCTTTGAACAGTTGCTCGGTGTGATCCCCGATAGTGATGAGTTGTGCATTGTTTCTGACAGGCACAAAAGCATAGAAAAGGCTGTTTCCAAGTTTTTCCCTTCAGCTCATTATGGTTATTGCATTAGGCAGCTTGGCAAGAACCTCCGCTCAACGTTTCATTGTGGAGATCTCCTTTCCAAATACTATTTGGCTGCAGAGGCATATTGGTTAAGTGAGTTTAAAACTCATTTTAAAGAGATTGAAACTTTGGATCCAAGGGTTGCCAAATATCTAGTGGAGAAAGTTGGGCTTCATAAGTGGACCAGATGCCACTTTACTGGAAACAGGTCAGTATTACTGCTTAAACATGTTCTGTTTTTTGAAGACTTAGCTGAACTACTAAACACATGGAAGATGTTTAATCTTTGTTCCATATGTTTGAAACACCAGAGTGATGTTTGAAACATTTAGCCTATGTTTGTGACACCTGTTTGATGTTTGGAACATTCTTAATAATGCTAATTTGTTTTGGCCTTTTGATTTCAACATCTGTTAACATGTTTAAACATTATGTTTGATGTTTGGCACATAAATGAGATGTTTGCAACATTCTGATTGATGTTTAAGTGTGTAGGCTTGTCTTTTTTAAACATCTGAACAAATGTTTAACCATTTTGTTTAGGGTTTAAAACATTTTATGGTGATGTTTGAAACATTCTATTAGATTACATTTTTTTAAAATTTTGATGACTGCAACATCTGATGCTTCATTTGTGATAGATGCTTCAAACTTTTATGGCAGCTTGTTTAGGAGTTTCTTTCTTTGCAAATATTGTAGGTATACGGTGACGACTACAAATATTGCGGAGTCCGTTAATGCTATGTTTAGGGATGTGAAGGACTTCCCAGTTGATGCCTTATTCACTGCTATCACTAAAAACTATGCTGAAAAGTTTCATCATAGGCGCATGGAATTTTTACAGAGTTCTAACACATGTGTCAAAATGATTGAAGCTAAAATATCACTTAATAATTCACTGGGCAGCAAGCTTGTGGTCCATCAAAAAAATAACGTTGAATTTGATGTTTCTGGAGGGGGAACAACTGATAAAGATGCTACTGTGGATCTACATAACAAAACTTGTACCTGCATGGAGTTTGATTATGACAAGATACCTTGTCGACATGCTATGGCAGCAATCCGAATGAAGTTTGGTGCAGATTATGGGAGAAGAATCTATGATTACACTTCTCCATATTATTATGTTGATTCTTACCTGCTTGCCTATGCAGAAACTGTCCATGCAGTCCCAGATGAAGAATTTTGGGAGGATTGTCCTACTGAGCTAGTTGAGAGTAAACCTTCCATCCCTTACGTGAAGCCCAAGCGTGGAAGAAGGAGGATAAAAAGGATTCCATCAATTGGGGAACGATTTGCCTCGAGGAAGAATCGTTGCTCCATTTGCAAAAGGCTTGGCCATAAAAAAACAACCTGCCCAACTGTTACAAGACCTCCAGTTGTGAATGAAGAAGGAACAAGTGATGTTTTTTCAGTTTAAGACAATGCTTTATTCTGTTTAAGACAATGCTTTATTTGGTGGCATGCTCTGAGACAATCTTTTTTGTTTGTAATGTTTGTTTAAGACAATGGTCTATGTGGCCCGTGTTTTAATTTGTAATATTTGTTTAAGACATTCATTTTATCTATGATGACCGTCGTATGTAGAAATTACACTGTCTCTATTTTTCTCAAAAGTAAAAACACGACCTTATCTGTATAAACATCGTTAATATGTGCAAACATTTCAATTAATGTTAACACTTTTCTGCACATGTTTAAACATCAGAGAAAATGTTTGAAAATCTGACACGACGCAGTGTCGAAACACTCACAATTTTAAACATTCAGTATCATGTTTAAACATTTAATTTTATATGCGCAACATCCCATAAAATGTGAAACATCTGATATTATGCGCAGAACATCACTCCCTATTTTCAAACAACATTAGTTCAAATGTTTCAAACATAAGTGAATATGTAAACATATTATAAAATGTTTCAGATTCCACTTAATATATTAAACATCAAACCCGATGTTTACACATCACGTATGATGTTTCAACATAACTGTGTATTGAAAGGTGTAACTGCCATATGACACCCTTTCATGTCTGACAAATAGACACATTGCAAAACAGAATGTCTACACTGAACAGACACATTAAGTCCACAATTTATGCCAAGGTGCCTCTTTA
This sequence comes from Petunia x hybrida, assembly GCA_037355625.1. Lineage (NCBI taxonomy): Eukaryota > Viridiplantae > Streptophyta > Magnoliopsida > Solanales > Solanaceae > Petunia > Petunia x hybrida. The sequence continues at coordinate 109,889 of JBBBVM010000783.1, forward strand.
AGTACAAATGGTGACTTTTAAAAACCAAAATGACAGCCTATAAATACCCAACACTATATGCAAATTTTCCATCACTAACAATTTCAATAGCAAAAAATGTCTGAAGCATGATCAAACGACCCTTTACAGGTTGGCAATAGTGATCAGGCATCCCATCAGAACCAACAAATACAGAATGCGCCACAAAGAGAACGACGAGGCGATATAAATTGGGAAGTTGCAATTTTAAAGGACGACATGACGGAGATGAATCGAGCCATGGAAACACTACGAGCAGATTTATGGCGTTTAAGGTACAGGCACGCGAGGGATCACCGAAGGGTCATGCAAATAATTATACAAATTTTGGATGAACTGGACCTGGAGATTGAAGGCGGATGAAGTTTATGATATATTTTAAGTTGTTATATATAATCTAATTTCCTTATTTAACGTTTTATTATTCTAAGTTTTATATATCATGTAATTTTGGTTATCGAACGTATAATGTATTGCATTAACTTTTTATAACTAACTAGTCGATTTGTGTCTTCTTCTTATGTGTTTCTTGTCATTTTAGTATAAGAATTACAATATGTAACAAGCAGGCGGGATCTTAAACATTATCCCACTTATAAATTTAAACATAACGTTGGCTGTGCTAACATCATGTTAAATGTTGCAACATAAAAAATGATGTGCCACAATATAAGCTATGTTAAAACATCACAAAAGATGTTCCAACATAATGTAATATGTTACAACACCATGTTTGATGTTTCAACATACCATCAAATATTTATCACCACGCCAGAATATTGACACATCTTATCCGATGTTTCAACATCCTAAAAGATGTTCACATCGAAGCTGATGTCGACACATAATGCATTATGTTTACACATCGTGACGGATGTCCGCAACATATCATTATGTGTTTACAACATATAATTTAATGTTTAAACATATGTTGATATGTTTTGATGTAGCAACCTATTTTTGCAAGTGTTCGACCATATTTTGAGTGACAAGATGAATATCTACACATTTTAAATGAAAAACTTAATAATTAAGTATATAAAGTATTACTCCATCGATATTTAAGGTGTTTGAAATGATAACACTGATGATTGATGTTTTTACCATTTAGGTTTGAGGTGTTTGAGTGAAAGGTGTTAGTGTTATGTGTGATAACACAAACAACTAAGTGGTTACATGTATTTTGATTGATAGGTGAACATATTGATAGTTATAACTCCAATAAGAAGTCGTTCATATGTGTTTGTGAGTGATTTTGAACAAAATTGGAGTGAGAAATCTAATTTAACTTGTTCACTCATCAATATGAACATCAATAAAGGAGTTTGTAGTGATCTATCAAATGAGTAGAGTTAACCTATGTTTTAATCGAAATTTGAAGGGTTTAGGAGTTAAAACGGTACAAAAAACCTTCAAAGTAAGTAATCATTGATAATTGAACTCATTCTTATTGAAAATTCAAACTTAAATATAAACATCTAAGAAGATGTTTAAGCATTTGATTGTAATGTTGAAACATTAGTAGTTATGTTTACACATTAGTCCGATTGTTTAAAACATCGATAGGTATGTTGCAACATGTCCATTATATGTTTAAACATTGATATTGATGTTTGCGCATCGATCTCGATGTTGTAAACATACTCATACGATGTTCAACATTCTTCCGAGATGTCTGAACATTCTTTGAGATGTTTAAACATGTTTGATGATGTTTTTTTTAAAACCGCATTGATGCCTAAACTATTATTTTGGGTTCAATTTATGCATGTTTTGAATATTTTTGAATACATTATTTGTTTGCTTCACGAGTAGTTAATCATATGTCTATTCACATACACCTGCCCTTTCACACGTTAAAATAACTACACATTCACACACATTGGCACCAAGTATAACTGCACGTTGAAACATAATACAGATGTTCCACCATCTGTTATAATGTTGAAATATAATACAGATGTTCCAACATCTGTTTTATGTTTGAACATAATACAAATGTTCCTACAACTTGTTTAAACGGCTAGTTGACAGTTTTAATAGTGAAACATAAACATTACCATTAATAAAATTAACAAAAGCATAGATTGTCCTTACATAACACAAAAGTAATAAGTAATAAATAAAGGTCAAATTATCCTTAATTACAACCCAAAAAAAATTTAAATTGTTCAACAACCACAAACAATCATGGTACCATCCTGCCATGAAACATGTCAACAGCCCACTTCAACCTTAGAGTCACCATGTTATCTTCATTAAGACTGTCCCAAGGAGTCTTCGTGAGAAGGTGCTCGATGAAAGCTAAGGCATACCCACCAGATGCAGTGCGGGTCTGGGCTGCCGGAAGATCTGTCACACGCTCGTATGACCATGGGTTCTTACATAAAAATAAAAAATGATTCAAGGCAGAGTAAACAAAACATGACTTCAGATGTTTAAACACCAGCATATGTTTAAACATCTCAACTGATGTTTATAAAAATGAAAACATATGAACTCAATGTTGAAACATATTATTGTATGTTTACATAAAAAAAAATTTAAGGCAGAGTAAACTAAACATGAATTCAGATGTTTAAACACTACATGAGATGTTCAAACACCAACATATGTTTAAACATAATTGTGATGTTTATAAAAATGAAACATATGAACTCAATGTTGAAACATATTATTGTATGTTGATATAAAAATAAAAAATGATTCAAGGCAGAGTAAACAAAACATGACTTCAAATGTTTAAACACTACATGAGATGTTCAAATACCAACATATGTTTAAACATAATTGTGATGTTTATAAAAATTAAAACATATGAAGTCAATGTTTCAACATATTATTGTATGTTTACATATCAGGTGCAAATTTTAACATTGTAATGAGATGTTTACACATTCACAAATATGCGTACACATAAACATATCCATAAATATTTGTTTACAGGAAAAAAATTGAAGTAAATTCATATACCTGGTCCTCCAACTTGGTTTGCATACTCATCACCCCTTCTAGGTCTTTGTAGTTGTATTCATGACCAAGACAGAGAGGTGTCTTTTCCTCTTTCTTTTCTTCCAAAAAGGCATCCAGCGCCTCTCTTCGCTTCTTCCCAACAACTTTGTACATATCAACTTTTTTCATCACATTTTTTCCCCACTTTCTTCCACTAGTAAATGGAGATTTCATAGCTCTCCCAGAGAACACAACTCTCTTGGCAGGCACTTGGTTCTTTGTCCAGTCCCTCACCTCCACAAGAACCTTCTCAATTGCATCCAGCTTGTCCATTAACAACTTCTTCTCTTTTTTACATTCGAAGCATTTGCAACTACACTCTCCTGTAGCATTACCCACTACTTCTGATCTCCTTACTGTCCCTTCCCTGCCACCTTCTCCTCTCCTTACTGTCCCTCCCCTGCCACTTTCTTCTCTTCTTACTCCTTCAATCCTACCAACTTCTCTTCTAACAACTTCAGCCCTAGTATCTTCCCTTCTCTTGGCATATCCAAACAAATCACCTGCACTGCCACTATATTCTCTTCCAATGTCTCCTAACATATCAACTGCACCTCCACCACTGTATGCATTTAACATCGACCCACGGCTAAGAACAACATGTTCCATAGGGTTATTAGGTTCAGCATTTTCTTTCCTAAGCATTGTAACCCCCTTCATTTGTTGCATCAACCCATCAACCAATGCGTCCTCTACATCTTGGTATGGCACATAGCCATCAAGAACATCCCTCAACTCCACAGGTATAGGAACAAGGTAAGGGTGCACCTCCTGCAAAGAACATAAGTTAATATAAAGTAAATTTCAGCATCACTTCAAATGTTTGCAACATATGTATTATGTGCAAACATATAGCAAAATGTTTACACATCTGAACTATGTTTCGAATATGTTAAACACATAATTTAATATTGAAACATTGATGCAAATGTTTCAACATTCATTATGATGTGGTGAACATCTCAGGAATGTTTCAACATAATATCAAATGTGTGCATAATAAAAGGCAAAATGTAAAAGGGTGCCTTACTGGGGTCTCCACATGCTGAAACACTTGTTCAGGGTCTCTTTCAACTTTGTCAGATAACCAACGATGCATCCTTGGTACAGTCTTTTGTTCTGGATATTGCCTTAACCTAGCCGCAGGGATAGCCTCTAACACCCAGGCCATGAAGGCCCAGGGAAATCCATAAAGGTTATAGCTATTTTCTGGATTTCCAAGTGTTGCAAAATTCTTACCAAGATATGCCATCGTCAGTTCAAAGCTTTTTCTACCCCATGGGAACTTGTTAAATTCCTCAGGTCTGCTAGCCAAGCAAACAACATCTTCCTCAACGCCACAACGCGTATCCTTTGCACATAAAACACCATGCACAAACCAAACCAAACACAAACTGAACTTCACATTTTTGTTTTTTATTTTATCTGACTTTATCAATGTCATGATATGGTCACTTGAGGCAGGCTTCTTTTTGTCTTTCCCTGTCACCAAATCCCACAACTCTTTACCCTTCTCACGGGCATCCTCTAAGTATTCTTTTGATGGAAACTCTGAACACCTCAGCTTAGTCATAAGTGCAAATTCAAGAAGACTAAAGCGTAAAGGCAGCCCATGAAAATTGAACCATAACTCGTGCTTCTTCTCACAAATAACCCTACGGAGTAGGACGTTGTGAACGAGCTTCGGAGCAAACAGTCCCTTCGTGATGCTAAGAAAGTGACCAAAACAGCTCTTCCTAAATCTGTCCTCAAGTTTCAAATCCTTTAAACATTTACGCAATTCAGCCAGCTTTCCTGAAATTGAAGATCTTATAGTAATTTTCTTCGTCGTGAAAGCCGCATGCGTGTCCAACCAGGTAGGCAATACCATATCAGGCATGTTAGTTTTTATAATTGGGGCAACCTCATCAGTTAAAACCACCTGCATCTAATATTTTATAAGTTAGGCAGATTCACAAGGGTAATGAGGAATAGCAAATACTTGTTTCGAACATCACTGGTATGTTTAAACATTTCTCATTCATGTTTATAACATCGGGTTGTATGTTTAAACATTTCGTACTTATGTTTAGAACATCTGGTGTATGTTTAAACATTTCGTACTTATGTTTAGAACATCGGGGTGTATGTTTACACATTTCGTACTTATGTTTAAACCATTAAGGTGTATGTGTGAAACATTTTATAGATATGTTTAAACATCAATAGTGATGTTTAAACAAATTAACGATGTGCCAGCATCTATTTGTATGTTTTCACCACTATTCTTACCTCCATTGCATTTTCCTCTTCACTATCCTGTACTGCACATACTGTACTAGGCCTCTGCTCTACTGGTGACACACCAGCTCTGGATTTCCTCGTCCTTCTCTGTAGAGTAGGAACTAGTTCTTCCTGTTCTTCATCCTCTCGATTCTGAGTAGGAGTAGATGCTTCCCCTCCTTCGGCACAGCCTCTTTGTTCTCTGGATTTCATCGTACACCTCTGTAGAGTAGGAACTACTTCTTCTTCTTCGACCCCTTCATTCTGAGTAGGAGTAGATGTTTCTCCTTCTTCGGCAGTGCCTCTTTGATCATCACCTCCACTTATGTTTCCCTCTTCATATTCAGATTGGTCCCTACTTAGATCACGACTATTGCTTGGGCTCTGAAAAGGAACCTGTACAAGTGAGGGTGCATCTCCAGCCCTGCCTTTCAGTCTTTTGCTACAAGGAGATTCTTCATGTTCATCTATGTCAAGTCTTCTTTGCGTGTCAGCCTGCTGTTTCTTAGCCACTGCCTTTACCAACCTCCTTCTTTTTGGTCCCATAATTTAATACCTGCAAACGGCGAACAATTAAACTAGTTCAACAAACACACAACTATTTAAAAAAAAAGTACAAACCAAATCATTACGAATAAATTCACCATTTTAAAATTATAATGAATGTTTAAACATCCAACGTGGTTTTTAAAACATCATAAGTTATGTTTAAACATAACAATTTATGTTTAAACATCACCGTTGAATGTTCAACCATGAAATTAAAACATCTGAAGTGATGTTTAAACATTCATGTTAGTGTTTAACAACAAATGCAGTGATGTTGCAAACATCTACATTAATGTTTAAGCCTCATTTTAATATTTTAAGTTCCAAATTATAAACATTTACGACTATGTTTAAACATTTAATTTAATGTTTAAAAATTCAAAACTCAAATGAATAACGTCTTCTCCGGTTAAACAACCGGTCACATGAACAAACACCTCATATGATGTTTAAACACCACAAACAATACGCCAGATGTTTGAAAAAATAGTCGACATGTTTAAACATATCATCGCCAAAATCAGTCCTTCCCGCTCAAAATCAACACTTCCCACACTAAAAATAACTCAGACACAAGCAAAATTCAAAAGGAAAGCACCGGAATCAACCCAAATTTTACGATTTATATTTTAGGGTTTTCATTCAAACACAAAGAGGAAAAACAAGAAAAAGTAATGATTTTGTGCAATAAAATACAATGTCGGTGTCGGAATATACTTACACTGGGTATCGGAGAAATTTGAAGGCCGGAAAATCAAAATTGTCGCCGGGTTATTCTTAGTAGGTGACGGGAAAAGCAGAGAAAAGTTGGGAAATATTTTGGTGTTGGAAGAAATTTTGGGATTAGTGTTGGTGTTTGGAATTTGAATGGGGAGGGTAGTTGGGTCGTGGGTGAGTGGGGTGAGTGGGGTAGTTTTGTTAAGTTTTAAATTTTAATTATAACCCACAAGTTTTGAAAATAATAATCTGCCCCCCACTTACTCCTTAATCACACTTAGAAAATAAAAAAAAAATCAAAAATAAAAGAGCCAACTTGAGAGGTCCCTTTTCTCATTTGACAACTTGAGAGGACCCTTTAGTGCCATTTTCTCTACTATCAGGGGTCAATTTTGCAGTATTTATTATTGATAGTATTTGTTTACTTAGCTATGTCATTTTATTAATTAAATTTCTACGGAAAATATAAAAAGATTCGGTGGGCAAAGTGAAGTGGCCTAGTTCTACTGCTAAACTATATTCTGGTTCACAGTTTCATAGGTTGTAGGAGGAAGTTGTTATAGCCTGCATTTCACGCCCATCCTGTTTGATGAACCTTACTAGGCTACAATGTTTTTGACAAAAAAAATTGAATTTGAGTTTAAATATAGTATTTCAAAGTTGAACTTGTGTTTGCACATACATTTAGTTTGAAAAAAAGTTGATATTCTTATGAGTGGACATAAAATTTTTCTTTTTTTTTTATAGAGAAACTTGAATTTTTCAAAAACTCATTTTAAAAAAGTCCCCAAAGACGTACACTTTTTCAAGGAAAAACAATATTTTGAAAAAAAGGAAATAGTCTAGAATAAATTACATCTTAACTTTAGGGAACTTTTTTACGAAACATATAGATATTTTATCACCTTCACAAAAAGTAGTGACATTCTTAAAATTTGTTACAAAACATAGCAACAATTAGAAACTGTATCTCTAACCCTAATCTCCTCTATACCTCCCTCACCTAGCCACAGTCGTACCTCCCCTTTCATCAAATCATACAAAGAGACCTATGTTTATCAGTTCACCGACGCAGGATCAAAATAACTGTTGATTTCGTCTTCCACTAGCATGCTCTCCGCCGATTTCATCTTTTGTTTTGTCTTATACGACATTTCTGTTGCTTCATTTTTCGGCGGCTATAATGTTTCTAATTCATTTTTTTGGTGCTCCTCTTTGCTTCAAAATTGTATGTTAACTGTGTTTCTCCATATCTAAAGAGTTTTAAAGTGTATCACACTATATGTCGTGTTTCTCCAGATATGAAAAGTTCCAAAATGTACCTCAATTGTATTTCATGTGTTTCTCCATATCTAAAAAGTTCTAAAGCATATGGCAATTGCATTACATGTGTATTTGGGTGTATATTATCCATGTAACGCCTATCTATATCATGTTTATTGATCGCATGTACAATGTATATCAAATGCATTTTAAATGTACAACAAATTTATGCGTATAGTTCTTCTTTTTTATCTCCTTCTCTTTTCTTTTTTTTTATGATGGCTATGATGGTAGTTATAATGTCTTTGGTGGTGGTTTGCAGGTGAGAGAAATGTATATCCACTATTTTTTTCATAGTATGTACGATGATACATTGGACATACAATAGACATACAAGTGATATATAATGATATATATCAATTGTATAACTGTATATCAAATGTATCATCATCGTATATCTTGTTGTACCACTCTACATATCATGGAGATACGGTGGACATACAAGTATATTAATTGTAACCAAAAAAAGAGCGAGAGAAAGAGAGAGAGAGAGAAATCGGTGGTGACCGGTGATAGACGGTCGGCAACGGCCCGAGACAGTGGCAACAGTCGTGGGGGGGATTGACTGGGGTGACATTGGGGGTAGCTAGGAGGTGGGGGGGGGGGGGTAGGAGGGGAATCTACGGATTTTTGTACCTTATATGTATATTTGCAATGTTTAAAAAAAATGTCATGTTTTGAAAATGAAGTAGTATTATTAATTTTCTGTAAAATAGCTTCTAGGCAGAATATGTTGATAGCTCCATAAACTTGGCACAAAAATTCACTTGGCTCCCTTAACATTGTCATGTACCTATTAGCTATCCACCCCTTCGAGTTTGTGACATCCAAATACAAAATGGCCTGGGAGTTGAAAAGCTGTAGAGCGTATAGCTAAATGCGCCCTACATGGAAAGCCATATCATTTTTTTTATTTCACATCAGATTAATTGGGTTAAAAGATTAATAAAAATATTCATTCTCTCATTTTTCTTATTTAAACCAAAAGGAATCCGATGAAATCCATTATTCCCCCAATTCCTAAATCCTTCAAATTCTGACCTAAGATCTTCAATACCTGATATATTTATAGTGAAATTTAATCGACTGTTAGTATTTCTTCATTGGGTTAACATGTGATTTGGACGGTAATGGAAAGTTGAACGAAATTAGGGCTTACTGTGGTGATTTCGCATAAGAGTTTCAGCCGTGTGTTCGTGGAGAATAAATAAAATCTTTTTGCGAATAAGTTCTTTTTTCCCTTGTTGTATGATTAAATACTCTAATGTATGGTATTTTTATATTTGGTTACAAAGTGATAATTTTTATCTAAGGATAACAATGCATGTGTAAAGTTCGGGTTTTAGTCTTCTTGTTTATTTAGAAGGTATGTCGAACTTTATTGTTACTAGATTTCACTATGATAAGGTATTTACCAAAGATTCTCTCCAAAAGTATGTCGGGGGAAAGAATTGTTTGGCTTTGTTATTGACAGAGAATTTTTCATTGGTCGAACTATGTGCTTACGCAGAAGATTTAGGTTATGAGAGCGTGGAAGCCTTTTTTCCATTTTGACCTATTAACTCAAGAATTTGTTCTAATTAGGTCTGATTTTTAGCTTTTTAACCTTGTCAAAGACTTAGTACATGTGTATATATTTTATGTTCATGTACATCATATGGTGGGTGAGCCTATTATGGTTGATGAGGGACCCACACGCTTGCTTATGAAGGTACAGAGGCTGAAAATTTAGAAGAGGTTAGGGTAGAGGAGAGAGAAGATGTGGTGGTATAGAAGAACACCTAGTGGAGGTGGGGGTTGATTCACTCTCAGATCTAGATTGGGCTAATTCAGATTATGAAAGTAGTGAATCAGAGTTATACAACATCCCTGAGGAAGATGATACTGATGTAGATGAAGAGTTGAGGTATTTTAGGGATGAGAGGAGAAAGAAGGAGGTTGCCAAGAAGCTGCTAATAAAGCTGACAAGAGTTTAAGAAAAACAACAGGGGAATAAGATGTGTCTTTAGGGGAGGCTCGATAGTAAAGGGTTTGAGGATATTAGCATAGACAAGGATGCCAAGTATGTTGGTAAAATAGGGGGATGAAGAGTACATTAACAGTTCAAATGTAGGGAGTGAGGACAGTCAAGATAAGCTGGATGTAGATATTGAAGAGGGTGTTGATTTGCTTAGAAGAAAAAAGAGCACCAAAGTTAGGTATGATCATGACTGTCAGCTTACTATTTTTTTTATCTTAGTATGATTTTTGAGGATGATGTAAGTTTTATAAGAAATGTAGCTGACTATGCCATTTAGAGTAAAGTTCAAGTAAAGTTGAGACCTAATGATAAAACTAGGATCAGAGTGAAATGTAGAGGTAAGAAGTGCAAGTGGTTATAGTTTTCTAGTCTTGATAGGGGTTCTGGGAACTTCATAGTGAAGAATTATTACTCTTTTATAACATTGAAACTAAGAATAAGAATAAATTATGAAATGCAAACTATATTGCATATAAACTGAAAGTTAGGTTCACAACACAACCATCAATGTCTATACATGAAGTTCAACAAGAATTTAGGGGCAATTGGGTATAAGTGTTGGTAAATCAGTTTGTTAAAGGGCTAAGATGAAGGTTTTTAAAAAATACATGGGTGACCGGACAGAGGAATTTGCCAAACTTTGTAATTATGCTGAAAGGATCAAGTCTACTAATCTCGGCAGTTCTTGTTTTATCAAGACTGATATGGATTGTCAACGTGGAAAGAATTTATTTGTCTATTTTTATGTGTGCATTGATGCATTAAAGAAGGATTGGTTGCAAGGGTGCAGAAAATTCATTAGTTTTGATGGTTGTTTCCTCAAAAGTTCATGTAAAGATGAGTTACTGGTTGTTGTTAGTAGGAACGGGAATCAACAAATGTATCTCATTGTTTGGGCTGTTGTTGGGACTGAGACCAAAGATTGTTGGAGCTGATTCATTAAGCACTTAATAACACATCTGGAATTGGGAATGGGTGAAGACTTAACTATCATGTCTGGTATGTAGAAGGTATTCTTCTTCCTATTTACTCTTTTATTGTAGAACCATATTTCTATTGTGTCTAATACTCTTTCTGTCCCAATTTATATGACGTAGTTTGACTTTGCACGAAGTTTAAGAAATAAAGATTGACCTTATAAAATTTCAAAATTATCCTTGTTAGATGTAAAGAAAAAGTAAGAGTGAGAAGATTGGAGTATTGAAATGTTGTTGGTAGCTTTTAATGTAAGTAGAGCCCAACAAGATAAAATAGAGATGATACGATTAATTAATAGTCAAATAAAGAAATGTGTCATTTTTTTGGGACAGACCAAAAAGGAAAATGTCACATAAATTGGGACGCAAGGAGTATATTTTACTCCTTGTGTGGTTTTCAATCAAGTATTAGGTATTTGTTGCCTGATTGTGAGCTGAGAATGTGAGCCAGACATATATGGCATGGTCAAAGAATTGGAGAGGTGAAGTAAGAAGAAATAAATTATGAAAATGTTCAAAGGCTTCTTTTAAGGTAAAATTACAAAAAGAGGTAAACTAGGGAAGAAAAAAATATGTGAGCAGTTGTTATCATACAATAAAAAAATTTGGTGTAAGGTTTACATTAAAGAGCATGCTAAGTCTGATATAGTTAAAAACAATTTGTGGGAGACTTTTAATTCCTGAATACTAGATGTTGGACATAAATCAATCATAAGCATGCTAGAAGATATAAGACATAATATAATGAGGAGGCATGTAGATATGAGAAAGCTTGCAGATGCTAAGATTAAAGATATAACTCCAATGGTTAGACAAATTCTAGAAGATAATAAAGATGTTGCTAGGAATTGTGAGATATTGTGGGATGGTGATAGTGGTTGTGAGATAGAAAAAGGAGACTATATTCATGCACTAGACCTAAATAAAAAAGCATGAACATGTAAATTTTGGTAGTTGAGAGGTATTCCATGTACATATGATGTGTGTGCTTATTATTACTATGAAAAAGATCAATAAGATGAAGTTGAACATTTTGGTATAGAAATGAGACATTCTCAAAGCCTACCAGTTTGTTATTCAACTAATTCTTTACATGAAAATGTGGCCTCTTACTACTAATATGGTTATTGAGCCCCCAGCCCCAAGAATCATGCCAGGAAGGCCCAAGAGGAATAATAGAAAGTCAAAAGATGAACAAAAAAAATGGACAAAGTAGCCTAAAAAGAGTATAAAGATGACCTATCCAAAATGTCATCAGATGGGCCACAACATGTCTATATGTGTTTCAGAGGTAAGTATATGTCACGACCCAACCTAGAGCCGCGAAGGATAACTGACACTGAGTGTCGATCATCTCTAAACCTACTAATAATCTATGAATAATAGAGATGAGCTGGCAACCTGGTCATAAATATATATATATATATATATATATCTGAAAATATAAAGTCTGGAAAGATGACAAGGCTATCACACGCTGACATACATAACATAGTGACTGAACCACACAGGGACATATCTACAAGCCTCTAAGAGTGCTGAACTGAATATACAAAGGACGGGACAAGGCCCCGCCATACCTACTCGACATCTGTACAACATACCAAAAGTAGTATACTCCGGAAGAGGCGGAGTGACTCCAACAGCTGGTAGATAGCCTACTAACGTGGCTCAGGGTCTGATCTCTCTGTACCTGCGTGGCATGAAATGCAGCACCCCAAAAAAAGGGCGTGAGTACGATATGTACAAAGTATGTAAGGCCGAGCATATAATAAATCATAGCTGAATGAAACTGTAAGGCTGGAATAAAAATTTGTAAATATGAGCTGGAGCATAGCAATGTAGTTGGAAATCTGAAGACATACTAAACATGATCTGAATATAAACTGAAGTCTAGCTGAATCTGGAACTGAAGACTGAGCTAAACTATACTGATAAATAACTGTAATATGACTGATAACTGGTTACTAGAAACTGGAATTGATAGCTGTCAACTGATACTAATGCTAAGAACTGGTGGTTGATAATTAAGAACTGATAACTGACACTGAGCTAAAACTGGACTGTTATCTAAACAGGTACCTGTCTGGTAGTATGGGCTATATCCCCCCAAATCAGGTAGCTGAACATCTGAACTAGTACCTGTCTGGTGTTATGGGTTGTATCCCTCCAAATCAGGTAACTAAAAACCTGAACTAGCCTCATGTATAATCATGCAGTGCATACTGTGGCTATATACGCGTATATAACAAACCTGGCGTGTGTTATGGGTTATGTCCCCCCCATCCAGTAATATCTAATCTCTCTGGTCAGAGTGTGTGAATGACACCCGGTCACACTAGGTGTTTCAACTCCCGCCTGAACCAGAAGGGCTGTATCCCCCAGACGGGTAGTATCACACGCGACCGGACTGTGTGTCCAATGTCCAGCTTCTATGGGGGACTCCAAATCACACATAACATGATCACAATATAAGCATAAGCATGTATGAGGCATAACACATGTGGCAACAATAGATATGGACTCAAAGGAATGATAAGAAAACTTTGGATAGAATTATAGACACAACCTAGAACTCAGAATTTGTCCAACTCTTTGAATTTCTATAAAATTTTCGGCAGAGTTTCTCCTGAAACTGGATGATCCACAAAACAGAACCAGCACTATACTATACATGAAAATGGATACCCGGATAAACTGATAACATAAACATGTTAAACGGATAACAAGATTAGACGACTGGATGACATAACAAATCCGCAGATAGAATGTCTGGACAGCACCACTGTCCTGCATTTCGACTTAATTTTTAGAGTGTAGATCAAAGTTATAGACTTCATGGTCTTCATGAAAGTTTTAGATATATGTCTTAAGGTTCCAGGGAATCTTGAATCATCTCAATATCAATTTTTTGCAAGGAGTTTTGCTCAAACTACTAACAGCTGTCCGAAGATAAAAATAATTTTTCAGATTTTGAAACATTTTGTGCTACTGTTTTGGACATCTTTTACTGTGGTTCTTAGCACCAAATTAAGCACATATATGGTCACCTTTATGCCATACAAGTTACCCACAAGAATCATCAATTTTTGAACTAAGAAAAGCTTCAAAAGCTACAAGATACATGCCTTGCCAAAAGAAAGGTTTAACCTTACATACCTTTGATGTTTCTTGCTTCTAAACTTTATTTTCCTTGAATTCCGCACCTTCTAAAGCTTAAACAAGCTATAACATAGAATTTAGGTACTTTACTTGGCCATGAAGTAATTCTAAAACTCAAGCTATAGATGAAATTGAAGGTAGCATAACGTTACCTTAATCGCGTTGAGCGTTTTGACGTAATCCGTCTTCAATTTCGAGTTAAGATTGACGTCCATCCTTTAAAACCATATTAATGGCTTCAATATTCAAGAACCCACTGTTACTCTCTTGATTTTTCTGGAAGTGACGAGATATGAGAGGAATTTTCCTTTTATACTAAAAATATTTCACTTCTAACCCTCTTTTGTGCTTATATCCCTTTTTCTGGCCTGATTTCTGATGCTCATCTCTTTTTATCCGGATATTATATGAATAAACCATTAAAAGTTTTGGAAACTACACTCCAAGACCTTCAATTTGGTATATGATATGTCTCCAAAAGACCTCATATAATACACAGAATTAATTGCTGAAAAAGCTTCGTTACAAGGCAATTCCTTAGTCGGTTTTTCCGCAACTTAAATCCGATTTTTTTCAAAATTTATATTCAAAATATAAACGTCATATATGGTCCTATTATGAATTTAAAATCACTTAAATCATTCTTAACATGTTATTAAAATGATATACCTCACTTTAGACATACGGTGTGTAACGGTATATAAGTTGTTCATCTTTTTTTTCTTGTTGTCTTTTAGTTTTGCTAACTAATTTGTTATTGTTTCATAGTGTGGAATGATGCAGTCAAGCAGACAAGGTCATATGTATTCCCAATTCAAACAAGTTAACAAGAGTCAAGTGTAGTACCAAGTACCTCTACAGCTCAAGTACCAAGCAGCAATGCATTAATATCTAGAGTCATGGGGAGAGGGAGAGGGAGAGAAAGAGGAAGGGAGTCATTTATTCCACCAAAAAGGGAAGGTAGTTATGTTGTTGTTGCCGGAATAAAGAGGGGAAAAGGTAGTGGGTCTGATGTAGCCGCTGAATCCACCAGTATTAGAGGTGGCAATAAGAGACCAAAATAGATGGGATATGAGATATTCATTTACCTTAAGACATCGAAAACAATCCACAATGTAAGTTAAATAATAATTTTTATAATATACTATGTTTAATATTTGTCTGGCTCTAAATTGTTTATGCTATAATTAGTTTTAGCCTTGTACGATAACTGTAAAGGTTGTCATGCATGGGAAAGATCCTAAAGGTGCAGCTAAAACCAATCTTGACCTTGGTTTCCCATCAGAAGGCCTGAAATTGAAGGGTCAAAAGGCACTAACGACTGCACACCTCCAACAATTGAGAAGCTCTAAGGCACAAGTTGCAAGAAAGCCAACAAGTCCTACGTCTTCAAGGATATAAGACCATGAAAAAAAAACCTAGTTCCAAGTAGTTTAACTTAGTGAGGAAGTTGTGTCAATGCAAACTTTTGTCTTTTGGAATATGCCAGGTTACCTTTTGGTTGTGTTAGCATATTAAGATAATTTGAACTCACTGTTGGAGTTATGAAATTTCTATTATTGTAAAGCTTGTGTCAAAATACCATATTTGTGAATGACATTATTGTTACACTTACATAACTTACACATACAAAAGATAGCAAAATATGTATATTTTACAAGCCATTATACTAATACACATTACTTAACACAATTATATATTGTGTATGATCACACTGGACAGAACCAATTTAAAATACCTACGCCTAGCCCTATTCTTATCTCCTTCAAAATTCTTCACCTTCTTAAAAAAACCTCAAATAACTCTATTCGCTTGTGGAGACATTTCATGGTTATACCACATAAATAAGTTACATGCACCTTGTCTTTGACCAAATTTGTAAGAGTAAAACCTTCTTTACGGATTAGCTTGTGTCCAAGATGTAGAAAGCTTTGCAACAACCAGACACGAATACACATTTTCAGAATTAGCCATTGAACGAAGGGCTTATGGAGAATAAGAATGGAAAGAAATGCCTAATGGAGAAGAAGAATGAAAAGAAATTAGGGAAAATTCATGTTTGGAAATTAGGGAAAATTCATGTTTGGAAATTGATGTATACATAAGGGAGATGGGTTATGCCCATTTTTTCACAGTTCTACAGCCATGTTAGTAGAAAAAAAGTCTCGCCTGCCCAAGTATGTTGAAACACACGATCTGTACCATGTAGGCATTTTTGCTTGGATGACACTTATTTGAAAGGGTACAATGAGCTAATAAGTAAATGACAGTGTTAAGAAAGCTAAATGACTTTTTATGCCAAGTTTAGGGAGCTATCAAGCAAAATTCTCTAGCGTGGTCTGGCGAATAGGGTTAAATAAACAAAATAAATTCTTATGAAGGTTAAAAATGTAATGGAAACACTAAAAGTATCTACTAGTGCCAAAACTTGTTTCCTTTTTTAGGCAAAAAATTTCACTATGTGTACCCCTTATCCTTGGTTATGTCTTTTTGTCACCACATAAGAATAATTTAGCAAAATGGCCTCGGAGAAAATACTTCAAGTTTTGAATCGACAAGTGATGCGTCTTCGAAAAATATCAAAGGGCAAGTGTTGCATGCGAGAATGTGAGAAGAGATTGAAAGGGCAAGTTCTGCCCAGACAACACTTCAAGTTATCTGGAAAAATGTGGTAAGACATTAAAGGGCAAGTGTTGCCTATGCAAGAGGGAGTCAAAATCAAGTGCTGTCATATAAGATTTTCTAGGGGTATTTCCGTCCAAAATTTATTCATTAAAGTTAGCGGAGACTATTCTTGCAAAGCGACTTTAAACGGGATCAATAAGACAAACCGCTGCCTATTGGTCATAGTTGTAAAAATTTCGTGCAGGGGCCTGTTTGGCGCGCGTTAATTGATTTGTAGCCGTCAAAAACAAATTCGCTGAGAAATAGCCACCTCCGGACAAATCCTAGTATAAATACTGGGGCCTTGAACAAGTTCAAGGCCTCAGCATTTTGTTATGGGACTTTGTATAAAGCTTCAGTCCCATAACAAAATGCTGGGGCTGTGAACAAAACTTGTTCACAGCCCCATCATTTTGTTATGGGACTGAAGCTTTATATATAAAGTCCCATAACAAAATACTTGGACTTTGAACAAGTTTTGTTCAAAGCCTCAGTATTTTGTTATGGGACTAGTCTGGGGTGTTTTTCTAATGCTAATGGAGCTTAAGTGTGCGCGCGAATTTTTGGCTATTCTTCAATGAACTTGGAAACGATGGATAGTCTCCAATGAGCGCGTCCAAAAATGTCTAGTGATCAAAATTTCCCGTCATAGTTTTGCAATTCACCCTTTCTCAGGATCATCCTTACCGGGCCAATTTGACGAATAGTCACATTGTTAAGCAATGGCCGACAGCAATCGGTGTTTGTAAAGCATAGCCGCAATTGCTCAATTTTCGAAAAAGTTCATGGAGCTCAGTTCGAGATTTCTGACAAAAACCTGAGCTTTGAAACTAAACTCCAGAAAAATAGACAAAAGAACTGCAGAACTTGAACTCTAAGAAAAAATAATGTTCTTCTTAATGACCCGTTTGTCCATACAATTTTTGTTTCTTTTTCAAAAAAATTTTTTGAAAAAGTGTTTGTCCATGAAATCTTGTGACCTTTTCAACTTTTTTGAAAAACAGTTTTTGAAAAATCAAAAAGCAAGTTTTTTAAAAAAAGTTACTACTTCTCTTACAAAGTTTTGCTTTTTTTTTTTCAAATGAAATGTATGTCCAAACACAATTTCAACTTCCAAATACCATTTTTCAACTCAATTCCAAAAACTTTTTTTCAAATATTTTTTGGAATCTATGGCCAAACAGACACTAAGAAACATTTAATATATATACATATTAGTAGAAAGGTGACAGGTATAATGCAGAGAATGGCACTTTAAGCTAGCGTTTGGACATAGATTTGGTTGAAATTTGGGAATTTGAGTTTTTGAGGTTGAGTTGAAAAATAAAATTTAGAACTTGAAGTTGTGTTTGGACATACATTTTACTTGAAAAAAAGAAAGCTGAAGTTTGTGAGTGGGAAAAAATATTTTTTCCAATTTTTATTTGGGAATTTGGAATCTTGGATTTCAGAGTTTGCCAACTATTATAAACGAACAACTTTTCCCCAAAAAATCCTTAAAAAATATCTCAAAAATTGTCCAAAAACTATAAACAAACGGATCCTTAAAGGTATAAGATATTGATTAGATTCTAAAGAAATGTCGATATCAAATGTGGTGCGACATGTCGATAGTGCCTCCCTTATCCCTCGATTTATGCACAATACAACCTGCCAAAAAGATTCTCTCTATAATGATACAATATAATGGTGTTTATAATAGAGCTATGCTTCAATTATGGCTCCATTAGTTGAAGCTACAATTATTGGTGAGACATGACTTGAACCCTAGAAAGAACTAAGAAGTACGCTACTTCACTTGTCAACTATTCTTAATTAATTAAATATGAGTACATAATGAAGAAAGATAAGAATTACATTCATGCCTTGCATTTTGAGTATGGAAAATATATATTTTGCATTCATTAATTTGATACAAACATGCAATGTGGATAATTTTTTACTCTATATATATATGAATTGAACACTGAAAAAGAAACGTTAGTTTTATTAGTAATACACTTTCTTGGTCTAATTTACCACACCAGCTCACATTAAAAATAAAAATAGATTTACCATTAACATTCTCCTTCTATTCGCCTGTTTTCAACATTCGAGTAATGCAAAGTGCAAACTAAAAGTTGCAGTTGTAAATTAGTAGTAGGAAAGCTACTCCACCTTGCATCACTTAAGTACAATATCTACCTTCTCATCCCTCACCACTCATAGGTCATACCACCTCAATTTTTTTTTTTTCCAAAAAAAAAAACTGTTAAAAAAGAAAACAAAATACTATTAACGTGTAGCTTCTCTCATTCCTATGACACCCGGTTCCCCTACATGTTGGGGCAGGGGGGGGGGTGAGATAGCAGGTATCCATGAAACAACAAGTTCGCTTGGAACCGTTTAATTAAAATAAACACAAAAAACACTAGGAAACTTTTGCAAATGAAAGCAAACTAACAAAATTTTATACATGCCATGACAAGGGAATTATAGAAAGGAGCAACTCTTAACATAATACATCTACAAATTCTGTATCAATGAATGAGAAAAGAACATACAATTTGTATTTTCTAACAACAGCAATCTTACAAATTCAATGCTATACTTCACTCTACCTTGAGCTTGTGTGAAAAATGAATGCAAATAATGCAAATCACGAAGACCCTACTTTGGGTGGGCTTAGTGATGAAGAATGACCAAAACAAAAAAACCAATGAGTGATACAGAAACCTTCACATCTAAAACAAACCAACAATGTCTTCAAAATCCAACAGAGCGACTTGACTTGTCACACTCAGCTCTTTGCTCCTAAAGCAAAAAACTGATCAAGAAGAAATAATTCACAAGAAAAGAACCTGCAGAAAACATGAGAAATTGAGTTACTAAGTGGATTAAGTATTTCTGTTTGGAGAAGATCTATATATAAAATGCATATGCTTTTGACTAATGATACGCCTGAGGATATTTTTGAATGGACGTTTTACCAACAAAAGTAAATGGAATCCAATTTGGAAATAAACTAACAAGCACAAGACTTAATAAAGGTACACAGATTGTTGTGGCTGAATATCAGACATTGGACATGCTAAAAGTAAGAAAATGTGAACCATATTCAGCTGCATCAGAGCAGGGAAACAATACGTTGATAATTGATATCAAAAGTAAAATTAGCACTTATTTGAAAGCTACTCCAAAGCCCTGTTCAATTTGCCCCTATCTGCTACTTACCACAGAACTTAAAGAAAGTTCCCAAAAGTACAAGATTTTGTTTCATAAGTCAAGAACTCCAGGTAAAGACCCATGCCAGTCAAGTCATTTTTCAAGGATCTATTGTGCTCTTCAGATAACCTGGACTTTGGTGAGAGGCCCCTAGTATACGAGCAATACTAAAGCTACGGAAAAGGTTCATCATCTTTCTACAACCAAAAGAGCTATAGAACAAGATTTATCATTTGGTCTACACTTAGTGAAGTAGTTGGAGACGATGCCTTGAATCCTAATAGGCCCTGATTTAAGTAGATTATTGTTACTGCCAAGGAAAAAGAAATTTACAAAAGCACTTCCAAGGAAAAAAGAGTGCATAAAAAGCTATTATCTATTAGATAAATTCCAGTTCTAAAATCAAACAGTCTGATGGAATAGGGCCACATCTTGCTTTTAAATAGACACCCCAGAACGTACTAGTGCAAAAAACCTTAACTATATGAAGCTGATGCACAGGAACACACCTTCTAGATAAAGGAGATATAGCTATCTGTAAAGTAACAAAATCCTCTAATTTTCTATCAGGAAGATTCTGGAACACGAACACCGAAGAGATAACTGAACTAAGTTGGCCGAACACATTTGTAGTCTTCTGCAACATGTTCATTTTAGGAATAAACACACATCCGCTTGCGCGCACACACACACACGCACTTGTACATATAATATAAATGTTATATAGATTATCCTCAGCGGGGAAAAGGAAAACCATTTCTCTCTTTTCTCTATGCTTAAAAAGAAATATAAGATCTAACAGAACAGGTAAGATTTTGAATATCTACCCACGATAAGAAGGTAACGAGAAACGAACTGCGACTACTACTGTGCACTGAAGTGAATTACCAAATCAGGTAAAAAATGATACATCAGAGGCTTGGTAAACTCAGTCTAACAATGTGAATCACTTGTCAAAAATCTTTGACATTTTCATCAGGCCAAAACTATTATAATCAATCAATCTAAGACTAGAAGTAGACCACTCAGGTTCACACCCCTCCACATATACCAGTTGTCGAAGCCCGAGTCCAATTGCAAGCTTAGACATGTTAGGCTTCAATCTAACCAACCGAAAGTTTTAAGTGCGAATAACATGGGATTTAATAAACATACAACCTGAAGTGCGAATAATTTCAAACAGGAACAAGTAGCTATATTTGCAATTCCAATGAGCCAGGACCCTTGAGGAAGATTATCTTAGGTTCTAGAGAGGCTGTAGTTACATTGCATGAAAACCTGTTTGGCCAACGGTATTTGCTAAAGTGAACTCTCAGTATGCTATTAATGGGCATTCTTGGATGGAAACGATCCTACAAGCAATAAAATCAGTGTCCTTCAATTGTATCTCCAAGAATTGCTTATGGTTCCAACAGCACTTTTGGAGGAGCCTATTTGATGTTCAATACCAACTTTATATTCTTCTTTTCTTGCTGCCTCCGGAACTCAATCTTTCCATCTTCTTTCCCATTAATAAATTCTGTTTATTCTATCAAGAAGGGAGAAATTTGAAAGCCAAAACAGTCTGTTTCTATATTATGTCCAGTTCAAAGTGAAAGCTAGAATAACATTGTAATTGAAATGACTGTGAGGCAAAGCCTCAGGCAGGACACAACGGTCACTCTAAAGATGTGAATAAAAGCCCTTTGAATATCCACCGTAATAACTATTTCTGTTTTTGGCCATTAATAATTTGGTTAAGAAAGAGAAACTTCACATAAAATGACATCCTACTCCGAGTAATGTATCTCCCAACTATTCTGCTCTCCTTGGTCCCCCCCACCATTTGATTTACTTTCTCATTATTTAGGCCTAAATTTTTAAGAGAGGAGAGAGTAGACAGCAAAAGTATCATACCACAGTTATAATGCGCTTCATCTTCCTCTCACAAAATTAAGTAATACTAGCTTGCAAAGGATGAAGGACTTACTGTATAACACCAAGAAATTGGAAAAGCTGACTTACCTATTGACTTGGCAACGTATAGCCACACAAAATTGAAGAGGTAATGCAAATACCCTTTGCTCCTATGTAATGATCAATCATAGATATAGTAACTTAAAGATTTTCCAGGACAGTATGGAGATTTGGAACACGACGACGGAATAATGGTTCTAGCCTGAAAGCAGGCACCCCAGTCTGCCACCTGCTAGTATCATACATCTCTTTCCATGCCTGTACGATCTCATCGACCTTGAAACCTGGAACAGAGCAGGTGTAAGATGGTAAGAAAAATATTAAACTTAATTCAGCATTAAGAAAAATATGTGCAATACCAATCAAAAAAAAAAGTGCAATAGCAAAATAGATAAAAAAGTGTGTTCAAATCTTACCTTCAAGAGCAGTTTCATTGGAACAGTGGTTCTTTATCATAACTGCAATATCAATTTGAGATGCTCCAGCTAGCTCAAACTTTTCCATTGCAACCTCCAAACATTCTTCCCAAGTTGGTAATCCCAGCTTAAATTCCACCACAGAACGTTCATATAGCAAGGTACCCCATAAGAGGTAAACTTGAGACCTCATGTTTGCAGCTTGCTCTTCAGCTTCTTCAGCTGGTTTATCTTTTAGTAGACCATCCAACCCCATTTTCTGCAACAGAGCTTTATATTCTTCATTTTTGGACAGTCCGTTAAGACGTTGTTCTTCCATCGCTTCCCACATTTCAGTTCCTCTTTCCATGCTATCCTCAGCCTTGTTATAAAGCTCCAAGATCTCTGCACATGTCCCTGTCTCCAACTCCACCTTACTTCCAATCAAATAGTACCAGGAGAGCTTTGCTTGTTCAAACTGCTGCTGACCAAGTGCAAGAAGGCCTTCATAGAAATCTGGCTTGAGCCTAAGAGCTTCTTCATACCTACGTCCTGCCATTTCATATTCTTTTTCTGCCCATTCATATGCAGATTTAAGCTGTTCCAACACAGACTCTGGAGAACCCTCTTCACTGAAGTATACCCGCTTCCTCGCCCTGGACATATGAACATTTCCCCAGTTAAACAAAGACAAAGCTGCCATCTCTTGAAACTTAGCTGCAGCAATTTCAAAAAGCCCTTGTGCTTCTTCACTTGTAACAGTGTCCTCCATAGCTTCAGAGTATAGTTTCATACCTATCTCATGAAGATCCAGATATGGGTCGCAATCAAAGCCAACGTGATTCTTGAACATCCGCGCAAATTGGACAATCCAGTCCTCTACACAAGTTGTCCCTTTATTCAGTTCCCTTTCTTTCTCCAGATGCCCATCCTCTGTGACTATAGTTGATTTGTAACTGCTGGAATTCACATCTTCCTCACCACCCATTCCTTCATATGCAGGTTCTTTATCTGGAGTAACTTCTACAACGTAGAGTCTTAAAGAAGCCTGAGGGCCAGCAGATGATTCAACCAACCTAAGCTCATCAGTGGTAGTGATAGTAACCAGGTCACCTTCTTGATCCCTATACTTGATAAGTGCACCCTTCAAGTTTGGAAATCGATCTAGAACTATGTCTCTCACCAGTCTAATGCTGCAACCAACTGGTAATTGTGCCCATCTAATATCCTCCCCAAGTACCAGTTTAACTGTTCTCGTCACCATCTTTTCTTCCTTGACGCTTCTCTTCTCCTCCACAACCACCTTGTCCTCAGCCTTCTTTTCCTCAACCTCCTCAACCTTCTTTTCCTCAACTTCCAGAACTTTCTTTCTGCCAAATTTGTTTTTCTTTTTCGTCTTATCCTTCACAACCTTAGTAGAAACTGGAGCAGTAGGAGGCTCAACATTTTCTGGGGGTAATACTACTTCTTCAATTTTTAGACCTTTCTCTTCCATTGCCTTTTTAATCTCGTCGGCAATCTCCAAGGCAGTGGAATTATTTGGTTCAATACTCAGAACAAGGTTCACATCCCTTAAAGCCAACTCAAGCCTATTTAATGACTCATAACACTTTGCTCTCTTCAACAAAGCTTTACTATACTTTGGAGCAACTTCAAGCGCCAAGTTGCATTCCGTTATTGCTCTTGGGTACTCACCAAGGCCCATTTGCATATAGCAACCGGCCATGTTCGTATGTAAATAGGCAACATCAATATGGTTCTCAGGAAGCAACTTGAGAGCCTTCTCATACTTCAACATAGCACCCTCGTGATCACGCTTCTGAAAGAGCTTGTTCCCTTCTTCCTTCAACTCTTGAGACATACTGATGAACACAGCAGTGTCTTCATCGAACGCTTTAGAGGTACGCTCTGGAGCAGCTTTACCATGTTTCATATTTCCATCAGTACTAGATTTTGATCCCACTTGACTCTTCTTCTTTCCAGTGGGCTTCCCCATGGTTTCTACTCCAGTAAGCTACCTCTACAAGAGCCTAAAATCAAAGCTTCAGAACTTTGATTTTAGTCCTAAAAGCATCAAACAACACACATCAATAATCAATTCAACAAAACAAAACCAACCCAACAACAAAGCAACAAACTAAAATCAGAAAGCTAAAACTACAGTTCAAAAACCAACCTACAAAATTCAATCAAAATACGATTTTCTTTTATTCAGCAGACTCAGGAATGGCCAGAGTTTTCATAGATAACAAACAATCAAACTAAACTCAGAAATTAAAGCTAAAATTAAAAACACCAACCAAGAAAATTCAATCAAGAACTCAATAAAATAAATAAATACCATCCTTTAAATTCAGCAGATTCAAGAAAGTAAATTTTGTCAGAGATTTCATATCTAATAGTAAAAAAAGCCACCACCAACAACAAAAACTAAGCCTCTAACTCCAAACAAAGTTGCGGTCCGCTATATAAATCATCATAAACCATGCAAGAAAATATCAGCTGGTAGTCACTTAGATATAATACTATTACCAGAAACTTACAAGAACCTTGCAGACATGTGAGCTCAATAATTATAATCATAAAAAAGTACAACAACAATATACTCAATTTTATCACACGAGGGATGTCCCTACCTTAAACGATAGAGTGTTTCCGATAGACCCACGGCTCAAGAAACAGAGACAGAAATATTAGACGTGAAAACTATAAACCCCACAAAAGATAAGGATTCAAGAAGCAGAAAAAGGAGCAACTTTGGGAAATGAAAAGGGAGATTTTTGGGTAAAACAAGAAAAAAGAAGAAACTTTTATCTTAAGGGATTTAGTTGGATATTGGGTGTGTGTCAGAAACGGCGGGCAAATGCAAGAAAATGGGTGGAAATGGAAATGTTTAAAAATTGGCTGCAAAGGCAAATAGGGTTTCATATTAGTGTACCTTCCATATTCATATTTGCTGGCTTTGGCTTTGGCTTTCCTCTATTGAACGTCAACGCCTTCCAACTTCTATTACCCTCACTTTCAACTTTGGCGCGTCATATTCACATTTTCCCTCCGAGTACGTACCGACGTCACTCTTATATATTTTTTTTCTCTATATTCCTTCACATATTCATAATTTTATTCGAGGTGAGTTTAAATATGCAATATTGTTAATAAAAATTTATATAGTCAATCTACATGTTTGAGAGAAAAGTGATTGTACGAGACATAATATTGGCTAGTCATGACCTCACATGTTCAAAACATGATACTAGCGGAGATCTCTGTTTTAAAAGGCTTTTTGGGGAATCGCCTTGGGGCTCGCCCAGGCACTCACAAGACGCCCCAAGGCCCAAGTATAGGGCTTAGTTCTATGAGACCCAAGCGTCCGACTGTGCGCCCTAAGCATGCCTTATGCTCAGCAGTTCGAGGCTCGCCCAATAGTTTCAATGCAAATCACATGTCAAATTTTTTAATTAACATTGTTCAACCTCAAATTCTGAGAAAGTGTACGAATAGCCACTTTTGCCACAACGATTTGGTTTCAGGCCACTTTTTTTTTGTAGTGCAAAAATAGACACTTTTTGAAACTTCAATTCTTGTGAGTTGAACTTTATACCTAAGGTATGAAATTAAACTTCAGCTCGCAAGAGCTGAATTTTTAGGTGTAGAATGTGTAAACTTCAACCATGTGGGCTGAAGTTGAACTTCATTCTTGTGGTATGAAGTTGCTACTTTTGCACAACCAAGGAAAAAAGTGGCCTGAAACCAAATAGAAGTGGCAAAAGTGGCGTCTGGACGAAATTTTTGCACAAAATTCTTTAAAAATGAATGATACAAGTTCTATTCATAAGGTTGAAAATTGAGAGCAGCTAAAAAATGGAGACATAATACTACATGTATTATAATTAAAAATATCATGAGGATGATTATCATTTGTACATTTATTCTGCGTATTTTCAAAATTTTCTTTGTAATTATGATATATTATTAATTTAAAAAATTAATTAAGATCCATGAGGTTTACGCCTTGTCCCACGATACGTAAAACGTCTTGCCTCATGCCCACGCCTTTTAAAATATTGGCGGAGATGATGATGCTCAGATGGATGTGTGGAAACACTAGAAAAGTAAGATTAGGAACAAAGATATTAACGAAAAGGTGGGAGTAGCCACCGTGTTGGACAAGATGCGGGAACCGAGACTAAGATGGATCGACCGTGTGAAAAGAAGGAGTACAGATGCCCCAGTGAGGAGGTAGGAGGGATAGACAATGATAGCTCTAAGGAGAGGTAGAGGTAGACCGATGAAGAATTGCAAAGAAATAATTAAACAGGATATGACACATCTACAGCTTATCGAGGACATGACCATAGAGAGGAAAGTACGGAGGTCGAGAATTTTGATAGAAAGTTAGTAAGTAGTCGAGCGTTTCCTCCCATTTTTGTGAGAGAGTGGTCTATGAAAATAGTCTCAGTTTTTAGGAGTAAAGTCTTACAGTGATAGGGGTTTTAGGGTGCTCTATCTGCTTCCTATTTCTTTATCGATGTTGTTGTTATTAATTTACTATTATTGTTTCTTTTGCTTTTGTTATCTCTACTATTTGTTGTCAATATCTTTCTTTTTCTTTAGTATTTTCAACATAGCAATTAAAACACTTTTCTTGAGTTGAGGGGGTTATGTCTACGTACACCTCACTTTCTCCAGATTCTACTTGTGGGATGGGTATATTGTTGTTGTTAAACTTTCTTTTCTCCCCTTTATGTGAATTCTTAAAAGAATATCAAAAGCTTCAAAAGAATTACAATCACAAATTGTATGATTTTGCTTAGGACCATAAATTATAAAACTCTTCATTTCTTTGTTAAACTATGTATCTAGATAAATAGGTTCACCTAAATTGAAAATGAGGGAATCAACAATTACTTCTTATGTTTACGACTCAAGTTTTGAGAGTAAAACTTCATAGTTTGATTGTGAATTCGAATGTAAAATTTTTAAAATTTTGAAATAAAATTTATATATGCAGAAACTATATAAAAAGTACTACTATAAATCATAATAATTAACAGATAAAAATATATAAAAAACCTTTAACAATATATGGTCAAAGAAAAACTTGTTTGCACTTGACATCCGAATTGTGTCATTTAGATCGGAGGGATCGAGTACTTTTGTACTTTATTAGAATATGAAATGTGTGAATTCAAAATAAGTCTAAGAGGTTTATATATCTTGTAAAGGATGACTATTATTTTATGGTTCCATCAAACTTTAGTATTTTGTATTGACACATGTATTTAATAGGGGAATTTTAGAAAAGAAAATGATATAATTGAGGAAGAGCAGCTTGTCATATGTGGTTACACAAATTTAATTTTTTCTACCTAGAAAAACTTAATAATTAAGTGAAGAATGGTTTATCATAATTCAAATCATAAACTTATTCTTGTTTTTTCTTGATTATAGTAAATAAAAACACCCTCCATGAGGAATGATAACTTTCCAGCTTGGGAAAGAAAATGAGATCGAGAAACTTTGTGCCTTCGTGGAGCTTACAAGATTAATCCAAGTTAAAGGGCAAGAACACTAATTTTTACATCTATGCTCTCTTTCCACCTCACACAAACATGAAAAGGATCCTCTCTTTTCTTGTTTACAAAGACTAGTTGGACCTATTGACAGAACATATTAGGCAGCCGCCAACACCTACACTTGAACTGGATCAATCTTGCTTTGTTCTTTACTTCCACCAGTCCGCTTGGACGGCTACATGATTGGTTCATGATCTGTCACACGCTCCATGGTCTCTGCGTTAGCGCGTGGGTCCAGCTCCTTTTATGAACTCACAAAATCTTTTTGCGGGGACCACCCTTTTCCTATCATTAAAAAGAGTATATTCGAGAAGGCATACATTCTTGTTTTTACTGTTACCCAAAAGGAGCATTTTTGTCTTCCCTCGAATTGTTCCAAATCATATTTTAACTGCCACTTTCTCTTTTATATTTCATTCTGAATACACACAGATGACGACAATTTCTCTTTAAATTAGTATCTGTATTTTGTTTTTGTGAGAACAAATTTGGTGTAAAAAAATGTGAGGTTCAAATGGTAAAAATTTCACGTGGCAGTCTGTTTGGCACGCGCTAATTGAATATTAGCCAGTGGCGCAAAACTATTTGAGAGTTAGTCACCTCCGGACAAGTCCCGATATTTTATTGGGATCACTTAAACACTAATTTCAGTATAAAATACTGGAACTTTGAACATGTTAGTTCAGAGTCCCAGTATTTTATTCTGGGAATTTATATATAAAGCTCCGGGAACTATAAACATGAATCCCAGTATAAAATAATGAGACTTTGAACATGTTAGTTCAAAGTCCCATTATAAAATACTGAGACTAGTCTGGGGTGTTTGCCAACGCTAATGGAGTGTAAGTGTGTGCGCACGGATTTTTGGCTATTCCTCAATTAATTTTAAAACGGTGGATAAAACTCATTTAGCGTGTCCAAAAATGACTACGCACCAAAATTTCACGATTCAAATGTCATGTTATATTGGGGCCAGTTCTTTTTTTTTTCTGGACAATTTCTCCAAAAATAGTTTTCAGACTTTATCCTGAGAATTTTAGACTGTGATTACTTCACGTCACATCTTAGAAATCTCTTGTTTACCGGGAATGTATATCTCAATTTTCAATTGACGCAATTTAGAAGCCAACCCTTTTCCCCATGCAAACTTATTGCCAGCGGCGGATCTAGAATTTTTAAATAAAGGAATTCAACATTTAATATATTTCTTCCTAATATTTGTAGAAGCAACCACAAAAGATTTCAAAAAAGGGTTCATAAAATATTTTTTAAAGCAAATTATAAATCAAACTATCATTTAAATATTATATCAATACTAAAATAGCAGTATGCTTGTTTATGCCTAAAATCGGTCGCCTAGGTTAAACAATTAATTTAGAATGAGGTCACAAGCAATGCAGTAAATACAACGGAAAAGTAATAAGCAAAAGAGAGAAATAATGAGCAAGAATAGTAAAGTAGTCTTATTCCTTGACAATAGCCGGATTCTGTGGTGGATTGCCCTGTTGTACAATACAATGTAAGGAAGGGTATTTGTAGTAGTAGATACACAGTCCTAATTAAGGTAAAATACAAAGACTAATAAGGCTATGGGCCTATAACTCAAGGCGATGGTATATACTACTGTAATCCTAAGGCGGCTGGATGTATGTCTTGCGTCCTACGCCCGTACTCCTTGAACGGTCGTAACTCGTAGAACAGGCGTGTATCCTTTGTGCCCGATGACTTATAAGATAAGTCTAGTCTCACCAGCTGGACTCGTATCCCCATAATAGTAGGTGACATATTTTTGCCCACACAGTCAGTTCCCCCACTTGCTGAGCGCTGATGCAAGCAGTTAGGAAGTGAAAGAGACGTACAAGATGGATGTGAAAATATATCTCACTGACTCCTTGAGGCTCAGTCTCTCTGACCAAGAATGATGGTGATTTCTTCGAGAACTCCGTGTGCTTTATTTAATTGGTTGATACCGATTCCATGCACCTTTCCAAGAACTGCTATTAACTGCTTTGAATTGTTTCATATCTCCAGCAATAATGACGCTTGACCATTTAATGTGTCATCTTTATCTCTTTTCTGCCTATAAATAAGGACTTCGTGACAGCAGAGGGATCACAAACTCTTCCTCAGAAAATACTTCTCTTCTTCAACAATTCCTTACGATAGTGAAAAACTTCTATTTTTTAAAAAATATTTGCCTTTAATCCTGGTTTGGTATTCCCGGAAAATCTTCTATGTTTTGAATGGATGATGTATAAGGGAAATATAGGAGGAAACTCATTTGCAGTTAACTTCCTTTCTTTCTTCGTCCGCGGAGGAATGAACGAAGTCCCCTGAGTCATGAAGTTTAATCGGAATTCTAATGACGTCATTTGAGATGTCTTCATTGTGTCATGTGCACTGGTTATGGTGCACTCATCTTCTAACGCGACGGTTGCTGTGATATTCTTCTTGTCATGCGGGGTCAGGACGCTTAGCTCTTTCAGTTGTCATGTGGCTTCTTCGCCAGGATTTCTCTGGTACTTAGATTACCTCTTTGATGGAGTAGGGTTGAAGTTCTTGCACCCGACTTCATTTCATGGTAGATAAGAGGATGCAGCTTTATGTCGTCAGGTGATTAAGGTGTCATTGAGCTTTGGATCCTCTCGTGATTCATGGTTTTCACCTTGGTTATCCGCTTCAGCTGAACCGCTATTGTAGCACTTCATCGGCCATAGGCTATGGGATACCCGAGGGAAGAGGCTTCTTTGTAGTAGGTTCCCAGCTCAAGCCTCTCCGGCCCTAGCGAGCTCCCATTTGTGCTTGAAGATCTGCGGGGCTGTACACTATGGTTTGACCAATTGAGGTTGACTCGGATGGTCAAGTTTTCTTTCTAAGCTCTGCGGCAATTCTTCAAGTTTCTCCTAGAGTTCAACGGGCAAGATGGAGGAGGTTAGGCATATACTCAAACGCTTCCGAGGTCCCTTGCTTTGATCAAGCAGATGGGCTTTGGTTGTACCAACGTCCGCGTGTCTTGGAGGAATGCTCGGGCTGACATATCTCAGGCTGCTAGAAGTAAAGAAGAACTCCGAACTCTTTACGGCTTGTAGCTACAATCCAGATGAAGGATTTTCAGCCATGTTAATCCTGAGGAGCTCTTTGTTTTTAGTCTTCCCTTTCTATTTTTTTTATAATTGTTATGAACAAATGTTGTATTCAGGAAGAACTAATTGTATATTATGAGCCTATGGGTTGTTTGTTATTAATAAAACAGTCGTTCATCAATAGTTTTATACGTAGTTGTGAAATTACATGTGGTGTAATGTGTAGTCAAGCAGTATGTTTTGTGTACTTTTCTGGGCTAGTGTCTTCAAGAGATGGGTATACGTACTGAAGGGCGTTTCATTTGCGTCAATAGGTGATGGCCCAAGTTGTTCCCACAATGGGACGACTTTAGCTCATGTGGAAACATGCACTTTTGCGTCCGACTTCGAGCGTCTCTGCTTAGTGACTCGAGTATTTAAGAACTTTCTGGCACTATGCGATCAGGCGTCCTCATCGACATATAGGTGCAGTTTTTGAATTAACGAGTTCAACGTACGAGTAATGCCTGGTGGCTGAGCTAGACGTGGTCTAGCTCTAAGCGAGTAGTGTACCCTACTTTTTGTAGCGAAAAGTGAGTGTATTACTTTAACTTAGGTCTGGCCGGGGCTATGAATAGTTGGATCGTAGATGGATCTGAATAAATAAGTAAACTGACAACCCGATGGCATAACTCTGTGTCAATCAAATAATAATAAACGGCTTACTTTCACAGCTGTCTACTTTCTGTTTGTCTTCAGGGAGGATTCTTTTGCTAAGGTAGTTGATCAGCACGTGACGCTGTCGACAGATCCTGTGTATGGAACTTAAAGGTTCGTCAGGTCCATGGGGGTTAACTCAACCACTATCTGATGGTCGTATGAATCCTCGGACGCTTCTCCATCGCTTGAGATTCCTTCCCGATAGGCAAACTCCCATGCCTGAAAATTTTTCAAGAGTGCTTTCATTCTCTCCTGTTGATCCGACGTGCAGATACCTTCTGTGGTAAAAACTTCCTAGACGTGATCGACGACCAATTGGGAGCTGCTGAATACGGTAACCTTCCTGGACCCGAGTATGTTGGCTAAGTCAAGAGCTTAAATTATGGCTTTATACTCTGATTCGTTGCTTTGAGCTCTTGCGGTCTTACGGAAGACCATCCCAGTGGGTGTCCTGATCTACAGATTAAGGTCGGCTTCTTCCCCTTTGAGATCTACGTCAATGCTAATCTCACATCGCTTGGGCTCGATCATTTCTTTGCTCCTGATTGACTCCTCTGCCTTTGGCTTCAGTTTCTCCACAAAGTCTGAGATAAAACCTTCCAGTTCCTGTGACTCGATGGTTGTTAGATTTTGGTAGATAATGTCATACTCTCCCAGTTTCTCAGCCTATTCTGCTATCTCCTTTGAGAGTCCGGGCTTAGACAATATGGTCTGTCATTGTGTGGAGGAGACCATGCTGACTGTATGGTCAAGAAAGTACAAGCGCAGCTCTTGGGTTGCTCTGATCACATCCGTAATAAACTGAAAGAGCAAAGGCAAAAACCTGTCTCGGCGCGAAGGTCTTTTGCTGGCGTACTTAACGGGAAATTGCCTTCTGTTCTCTTCTAGTTCAAGGACTGCATTCCATGCTATTTCTGAGATCAAGACATACAGTAACATATGCTCACCTGGCTTTGGCTCAGTTATCACTGGAAACTTTAGTAGTTGTATCTTTTCCTGGCTACAGTTAAGTAACTATGTATCAGCCATAAGGGCCTCCCTTGTCTCCGCAGTACATCAGAGAGCTGACATACCAATTGTGTCGCTGTGGGGACTAGCTTATCCATCACCACCAATCGATCCCATAGTTTGCCTATGTCTTTTTTGACTTCTCATTCCATGGCCTCGAGCTCGATGGACTCCTCTTCGGTCATGTTTACTGGCCGGATACTAAGATCCCCGCCATAAGTAGGATAATATTTTCCAAGTGAAGACCGCTCACCCCGTAAGTCATTAACCCCATGAGAGGTCGGGTATCTGAAGTCTTGATAAAGAGTTGAATGTATTCCCTTAACGCTATGTATCCAAGGCCGTCCCAAGATGACGTCATAAGATAAGTTGCAATTCACCACCTAGAAGGGAGTAATGCTCATCACGCTCGGTATATGGACCGGTAGAGCTAGTTCCCCGACAGGTTCTTCTCGACAACCATTGAAGCTAACTATGTTCCTAGGACTTGAAGTTACTTGGTGGTGTTGACGTGAATTCTGCAGCATCTCCATCCGAATAATGTTCACGCTACTCCCCGGATCGATCAGAGCTTGTTAAATGCCCAGGTCGGACACATCTACGGAAACGACGAGGTCGCTCTGGTGCTCTGTGCTCTCCTTCTTCCTCCGGGCTGAACGAGATGGGATTGAGAAATTCCCCCGATTCTGTAGTCCCCCGGGCTGTGGCTGGTTCGAGAATCGTGAAGATTGCATTAATGGTCCTCAAGTTTTCAGAATATGGCGCTCTCGAATGCCGTGGACCTCCTTCAATCAAGTCTTTGAGGTGTCCCTCTTTCAATAGATGCTCGATTTAAATCATCAGGGCCTTGCAATCAATCGTCGCATGACCACCGCTGCTGTGAAAATCACAATAAGGCGTTACGTTTCTCCCCATTGCTCCTTTTATGGTAGGCGGCCAGCGGACCCTCATACCTAGTTTTCCAAAGTGGTTGGCAACCAGATCTACAACATTGACTTGCAAACCTAAAATCTATGAAGCTACGGGACTCTGTCTGCTTTTCTTGGGATCCAGATCTCCGGGAACTGCTCTGCTTTCTGATTCCTGCCTAGTTCTGGACTTTCGCTTTTGTTCTTCTTGCATCCCCCTCGCTTTCTAGAGAGGGACTCTCTGCTCTCTTCCTTCGCTCAGCTTCGTGGTTCTGAGAGTGGTCTGGCTCCAAGGAAACTTTTCAGTATACCTCTGATGCAATCCGCTCCATGTTGTCATATGATGTTGAGTCAAACTCCATTGCACTTCCATGGTAGCTAACGACTCTTTCGAGTTCAGACTTTTGCCAAAGACTACCACGGAAATATTATCGGGGACTGGAGGAAGTTCCATGCGTTTCCGCTGAAATCTGTCAAGGTAGTCCTTCATCAGTTCGTTGTCACGCTGACGAATCTCGAAGATGTCCTCCACTCTCGCTTGCGGGCACCTGAATGCGCTTTCTTGAATAGGTCCTGCATCTGAGTGAATGATTCGATGGAGCCCATTAGTAGCTGGGTGTACCAAGCAAGGGCGCCTTTGGTCAGAGTTGAGCCTAACCTCTTCACCAGAGCAGACTGGATCTCTTCCTCGGTGATCTCATTGCTCTTCACAGTCGTGTAATACGCAACAATATCCTCATTCGAATCAGTTGTTCCATCATACTTTAAGTTATCTAGTAGACAGAAGTGATTTGGTATGCGGACCGGTGCAGCGCTTGCTTTGTAAACATGCTTGTAAAATTTCTGCTCATCTACTGTGGTAACTTGGGGTAGAGCACCTGGCATATTATCAATCCGGTCGTGTATGGCCTTCATCTCCTTTATGAGGTCCTAGATGAAAGGCGCTCCCTTAAGGTCTTGATTGTTGATCGTTGATGATCCTTCAGGGGCGGCATCTATGTTTAGACTGCGGTTAGGGACGGATGCTGGTGAATGGTTCGTGGGCGCTGGTCCTCGCGGGGATGCTGGCCTTTGAGACGATCTAGCAAACATCGCTCCTAGCTTCTGAGATATCCCTTCCACCATGTTGTTCGAGTTCCGTTGTTATTGTTCTGACATAGTTTTGAGAAGATTAACAAGGAAGCTTCTGAATTCGGGATTACCTTCCAGTGATCTATCGTCTTCTCCATTGCTGGCAACATGAGTGGGCTCATAGGAAGGATCTTTCGGTTGTTCAACGGGATCCTTAGGTTGCACACTGGGATCCTTCTCGGATTCATCTACTGCATTTGTAGTGTTTTTCGGAATGTTGCTACTGTCATCAAACATGATTGCGCCTTTTCCTTCGTAGAATACCTACAATTGCCTGGGCCCCACGGTGGGTGCTAAACTGTTTATGCCTAAAATCGGTCACCTAGGTTAAACAATTAATTTATAATAAGGTCACAAGCAATAAAGTAACGGAAAAGTAAATAAGCAAAAGAGAGAAATAATGAGCAAGAAAAGTAAAGTAGTCTTATTCCTTGAGAATAGCCGGATTCTGTGGTGGATCACTATGTTGTACAATACAATGTAAGGAGGGGTATTATAGTAGTGGATACCAGTCCTAATTAAGGTAAAATATAAAGACTAATAAGGCTATGGGCCTATAACTTAAGGCGGTGGTATATACTAAACCCTAACTAGGAGACTGTAACCCTGAGGCGGCTGGATGTATGCCTTGCGTCCTACGTCCAT
The DNA here is from genome assembly GCA_037355625.1 of Petunia x hybrida. Taxonomy (NCBI): domain Eukaryota; kingdom Viridiplantae; phylum Streptophyta; class Magnoliopsida; order Solanales; family Solanaceae; genus Petunia; species Petunia x hybrida. The sequence goes on from JBBBVM010000783.1 coordinate 145,198, forward strand.
ACTGCCTGAACGGTCGTAACTCATAGAACAGGCGTGTATTCTTTGAGCCTGGTGACTTGTAAGATAAGTCTAGTCTCACCAGCTGGACTCGTATCCTAGTAATAGTAAGATGCGTATTTTCGCTCACACAATGCTATTTTTATTAAATAAGTTCTTTAAAAATTTAAAACACTATGGTGAAACACAAATATCACATAATATAGTGATGATGATTGCAAAATTAAATGCTACTTTGAGAAATTAAAAATTCTAATTAAAAGTACATAATGAATGGAATGTCTGGATACAAATCTATAACTAAAAAGTGAAAGAGAAGTCATTTTGAGTGAAGCAACACAAACTGTGCCATTGAGAATTGAAAAATGATGATAAACAAATAAGCTACTTGGGGCAAGAATCGAACACTAGACCTATAACCAAACTTGTGCCAATTGTGGAAGATAATTGGGTGGGTATGGGTTTCTCTAAAAATTTGAATGAGTATAGTTCGGAAGCTTGCAGGAGGTTGAAAGAGGACCTACGTGAGTGGTCAGCTTTGATGTAAGATGACGTGCATGCTAGGTGCAATACAAACATTAGATTAGAGGATGAGCAAAGGAGATCCCTAGTCGTGATGTTGAAAGTAGTAACCCTCATAAGTATTCGAGGCGTAGTAGGCCAAATCGCAGAAATTCGAGAACCAATTTGAGCCCTATGAGTTCTCTCGGCAATTTATGAGCTGAAGTGTAGATACGAGAGATAAAAAAGGATCAGATCGAGAGAGGCTTCCGGGCCATCATTGGCACACAAAGAGGAATTGTTGCCCCGGAAAATGGAGTACAATTTTAATGTATCTACCACTGAGCTTGTAAATGCTTTGAGGAGTTTGGGGGATAAAATGGTGAGGTTCCCAAAAGATATGAGAAGGGACCCGAACAAGAGGGACCATAACTTGGTTTGATTTCTATAGAGACCATGATCACTCTACTAAAGATTGTAAGGCGTTGCGATATGAAGTGGCTCATTTTCTAAAAAAAGGTTTGTTGAAGGAATTATTAACTGACAAGGGCAAACAAACTTTCATAAAGAATCAAAGTAGAGACCAGCCGCCGAGGGCTCCCTCTCCAAATGGAATGTTGAACGTTATTTTTAGAGCATCGGAGATTAATGGGATTGCTTACACCTCGGCGAAGAAGTATGCAAAGGTATATGTAACTCATGAGAAATGGAGTCGCGATGATAATTTTGGGGATGAGATTGTTTTCGGAGAAGAGGATTCAGATGGAAATATGTTTCCACATCACGATACATTGGTGATTATGCTGCGGATTCATGAGTCGGACATCCAACAAGTACTTGTGGATGAAGGAAGCTCAGTTAACATCATCCAATATCAAGTGGTGAAGGAAATGTGGTTGAAGGACTAGATAGTCTCGAAGTCAACTGTACTCATTGGGTTCAATAACTCCAGAGAAAAGACTCTTGGTGAAATCACACTCACCATTTCTGTTGAAGGTATTATAAAGGAAACAATATTTCAAGTTATGTCTAGGGACATGGCTTAAATGTGATTCTTGGGCGTGATGGAGGTGGTGCCATCAACTTTGCACCAGCTGATTAAATTTTTGACTCTATGGGGAGTCAGAGGGATCATATGAGAACAAAGGATCTCTCGTGAATGTTATTCAGTAGCGCTCAAAAGTAGATTCGTCTCATCAGGACCTTCAGAATAACAACTACATTGCCCAGAATCTTCAAGTCGCCCCACAACCGAAGAAGGGGAGTTCGCTAAGAATATGGCTTGTATAAAGGAGCCCAATAAGCAGAGGGCTAAAGAATCGATAATATAAGAATTGGATACAATTGTGTTGTTTGAAGATTTGTCTGAGAGGAGAGTGTTCGTTTTGAGTTAGACCCCGAATCTAGGGGGAATGTTGAGTTTTAAAGATAAATTCAAATTATTTTGCTTGGTCCCACGCATACATGGCTGGGATAGAACCGGAGATTGACACACATAAGCTAAATGCCGATCCCCTTTACCCTACAATGAAGCAGAAGAAACGGCCAAACGCAGCATTTAAAAAAAAGGTCATAGACAAAGAGGTAGCAAGATTACTTGAGAACGGGTTCATATGAGAGGTGAAGTATCTAGATTGGTTGGGTAATACAGTTGTGGTTCCAAAGAAGAACGGGAAGTGGAGAATGTGTATAGATTACACAGATTTGATTAAAGCTTTCTTGAATTATTCATTCTCGTTACGCGTAATGATCGACATATTGATTCTAAGGTTGGCCACGAATTGTTGAATTCTTCAGATGCCTATTCTGAGTACAACCAGATACTGATGAAATCGAAGGATCAAGAGAGGACTTCATTTATTATGGACGGGGGGACTTTTTGTTACAAGGTGATGCCCTTTGGTCTTAAGAATGCAGGAGCAACCTACCAAAGATTAGTCTGCAGAATTTTCAAGGAGTATAGCAAGAAGACCAAGGAGGTATATATAGATAATATGTTGGTCAAGTCCGTACAAGCCAAAGATCACTTAATTCACTTGTGGAAGACGTTTGCAAAACTCCGTCTGTATAACATAAAGTTGAATCTCGAGAAGTGCGCGCTTTCGAGGGTAGGTTCCGACAAGTTTTGAGTTTTATAGTGTATGATAGAGGAATAGAAGCTAATCTGGAGAAGATAAAGGCAATTGAAGGAATACCGGATGTGCTTACGGGAATTAAGGAGGTGCAGTGTCTAACCAGCCGTGTGGCAATGATGAGCTTCTGTCAAATATCAGTATAGAAAATGTCGAACCCACGAGGATTGATTTATTTATTTTACAAACATTTGAGAAAATCAGAAAATTGTAGCTCTGAGATAACTATAACATAAAGTAGAAACAACAAGTATAAAAAATTGTTGAGATTCTGACTTCACTATATGTTTTTAATATAACATAATTTTTTTATTCTTCAATTTATATTTCTTCAAAATGTATAAATGTCTCTCACGATTACATTTATATATGATTACATATTTTGAATAATTAATTGCACTCCTTTCGGATTATACAAATCAATTGTTAAAAAAATAATATTAAAGATCCCGAAATATTTATTTGAATCGAAATACACTTATTTTTTATAAGTCCCTTTCGGTTTTCTCACTTATCACAATTGATTACTATACCATTTGCCCTTTCAGTTTTAAAATTAGTGTAGTATCAAGTTACAACATATAGAAGGACTATGCATTGAAGAAACATCGACAAAATGCAAGCAGTGATGATGATAACAACTAAATGGACTATGGATGGAAGAAGTTATTGATTGGCACTTTTTTTTTGGACTAGCTAGTATAATAATGCATCCTTTTAGATGCAGCTTTTTCCCTACGACTAGGGTTTTTATCATTAGCTCGTTTTTGGATATTATTTGGTTGTTTTAAGTTGCAATAAATATTTTTTTTTTCATACTAAATAATAGATAACTTGTTATCTAAGCGAATCAGTTATTTTGGAGTTATACATGTTTCCATTATGGAGTATATATTATGCAGCAGGTTTTTCACATTTATACACCCTTTTATAGTCCAATTGTTCAAGTTATATGTTCTTATGAGTACGATTCACCCAATATGCATGTAGTATGTAGGACAGGAACAACCTTGAATTATTACCTCGATGACAAAATTAACAAAGCTGAGATTCCTTTCCCTGGAGTTGGATGCTTCTTGAATGCCGTTTGTTTAGGCTCTTCTGTTCATGCTTCCAACGATGCTGATGACAAAAAAAAGCTTGATAATTATTCAAATGTCAACACATATCAATACCACAATTAATCTTACTACTTCCCTCACCTCTTATGATTTTAAAATTAGTAACAGATTAAATTTGATACAAAGCAGATATGTGTAAAATAATTAAATAACATCTAACTTTAAAAGCATGTAAGAATTTAAAACTCGAAAGTTTCAGGCCAAACAAGTGATATTGCAGAATAAACTTTTACTATATAGAAATATCAAGATTCGTCATTCTCCCAACAAAAAAAAAAGTTACTCTATAGTAGAGCTAATATCACTAATAGTAAACTTCTTCTCAATTAAATAAGAAAATAGAAAGAAATATTCACGAACGATAATTCCCGCTACTTAATTAAAATCAGGAGTTAGAGTAACTTCTTATTTAGTACTGAAAATAAATCGTTGCCACCACCGTGTTCTATAGAGAAAATAAAAATACTGAAGCTATTGTAATAGATAAAGAAATTTATTTCAACTACAAAAGAGGATCTTTCTTCTGACGATTGCCACATCCTTTTATAGCCAGAAGGTGGCTTTGTCAAAACCATTTTCTCGTTGGCAACACGTTTTTGGTTTAGGACATGTTTTGGTTGGAAACATGTTATGGCTTTTCCTTGATGTGAGCTTGTAGAATTTCTTCTGTTCTCTTCCTTTGGCACTTTGTGAAATCTACTGAGTCATCACTTGCTCTTTTTCTTGCTACTTTACTATTCTTTTTCATAAATTATATTTTCGACTTTGAACCAATTCTTTGTAATCTTTTCTGCAAAATTTTGGTTAGAAACAGAGAATTTTTTTGATAATTTGTGCTTTTATGAAGTAAATTATATCATAAAAAATCAAGTAAAATGTACTTATCAAATTCTCCCTTATTTAATTTTTTTTAAAGATAATTATTTATGCATTCATAAATCAAAGACTACACATGATAGTTCTAGCCATTTTTAACTTTGTAGAAATTTGCTTTGTTTATACCTCCATTTCTATATGCAAATATTACTCTTAGAAGTCCTTAATTTTCTCAAATTATCAAGAACATTTGATTAATTAAAGAAAAATCAATAAATCATATGCTTGCCTTTCTTGTCAATCTCCACTAATATACATCAATGCTGGCTCCAAAATCTTTTAGGTCTTTTATTGGCTTATAATGTTAGGCTGAGGGTTGGGATGATTCAGGAATATTTCCCAAAGTGACTTTTCCTTTTCCTGGTATTTCAAGTAAGGAGGACTTTATTCAAGAGTCGAGACCGATCATGATGATAGATTCAAAAAAAAAAAAAAAAAAACAACATACCATCTACGCCTCCTTTCAACTTCTTGATATATACACATTTATTTTCCTTCCTCAGAGGATATATATATTTTTTTGTTCATTTTATACTCTATTTTTTTCTGAATCATATGACTTCAGGGTGTAATGTGTATTTCAATTTTTTTGGAACTTTTATTGCTCTCCAGAATTGTTTCATTGTATCCACATACACAACTCACCATCCTTTTTAACATAAAGCAAGGTTGAAGGATAAATGGGTATATGAGAAGTTTCTCTTCTTTTATATTTTTTTGGGCAAGGTTATGAAGTTTAAATTAATGAAAAGGTAGTAAGACTCAAAATTTTGGATACTAGGGATAATTTTTATTTGGTAGGATTAACAAAAAGGCCCAAGCGGTCCAAAGATGACATAAATCAGCATGTTTCTAGGATTTCGCTTTGACAAACAATAGTTGCATGTTCTAGTTATTGATTATTTTATTTTTTGATATGTCTCAACTTTTTTCAAAGATCATAGATTCATAAGAATAGATTATTTGCATTTGAAAAGCTGGTAGGATAAATTTAGAAGTTCCCGAAGTTTTTCAGGACTTGAAACACTCAAAAGTGTTGTCAATATTTTATTGAATTTTGATCATTTGCAAAATCTTTTTGAAAACATTTTTTCTTTGTTTACAATTTATTTTTTAAATTTTTTTAAAGGTCAAGTCAAGAAGAATACTTTTTCCAACGGCCAAGTGCCAAAGTACATTTATCCATTACTTTCATGATAAATATAGACATTCAACATATATAAAACACATAAACATGACATGAAAAGCAACAACATGTGAAAAAGTATTTACAACCACAAGTCTTACCTACAAGAGTTCTAAACTTCAGCAGAGTCTCAACTTCATAAAATACAACCACCATCACATCTACTTGGTTATTTAAATCCACAAAAAATTTCCTATCTTATTAGATGTCATCTTTTTCATTTCACAAAAGTTTCCTGCTTAAAGACATTATTTGTCACTCCACTAACGGGTCGTTTGGTTGACATAGAGTTTACGCAGGTATTAACAATGTACGTATTAGTAATGCGGGTATTAGCAATGTGGGTATTAATAATGTGGGTATTAATAATGCGGGTATTAGTAATGCGGGTATTAGTAATGTAGGTATTAATAATGCGGGTATTAATAATGCGGGTATTAATAATGTGGGTATTAGTAATATATGTATTAGCTATGCATATATTATAACGTAGGGATTATTTCTTGAATCACTAATATATTACAAATTAATATATAATGTTATAATTTAAAATATTTAGTTAGTCCTTAAATATAATTTAAAAATATTCTTACTATTATGAGGGTTAATTTTGTCATTTTAAATTTTAATACCTGCATTATTAATACCCGCATTATTAATACCACCTTCTACCCCGCATAAAATAATACATAGATTCCCGCATAACTTATGCGGGTATTAGCTATGCGGAAATCAAAATTTTGAACCAAACATTGTATTAACAATGCAATGTTTTATGCGGAATACAAAAAAGCAACCAAACATGGTACAAAATAATGCAAGTTTCAATGCAGGGATTATTTTTTCAAATGGTGCAACCAAACATGGTATTAGCAATGCAAAGTTTAATGCGGGTATTACGCACTATAATACATCCAACCAAACGACCCCTAAAAGCTTTCACTTCATTAGATGACATAGTAACCAATATGCTAGATACAACCATGACAACATACAAGCATGATTCCAAAAATCTAGAGAAGAAAGAGCAAGATTCTTACTGCCCCACGCTTGAATTATTCATCCTCCCGTATGAACAACTCAAATATCAATTCTTACTAATACCAGTGTCATCTTTCCCAAAGAAGGAAATATCTGCATCAAAATCATCTTTTACTAGACACTGAAACAAAACACATAGCTCATCATTGAGGAAATCAGAAGGATTACTAGAAGTAGAAAATCCTTGAGTTGTTACATCTGATGTGAACGAATGATCTCTAAATGGACTGAGTACTGAAATAGGGGGTGGTATTGAGGTTGAAAGTCCTGGAAGTTGACACCAACTAGTACCTGCATCAGGAAAATTTTTGCTACCTGAATTTTCACAAGAACCAGGCTGAAAATTTGGAACATTAAAGCATTTGACAGCATTAGAAAAGTTGCACCGGAAATTCCCCATCATGTAGTTGTTGGGTATGTAGAAGCAACATGATTTTGTAGAGTTTGACACATAGAGTTTTGACCGTTCTTATTGTTTGTTATCTCTGTTGTGACATGTGCTAGATGAGCACTCATCGTTGCCCCTTTATGTGCTTGTTTTTTCACATAGGTATCCAAATCTTTTCTCATAGCAGCTTGTTCCTTTATTATATGTTTGAGGCAATCAGAAATGTCTATTAAAGTAGTGGAAGAGGATGATCTTATGTTTGAATCTTTTTGCACTTCTATTTCAGCCAGTGCTGAATTTTTTGCCGCATTAAGTTCATGTTTAACAGATTCCGAGCCCACGAGCAGGGTTTAAACTAGCTAGATAATTTTTTTCCATTAGACAAGTGTTTACCACCTTATAAAAAGTATCTGTCTAGACACCAAGACTTCTCACTGAGCGAGTGATCGGCAGCGGAAAATATAAATATTCACAAGTTTCAAAATGACACTTTGTACATTTTATCACTGATTAGCTTTCCAACATTCACCGGCAGATTTTCTTGGATAGTATGAATTAACATAACCTTTTTTAAATCATAATTCAACGTGTTCGTGAAAAGGATTAGTCAAGAACTTACAAATTTTTTCATGTGCGCGTTGTCTCGACCATACACGAGCAAGTGATGGTTAAAGGATTTAATGTTGTTCCTGCAGTAAGTTTCACACCATTTGGTCACAAAACCTTCAAACTTCTTGTGTGATATTGCAATCTTTTCCTTTTATCTCAACTCTTGAGTCAGAATCATCAACATCCTTCAACGAGTACAATTGATTCAGAATTTCATAATTAAAATGAATTAGTTTAGCTTACACAATGGAAGTTTTTGTTTGTTTCGTTCATGTTTGGCATAAAATTCTAGCACTATTTCTTTAACATATTTGCCCGGATCCTTAACGAAGGATTTCCACTCATAAGACCTGGTGTATTGAAGAATTTCACAGGCCTTTTCCCCATCAGTTGATGAGAACAATATTTCGGCTTTCGCACTCTTCAACGGTTGTGCGATTGGGTTCACTCACTATCCATACTGCCGAGCTTTTGTTTTTAGAAGGCTTTCCAATACTTCCCGACATGATTTTCTTTGAGGAAGACATTTTTCTCTTTTTTTTTAATGAGAGGTAAAAAGAATAAGTAATAGAGTAAAAGAAAAGGATTATATGTAATACTGAATACAAAAAGAGAAAACTTTTTACATGATTAACATAGCTGAGAGAACGAAAATTAAAGAGGGGATGAGAAAACCTCTATGAGATGGGGTTGGTGATAGCTGAAACTTCCACATCTGGAAGGGTGGTGGGCGGTGGCTCTTTGGTGTTAGATGGTGTGAAAGTGATTGAGTAAAGGGGTGGGGTCAAGCAAAACAAGTTACAGATGTTATTAGAGAAGTTGAAGTTGCCCCCTTTCTATATTTTTTTTTTCATTTTTATATTTGTTCTAACATGGAAGAGTTTATACCTACATAGTAACAAACTTTAATAATATACAATACTATACAAAAGGTCTTGAATATTTAAAAACTTTAGTAAGAAAGAAAGTACTACGAAGATAGAAAACCTTGTGTTTTGTGTTTTCAGTTTTATAACGGATACAATACACATAACAAACATACATATGTAAGCACATAAACTCTTATATTTGTAGCTCTTTTTTTAGATATAACATATATCACTCCGAAAAGTGTGTGTATATATATATATATATAAATAATTTTTTTTTTCACAAAAACTTGTTGCTCCCAAACGCACACGCAACTATACGTGGTCGACAAGTAATAAAGTGATAAATCGAGTATCGTTCCCACGAGGACTATTCAGACTGAATCCTATCAAACAATTTATATAAACTATTCAGGGATCTTTTCCAATGGTTGAGATTTTACTAACTAATTGCAATAATTAAAACAAGTAATTGAGATCAAGTATTTGAGAGCAATTTATGGGTTGTTATCAATAATGGAGAAACGGTCCAGGGTCAGAGTTACAAACAATCCAGTTGAGTTTTCCAGTTGAATATACTTCTTGATTTCCTAGATTGCTAACTAACAGGTTAATTGTACCCGTGAAAACCTTTCGATTCTTCACGGTCTATGCAGGCTACTCCAATCCCTATATGTCTATGGGTTGAATCACGTGCACGCATTAACGATCCTGTAATTGGTTAAACTAGGCAAGCAAGTATATGTCTATCCTACCCGCGAATTGGTTCCCCGATGCCCGGGTTCACAAACTAGTTCTATTCTTTCTTATTTGCGTTCATAAATTCCCTCTGTCGAGTTCAATCTAAGAACCGTAGATAGTGCTCAATTATACGGCCGTTATAATCAAGCAATTATGATCAAGAAGAATAAACAATCCGTAATGGTAAATCAATAGGAAGAAATCAACTTTCAAACATCAACCTTCATGTATTTACTCTAACCCTAGAACGAACAAACTATAGAATTAAAGAGAAGAATAAGAGAAAAAGAGAAAGAACTTGTGTAGAAGACATCTAGGGCTCGTCCCCTCTCTTCCAAAACTTGCTCCAAAGTCTCAACTCCCATGAAAAACTAAGTAAAAGAGTATTTATAGAGTTTACAAACACCTAGTAATAAGTTAGACCCAAGCCTAGACGAAATAGGACATAAAATCGCGCACAAGGGGCGCTATAACGGGCGCCCCGCGCCCCCGATCGCGCAACACTAGGCAGAAGACGTCGAAAGTCTCACGCTTTGGGCTGCGTCACACAAGAAAACGCGCAGGGACACTGGGCGCGGTGGGGCCCGCGGGGCATGCCCTACAGCGCCAGGCCAATTTTCGTGTTTTCTCGCTCCTTTGCTCGCTCGTGTCGTGCCTTCGTGTGCTCGATCCAATCCTCAATCAAAATCCAATCTTTTCTTGTTCAATCATGCTCTTAAAAGCTCCCATTACACTGCATAACAACCTACACACATACGACATAAAATCAGTGTAAAACCACAGTCACAAGCTATAAAACGAGCGAATAAGGTACTAAAACGTGAGGAAATATTAAGGAAATATAGGCATAAAATGCCAAACATCACCACCCCACACTTGAACCTTTGCTCGTCCTCGAGCAATCACCAATCACTTCCCAACCTAGGTAAAACAGGTCTGCCTATGACGATGGTTGATACCGACCATTGAACTAATGCACACATGACTACTATGGATCCACAAACATGGCAACAATTTAACAAAACCAAAAATATGAGAACAACCACCCCAAAATAGCTCAAGTGCACAAACTCAACTTAATGCAACCATGCTCCCACAAAATCTCACCTATCTACTCAACCAAGAGCCATCAACTTTACCTACTTCATGCAAACCATGTGCCCTCACCAATATGAAGCAAAAGAGTGCCCACCCCAAATATCACGCACAACAATGAATATCAAGAATAGAATGGGGACAATAGCATAGAAAGAATTCACTCACTCTCATAAAAATCTCACATGTCACACACAATGTACCATAGGCTTGCCCGTAGTGTAGGACTCCACTAATGTAAGCTCACTCCAATCGGGATTAACTAGGACTTTAAAAAGGTTGTAATGTAGGCTAAGGGGCGGGTAGGCTACATATGGTAATAGTGACTACCTCCCTAAGCACTTTAATACATCACATTTAATTTCAAACACAATTCTCATCAAAGCCACCCAATCAACAACTATCACACATACACCTTCTCAACAAGTATCATATTTTCTTTTTAAGCACACACTAGCAAGGAATGGATATCTTCTTCTCTTTTTTTTATTTCTTTTTCCACCATTTTTTTCTTTTCTTTTCAACTTTGCTCTTTTTTTTCATTACCTTCCAAACCTTGCCAATGCTTTTTTCACTACTTCACAAATTTTCACAATTATTCCCCTTTATTAGCTCCACTCAAAAACCTCCCAAAATCCAACCACAACTCCAATCAACTACACAATATTAACTAAAGTGCTTAAGGAGTAAAGGGCCAAAAGAGACAATTAAGAACAAATGGGTAGGCTCGGGGTGTGGGTGCCAACAAAAAAAAGGTCAAAGAAATCACAACAACAATTTTTTCCAAGGTATATATGTAAGGGTAGGCAAATCAAAGAAGGCCTTGTATCATTTCCCGACTAGAGCAAACCTAGGATTTCGCTTTGCACACACACGGGGCAAGTTCTAGACATTAATATGCAACATGGAGCAAACAAGTATATGCCTTACACACACATTGCACATGATCCACACAAAAAAGGTTCCATCAACAACTCTCAATCAAGCATCTAGAACGCAACTTGTGGAAATTTAAGCACTAATGCACAAAGGTTCACAATCAAGTCAAGCAAGCGGACTCAAGTATCTCAAGGGGGTCATTCCATTTTTTCTAGGCATGCATCATAACTTAAAACCCAAGGACACCACAAATAGCATATGCAATCAGGTCCAAGTCCACCGGTATCAAACAAACCAAAGGCACCTAGCATTCCACCTATTTCTTTCGTCTAGGGTCACCTATAACTAACTACTCTAATCCTAAAATAAAAAAACTACCCGGTTCAAAGGTCTACCCGTGGAAAAGAACCGAGGTCATAAGAAAAACTACGGGGTGGATGACATGTACCACTAATAAAAACTAAAAGGAAAATCTTTTTGGAATTTTTCATTGGTTTTCTAATTTTTTTTTCATATATTAAAGCAAGAAACAAATCAAAATAAAGTCAAGTGACAAAGGAAAATCCTACGGTACATGCATCCCTAACCTCAAAAATAAAGGGAGAGTTCCCCACCCCACACTTAAACTAAGCACTGTCCCCAGTGCTAAAAATAAGAAAGTGCAAGGGTAAAGAAAACTTCCCTGAAGATTCTAGTCCTTGGTGCTAGCATCCTCCAAGCTTCTATATAGTATGAGGTACTCAGACTTCTCCCAATAGGTCATCAATATTAGGCAGGGGCCAGGACACCCCACACTTAAACTCGACATTACATGAACCTGCAATCCAAGGAAACACCCGAAGTAATATACAACCATAAAAATAATAATAAAAATAAATAAAAGTAAAGCAAACAACTTGGGTTGCCTCCCAAGAAGCGCTTGATTTAACGTCGCGGCACGACGAAGACAACTTCATCACTTTTTCCTCCACCTTGAACTAATGAATTGAATCCCTAACTTTGCCTCAAGTTTACAACTATGGTATTGGGGTGGTGGCAAAAATACAAAAGGACCAAGTAACCAATGTCGCATTTTACACTTCTTGGCCTTTAAATGAGGGATGTCGTTTTGTCTCCTCGGCATAGCAAATTTCAAAATATAGGCACCTTGTTCCTCCTCCCTTGGTTTCTTCATGGGCTCGGGTGGCTCAATTTTCATGTCACCATCCAAACACAATGTTGAAAAATGATTGGAATGAGGTCCAATGCGCTTCAATTCTAAAATTGCATTGCTTTTGACACCCTCACTTTCACAAACAATAGAGTCCTCAAATATGATGTTTTCTATTTCCTCACTTGACTCTAATGTAATTTTTTCAACCTTGGCATCATCAACTAATATTTGGTTGAGTGGTAGGAATTCCACTTTTTGCTCCTCAAATTGGCTTCTAAGCTCTTCTATCTCAAATCTACTAAGCACGACAACTGATAATTGAGCTTCAGACACCTCAACCATATCACTCAAATTCTCCTCTAAGTCGTGAATAGTCAGGCCAAATTCGTCGATCTCTTGTCCGAGCACAACCCTTTCTTCCATAAATTGCCTCGTCATATTTGTAAGTTCACTCCTGAAATCCCCATAAGCTTCTAAGAGTTTGGCTTGCTCCATTAGCCAAGTTTCGCTAACAACCTGCACTTTATCGCTCCTGTCAAACTCACAAACATCATTAGAATCATCACAAAAATTATTGAGGGAAGGAGCATGACACTTAGGACAATCATTCCACCGACCACCACACAATTTACAAAAATTCCAATCAAAGGTGGTAGAAAATTCACATAACCAGTCTCGCAGGGTTGAAAGAGTTGGACAATTTTCCCACAAGTGGGTTCCTCCGCAAAGTAGACAAGAATCAATAAAACTTGAGCAACCATCATTCGACCCACTTTCATTAAAAGATGCCATGTAAACTAGTAATACAATAATAAACTAAAAATAAAATATATAAAAAAAAAAAAATTAAACCTGAATAGAAAATAATAAACTGTTCAAAAAGAAAACAATCAATTTAGTCCCCGGCAACGGCGCCAAAAACTTGTTGCTCCCAAACGCACACGCAAGTATACGTGGTCGACAAGTAATAAAGTGATAAATCGAGTATCGTTCCCACGAGGACTATTCAGACTGAATCCTATCAAACAATTTATATAAACTATTCAGGGATCTTTTCCAATGGTTGAGATTTTACTAACTAATTGCAATAATTAAAACAAGTAATTGAGATCAAGTATTTGAGAGCAATTTATGGGTTGTTATCAATAATGGAGAAACGGTCCAGGGTCAGAGTTACAAACAATCCAGTTGAGTTTTCCAGTTGAATATACTTCTTGATTTCCTAGATTGCTAACTAACAGGTTAATTGTACCCGTGAAAACCTTTCGATTCTTCACGGTCTATGCAGGCTACTCCAATCCCTATATGTCTATGGGTTGAATCACGTGCACGCATTAACGATCCTGTAATTGGTTAAACTAGGCAAGCAAGTATATGTCTATCCTACCCGCGAATTGGTTCCCCGATGCCCGGGTTCACAAACTAGTTCTATTCTTTCTTATTTGCGTTCATAAATTCCCTCTGTCGAGTTCAATCTAAGAACCGTAGATAGTGCTCAATTATACGGCCGTTATAATCAAGCAATTATGATCAAGAAAGAATAAACAATCCGTAATGGTAAATCAATAGGAAGAAATCAACTTTCAAACATCAACCTTCATGTATTTACTCTAACCCTAGAACGAAAAAACTATAGAATTAAAGAGAAGAATAAGAGAAAAAGAGAAAGAACTTGTGTAGAAGACATCTAGGGCTCGTCCCCTCTCTTCCAAAACTTGCTCCAAAGTCTCAACTCCCATGAAAAACTAAGTAAAAGAGTATTTATAGAGTTTACAAACACCTAGTAATAAGTTAGACCCAAGCCTAGACGAAATAGGACATAAAATCGCGCACAAGGGGCGCTATAACGGGCGCCCCGCGCCCCCGATCGCGCAACACTAGGCAGAAGACGTCGAAAGTCTCACGCTTTTGGGCTGCGTCACACAAGAAAACGCGCAGGGACACTGGGCGCGGTGGGGCCCGCGGGGCATGCCCTACAGCGCCAGGCCAATTTTCGTGTTTTCTCGCTCCTTTGCTCGCTCGTGTCGTGCCTTCGTGTGCTCGATCCAATCCTCAATCAAAATCCAATCTTTTCTTGTTCAATCATGCTCTTAAAAGCTCCCATTACACTGCATAACAACCTACACACATACGACATAAAATCAGTGTAAAACCACAGTCACAAGCTATAAAACGAGCGAATAAGGTACTAAAACGTGAGGAAATATTAAGGAAATATAGGCATAAAATGCCAAACATCACGCGCGCGCACGTACACACAGAAAATAAAATAATATTTTACGACTAAGAGTAGAAAATAGTTTTGAGTTTACATCTCGACTTAGCAATTTGTTTATTTCAAGCAAAAAGGATTGTTGAAGACTGTTTGTCAAACAGTCGGGTAACATAAGGTTTCAAACGCTGACCATTTACTTTGAATTTCTCTCCCCCTATTTATATGTTGTATTTAATGGCACCATAGAGAGTAACTTCTGTGATAATGTATGGCCCTGTCCACCGTGATCTGAATTTTTCCAGGAATAATTTCAACCGATTATTGTAAAACAGAACTTTTTCTCCTATTTTGAACTCTTTATGGCGAATGATATTATCATGCCATCTTTTGATACGTTCTTTGTAAGAGTTTGCATTTTCAAATGCTTCATATCCGAACTCTTCTAATTCATCAAGTTGCAATAAACGATTTGTACATGCATCTGACATATTTAGATTCAACAATTTTATAGCCCAGTATGCTTTATGTTCTAACTCCACAGGTAAGTGAAAAGCTTTGCCAAAAAATAGTCTATTAGGAGATGTGCCTATGAGGGTCTTGAAAGCAGTTCAATAAACCCACAAATCATCATCTAATTTTAAAGACCAACCTTTTTGAGAAGAACCCACAAAATTTTCTAAAGTTCTTTTATGTTCTATGTTGGATGTTTTTACTTGTCCACTTGTTTGAGAACGATATGAAGTTCTTATTTTATGAGAGACTCCATACCTTGACAACAAACTAGCAAACTATGTATTCACAAAATGAGTTCCCTGATCACTTATGATAACTTGTGGAGTTCCAGATCTAGAAACATATTTTTATTGATATAAGCACAGACAACACGGGCATCATTTTTTCTAGTAGCTATTGCTTCTACCCATTTAGAAACATAGTCAACATTTACTAAAATATACTCGTAACCATTTGAAGGAGGGAAAGGGCCCATGAAATCAATGCCCCAAACACTAAATATTTCACACACATGGATAGAGTTAAGAGGTGTCTCATCCCGTTTTAAAATGTTACTGACTCTCTGGCATTTGTTGCAATATGCCACATAATTTCTTGCATCTTTAAATACAGTGGGCCAGAAAAAACCAGCTTCAAGTACTTTAGCGGTTGTCTTTCTTCCTCCATAGTGTCCTCCTATAGCTCCATCATGGCAGTGACTTATGATGTTGCTCATCTCAACTTCTGGCACACATCTCCTGATTATTCCATCTGCACAATAATTAAACAAGTAAGGATCTTCCTAAAAATAATTTCTTACCTCTTTTTTGAGCTTCTTTCTCTGTTCATAAGAAAGATCTTTTGGGATCCATCCCCGACCAAATAATTGGCAATGTCAGCGAACCAAAATGGCTGATTTACAATTATTATGACTGAATAAATATGCTCGTCAGGAAATTCCACCCTTATATTTGGTATTTCAGTAGGTGGATTTTCCAAATGGGACAAAGGATCAACTACCTGATTTTCTAAACCCTTTTTATGTTTTATTTCAAGAACAAATTCTTTCAAAAGGAGTATCCATCTTACCAATTTAGGTCTTGCATCTTTCTTGGCTAAGAGGTACTTTAAAGCTGTATGGTCAGTAAACACCGTGACCTTAGTTTCTATTAAATAAGAACAAAACTTATCAAATGTAAATACTACAACCAATAATTCCTTTTCTGTCATGATGTAATTCAATTTAACTTCATTCAAAGTCCTACTGGCATAATAAATGGGACGAAAAACCTTATCACATCTCTGGCCCAACACAGCACCTACGACCAGATCACTTGCATCAAACATGATTTCAAATGGTTGTTCCCAATTCGGCATGACAACCACTGGGGCATTTGTCAACTTTTCCTTGAGAGTTTTAGAAGATTTTCTGCAATCCTCTGAAAAATCAAACTTCATCTCTTTCATTAGTAGGTTAGTAAAAGGTTTAGAAATTTTTGAAAAATCCTTTATAAACTGTCTATAAAAACCTGCATGCCCAAGAAAACTTCTTATGCCTTTTTATAGTGGTCGGAGGGGGTAATCCTGCTATAAGATCAAATTTAGTTTATCAACTTCTATCCCTTTAACAATAATTTTATGTCCTAAAGCAATTCCCTCTGTTACCATAAAATGATATTTTTCCCAATTGAGAATTAGATTTGTCTCCACGTATCTTTTAAGCATCAACTTTAAATGATAGAAACAATCTTCAAATATTTTACCAAAAAGTGTGAAATCATCCATGAAAATTTCAAGAAACTTTTCGATCATATCTGATAAAATTGCTGACATGTAACACTGAAATATGGCAGGGGCGTTGCAAAGTCCAAATGGCATTCTTCGGTAGGCATACGTACCTTGGGGGCATGTGAATGTATTTTTATCCTGATCTTTCGGAGCAATTGGTATATGATTATAACAATATCCATCAAGAAAACAGTAAAAATCATGGCCTGCAACCTGTTCTAGCATATGGTTAATGAAAGGTAAGAGGAAATGGTATTTTCTAGTGGCTTCATTGAGCCGTCTGTAATCAATACAGACTCTCCATCATGTGACTGTTCTGGTTGGTATGACTTTATTGTTTTTATTTTCTATTACTGTCATACCTCATTTCTTTGGTATTATCTGCACATGACTTAGCCAAATACTGTCAGATATTGGATAAATAATACCAGCTGCTAGAAGTTCTACATCTTCTTTCTTGAAACTTCTTGCAATGATGGGTTCAATCTCATTTGGGGTTAGACTATTGGTTCAATCTTCTTCCATCTTCTTTGTTTACTGCCATACCTTCTATTCCACGGGAATCTTATGCATGCAAATAGTTGGACTTATTCCTTTGATGTCAACTATAGTCCATCCTAAAGCTCTTTTGTGTTTTTTTAATACTTCAATTAGTTTGTTTTCATGTTCAGCAGTTAAAGAAGATGAAATAATCACTGGAAACAATTCAAATTCAAAAAAAATGAGTTGGAAGATGTTTGAGTTCACTTTTTGGCTGAACATCTTCTTGTAAGATTTCCTCATTTTTCGACTCTCTTTCTAGTGTTTCAGTTTCTTCTCTAATTGTGGGGTCATCATCATTTCTAGTACCTGACCCAGCCAAACATCTTTCAAATGTATCATTAATTAAATAATCATCTTTATATTTATTTGCAAGTTTATTTAGCAAGTCAATTTGAAAATAAGAAGATGATGACTCATCCTCGAAAATTTTTATTATTTTCCGCATGTCAAAAATAACTCTTTCCTCATCAACTCGCGATATCAATTTTTCTTGATGGACGTTAATTATTTCTCTTCCTGTTGCGAGAAACACTCTTCCAAAAATTAATGTACACCAAAAATTAATGGTATATCAGTGATTTGTTTCAGTTCTAGTACTATAAAATCTACTGGAAATACGGATTTGTCAACTCTAACAAGGACATTTTTGATAATTCCTTCCGATTTTTTAGTACTTTGGTTTGCCAATTGAAGAGACACACCACTGTGTTTTATTTCACCAAGCTCTAATTTCGTGAAATTTAAAAAGGCATTAGATTTATCGAAGCGCCTGAATCACATAATGCTTTTTAAAATGAGTTCCTCCCACAGTACAACAAATTGTAAAACTGCCTAGATCACCAAGTTTTTCTGGAAGCTTATTTTAAAGTATGACACTGCATTTTTGGGTAAGCTTAACTACAGAAACTTCTTCTAATTTTCTTTTGGTTGACAAAATTTTTTTGAGAAATTTAGCTTAAGAGGGAATTTATGTCAAGACATATGTGAAAGATATATTAATGTAAAGTTGTTTCATAATTTCCAGAAACTTCGAAAATAGTTTATCCAGTTTTTCTCTTTTCATCTTTTGTGGAAAGGGCAGGCGTACTGAGTGAGGATTAATGATCAATTCATTTTCTTGTATATTTTTCGCTTTATCTTTTTATTCCTTTGAAATATTTTTATCTTTTCAATGTCACCGTCATTTACATGTTCCACATCTCGTGGTGTTCCTTGTCTATCAGCATAAGGATCATCAAGGTCTTTTCTCGGTGTTGCTTAGCAAAGCACCATAGATTTTTCCCGACACGAGGGTCGCTAATTGGCTTACCTGGACTTCCAAATTTTTAATTGCGGAACTTTGACTTTCTATTTCTCGTCTGCAACTTTAATGTGTTTATATCATGTCTTCAAGACTTGGCTGATGAGTTCTTTGGGGATATTGTTGAAAACCTTAGTTGCCCTCTATTTTGATTTTGGAATCCCGATGGTCCTTGTTTCTGCTGCTTTTGATTCAAAAATCTTTTAGAATTTTCAGCACCATTAGGATTACTCCATTGGAAACCTAGATATTTTTGTACCATGGGACTATTAAATGGATAGTTAATTCTATAACCAATAGTATTTACCTGCTCCTCATTGTGCGCTTGACATTCATGATATAGATAATTACCTCCACAAATATCATAATTTTCAGATGAAGATGTTGATTGAGCATTTACTTGAAAATCCTCAAATTTTTGTGTTACTGTGCTTATTTGTTGCATCAATGAATTCAAAGCTTCAATCTGATTAACTCCTATTGATTTTTTAATGGTCATCCTATCAGAGGGACATTGAACAGTATTTTCTAAAGTTTCATTAAGAAATTGCATGACTTTTGTAGTGATTTTTCCCATTATGGATCCTCCTGATGCTGCATCAATTATACTTCTACCAAAGGGTGTGAGACCATGATAAAAAATGTACAAAATATCAGGATCTTAGATGCCATGGTGTGGATATTTTCTTAACATTGCTTTTAATCTTTCTTATGCCTGATAGACAAATTCGGTATCTATCTGCATAAAATAATTACTCAATTTCTTGCTTCATTTGAATTGTTTTTATAGGTGAATTTATTAAGAAATTTATAGGTCATTTGGTCCCCTGTGGTAATCGAACCTCTTGGTAAGTTTCGCAACCAAGTATTTTCTGACCTTTTAGTAAAAAAGGAAAAATCTGCAATCTTATAGCATCTGTTGTGACACCATTATACTTGCAAGTTTCAACCAACTCAATGAAATCAATAAGATGTGTATGTGGATCTTCACTTGCGTCACCAGTAAATTGACATGAATGTTGAATGGTCTGAATTAAATCTGTGCGGATTTTGATGTTATTTGCTGCTATAGCTGGTCTTCTCATACTTGATTCACCTTCAAAATGATCTGTCCTAACATAATCTCTTAGTATTCTATCATGTCGTGGTGCTACTTCATCAAACTGTTCCTCCACATGAAGTGGTGTAGGTGGGTTGTTGTTGTTGTATTTAAGCTCCTCGTCTTTTAGTTGTTTTTGGGCGAAAGATTGGGTTTTTGAAATTTGTTCTTTTCGCAACAATCTCAAGGAATTTTCAATTTCAGGATCATATTTGACTAGTTCTCTTGAAGAAGAACAGGTCATGCACTTCCTGAATTTTCAACTACAAATCAAATAAAAACAGAAACACTCAAACTAATAGTAAAACAATTATTCTGAAGTAGATACAGCCAATCCCCGGCAACGATGGCAAAAAATTGACGAGCTTCTGGCGTATGAGAACTTTTTACTCGAACTCTATCAAATAATAGTATAGAAATATGTCGAACCCACAAGGATTTGTTTATCTATTCTACAGATATTTCTTATTTTAATTACTATTTGAGAAAAGTGAGATAATTATAAAATAAAGTGGAAACAAAGCAATAGAGAAAAATATTTTTTTTCTTTTCGAGTATAAAAGATTGTTGAGATCCTGACTTGACTTAATATTTTTAATATAACAGAGATTTGTTTATTCTTCAATTTCTATATTTTTCAAAATGTATAAATGCTTCTCACGATTACATTTATATATAAGTACATATTTTGGACATTTAATTGCATTCCTTTTGAGTTATACAAATCAATTGTTAAAATAGTAATATTAAAGATCTAAAAATATTTATTTGAATTGAAACACACTTCTTTTTTATAATTAAGTCTCTTTCGGATTTCTCACTTGTCACAGTTGATTAATACACCATTTTCCCCTTTCAATTTTAAAACTAGTGTTGTATCAGATTACAATATAAAGAAGATAAATATAATTTAATTAATGTCAACACATATCAATACCACAATTAACCTTATTACTTCTTCGCCTCTTTTGATTTTAAAATTAGTAACAAGTTAAATGTGATACAAAGTAGATAGGTGTGAAATAATTAAATAACATCCAACTTTAAAACCATGTAAAAATTTAAAACTCGAAAGTTTTAGACCAAACGTGAAAATGAAGAATAAACTTCTACTATTTAGAAATATCAAGATTCTTTATTTTCACAACAAAAGAAAAGTTACTCTAGTAGAGCTAATATCACTAATAGCAGTATTCTTTTTCATTAAAAAAAATAGAAAGACATATTCACGAAGAATAATTCCCACTATTTAATTAAAATCAGGAACTACAGTAACTTCTTATTTAGTACTGAAAATAAATCGCAACCACCACCGTGGTCTATAGACAAAAAATACTGAAGTTATAGTAATAAACCGAGGAATTTATTTCAACTACAAAAGATGATCTTTCTTCAGACGATTGACACATCCTTTTATAGCCAGAAGGTGGCTTCGTCAAAACCATTTTCTCGTTGATAATAGGTTTTTGGTTGATGACATGTCTTGGTTGGCAACATGGTTTGGTTGGAAATATGTTATGACTTTTCCTTGATGTGAGCTTGTAGTAGAATTTCTTCCGTTCTTTTTCTTTGGCACTTTTTGAAATCTAGTGAGTCAGCACTTGCTCTTTTTCTTGCTACTTTTCTATGTGTTTTTCATAAAATCTATTTCGTTTCTGAACCAATTCTTTGTAGTCTTTTTTGCAAAATATGGTTAGACATAGAGAAGAAATTTGATAATTTGTGCTTTTATGAAGTAAATTATATCTTTTGAAATAAAATAAAATACACTTATCAGGCGGCGTTGAGCAGGTTCACATCCAGATCATCGGAGCGATGCCATAATTTCTTCTCAATTCTAAAGAAAAACATAAAGTTCGCGTGGACACCGAAGTGTCAGCAAGTATGGAGGGATTTGAAGCATTGCCAGTCAAAACCTTCTCTCCTTTCAAAGCCAGTGAACGGGGAGACGCTACTGATCTATCTTGCGGTTTCAGAGGTTGCGGTGAGTGCAATCCTAGTCCACGAGGACCAGGGTAAATAATATTTAATCTATTATGTAAGTCAATCACTACTTGATGCTGAAACTAGGTATCCACGCTTCGAAAAATAAGCACTCTCACTAATTATTGTAGCAAAGAAATTACGGACTTACTTTTAATGTTATCCTATATATTTTGTTACTACTTTCCCTTTGCTAAGTATACTGCACATGCCAGAACTTTCCAAGAGGTTGGCAAAGTGGGCGGTAGAATTGAGCGAGTACAATGTCACGTATCAACCTCACACAACAATCAAATCCTAAGTGTTAGCCGATTTTATGCAGATTCCAACGCTAAGTTACTTCCAGAGGGAAAAAAAAGAGGAAATGTCGGCAAACGGTCCAATTTCTCTACCCAAATGGAGCTTCAAATGTTAAAAGGGACCGGAATTGGGCTAGTATTGGTAGCCTAACATATGAAAGGATGTGACACTCTATAAAGTTGCATTCTAGTACTAACAATGAGTCAGAGTATGAGGTCGTTATTGCAGGTCTTGAACTAGCAAAGGAGCTAGGGGTTGAGAGAATAGAGGTCAAAAGTGTCTCTCATTTGGTAATAAACAAAATACTCGAGGACTATACAGCCCGAGAGCATTGGATGTAGTAGCTCCTCGCTAAAGTAAAGACAATGCTAACCCGATTTCAGGAGTGGAAAGCTCTAATGATCCCACGAGAGGAAAATGGCTAAGCGGACGCTTTGGCCAAACTCGGTTCTGCTGCCGAAGTAACGGAGTCTGGGAGAGTTTGGTAATTCACCTCTCCAGCTCCGCGATTGATCATATATGGCATGAGGTAAATACTGTGCATCTCACTTGGGATTGGCGCGACAAGTTTGGTTCCTACTTATAGAGGAAAAGTTTACCCGATGACAAAAAGGAGGCGCGGAAACTAAGAGTTCAAGTTACTTATTATTCCCTAATCAATGGGAAACATTATAGGAAGATGTACCACGACCCGTTGGCAAAGTGTTTGGAATATTTGTGGGAAGCGCATCAATAAAAGTATGGAAATCACTCTGTGAACAAGTCGCTAGCTTGGAAACTACTCAAGGCAGGATACTTTTAGCCGGACATAAGAAGGCATGCCAGAGCATTTGTTAAAAAATGCGACAAATGCCAAATCATGCTCATATGCTTCAACAGTAAGCAGAGTCTCCATGTTTAGTCTTGTCTTCGTGGCCTTTCATAAAATGGGGGATGGAAATCGTGCGATCTCACCCAACGACACCCGGAAAGATAAGATATTTGGTTATATTAAGCGGCTATATTTTAAGTGGATTGAATCAAGTGCCTTCTCCAAAGTTAGAGAAAGAGAAGTCATTGATTTCATTTGGAAGAATATCATTTTCCATTTCGGAGTCCCAAAGAAAATTACGCATGACAACGAATCCCAATTCATAGGATCTAAGATCACTAATTTCTTTGGGAAATGGCGAATAAAAAGAGTAGTATCATCAATGTATCACCCAAGGGCTTTTGGTCAAGCTGAGTATTCAAATAGAGTTATACTTGCAAATTTGAGGAAAATGCTTGAAGAATCAAAGGGTAAATGTCCAGAAGAACTTCCCGAAGTACTTTGGGGTTACAAAAAAATGGAGAAGAATAGCACCCAAGGAAAAAGCACATTTTTCTCTCATCTATGGGATGGATGCTTTGATTCCCGTAGAAGTTAGCGTACCAATTCTGCGACATGCCCACATCTCCGTTGAGTCAAATAAAGAATCTATGAGAATGGAATTGGACTTGTTGGAAGGATAGAGAGAGTTAGCTTTTATTCGAATGCGGCCTAGAAGCAGCAAATAGGAAGTTACTTGAATTAGAAGGCCAAGGATAGGAGTTTCAAGGTTGGGGATTATGTTCTCAATGTAGTTACACAAACAACTAAGGAACTCAATGCCGGAAAGCTTGGGGCTAACTGAGAAGGTCCGTACACGGTTGCCAAGGTAGTTGGAATAGGGACTATCAGCTGTAGACATTGGATTTGAAGCTACTACTAACAAATTGGAACATCTCCAATTTGAAGAGATATTACTCATAAATGGATGGTACCTCGCTTCTCTTATTTAATTATTATGATTCTTATGATTACACTAACATTTTTAAATGATGGTCCTAGCTACCAGTATGATAACAATATTCACCCATGGCAAATAATTGAGCCTCAAATCACTTCGATACATGGGTCTAATAGTCTAACATAAGCTCTAACATAAGCTCTAACATTGTCTGTTTATGCTTAAAATCGGTCACCTATGTTAAACAATTAATTTAGCATGAGGTCAGAAGCAATACAATAAATACGATGGAAAAGTAAATAAGTAAAGAGAGAAAATAATGAACAAGAAAAGTAAAGTAGTCTTATTCCTTGAGAATAGCCGGATTCTGTGGTGAATCGCCTTGTTGTACAATACAATATAAGGAGGGGTATTTATAGTAGTGGATAGCCTGTCCTAATTAAGGTAAAATACAAAGACTAGTAAGGCCATGAGCCTCTAACTCAAGGCGGTGGTGTATACGAAACCTAACTAGGAGATTGTAACCCTAAAGCGGCAGAATGTATGCCCTTCGTCCTACGCCCGTACCACCTGAACGGTCGTAACTAGTAGAACAGGCGTGTATCCTTTGCGCCCGGTGACTTGTAAGATAAGCCTAGTCTCGCCAGCTGGACTCGTATCCTCGCAATAATAATTGGCGTATTTTTGCCCATACAGTCAGTCCCCTCACTTGCTGAGTGCTGATGCAAGCGGTCAGGAAGCGAAAGCAGTGTGAAAGACGGATGTGAAAAGATATCTTTGACTTCCTTGAGATTCGCAGTCTCTTTGACCAAGATGATGCTGATTTCTTCGAGAACTCTGCGTGTTTTCATATGATTGGTTGATACCGATTCCATGAACCTTTGCAAGAATCACCATTAACTGCTCTGAATCATTTTATATATCCATCAATAATGACGCTCGTTCCTTTCAAGTATTATCCTTATCCCTTTTCTGCCTACAGTTAAAAAATCACAAAATCCTCTTCAAAAAATACTTCACTTCTTCAAGAATTTCCTATGATAGTGAGAAACTTCTCTTTCTTCAAAAATGCTTGCCCTCGATCCTAGTTTGATATTCCTAGAGATTCTTCATCATTCTGAATGGATGATGCATTAGGAAACTATAGGAGAAAACTCATATGCAGTTACCTTCTGTTCTTTCTTCATCCGCAAAGGAACGATTGAAGTCCCCCGTGTAATGAAATTTGACCGGGATTCTAATGATGATGTTCTTCGGAATATCCTCATTGCGGCAGACACATTGATTTTGGTTTGTTCGTCTTCATGCGTGGCAATTGCTGTGATATTCTTCTTGTTATGTGTCGTGCGACTACAAAGGAATGCCAACCCATTCAGGCTTCTTCTAGTCGTTCATCTATTTGTTGCATGGGAACATATCCCGAACGAGACTTCATTTGAACTAGGAATGCGTCCCTTGGATATCCTCTCCTTCTTCGAGCGGTTAACGCCCAAGAGCATTCTCCATACCAATAGCGTTTAGGGTAGTTGTATAGCTCTGCCCTGTTCCTCGGTTTTGGGGTTTGCATAAGCTTCCAATTATTCGAGGAAGAGAGAGTATAAGGTGTTTTCAAGATTCACGGGGGTTTCTTTTTGGACTATTTCCAAGTTAAGTCTTCGGTGCATGTTCTGCTGCCTCAGCCTTTCTACTGAGGGATTCCTCAGTTGGGCTAATTTTCCCAATTCCCGTGGTGCAGTGTCACAAATATGTTGATGCTTGGATATCAACTTGGAAATTTTGCCTCCTTGTTGCCGAGAGAGACTTCCATGCAAGAGTTACAATCCAGACGAATATTCTCTGGCCATGCAAATTTGAAGTAATTTGCGAATTCAGTCTTCCCTTTCCTTTGTTTTTTCTACAATTATTATGAACAAATATTATATTTAAGAAGAACTAATCGTATATTATAAGCCTACGAGCTCTTTGTTATTAATGAAATAGTCGTTCATCAATAGTTTTATACGTACTTGTGTAATTACATGTGGTGTAATGTGTAGTCAAGCAGCATGTTTTGTGTGCCATTCTGGGCTAATGCACCTAAAGATTAGATGGCTTTCGGTCGTCCCGAATGTCCTGATGTTTAGAACGTTTATCAGTGAGTCTGCTCGGGCAATTACGTCCATTTTGCACCAATGGTTGGTGGCTTATGTTGCATCTGTTGGAGATGGCTGTTTGCACCCACAATGGGACGACTTTAGCTCGTGTGATAACGAGCACTTTTGCATCCGACGTTGAACGTCTCTACTTAGTTACTCGAGTATTTTAAGACTTTCTGGCACTATGTGAACGGGTGTCCCCATTGTCATGTAGGTGCAGTTTTTGAATTAACGAGTTCAACGTACGAGTAGTGCCTGGTGGCTGAGCTAGGATATGAATTGTTGGATCGTGGATGGATCTGAATAAAATAAGTAAAACTGACTAAAATAATAGTTTTACTGATGAATAAGGCGCGAAGCCTTGCAAACATAAAGAACAGGGCTGTGTGCCTGTTGTAAGTAATGAAAATAGAAGAAAATAGGAAAGGAGAAAATATATATCTCGAGTATATGGGCTTAACTGAGCCTTTCAAGAGTAGTACTTCTTTAGCCATGTGATGTTCCAGTTATTTGGAATGGCTGTTCATTCCATGTCTTCAAGAACATACGCACCTTTTCCGGCTATGCTTCAAACTTTGTACGGTCCTTTCCAATTTGGGGCGAGTTTACCTGCACCAGCCTGCTTGGTGTTCTAAGTAACTTTGCGAAGGACAAGGTCCCATATGTTGAAGGACTGTGGATTAGCCCTCGCGTTGTAATACTGCTCCACTCGCTGCTTCTGGGCTGCGAGGCGTATGGCCGCTATTTCTCACCGTTCTTCCAAAGTATCAAGGGAGGCTTTCAAAGCTTCGTCGTTGGATTCTTCCATCGCAAATGACCGCCTCAAACTAGATTCACCAATCTCTAGGGGAATCATCGCTTATTTTCCGTATGTCAATGAAAATAGAGTTTCTCTAGTGTTGGCTTTGGATGTAGTACGGTAGGCCCATAGGACTCCTGACAGTCCTTCTGGCCACTTTCCTTTATTCTCCTCTATTTTCCTGTTTGTAGATTCTGCTTGATCATTGGCCAAAGGATGATTGGGCGTAGAGGTTATTCTCTTTATCTCCGATTCCTTTAGGAAAGTAGTGATTTTGTCACCTATGAACTGAGGACCATTGTCGCAAATGATTTCTGCCGGAATGACGAAATCGCACATAATGTTCTTCCATATAAAATCTATCACCTCCTACTCCCGGACCCGCGCATAGGCTGCTGCTTCGACCCATTTTGTGAAATAATCCGTCATGATGAGTAGAAATTTGACACCGCCGGGTGCTTTAGGCATGGGTCCTATGATGTCCAACCCCCATTTCATGAAAAGCTAAGGGGCTATTACTGAGTGTAATAACTCTGTCGGCTGATGAAATACATGGGAGAATCTCTGGCAACTATCGCACGCCCGGGCAAACTTGTTTGCGTCGTCTCCATTCGAGGCGAGAAATAGCCTGCCCCGATTAACTTGCGAGCTAGAGATCGCCCACCGGAGTGGTTTCCACATTGCCTTTCGTGGATTTCCCTGAGTGCATAATCTACTTGAGAGGGTCACAAACATTTAGCTAGAGGTCCGCTAAACATTAGCCGGTACAACTCACCGTTAATTAAGCAATAGCGGGCCGCTTGGGCTCTCAAGCTTCTGCTCTCTTTTCTGTCTGCTGGAAGTGCTCCCTTGTCCAGGTACTTAATGGTCGGATGTCGCCAGTCCCACAATGATCCTACTGCGTTGACCTCGTGGCGTTTGACATCCGCGTAAGTTAATTCAATGGTGAAAGTCGGGTTGTATGCGTTCATGTCTGCAGTGGCTGCTAGACTGGCTAGGGCATCACCCTCTACGTTCTCTTCTCTCGGTATCTGATTGATCGTCCATTCTTGATCTTAAACCACTTCTCTACTCTGGCCAAGTATTCCTGCATGCGGGCATCCTTGGCAGTGTAAGCCTCGGTTACCTGATTGACTATGGGCTAAAAGTTGCAATTGACATTAATCTCCCTAGCCCCAATATGTATGCTAATTCTAGATCTTGAATTACTGCTTCATATTCAGCCTCGTCGTTCGTCATCTGTGAATAGCTAATAACTTTCCTGAATACACTCTTTATTGGGGATTTGATCAGTAAACCAAGCCCGGTCCCTTTTACATTTCAGGCCCCGTCGGTTTGGATCACCCATTCTCCAAGGCTAATTCCCTCTATCATTTTGCGCTCCGTCTCAGCTCCCGGCATCAAGTCGGTAATGAATTCGGCGACAAAGTCCACAAGCACCTGTGACTTGATGGTCGTATAAGGCTGATAAATGATGTCGTACTCACCGAGCTCGACGCCCCACTTTGCCAACCTGCCCGACAACTCGGGTTTGTGCAAAATAGTCCACAAGGGGAAAGAGGAAACCACGATAATGGTGTGACTTTAAAAATATGTCTGTAGCTTCCTTGCAGCCATGACTAAGGCAAGTACGAGTTTCTCCAGGTGTTGATACCTAGTTTCTGCGTCTAAAAGAGACTTGCTGACATATTATACTGGTGATTTCACCCCCTTCTCTTCTCGTACAAAAACAGTGCTGACAACAACTCTGGATACTGCAAGGTACAACATTAACGGTTCTCCCTCGCGTGGCTTAGTTAGCAACGGGGGATTTGCCAAATATTGCTTCAGTTCCCGAAGCGCCTTGCTACACTGCTTTGTCCATTCGAAGCTTTTATTTTTCTTCAATATGTTGAAAAGCTGGTGACATTTTTTTGACGACCATGAGATGAACCAGCCGAGTGCTGCAATTTGGCCGTTTAGCATTTTAACTTTGACCTCATTTTTCAGGATCTCTGGTATAGCCTCGATTGTTTCGGTCTTCACGGGGTTCACTTCTATTCCCCTGTTAGAAACAATGAACCCAAGGAACATCCTGGAGGACACACCGAAGGCACACTTCTCTGGGTTGAGCTTCATTCCAAAATTGTCCGGGATATCGAACGTTATCTCTAGATGGCCAATGTGATCCTTGGCGAATTCTGATTTGACCAGCATATCATCTATGTAAACCTCCATAGTGTTACCAATGTGCTCCTTGAACACCAGGTTTACTAATCTCTGGTAAGTTGCTCCTGCATTTTTCAATCCAAAAGGCATTACCCTGTAACATAAGTCCTCCTATCCGTGATGAAATAAGTCTTTTCTTGATCATCTGGGTTCATGAGGATCTAATTATATCCTTAGTAAGCGTCCATAAAACTTAAAGCTTCATGTCCTGCCGTTGAATCGATGAGTTGGTCGATGTTGGGCTGTGGGAAGGAATCCTTCAGGCACGCTTTGTTCAGATATGTGAAGTCGATACACATCCTCTACTTCCAATTCTTCTTAGGGACTATTACTACATTGGTATGCCAATCGGGATATTGCACCTCGCGAATGGAACCATTGTTTAGTAGGTTTTTGACCTCCTCATGGACCGCCAACCCCTTTTTACGACTGATCGGTCGCTTCTTCTGCTTGACTGGCTTGAAGTTAGGGTGACATTCAGATTATGCGTGATAACACTTGTTGATATTCCTGGCATATCGGTATGTGTCCAGGCGAAGGCGCCTGACCGAACATGCAGAAAGTTAACGTATTCTTGCTTAGCTTCGGATTAGAGCTTGGCCCCTACATAGAATTTCTTATCCGGAACCTTCTCGTCGAAGATCAATAGGTCAAGGTCATCAACTGTAGCTTTGGCGAGCTTGTCTTCCTCCTCCGAGTCAAAAGGTGCGATGGCTGGCTCTTGAGACCTAGCTACTTCTTGGACTCAAAACCCGAGAGGTACACTGGTGACCAGATCGGGAGCAAGCAATTTATCTAGCTTCTTCTTCTTCTTTTTCTTCTTCTTCTTCTTCTTCTTCCTCTTCTTCTTCTTTTTCTTCTTCTTCTTCTTCTTCTTCTGCTTTTTCGTCTCCTTTTTGGCGGTGTCTATCATTGCGGTAACATAACAGCTTAGGAATAGCTTATGTTCCCCTTGAATTTCTTCCATCCCCAAGGAGTCGAGTATTTAAGGATTTGGTGAAGCATAGACGGCACTGCGCGTAGTTTGTGAATCCAAGACCTCCTAAGAAAAATGCTATACAAGAGGTCGCATGTCATTACTTGGAAGGACGCCACCCGGGTTGCTTCTAGAAGGTGTGCTTGAAGGAGTATCTCTTCTACAGACTTCTCACTGGAGCTGTTAAAGCTGGTTATGGTGTATAGACTGGGAATTACCTGATCTTTAAACTCCATCTGGCGAAAAACCTGTTAATGAATAATGTTGACCGCGCTACCAGGATCTACCAACACACACTTGACTTGAGCATCATGTACCTGCAAGGTGATTACCAAATCATCATAGTGAGGATGATGAACTTGTCGCGAATCCTTGTCATCAAACTCGATTGTGTTTATACGTTGCTTCTTGGCTATCTCTTGGTAAGCCTCGTAGACCATGATGGCTCTGGTCCTAGTACTTCCGAATCCGAGCCCCCCTAAGATGGTATTGATAAACTTTTGGACCTCCGGCTTTGCTCCATGAGAGATAGGAGGAGGCGTGGTACATGATACGAGGCTAGATATTACTATATTTCCTATACTTTTGCCTCGTATTCATGCTTCTACTTGTCATATTTGTTAGCACTTTGAGTTAAATTTCTCTCATTTGGTGTGTTTCATGTTATAGAAATTATGTTGATGAGATGAAGCGTTCGTGGAGTAAATTTTAGTGAAAACAAGGGTGTCGAAGTCTGAGTGGAAGCCCGAAACTTGACCGGGAACCAAGGTGTGGAGGAAAAATAAAGAAAAATTTGAGAAGCAGTAAATTAAGCCTGTTGCGCCGCACCAGGCGTTGCGCTGTGCGATGAAACAGGGGCGATATTTAGAGAATTTTAAAATCCTGCAGAAATTGGACTACACCACCGCACTGCGCGGCGCCTTAGGCTTAAAATCCTGACATTCTCAATTTGACTTTATTTTGGATTCTCGACTTGTGTGGGTCTATGGGGATGACATAAGAGCCTTACAACACGTCCCAAAACATATCTTTTGACCTGGGAATGAGCAAAAGGAGGCTAGAGCTTTAGAGATTTCAAGAACACCAGAGTTTTTTCTAAATTCTTCCTTTCTCTTTGTAATTTATTCATTCATGAATTATATTGACATGCTTATGATGAACATGAGATGCTAAATTACCAATTCTAGGGTTGATTGAACCACTCCAATACTCTTGTGTTATGAATTATTGCTTTAAACTTGTTAACCTTTCTATCTTAGTGTTTGTGATTTGTATGCTATTGATTGGTAGAGCTCCTAATTGATTGTGCCCTTTATTCTTGTGCATCTAGGGATAGATTCATGAGTTAGGGTTAAACACTTAGGAATATTTCAACCTAAAACAAAGGCGTTACTTAGGTTGTCAAAAAGGTGATTTGTGACCATTGACCCCGATTGTGAACCACACTTGTAGTCCTACATATCTTCATTAATCAATTGGGAAATTAGTTAGTGAAAGTTACAATTATTACACGGGAGTGAATAGTTGTGAATTTAGAGCAAGTGTTCAATAGGAAGAAGCAAGTGAATCCATTAATGCACTGTTCTAACATGTGAGTAGGAGTTGGGTAGATCAATCCTAGGCTTCTAAATCCTTGATCTAATCTATTTCTTGCTACTTTGCTATTTACTTTATGTTAATTAGTTGTTACATTGAAACAATAATATAAATATAAACTTTCGAAGTTATTGATTTAATAAGCTAGTTAGATTAGCAACTAGATTTCGAGTGTTCTCTGTGGGATTCGACCTCGGGACTTTAAGTACCGAGCTATATTTGCTGCGACCGCTTAGTCCCTTTTATAGGGATTAGTTAAGCGTGATCAAACTTTGGCGCTGTTGCCGGGGAATACGGTGTTATTTAGTTGTTAAGATATCTATTTTATTTTTCTATTAACTTCACTCTTGTCATCTTGATCTCGTTTCTTTGGTGTTTACAATTGAAATTTCAGATCGCGAAGAATCAGGATGGCTTAAGATTTGGCTCTTAATGCTTTCGCACCACCTGTGGCTGAGAATCTGGCGTCTGCTACTCTGCTTCCAACATTCGAGGTAAATTTATTTTACATTACCCAGACAATAGTGGCTTTGCTTGCTAATGCTGGTTTATTTGCAGGTAGAACTACCGATGATCCTCAAAAGCACTTGAAAAAGTTCAGAAGGATTTGTGAAACTCAAAAATAGGCTCGAGTGCCAGCAGAGGTTGTGAAATTGATGTTGTTCTCGTTCTCGCTAATGGAAGATGCCAGTGATTGGTTGGACTCGTTGCCAGTTAATTCTAGTACGTCATGGGATGACTTGGTGATAATGTTCATGAAGAAGTTCTTTCCACCCAATAAGATTGCCAGGCTAGTTGACGAGATACTTATGTTCAGGCAGGCCTCGCTAGAGATTTTGCCAGAAGCTTGGGAGAGATTTAAAAGTTATTTGAGAAAGTGTCCTCATTATGGTATTCCTGACCAAATGCTGGGGCAAAGGATCTACATGGGCATGGGAGATCAAATTAAGGGCACTTTGGATGCAGCAGCTGGTGGAGCATTTTTGAGTAAAATATTTGCTGAAGCGAAAGCCCTGCTTGATGTTATGCTCAAAACTCAGGCTGGCTTAGAAGAGATGCATCTGCTATCCCTAGGTACGGGGGCTTTAGCTATTGGTACTACTTCTGCAATGGAAGAACAAATGTCAAAGTTGCAGACTACACTTGATGTTGTGTCAAAACAACTAAACGAGAAGATGCTGAAACTTGTTAACCAAGTGGACTCACGGGCTCAGACTCAAGTCCTCGATCCTAGTAATTTTTCTGATGCTCATTTGCTTGCGGGTACTGAAGATGTGAACTTCGTGAATTATGGGCAGCGCCAGCAATATAATCAACAGGGTCAATTTAGGCCAGTGCAACAATAAGCAACTTTACCCCTGTAGCAGGTGAAGGATATAGCTGAGATTAAGACTATGGTCCATGCTATGAAGGGATTTAATAAGAATCTTCAAAACTAAGTTGCAGCACATGACACTGCTATAAAGGGTATAGAGACCAAGTTGGGACAATTGTCCCATGCTTTACGTAATAGACCTCAAGGTGCTTTGCCGGGCGACACTCTGGTGAATCCTAAGGATCCAAATCCTTGTCAACTGATGGAAGTCACTTTGAGGAATGGAAGAGACTTAGACAAGAAGCAAGAATTAGCTATAGGAGCACTACCTACCATGCCAAACATTGAGCCTGCTGATGACTCTGCCGAACTGGCTGGCAATGATCATGATGAGAAAGAGACCACTAAAAACCTGTCCCTGGTACTGAGAAGGTAATTGCTAAAGAACCTAATATAGAAGCCAAGAGGGTCGTTGAACAAGGTAAAGTGTCAAAGGAGCAGAACTCCAAGGCAAAAACACAACCACCTCCTTTTCCTCAAAGATTGGCAAAGCAACAAAAAGGTTTAAAATTTAATAAGCTTTTCGATTTGTTGAAACAATTGAAGCTTAGTATGCCTTTCA
This sequence comes from Petunia x hybrida, assembly GCA_037355625.1. Taxonomy (NCBI): domain Eukaryota; kingdom Viridiplantae; phylum Streptophyta; class Magnoliopsida; order Solanales; family Solanaceae; genus Petunia; species Petunia x hybrida. The sequence goes on from JBBBVM010000783.1 coordinate 178,908, forward strand.
TGGAAGTTATGCGAGAGGTCCTTGGATATGCTAAATTGTTAAAAGACCTTCTGTCTAAGAAGGTTGACTTTAATGAGGTAGAGATGGTCGAGTTGAATAAGGTGTGTAGTGTTGTCATCACAAAACCTGTAGCTAAAAAGAAGCAAGATCCTAGTAGTTTTACAGTCCCCTGCTCTATTGGTGATCTCACAATAGGTAAGGCTTTGTGTGATTCTGGTGCAAGCATTAATCTGATGCCGCTGAAAGTATACAATAAGCTGGGTCTGACTGGTCTAAGAGAGACTTCAATGCGAATCCAGTTGGAAGATATGAGGCAAAAGCACCCTATTGGAATAGTTGAGTATGTACTTGTGCATGTGGGTAGTTTTATGTTTCTAGTAGATTTTGTATTTCTTGACTGCCCCGTTGATAAAGATGTTCCAATTATCTTAGGCCGTCCATTCTTGGCTACTGGTAGAGCAGTAATTGATGTTGATAAGGGAAAGATGACCTTGAAGCTGTATGATGAAGAAATAGCTGTTGATATTGGCAAAATACTGAAGGGACATTGTGATGATGTGAATTGTTCGTGTGTGCATACATGCGAGCCTGGATGAGCCATGGGTTGAGCTGATTAAGTCATGCCACGACTATAACTAAGGCGCTTCTCGGGAGTCAACCCGTGATTGTAATTGTATAAAAATAATAAAAAGAAAAAAAAGTTGAAAAAAAACCAAAAAAAAAAATAATAATAATGTTATCTTTCGAAGGATATTACTTGGTGAGTTTCTTTGTTTTGCAGGTTTTGACTGGTTTGAAGTCCTAGTGTGGGGTGCTTGCAACCGCATACAATTGGTTGAGGAGGTGCTGCTTGAGGGAAGTCTGAGTACCTCGTGCCCTAAGGAAGCTCACAATGATCTTCTTCGAGCTTAGAGCACCAGGGAGTTTCTTTATCACCCTTAGTTTTATTTTTAATGCATTGAGGGCAATGCATGATTTTAGGTGGGGTGGGGGATTCTTCTTATTTGTATTAATAATCCCCTTTGGGTTTTCTTTGTGCATCGGTTCTTTTCCAAAGGAGGTAGTTTGAACTGGGTATAGGTAGATTTTTTTTTTTTTTTAGGATTAGAGTGTAGTAACTGGATGAGATAGTTTTGGCTACACTTTGACTAGTTTTATATAGATACTTAATTTGGGGTATGTGAACTTCATGGATATATTCTTTCATAATCTGCTTGCCTTGAGAAACGTTGAGTGCATTCGTTAAAGTCTATGATCATGATGTTGACTCTAGATTTGCTTGAGAGTTTCCTTGTATTTTCTTTGTTTAAGAGAGAGAATTGAGCCGTTTTGAGTAGGTTATGTGCCATGTGTGAGTGAGGTTTTGTTTTCTCCATGTTTAATACTTGATGTCCAGAACTTGCCCGGTGTGTGTGCAAAGCGTAATGAGAAGTTTGCTCGGTTAGGAAGTTATATAGGCATTCCTTTCATACCCAATTTATTTGAAGCTTCAGAATTAGATGTTTACCAGTGAAACTTTGACCCTAACTAACCCTTTTGAGCCTGTAGCCTTTTCTTTGATAGCCATTGAGATTTTTATTTCTTGTGCTAAATACATGCGAGTTGTACTTGTGGTGTCATGAGTCTAAAAGGCTAGTTAATGAAGTGGAAAATTGTGGTTGTAGGAGAAATATAAAAGGTGCTTTAGGTGGAGGCTATGTGGAGGGATTTACTAAAGGAGAAAGAAAAAACGAAAGTGAAATCTTAAAATATTGTGCAATAGCTGAGATATGAAAAAAAAATCATTGTTCGAAAGAAAGAAGAAAAAAAGAATAGTCCCTATCATTAGCCCCTACTTTGGTTAAAGAAGAAGGTTAGTAAAAGTTGACTCTATGTTGGTACAAGAAAGATTGGTTAGGAGGAAAATACTTGAATAAATTGTGGTGTATTAAATTGCTTGGGGTGGTTAGTCACTATTACCTAAATATATCATACCCGTCCCATTGCCTACATTACAACCTAAAGAAGTCCTAATTGATCTTAGCCGAGTAGATGGACATTAGTCGAGTCCTACACTAAGGGCAAGCTTATGGTACATCTTGTGTTGCATGTGAGTTCTTTTCTGAGAGTGAGTTTTTTATCTATATGTGAACTTTTTGTTCATGATCATTCTCTTGTGTGAATTCTTTCTCTAATATTTTATTTGATTGTGAGGGCACATGATTTACAAGAAGCGAGCTCTTTTATTAGTCTCTTGGATAGAATTAGTATTTGCATGACTTATTGGGTGAGTCTGGAGTTGATGTGGGATTGAGAGGTTGATTTGATGCACCTGATTGTTTTTAAATATTCTTGGCATAGATTTCGTGAGAATAAAACATGATTAGTGCATATGCAACTGATTAAGTGCCTATATAAACCCAAGTCATTATGTGAGTGGATTTGATGTGTCTTGAGTTCAAGGTATAAGTTGCTCGAGGATGAGCAAAGGTTTAAGTGTGGGGTGTTGATACGTGGCTAGATATTACTATTTTCCCTATACTTTCACCTTGTATTCATGCTTCTACTTGTCATATTTGTTAGCACTTTGAGTTAAATTTCTCTCATTTGGTGTGTTTCATGTTGTAGGAAATATGTTGATGATATGATCGTGGAGCAAAGTTTAGTAAAAACAAGGGTATCGAAGTCTGAGTAGAAGCCCGAGACTTGACCGGGAACCAAGGTATGGAGGAAAAACAAAGAAAAATTTGAGAAGCAGTAAATTAAGCTTGTTGCGCCGCACTAGGAGTTGCGCTGTGCGATGCAACAATGGCGATATTCAGACAACGTGAAATTTTGAAATCCTGCAGAAATTGGCGTACGGCAGCGCAGCGCCGTAGGCTTAAAATCCTGACATTCTCAATCCGAATTTATTTTGAATTCCTGACTTGTGTAGGTCTATGGGGACGACATAAAAGCCCTAAAATACATCCCAAAACATATCTTTTGACCTGGGAATTAGAAAAAGCAGGCTAGAGCTTTGGAGACTTCAAGAACACAATAGTTTTTCCTAAATTCTTCCTTTCTTTTGTAATTTTTGAATTATCTTGACATGCTTATGATGAACATGAGTGGCTAAATTACCCATTATAGGGTTGATTGAACCACTCCATTACTCTTGTGATATGAATTATTGCTTTAATGAATGAAACTTGTTAACCTTCCTAAGTATTTATGATTTGTATGCTATTGATTGGTAGAGCTCCCAATTGATTGTGCCTTTTATTCTCGTGCATCTAGGGATAGATTCATGAGTTAGGGTTAGACACTTATGAATATTTCAACCTAAAACAAAGGCGTTACTTAGGTTGTCAAAAAGGTGATTTGTGACCATTGACCCCGATTGTGAACCACACTTGTAGTCCTACATATCTTCATTAATTAATTGGGAAATTGGTTAGTGAAAGTTACAATTATTACACGGGAGTGAATAGTTGTGAATTTGGAGCAAGTGTTCAATAGGAAGAAGCAAGTTGAATCTATTAATGCATTGTTCTAACACATGAGTAGGAGTTGGGTAGATCAATCCTAGGCTTCTAAATCCTTGATCTAATCTATTTCTTGCTACTTTGCTATTTACTTTATGTTAATTAGTTGTTACATTGAAACCATTATAAAAATATAAACTTTCAAAGTTAATTGATTAGATAAGTTAGTTAGATTAGCTACTAGATTTCGAGTATTCTCTGTGAGATTCGACCTCGGGACTTTAAGTACCGAGCTATATTTGCTGCGACCTCTTAGACCTTTTTATAGAGCGTAGTTGGGCATGATCAGTACACCGGTAGGGCTTTAACCATAATGATAGATAACCGCGTTTGATCTTAGATAGTCGCTCACAGTTTCAGTTGTATTAACCAAGTTATGAATTATTTGTTAGATCTCGTTATCAGTATCTCATATGGCGTGGTTGTCGTTGCTTGACATAATTGCGTCTTTTCCTTTGTAGAATACCTACAATTGCCTGGGCTCTACGGTGGACGCCATACTGTTTATGCCTAAAATCGACCACCTAGGTTAAACAATTAATTTAGAATGAAGTCACAAGAAATACAGTAAATACGATGGAAAAGTAGATAAGTAAAGAGAGAAAATAATGAACAAGAAAAGTAAAGTTGTCTTATTCCTTGAGAATAGCCAGATTCTTTTGTGGATCGCCTTGTTGTACAATACAATGTAAGGAGGGGTATTTATAGTAGTGCATACCCTATCCTAATTAAGTTAAAATACAAAGACTAATAAGGCCATGGGCCTATAACTCAAGGCGGTTGTGTATACGAAACCCTAACTAGGAGACTGTAAACTTAAGACGACAGGATGTATGCCCTTCGTCCAATGCCCGTACCGCCTGAACGGTCGTAACTCGTAGAACAGGTGTGTATCCTTTGTGCCTGCTAACTTGTAAGATACGCCTAGTCTCGCCAGTTGGACTCGTATCCTCGTAATAATAGGTGGCGTATTTTTGCCCACATTGTCGTCATATTATAAGTTATAAACTCCCTCATACTTTTTGTCTGCCTTATTCAGGAAATGAGAGAAGCAAGTCACTAGTGCTTGGATCCTCAAAATTTACACCCAAACACTAGGGGATGAAGAAGATAGTGAGAAGTCAAACACTGTGCAATGAGACATTTTCAAGACGCACAATTTTTTAAATCAAGGCCTACCCGACGAAGGACCCTGAAGATAAATATGGAAACATTGAGTCATCTAAACCCGGGGATTGTTGTTGAATGTAATGAGTGCCCATTAACAACAACTTCTCAGCTAAGCCTAAGTCTTCATTACAACTAGGTCTTGAATGTAATAATTGGCCACATACGACCTATTATCTTTTGAAGTGAAAAATATTCTGTAAGTCCTTATTACGACTTTGTACACTCTAATACTCGACTTTCCAAAGTTAGATTGCATAGTTAAAAGCTTTGATATTTTGTGCATTTGATATGCTTCAATAAACAAGCAAAGCACCGAATAGAATGCCACAATATAAGAATGAGACATATTTCTTTACTCTCATCGACCTAGCACATGGGCCCGTATAATATAGATCCGAATATGGATCCCTACTGTTCTAAGTTCGACGAAATGTGACTTCAAAATGCATGAAGTGTTTTTGTGATATACGTCCAAACGAGACAAGGCACTAAGCATTAAAACAAATACTTGCAAAAATTTACAAGTAGTATTAAAATGGCTTTTCATTAAGCTAACTGCTCAAAACCCACAAAGTATATTTACAAGTGGCCGCACACAGCCATAGACAAAAATAACAAAACTATAGATATAGGATAATGAGGGAGCAGATGTATTCAGAGTAGGAGCATCATGAGAATAAAAATGGAAGGTAGTGGCCTAGAAAAAGACGGAGCTGAATGGATACCGTCATTGGATCTGCGGAAGCTGCCAAACCTCCTTCATTTTCATCCTCGGAGGCTTCTTCTTCACGTTCCTCTTCTTCATCTTCCTCCTCTTCGGAGTTGTCACTTGGAAGAAGGCAAGCCACGACCTTACGAGCTTGGGCAGCACAAGCTTCTGCCTCAATTATAGTGAGGGAAGGTCCAATACCCCAAAGTGAAACTCGTGAAGCAAGTTCAAGTGGGTTTTAGTGGCCACCCAATTTCTATCTATGAAGGATTTCTTCTTTTTTACCTCTAATTTCTTGATAAGGCCATCTCGCTCTTCCCGTAAGTGCTCCACCTCAATTTTGTCGGAAGGTACTGGTCGTGACTATTCCTCTGATTCCTTGACCTTTTGCTCTTGAAAGGCACACGCTGAGATAGCTCTGTTGAGGTCCAAAGTCAACTTCACCAATTCGGAGTCTTTTCGTTCAAATGCGGCTTTAAGCTCCCGAAGGTCCTTTGTTGCCTTGGACATCTCCGTAGCACACTCCTTGTCTTTTGCAGCAAACTCCATTATCAGGTTATCGGAAGCGTCTGTCACGACGCTGAGTTGCACGAGCGTGTTATTGTACATTTTCTTCATCTCCTCAAGCTGCTCTGTTAGGGAGTACGTTAGCTCCAAAATTTGAGTCGTCTGATTCTTGGCTCGATTTAGGCATCCATTGACATCATCATGCCTTACAAAAGAGGACACATCAGTAACAAGGATTAACTGATACTTAGAATTGCTTTGTCGGGTCAAATAACAAGTTTACTCGAACACAAGATAGAGATTATGGCTCATCACCCCTAATTCGGGGTACGTATCCAACCGAGCCCTTTTGACGGGGCCTATTAAATCATAAAAGTATGTTGCGGCATGCCTAGGGGATTCCAGGAGATCTACCTTCTTTGGGATAAAGATTGTGATTCAAAGTCTCAGAGGATGATCCTGCCGTCATCGCCTCCTTAGCAACTGGAACAGCCTTCCCCTCACGCTTCGTTGGCAGGAAAATATCCCTCATGGCCTCTGCATCGACTGTTAAAAGGCATGAGTCAACCACCACGGGATTTTTTTCCTTCGAAGCATGTTCTACGCCTTTAGACTAGGGGTGCACATTTGGTATTTCTGTACGATTTCTCAAATTTCGATTCGGTATTTTGTTATTCGATTTCCAAGAGGTACATACTAAATACCATACCAAACTACTTCGATACAATTCTTTGTATTTCAGTTTGGTTTTATTCGGTGCCGTATTTTTGGTATTGCGCTATACCAAATGATGATACTTTATGAACGTTAATCTAGAATTTCTTCAAGAAACTGTCAAACCACCTTTTAGGGGCATCTGGATGAATGCCAAAATATGAGCCATAAATATTTTATCACTAGTTGCAACAATGCTTTCAAGAGAATATTCTTATGGACACCAATCATGTTCTCTAAGCCACCTATGGAATTGGCAATGGAGCACTATCCTCTTCTCCAAGTCAAAACAAAGACAAGGTGAAAATGCACAAAAAATGTCCGATAAAATGCAATTTCTTGATTAACATTAATTAATTATTAGTGCATATTTATATAAGCTAAGACTATATAGGTAAATTATGTTCAGTTGGTTACAACATAGAGGCACCTAATACATGTAAAGTGGCAACCATCAGAATTGAGATCCGGTTACATCTTATTAATGGGAGTAAACTTGTCCAGTTCTTAGTATAGTAAAGAGTATTATTTCTTTGACCACTAATATTGCAAGGATATCTTAAAAAAAGAGGAAGTGTTTCAAAAATTGATGTGGCAACAATTGGTGAAGAACTAAACGTCAAAATTAGGTAGGGCTGTTTGGACTTAGGCTGGTTGGGAGTGGATTAAAAACTTAAAATGTTATGCAATATAAAAAAAAAGTTCAAAATTTTGGGATCCCAAGACTTCAAGACCATCTTACCTGCTCTGTGGTCTATCAATTTTGGGTTACCTGCTTCAAACCCATCAAGATGGATGATGTCATGTGGTCTATCACTTTTCTGAGGCTCATCCCTAAAAAAGAATTTTCGGCCTGGGGACTTAGCCACAGACTCGCGCCAGTAGGCACAATACTCTCCATAGGTTTAGAAGCACTCTTCTTTGTCTCCATAGGGGCGGAAGGTTTTACAACATGTAACCCCTCAGGACCATCCGTTGACTGGGGAACATCCCTTGATTGAGGGGAGAAGGACAAAAGGTTTTTCGTGGCCGTTGTCAAGTACGGGATCTTTTTTCCTTTCTTTCCTTTGAATTTAATGGGTTTGCCTACGGGGAGGAAAAGGTTTCGTGAGAAAGATAAAAGATATACATATATTGAAGTGTGGAAACAGACTTACTATGTTTCTTTGCAACCCAACCGTTTTTTGTTGCCACGTGCCTCCAAATCCTTTCGGACCGGGGGTATTTACAATTAATGGAATCCACCCAACACTTAATGTCGACAATGGGTTTGATGTTCTTTGACTCAATTGTGAAGGAAGATAGAAAATTTGTCAGCAAAATAATAAGTGAATTATGAATTTGAAAGGGAAAGAAAGATGGCTTACGGAATGGATTCCACTTCTCCGGAAACTCCGAGTAAGGAAAATCAGAGAAGTGGGGAGACGAACAACATGCTCCGCCCAGCCGCGGTCACTCGACTCTTCGTAGTTATAGACTAGCGTACTTGCCGCTGTTATTCTACCAAATGAGTCCACCCTTGTAAACTTTGGGAGAGTAAAGATGTATATAATGATAGGGTGGTAAAAGGCATGCCTACCCTTGTGGCCATGTAATCAAGGAAGCGAATCACCCTCCAAACTATGGGCTCGAGATTTGTCAAGCTAACGTTGTACATCCGGCAAAAATCGTGCACACAACACTGTGGACTGGAAGGGTAAACCCAATGGTAAACGGGTTCGTATAAACAAATAAGTGGCCCGATTGGTGATCAATTATCTTCTTGTTCTTGTCCGGTAAAATGACGGTGAGATCGTTGCCCCACTGACAATCACTTCAGAGGCGAGACAAATATTTCATCTCGATAGAAGGTAAAATCTCATCCACTAGGACATTCCAACCTTTATCCTCTTGACGGAGGGTCTTTTTTGCTGATGAGGAAATCATTCTTGACATCGAACTCCGAGGAAATGATGTCGGCAACAATAACCACAACCTCTTCAGTAACCTTTGGATATGTTTTCTCAACCGAACCGACAAAGGTCTTCTTAGCCTCAATTTTTTCCTCTTCAATTGAGGGGCATCCGAGACGTTCTCCAGCAGCTGCCAGAGCCCTAAAAGATACTGAAGCTGTGGCTGCGGTGAAACCGGAAGTGTTGCAGCGGTGTCAACTGCAGTATGGCCAAGTTGGTTACTATAATTTTGAGAAGACATAGTGTTTTTGTAAAAAATTAAGCTGGAAAATTTGATTGGAAAGCTCTTGAAGCTTGAAAGAGGGTTCACCGGAACAATGTTTAGGGGGAGTAATTGAAGAAGAAGTAAAAAAATTAAAGAAGATGGACCGATCTTTTATAGGGGAAGAGTAATCGTTACCTCAGTAACTGACAATGGTGTCAGCACCAACTGTTGGATGCCACGTGGACTAATGGGAATACGAAATGAGAACCGCCATTTCAAAATACTTGGAGCAAAAAAAACCATGTATGTTTTCCGCCTAACACTTTTCACTCTCTAAGCGCTTCTGGAAATCACTTGGAAAGTAGGGGAGACTATTAGTATTGTATAATTTGGCATGGTTATATGTCCTACAGGGACATGACACGATGTATGATGAATGAGAATCCAGAAAGACCATGTATATCTGGGAGGTTTCGAAAAGTCTTGTAAAGAAGTTGCTGATGTCGACTGTCTGTATCCACTCACCGGACATGCGTGGTACAAAGTGTCCGTAGAAGCAGTTGATAACTCCAAATCTCCAACTGCTTGCAGGATTCAATGAGTCCACCTCCAACACAATTGATGCCCATGATTTAACTGTTGGAGATATTCTCTAGTAAAAGTAAGAGTTAGTTAGACTCTTCTAAGGCTATAAATATCCCCCCCCCCCTCACTTGTAACATACATTATTATTACTAGGCAAAACTCTGTCAAAATATCAACTCGTTGTTATCAATCATTGGAGTCAAACTACTATTATTCAATAAGACCTTCTTTACCTTGTTATTATCTGCACTTTCGAAAAAAATAGAAAGAAGAAAGAGATAAAATAGAAAAATTCCGAGCAAACAATATACACTGCATGTCCTTAAGAAATCTAATCCCCTCACAGTCACCCAAAGTTGTGGATTAATTTCTCACAGTATAGAATGGAATTAACCTTACTGTGATAGTGATAATTCAAATTATAGTAAACAACGAACTCAAATTTGGCAGCAAATCACACTGATTGAGACTTAGTTTTTGCTTTGAAAACAAATGTAGAGAAAAGAGACACGTCAGAAATTTTGATGCAGAAATGAGGCAAAATGCCCTTGTATTTATAGCCAAAACACTCAGAATTTGAAGAGGTGCCATTGTGCCTGTTGTCCTTTTAATTTAATTAAATATGTTAGGATTAATTACGAAAAAACCAAGCAAGAAATAATTATTTCGGTTGGATATTACTAAATAATATTTAATATTTATCTATTAAAAAATAATATTTGTTGGTCCAAAAATTTTCTAACCCGAGCTCAGTGACGACGACGACGCGAGGCACATTTTTCTTAACTCGTTTTAAGAGCGGAATGAAGTAACTCTATATTTATATTGAAACGACCTCGGTCAGTCGTTTCGGAAGTTAGGACTTCGATTGGCGTGCTGATAAATTTAAAATATTCGTAAGATCCATTAGGACCGGTCTGTAAAATTTGAGTTAAATTAGGCCTCGTTTGGTAGGCATCGGAAGAAGGTTTCAGTTTTTATTGTCGATAAATATTAAAAAGAGATTTTCGAGCTCGATTTTGGCGAATGAGCTCCGATTCGAAATCCAAAAGCGCCGGTAGGTTCGTATGATTATTTGTGACTTTTTGAACTTTCGAAAGTGAATTTCGATGTTGTTCGGCTAGTTTCCGCTAAAATGCCGAAAGTTAAATAATTTGACCTTTTTCCATTTAATTTGCATATTGAGTTTCGAGAGTCTTATTTGAGATCCGTCTTAGCGAGTATGTTACATATATTCTGTATAACTTACTTGAGAAATTTGGAATTATTTCAAGTATCATAGGGTACCGTTTTAATTTTTGATTAAGAAAAGAAAATATAAAAGTAAAAGAAAATAAAATAAAAGAAAAAGGAAAAGGAAGAGAAAGAAAAAAAGTCAAAGGCGGTGGGACATGTTGTCCATAAAGTGAATGGATAGAAAATGAAACAGAATAGAGAAACGATACAAAAGCATAACAACTGAGAACGCAGGGAAAGGGAAAATGCCAGAAAATGAGAAAAAAGCCGGAGAAAAGATAGAATTTTCACTCTGAAACATTCAGGTAATGATCTTAATGCATTATTTGAGTTTATTACGTGTGTTTGAATATATTTTAACGGTAAAAATTGGGATATTAGACACCGTTTTAATAATTTCAATTGATAGTTTCAAGGGTCAATTGGACCCCGATAATGGAATTGATTATATATTCGTACTCAGTGAGCTATGGGCAACATATAAATGTAATTTATTTAGGGTTTGGTTATGTGACTTTAAACCCTGTATATAGGCCTGACCTGCATATTGCGTATGAGAATAGGGTATCAGGTTCCTAACCGGATTGCCCTAAGATGTGAGGAATGAAACCTTTAGCCTAATTTGATATATTTTCTGCTTATTGAATGAGCAGGGATCATTTGGCAATGAATCCAAAAGATAATGCGGTTGTTGAGTAGCAATGCTAGCTTTGGAACAAGGGAAGTGTTTATATCCATTTCTTTGGAGGCACCTGGCCTCGGGATTTCTACCACGTGTTCCTTACGTGTGTAGCTGCCGATAGGTGTACTCACTGCGCCTTAGCTTTGGATTTACATTATATATTATATGTTATGTCCTGTTGTTGGTATTGCATTGAGGATCTGAGCATTGTACTCTGGCTGTGAGTTGGCATCTACTTCCCGGCTTTCGATGAGAGTCCCGCGACGGTGAAGGTTTATTATTGCATCATATTGCATTCATATGCATTACATGCATCATATTGAGGGTAGGAGGATTCCGCCTTAGGAGCAGGAGGATTCCGCTCCATTGCATTATATTGAGGGTAGGAGGATTCCGCCCTAGGAGCAGGAGGATTCCGCTCCATTGCATTATATTGAGGGTAGGAGGATTCCGCCCTAGGAGCAGGAGGATTCCACTCCATTGCATCATACTGAGGGCAGGAGGATTCTGCTCCATTTATTTGGCACATGTGACCCTTTGCGTTATATTTCATTTCATTTCATTTCATACCATGGTGTAGACTTGTGGTACATAACTACTGTTCTGCTTCTACGTGCATTGCTTATTTGTTGATATGTTTCTGGCTCGTATTCCTGGTTGAGTTTATGGTTTCATACGTGTTTCCGGTTATTATCTGGCTCTGCTTTATTATAATTTAAATAAGAGGAAGTTGGTTTATCTGTTTCTTCTCCCTGGCTAGCTATCCTATTCTTTGAGGTGGCTAGTCTGCCCCACTTATTGAGTCCTTTTGACTCACCCTTATTTGTTGTTTGTTTCTTGTCTATCTATTTCGTTTCGGCAGGTTCGCTCCAGGATTGAGTTCGCCACGTTGTGAAGGAGCGAAGACGACTTCAGCTGTCAGGGTGAGCTAGCTTTTATTTCGGATGGCCACCAGTTTATTGTTTGTTATTTCAGTTGCATTTTGCTCCCTTTAGGAGGTATCTGTCTTCTTTTGTACTCTTAGATGTCTAGTCTGGATAGCCCTAAACCTAGTATGTATGGTAGTCAGCTGTAATTTCTTTTGTACAACTTAGAGGTATCAGTATGTCTGTATTTTTTTTTGGGTCTTGTTCTTATTTATGAATTGTTATATTTATTTTCCTAATTTAATTGGTAAGGGTTCGCCCGACGGGTCTAGGGGAGGATGTCGGGTGCCCGCACGGCCTAACCGGATTCCGGGTCGTGTCATATACCCAACAAACGAGTTGCCTTTAAATGATGATTGACAAAGTGCTAAAAGCCAAAATTGCCTTTTTATCTTCCTCCCATTTCCCATTAACACCACACTTAAAACCCAACATACCTTTGCTTTGTTATTTCTTATTTATTATTTGTCTATTACTTATCATTCAATTACATAACGTTTAATTGTAAATCTTGATATAGTTGATTGTTTAAAGCCCTACAATACAAATTCAATTATTAAATCTAAGTGTCCGAATTCAGGTTGCACATTAACCAATTAATTATCTCACATTATCAATAAGGCTTGCAAAAAAGAGGAAAAAGAGGAATGTGTTGAGCGATCTACTAGATATTGTACACAGTCCGATGGGTTTGCCTAACAGAAGCAGTACCATGGCTACAAAAGAGGGGTCAACCCAGCTTAATGAACACGTGACGCTCCGAAATGATCTTTATGTGCCCAGAATGACGTTCAATTTAATTTCAGTTTCTCAGTTAATCGATCAGTATAATTGTGATGTGCAGTTTACAGAAAACTAAGGTGGAAAGTGTTCGTTTCCGAGATTATGTGACCAATACCGTCTGGAAAAAGAGTCATCGTGCATCGACTTGTGTCCGGAAGTCTGATAGTTCATGTGTTCGAAGTTCTAAGAGTTTACTCGAGCATCGGCAAGCCTTAGGTGCGCCTTATCCGTTGGCACACTATGTTAACTATGATAATTTCTCCTCGAAGCATGTGTGCTTCCTTGCGGCGATAACAGAGGGACATGAACCGGCGTCCTTTTCCTGGTGGACAACTATGCAACAAGAGTTGCAAGCTTTGGAAGCAAACAAGACATGGGAAGTCGAGCGCTTGCCTCTGGGAAAGAAGGCGCTCGGATGTCGATGGGTGTATAAGATTAAGTACAACTCTGATGGTACCGTTGAGCGGTACAAAGCCAGGCTGGTGATCTTTGGTAATCACCAAGTTGAAGGAATTGACTACAATGAGACATTTGCACCGGCAGCTAAAATGGTGACTGTTCGTGTCTTCTTGTTTGTAGCTGCGGCTAAGAATTGGAAATTACATCAGTTGGATGTTCATAATGTTTTTCTCCATGGTGATCTTCATAAGGAGGTATATATGAAGTTGTGTTCCGGGTATCGAATTGATGGGTCCAGCAAAGCGTGTCATCTCCGAAAATCTTTGTATGGATTGAAGCAAGATCATCAGTGTTCGTTTGTAAAGTTATCGACAGCTCTGAAAAATTATGGTTTTCGACCGTCATATTCTGATTACTCATTGTTTACGATGAAGAAGGGAAATGTGCAATTAAGTGTACTTGTGTATGTGGATGATCTGATTATCTCTGAAAATGATCCGAAGGCAATACAACTTTTCATGTTGTATCTCTCTGTTTGTTTTCACATGAAAGATCTCAGACGGTTGAATTATTTTTTAGGAGTTGAAGTAGCGAGGGGTCCTAAAGAGATATTCTTATGTCAGCGAAAGTATGCATTGGATACCATTTCAGAGGCCAGAATGTTGGGGGCAAAGCCGGTGGGTTAACCAATAGAGCAGAATCATCGTTTGGCACTCGCGGGGGGGATGTTAAATGAGTTGATGTGGTGTGGGAAACTCTTTCACATCGGTAAAATATGAAGGGCAAGTGACCCATATAAGCTTTGGACAATCATCTCCCTTTTAGCTAGCTTTTGGGGTAGAGTTAGGTCCAAGGCTTATGTGGGTGCCTGTGTGACAGGTGCCTGGGAGATGAGTGTCCGGATTTATTATGCGCCCAGATGATGAAATATGCATGTGTAATGGGCGCCTGGGTGTTGAATTATTTAAGCAGAAGAGGAAGGAGATAAGTAAAACAATGATTGGTCCATAAAGAGAATTATGTTCGATCTCCTCTTTCGTCACTTTACCTCTTTTGTTTTTGCAAAATAATATGTGACCACATGCCTTTCTTGGCACTAATGGCCATACTGGGGTAATTAAGTGGAAATATTGGGGTAATTAAGTCATTTCACTAGGAGATTGAGGGTATAATGGACACTTCCTATATTTTTTGTGGCCATTATACCCTTCATGAAAACAAAAATTTAAATTTTAAATTTCATTCTCTCTCTCTCTTTGTAGTTAATTATGTTTACATTCCCAATGCATTTAAATTTCATTCTCTCTCTTTGTAGTTAATTATGTTTACATTTCCAATGCATAGATTGTATATAAAAAAAAAAAAAAACTTTTTCTCTCACCCTAATATTCTTTATAATTATATCTTCTCACAAATTTGAACACCAACTTATAATTTTCTGATTTTTTCATAATATAAAAGGAAATCTTATAATTAGTGCATATTTCATATTCTCCTTAGATATACGAAATTTCAATTTCATGATTATTATTTTTGTGCTTTCTTCTTTCTGATACGTCACTTTTTAGCACAAAAATTTCAAAAAAGAGTTTTTTAAAGTGTTGAACAAAAATATATTTAAACTGGATGTCTAAAAATAAGTATTTTCTGAAGGAAAAAAAGAGGCTAAAGCTATTTTAGAAAAGTTTTTCAATTTGATCATTTTTTACATTTACAAGTTGAAACCCATCTTTTAGAAAGATAAAATAATTTTTTGTTAGGAAAGTCTTAAAACTTTTTTAGTCGTATTCCACCATGATCTATGGAGAAAAATATTATATTTAATTCATGTATGCATAAGTACTGTCACGGGCCGCACCTTCCCAATGACAGCGGCATACCTTTGGCCCGTACGGCGCTCGTAGTCCCACCTGACTACAAGCCAGCCTGCTCCTTGTCCCAAGTTTCTAGGAAGCTCGCCTCAGTGGCCTAGCTTCAACTGTGCCGCCTGAAGGTCTCTCCCTTGTGCGCACCTCATATGCGGAAACTTTAGTATGCGCACATCCGGGGTTGGCTTAGGACCTGCCCGTCCCTCGCCTAGCACTAAGCGTCGCTCCTGCGCGCGAAGGGCAATCCTCAAGCTTGGCCCTCGCCTTGTACCCTCGCACTTGGCTTGGCTTCGCCCGAGTAGGACAACTCTTTAGCCCTTGGCCTTTGTCATGTGCGACTCCAAGGACACCTCCCAATGTCTCCTGACATGGGCAAGCGTAGCCCTCGCATCATGCCTCCCTCCTGAGTAGCGCAGCGTCGCCCCACGACTGTGCGTCTAGGCCAACGAGCCCTTGCTTGCATGGTTGAACCCTTGCCATGCTTGCAAGTCAATACACGAGGCTCTCAATAGCTCCTTGAGTATTCAATCGGCACAGAGGTCTTTATCATATCCAAAGACAGCCCGCGGGACTTAGTCTTTCCTTCCATCTAGCCTCTGCCGCCCGTTGTGCGCCCAACGTTGGCCCTCTGGCCACACGCCGTCTATAGAGTCGCCGGACTCGTATGGATACCTGGAACACTCCTCTGAGATGTCCAGGCAGGCCCTTTAGGTCCTTCCTCAAGGCAGCTCACTTGGTGCGACTTCCTGACAAAGTGCACGGGGAGGGTTGGTAGGCTGTCACCATGTCTGCCCCCCTTATATATGTCCTTAAAAGATAAACCCATGTCTCAGCACTTGACATCCTTTGTCCAGAGAATCATATAAGGGTCTAACTTTTCACTCCGACCTTCAAATGAGGTGCCGTTTGTTCCTAGAGATTCCTCTTGACTTCCTTCACACCTCCATGAATTTTCATCTCATTCCCATACTCGTGGAAAGAGATATAGCCCTCGAAAGATCATCATAATTACCACAATGCCACTGCTTCCTGGCTAAGTCAAGCCCATAGGCAAACAAGCTCTGATCGGCACCAAACTTGGTATGCACACTCTATAGCATCTTAGGAACAAGGCCCTCACCCTATATTCCAAGATTCCCACTATAGCTCCAAAACGTGCGGCACTGACACTCGTGCCCGCACACAGCTCGCACGGCTGACACTCAGCCTGCGCCTAGCTGACACTCGTCCAGCACCTTGCTGGCCCTCATCTAGCACATGTCTAGCACTCGTATAGCACATGGCCAAGGCTTCCCCTCAAGCACGCGGCTGACATTCGTCCCGCGCACGACTGGCCCTCGTCCAGCCGACTGACACTCGTTCAGCGCACGGCCGACACTTGGCTGAGCGGCTGACACTCGTCTGGCCCGCCTGTGGTGCAAAGACATTGCGTGCGCAAAGGCATAAAAAGGGCGCCACGCAACAGTACGCATGCGCTAGTTCGTGCAAAGCACAAAATATAATTTTTTAATAATTTTTCATATTTATCTTAATTATATTTAAATAATTAAATAAAATAACTCAAAGTTAAAAGTTAACATAAATTGTCATTAACTTAAAAACAATGAAAAAATACATTATTTCAAGCTCGAAATGATATTTTTAGTCATGGCAAATTGAAACTGGAACCAAGATATGTCCTTATTAATTTAATTGAATAAAAATTTCTATTGTTTCACAAAAAAGAATTTATGTCTTTTAGAGAAAAATTGACTACCTAACTTTATTGAAAATATAATACGTATATGTTATTGTATATAGTCATATGTCCCCCATAGTGCTTTCACTTATTCATTAATGTCAGTGATTGAAGGATTCTATAAGGCAAATCAAAACTCATTACTAGCAGTGATAACATATAAAAGATATAAGAAATTTGGTTACATAGTAAGAGTAATTGAATGATCAAATAAGGAAAATCAAACTTCATTATTATCAGTGATAACATATATAGATATAAAACAACTTCATTACGTAGCAAGAGTAATTAAATACGAAGTAATTGAAAAAATAGGTTAGATGACACACTTTTGCCAGGTTCGAACCTATAAACTTTGCTTACAATGTCATAGTAGTTGCCATTATGCTGGAATTTTTCATTTGTCAACGTGTTCACTCCAACTTACTTAATTACGTCAATTTTTACCTTCAATTTCTAAGGCGTTAGTTGACCCATCAGGCAACAACATTCATCATGTTATTTAATATATTCTTTGTTGACCCATCAAATGAGGCAAAAAATATGAACATGGGACTAAAATGGATTTGGTTGACATTGCAAGCAAGATTATCTAGAGGTTCAACAGAAAAAATGGAGAGACACACTAACAACTACTTCTACTTCTACTTCTGATGATTTTACACAATGCATAGTTAGTTAGTGGTTTGATTAATGATGTCATATATATATTTATTCTTGATAATATATATATATATATATATATATATACATAATATAACAAGACATATATATATATATATATATATATATATATATATATATATATATATATATATATATATATATATATATATATATATATCTTATATATAATAGTAGTTCCATAACAAATTTATTTACTATTTTTGTTAGTTCTTATATAATTCTTGTTATATTATGTAGGGGTGTGTATGCAACTATGTGAATTATAAATTTTTACAAGTAAATTTATAAATGGTGTGTATGTAACATTGCATAGGAATAAGATTGAAATATATAGGGCGTGAATTATGTGTATATATATTCATTACGTAGTCAATTAAATTATCATAATTCGGATGAGTAATTCAATTTAAAAATATTAACAAATTAACTACAATGAAAATTGGTCACTTATGTTTCCATCTAAAATTTAAATATTTAATGAAAAACTCCTACAAGCAAAAAATAATATATTAAATTCGATACTCATTCAAATTAAACTCACATATTCAATATTAAGAATGATGTACAATATTAATATAATATTAAGAATAATATATTTATATATTTATTTTAATTGTTCAATGTATTGGGACCATAAAAAGTTGGACATGCTAATATAAAATTATTATATTTTCGGAGGGAAATTTATTGGAGAGAAAAGAATAGTGGTTGGAGTAAAAAATGAATGAGGACTTAATGGACTTTTCACCGAATATGGCTATTTTAGGTCCACATAGGTATGGTCATTTAGCAGGTCCTCTTTTTTTTCCTCAAACCAAACATACATAGATATTCTAATTCATTTCTTCTGCCTTTCCTTTTGTATTGGGCAAAAACCAACATGCTCGGATAGCACCTCGGCATGACAAACCAAAGGCAAACGAACCGATGTTCCGAAAGATGGAGGTCGACGCGAACGACTGAACCACCGAAGTCGAGCATCGATGTTGCCACCGAAGGCGAGCCGCAAGCTGAGCTTCGGTGACATGAGCTTCGGTCGAACAGCAAGGCCCTATCACCGAGGTTACACACTTGAACCTCGGTGAAACGCCTCGGTTCAAGCGGCTTTGCAGCCCACTACTGCAGCCCACTATCTCCATTAATGAGCATTCAGAACGTGGGTTTGAGCACTACCAGACATGGGAAACGTGGGCTAAGCTCTTGGATCTATAAATAGAACTTCATTTTACTTTGTACATATTCAGAAATATATACAGAAACTCTGGCAAAATTTGTACTCACTACGATATATTGAAATCAAATTATTTTCTCACATTTTACGCTTGTTTACAGCATTTTATCGACTTTGATACGAAGATTTGCTTGTATTCCAACCCAAATTCGATTTGTGATCCTAAACTGATTTAGGCCCATACAAACTGGCGCCGTCTGTGGGGATATAAGCAGAAACGCTTTGTTCCAAAGTTCAACGTTCTTTTCCGTTAAAGCCCATAATTTTTCGACAACAATATGGCCGACAGCAGTAGGAATCCTAACGAACAGACTGACGTTCCGTCGAACCAACAGTCATCATCTCCAATGACAACTGAAGCCTTTCAAGCTTTTGTTGTTAATGCGCTAAAAGCTATCCAAGAGCGACAGGATGAGCAAGTTAACATTAACGCCGAATTCCGCACCTCGTTAGAGGCGAGGAATAGTTCAGCACCGAACGGCACCCAGCCTTCGGCCCCAAATAGAGGCATCCCGCCCTTCGTTCCTACGGGCGCGATAATAAGGAGACCTCTCAATGGGGCCACGTCTAGGGGTTCAGGAAACATACCGAGTGCAACGCCATATTTTGGGACGATTCCCACCGTGGCTGAAACTACATCCTTGGTCGATGTTGAGAGGTTGACCAGAGAAATTGAGGTACGTGTCGAGGCTTGTGTTGAGGCTCGCGTCGAGGCACGCGTAGAAAAGCGCCTCGAGAGCGTACCAGGGATAACAAAGACTGAAGATGAGCTTGACATAGACCAATACAGGGAGTTGCCATTTAAGCCCGAGGCAGCACCAGCTCCAACTCCTAAAAATTTCAAGCTCATGTTCTTAAAAAAGTATGATGGGACCACCGATCCCAAAGAGCATGTAAGGGAGTACATGGCGATGGTAAAGAGCAATGACTTAACGGCAATAGAGCTCGAGTCAATGTTCTTGAAAAAGTTTGGCGAGTCCTTGGAGAAAGGAGCGCTGCGTTGGTACATGTGCCTACCAGCAGGATCAATTTCCACCTTCAAGGAAATGACCAACGCCTTTGTTAAGGCCCACACTGAAGCTCAGAAAATTCTCCAAAGGAAGGAGGATATATGCGAGGTCAAGCACCGGCCCGGTGAGCCACTTAAGGAGTTCCTTGAGCGCTTTCATGCTGAGCGCATGGAGCTACCTCGGATGGATGATACTCTAGCCATCATGGCATTTGAAAAGGGTATCAATGTTCGCAACTCTGACGCTGCTGCTGAGTTGCGAAAAGAGCTTCAGCAATACCAAGTTCTGACGTGGGAAGAATTACACAAATGAGGCTACTCCAAGATAAGGCTGGAGGAGGCTGAGTTTAAAAGTCGAGGTTATAATTACAAAAACCAAGGTGAATCCTCGTATCGCGCCGAAGCGTCGCGAGGAAATTCGAAGGGGAGGTATGAGCCGTACACCTCCACGAGGCAGCCTGTCAGCCAAAGGTTTGGAAATTCCTTTGGAAATTCGTTTGCAAGCCCGCATATAAGCCAACAGCTCGGAGGAAAGGTTCACTCTAACTCGAACCAAAGAAATTCCTCAGGCCCAGCTTCGGCTTCAAAGAAAGAATTACCTCGGATCCCTGACTATAATTTTAATATATCGACCTCGGAGCTGGTCAACGTAGTCAAGGGAACTGCCGGGGTGAGAGTACCCAAAGACATGAGAACTCCAGCGGACAAAAGAGACCAGAATTTGCACTGCGATTTCCATTGGATTATGGCCACCGAACAGAGGATTGCATAGCATTGCGCCTCGAGGTGGCGCATTTATTGAAAAAGGGTGTGTTGGCCGAATTCCTCACCGACAAGGGAAAAGACAACTACACTACGAACCAAGGTCATGGACAGCCACCTCGGGCTCCACCCCCTGAGAGAGTTGTAAATGTAATCACCGGGGGATCAGAGGTGAACGAGGTGAATTTCACACCTGCAAAGAAATTCGCCAAGCTGTCAATCACAATGGAAAAGAGAACTCGAGTGGGAGGCTCGGGTAAAGAAATTGTATTTGATGACGACAATTGTAATGGGATGATGTTCCCTCATCACGATGCCTTGGTCATCATGTTGAGAATCAACGACTCCGATATCAAGCGAGTCCTGATTGACCTCGGTAGCTTGGTCAACATAATCAGCTACGGGGCCATTAAGAAGATGTGGCTAAAAGGGGAAGTTATCCCCAAAGCAACAGTGTTGACTGGCTTTAATAACTCCACGGAGAAAACTTTGGGTGAAATTACACTCAAAAAATTCGCTGAAGGAGTTAGCAAGGAAACACTATTTCAAGTGTTGCCCGAGAACATTGCATACAATGTGATCCTTGGCAGACCATGGATCCATTCCATGGAGGCTGTTCCTTCCACGCTGCATCAAGTGATCAAATTCCCTACGCCTTGGGGGGTTCGATCAATAAAGGGAGAGCAACGAGTGGCAAGAGAGTGCTATTTGGTTGTGCTGAGAAGTGGAGTCGCCCCGACCGGGCCAAAAACAATAGCAACTAATGCAACCGGGATCAAGCGAGGAGGACCTCCGAGGAGAAGTTGAAAAGATCCCGGTGTGCATTCAAGAGCCTCAGAAATAAAAAGCCGAGGACTCAACTATTGAGGAGTTGGAATCTTTCACCTTATTGAAAGATTTTCCTGAAAGAAAGGTATTTGTCGGCTCAGAGTTGGACCCGGAGTCGAAAAAGGCGATAATCGAAGTCTTGAAGTCCAACAACGATTGCTTTGCTTGGTCCTATTCGGACATGGTTGGTATCGATCCGGAGATCATGACCCACAAGCTGAATGTAGACCCAAAATTCACCCCGGTGAAGCAGAAGAAAAGACCTCACGCCGGGGTTAAAAAGAAAGCAATCGAAGATGAAACTACAAAGCTACAAAAGAATGGCTTCATAAGGGAGGTGAAATATCCTGAATGGCTGGCAAATGTGGTCGTCGTGCCTAAGAAAAATGGCAAGTGGAGGATGTGCGTGGATTACACTGATTTAAACAAGGCTTGCCCCAATGATTCCTACCCATTGCCGCAAATAGACAGGTTAATAGACTCCACGGCCGGACACAAACTATTAACCTTCTTGGATGCTTATTCGGGCTACACTCAGATCCTCATGGACCCGAAGGACGAAGAGAAAACCTCTTTCATCACTGACCGAGGTACTTTCTGCTATAAAGTGATGCCCTTCGGTCTGAAAAATGCTGGGGCGACATACCAAAGGCTGGTGTGTCGCATGTTCAAGGAGTATATTGGCAAATCTATGGAAGTTTACATAGATGATATGCTCATCAAATCGATTCGAATGGAGGATCATCTGAATCATCTGAATCATCTGAGGGAAGCTTTTGTTGTTCTGAGGCAATACGACATGAAATTGAACCCTGAGAAGTGTGCCTTCAGTGTAGGGTCGGGCAAATTCTTGGGATTTATTATCTCTAAACGAGGGATCGAAGCCAACCCAGATAAGATCAAAGCCATCGAAGAGATCCCCGAGGAGTTAACCGGGGTAAAGGAAGTTCAGCGCTTAACTGGCCGAATCGCTACCTTGAGTCGATTCATCTCAAGATCCTTGGAGCCATGCCACAAATTCTTCTCGATCTTGAGGAAGAATAACCACTTCGAATGGACTCCGGAGTGTAAAGAAGCGCTGAAAGACTTAAAACACTATCTGGCTAACGCGCCGTTGCTCGCCAAGCCTAAAGATGGTGAAACTTTGCTAGTTTACCTGGCTGTGTCCGAAGTGTCAGTCAGCGCAGTGCTGGTTCGGGAAGAAGATGGCAAGCAACAGCCCATCTACTATGTGAGCAAGACACTCCTCGATGCAGAGACTAGGTACCCACACTTGGAAAAACTAGCACTTGCTTTAATTGTTAATGCTCGGAAACTACGACCTTATTTCCAGTGTCACCCAATAGCAGTAGTTTCAACCTTCCCCTTGAGAAGTCTATTGCATAAACTTGAGTTATCGGGGAGGTTATCAAAATGGGCAGTAGAATTGAGCGAGTATGACATCACTTATCAACCCCGAACAGCCATCAAATCCCAAGTCTTGGCTGACTTCGTAGCTGATTTTAGTGTTGGAATTCTGCCCGAAGCCAAAAAGGAGAACTCAATGTCGAAAGGAACAGCTTCGGGGCTATGGATACTTCACACCGATGGGGCAACTAACTCCAGGGGTTTGGGATTAGGCATAGTTTTGAAAGCACCCACCGGGGAGAAAATCCGGCACTCGGTTCGGTTAAAAAAAGTAACCAACAATGAGGCCGAATACGAGGCGGCTCTAGCAGGCTTGGAGTTGGCTAAAGAAATGGGGTGAAAGAATTGAGTTGAGGTATGACTCACAGCTGGTAGTAAACCAAGTGCTCAGTGAATACACGGCTCGAGAACCCAGAATGCAGCTATTCTTGGACCGAGCACAGAGAATTTTGGCCCAATTCCAAGAATGGCAAGTTAAACAAGTGCCTCAGGAGGAAAATACCGAAGCTGACGCCCTGGCAAACTTGGGTTCGGCAGTCGATGAAGCCCAATCGGGGACTGATTCAATGGTTCGGTTGCTATCTGCACAGATGAGAGAGATGAAATTGCAGGTCAACTCGGTGGACCACAAATAGGATTGGCGGAGTAAGTTTATCTCTTACTTCGACTCGGGGACTGTCCCTCGAGACAAGAAGGAAGCCAAAAAGTTAAGGTCTCAAGCGGCTTCGTACCATATGATCGAGGGTAATTTGTACAAAAGATTGTACTACGGCCCGATGGCCAAGTGTTTGGGTCCGGACGAGGCTAGATATGTGATGGCCAAGGTGCACGAAGGCGAGTGTGGCAATCAGTCGATGGGAAAGTCTTTGGTGCGCAAATTACTTAGAGCCGGGTACTATTGGCCCACCATCAGCGCAGATGCAAAGGCTTTCGTGCAAAAATGTGATAAGTGCCAACGCCACGCATGAATGATCCATCAACAGGCCGAACCCCTACATTCGGTCGTGTCACCATGGCCTTTCATGAAATGGGGGATGGATGTTGTTGGTCCCTTGCCAAAGGGAAAAGGTGGTGTTCGGTTCATCCTCGTCTTAACTGATTACTTTACAAAATGGGTGGAAGCAGGAGCTCTCACCGAGGTCAAACAGAAAGAAGTAATCGATTTCATTAGGAAGAACATCATCTACAGGTTCAGTGTCCCAAGGGAAATCGCTTGCGACAATGGTAAGCAGTTCATGGGAGCAGCCATCACTGATTTCTTCAAGCAGTGGGGAATCAAGAGAATTACTTCGACCCCCTATCATCCATGTGCCAATGGTCAAGCCGAATCTTTAAACAGGATAATAACTGAAAATCTCAAGAAAAGGCTCGTTGAGAAGAAAGGTTCTTGGCCCGAGGAATTGCCAGGTGTGTTGTGGGCCATGCGAACGACAGAAAAGTACAGCACCGGTGAGACACCTTTTTCACTTGCTTATGGTATGGACTCCCTTATCCCCGAGGAAGTGGGCGAGCCAAGTCTTCGGTACGCTCACACCACCGAGGATGCGAATCAGAAAGCCATGCGTATAGAGTTGGACTTGCTCGAGGAGAAAATAGAATTGGCTTTGGTTCGGCTAGTGGCCCAAAAAAGACAGATCGAGGCATACCTTAATAGGAAGGCCAAACTTAGAGATTTTAAAGTTGGCGATTATGTGATGAAGGCTACGGACCAGCCAACAAAGGAGAAAAATGGGGGAAAGCTCGTCGCAAATTGGGAAGGACCTTACAGAGTTAGAGCAATTGTTGGGAAAGGATCTTATCAAATTGAAGATCTGCAAGGTGTGCCCGAACCCTTAAATTGAAACATTTCCAATTTAAAGCGGTAACTACTTCTAATCGAGGTAAATATTCCCTAACCTTTTTAAATTTGCCCACAGCCTCGAGCCGAACAACACTCCTAGGGCTTCGATCGAAATGTACCAACTTGCTCCTCGTTTCATTTTGCTTGACCTTTTCAGGAAGCAGATAAAACGATCTCTAGTGCTCGGATCTTCATCAAGATTCACACCCGAACACTGGGGGAAGTGAGAGGCGAGTTGCAACTGAGGTCGACACTGAGCCTCCCCAACCGAAGCCTGTCTATTCGACAACCGGGGAATGACGCCCGAAGGATAGATTAGTACATTGTAATCAAGCTCGATAGTGGCATATTGTCAATTTATTTTTACGCCCAAGGTCTACTTCGGCTTGGCTTTATGTAAATAGCCGATTTTGGCTCGTTGATATTATCAATGAAATAAACTTGATTCTATATCTCTTCTATCTTGCACTCCGAAGCTGCACTTTAAATGCATCAACTCGAGAACGAGACGTCGTTCTAAGTTTGCATCGATTTTATTTTTATTAAGTCTTGCGAGCAAAACTGTTCATTTTAAGTGTTCGGTACATGCAATAACTAACACTTAAGATGAAAGATACTAAGTCATTCCATTAATAAGCCCGAAGGCTGAAAGTATTTACATCAAAAGGACCCGAAGGTCCAAAACATAAGCACAAAAAAGCCCGAAGGCTTACACAAAAGCAAGAAATGAAAACAAGAACCTAGGCCTTGGGGTCATCATTTCCCTCTTCGGAATCCTCCTCGGCATCTTCTTCATTATCTTCTTCTTCATCATCGCTCGAAGCCTCGCTTGATGGGAGATCCTCGATAATGGCCTGAGCTTGGGCCGCTCTCTCTTTGGCTTTAGCGATCTCCTCCTCCAAGTTAAGCTCACCAGTGCGACATTACTTGAGTAACTTCAATCGAGACTTGATGACGGCCCATTTTTTGTCCAGCTCCGCCCTTTTGGTCTTGATCTTAGCCTTGGCTTTGCGATCAACAACCTCCTCCTGAAGAGCTTTGACCTCGGCCTCACGAGCTGAGAGTTTGGAGTCTCACCCTCCAACCTCTGAATGTGGAGCACATGCTTTTTCAGTTGCTCGTGGTGCTTCTTGGCCATTTCTACAAATTCGCCCTTAGCTTGAATCATCTCGACATTAAGTCTGGAAGCTTCAGCTTCTAGCCTCGTACACTCAGCTTGGAAACCGTCATCGAGGGCTTTAATCTTCGCCTCAACAGTCGCTTCGGCTTCATGGAGATCGGACTGGGACTTGGACAATCTGGCCTTCAGCTCAGCTATTTGCGCTTTGAAGCTATCCTTTTGACCGTCCCAAGCACGAGCCACGCGCTGCACCTCCTCGGCTCTCGTGGCCTCGAGCTCAATAGCTCTCAACGATAGAATGAACCCCTGGGGAAAAATTATTGAGGATCAGCATGAATAAACACCCCGAAGAGGAATTGAAATTGAAGAAGTCAAAGCTTAGTCTGAGTGCATTGGCGGTGACAGTGTTGGCTAGTTGAGCTGGGGGAAATGGTTGCACAACTTTGTCCTCTTCTGGGCCGAGCAAGGGCATGAGGCTCAATATATCTCCTCGAGTGCTCGCCAACAAATTCGAAGAAGTTGGCACCTCGAGCTTTCGATAAGACCCTACCGAGGATGAAATCCTCGCGGGTTCAGATTGCGCCCGAACGGCGCCAACTTCAGCCTCGTTCTCGCCAGCAGCAGGCCCAACTTCCCTAACTTTGGCCTTTCCTCTGGCCTTGGCAACTACTGCCTCGGAGTCTTGCTCCTGATCTTCGAGGTCCACGACCTCGACTGCCCTTCGAGCCGCTAAGTCCTCGGCGGCAGCATCATCAGGCTCGTCAATCAGCCTTCGGCGTGGTTCCGCCGCTACTTCAGGCCGAGGAGAAGCAATCACCTCGGTGCGAGGGTTCACCAAACGAGAAGGTTTCTTGGGAACCGCCCTCTTCCTCTTCACACCTACAAAAGGCAACATGGGAGAATTTTAGGCAGGGAAATGAAGAAAAATGACAACCAACGAGTTAATCGAGGACGATGTTTACCTTTAGAGGACCCTTGGCCCGAAGATCCTTTTGAAGCCTTCGAAGGCTTTGAAGCCTTCAGCTCTTTCAAGTCTCCAGCTAAGCCTACCACCGAAGTCAGCTCGTCATCTGACTTGGCATCTTCATCATCTTTCTTTTTTCCTTTTCCCTTTTTCTTTTTATCTTTCTTCGTGTTGATAGCCCGGTTTTGAAAACTAATACCGAGGAGAGAAAAGTTAGCAATCGAAGCAAAAGTTTCGAAACAACACAGCAAGTGAAACACCACAGAAAACTCACCATGCCTCTTACACTGCCAACCAAAATCAGCAGCCATTTTCATCCACGTTCGAATGAGGCACTTACGAGCCCCAATCACAACCCTAACCATTCTGTCAGCCCGTTGGGAGGAACGATGGCAACCTTGTTGGCTGAAAAACAAAAATGAAACAGGGTTAGCAAACATGAGTGATCACCGAGGAAGAAGTAAAAAGCGAAGGAGCACTTACGTGTGTTGTTCCACTCCTCTGGGAAGTTGGGTTCGACGGACAAAACGCTGGTCTCCAAAAGGATATAGCGATCACTCCAGCCTCGGTCCCCATGGTCTTCACTCTTATGGAAGAGCGCATATTTACCTCAGTTGTTTAGGGCCACGACCCCAGCCTTCTGAAAATAAGGGTAGTAGAGAGAGAGGAGATGCTGCAAAGTGAAATCTACCTCAGCTTCAGTGCTCAACCAATCCATGCACTGAACGACCCTCCAAACACCGGGGCCCAGCTGAGCCAAGCACAAATTGTAAGCTCGGCAGAAATCGTCGATAACTCTATGCACTGGTAGGGAGAAACTGAGGGTGAAAGGGTAGGTATAAGCAAAAGAGAGTCCCTCCACGTGCTGGCAAACTCTGCTCGTCGGGTCGGGGATGACCACTTTCACCCCGGGCCTGAACCCACAATCCAGCCGAACCCGCTCAATATGAGCTTGCGTTATGCGAGTCGGCGTCGTGTTCACCGGTATGTTCCTATTCTTCTCCTCCTGATCAGCAGATTGCACTTGCAGCTTGAGGTCTTTGCTGTTATCGAAATGTGAGGGGATAATTTGATGAGGCTCGAGCTCTTGCTCGAGGGGAATCACCGGGCCCGAAGGTCCCACCTCGGCATCATGCCCACCTTCGGTTGGGGGAAGCTCGCCCCCGGTCTCAATTCTAGTTTCAGCTTCGGCCTCGGCGCCATCTTCGCCCTCGCCCTCGGCATCGTCACCCTCACCATCGTCAACTCTATGGATGACATAATCCCCACCTACCACTATATCGTCATCATCGACAACGTCATCTCCTTCCATGCTGACATCTCCACTTATCGCAGCAGTGTCACGCCTGGCCCTCTCCTTACGCCGCTTGGAGCCACTAGCGCTTGAGGTCACCTCTCCTCTACCCTCCGCTTCTATTACCTATAACGGCGGCACGGTGGCGATAAAATCTCCACTAGCTATAGCGGCAGCGTAACGTGAAATCCTGGCTCTGTCACCAGAATCACTAGAATCTTGCCTAGAATGGGTTGCAGACATGATTTTGGAAGTTAAGAGATTTAAAATCTTTGATGGGCAAGAAATGGTTAGAGTGAAAGATGGAAGTTCTTGTTTTGTTTACTTATCACTGTTGATTGCGAAGATTGAAAGTGATGAGAACAAGTTATGGAAGGAGTATTTATAGGTGTGGGAAGAGGCAAGTGGCGTAAGTCATCATTGTAACGTTGGAAGAAACAAAAAAAGCGGTGTGGCCGTTCGGTTAGCCAACGGGCGAGTGACACGCGTTGATGAATAGTAATCTGAAGGGACGCGAGCTGTTGATAAAATTTGAAACGCTTGGATAAGATTGAGCCACGTCATTCTCCCGCGGAATTTCACTCCACTCCTCAGTGACCTCGGCTCTCAACCGAGGAGTGGGGGGACTATCTGTATTGGGCAAAAACCAACGTGCTCGGATAGCACCTCGGCATGACAAACCAAAGGCAAACGAACCGATGTTCCGAAAGTCGAGGCGAACGACTGAACCACTGAAGTCGAGCATCGATGTCGCCACCGAAGGCGAGCCGCAAGCTGAGCTTCGGTGACATTCGCTTCGGTCGAACAACAAGGTCCTATCACCGAGGTTACACACTTGAACCTCAGTGAAACGCCTCAGTTCAAGCGGCTTTGCAGCCCACTATCTCCATTAAGGAGTATTCAGAACGTGGGTTTGAGCACTACTAGACATGGAAAATGTGGGCTAAGCTCTTGGATTTATAAATAGAACTTCATTTTACTTTGTACATATTCAGAAATATATACAGAAACTCTGACAAAATTTGTACTCACTACGATATATTGAAATCAAGTTATTTTCTCGCATTTTACGCTTGTTTACAGCATTTTATCGACTTTGATACGAAGATTTGCTTGTATTCCAACCCAAATTCGATTTGTGATCCTAAACTGATTTAGGCCCATACACCTTTCATTTCCCTAGTCGCCTAAAGTTGAGTTTTCCCACAAGCCAATGCTGGGTAATTGCTACTCCAATGTCGGCTAAGCAAACAAATTTTCAACTTTGAATGGTTCGTCCAAAGCAACTGGATTTAAGTTCTGGAAGATTATTGTGGGCCTATGGGCCTAGGTTTTTTCAGTTATAGGGGTGTTTTATGTGGGCTGTGGTGCTCGTTGCTTAAATTTGACTTTGAATGTAACTTCAGTCATAGTCATCTACTGACCATAGCTAAAGAGTTTAAAACATTGTTAAATATATGTTTAAAGTAACTTGACCAATATATAGTCTAGCTCCCGGAAATAAATAGAATATTTGGGTTACATTAGACGACAGAGTGAGTTCTACTTTTTCGTTCTTTCTTCTTCTTCTTAAGGATTGTAGTTTGTTTCGTGAATTCTTGGAGGAATAGATAAAGAAAATCATTATCAACACTTGTATAAAGATATTTCACCAATGATACTGTAGGATAAGAGTCACTTTTTTGAGCTACTGTATAGATTCTAATTTCTATATGCTAGCTGTATGCAGAAAAGATCACAACCATCACACTAGTCGGTGTTCAGGATTAAGAATTTATTTTGTTATTATGAGAATAAGATTTTTGAAATGACTAAAGCTGAAATGTGATTTCGTGGAAGAGGTCTGCAGTGCACTCCCTTAAAAAGATCCTACCAATGCGACTTAAAGTACTTTGACATTTTATTTGTCAAACTCGTAAGCAAAATATTTTCAAGATTTTGCTTTAATTTAAGTCCCGTATTTTGTTTACTATGTTGTCAGTTGAAGTATTCTCTTCATGATTTTCCAGAAGTCTTTTAACTTTGAATTATCTCATGTTCTTGAGTTAGGTAGCGTCGTTTAGTCGCTGTCCAAGTATTGATCATTTGGCCTTAAGTTGTTTCCCTATAATAGCTCGAAAAGAATAGATACGAATGCTAAAAACATAGAAAGCAACTATTTTCGTGTTACTACGAGTTTGTTACTATTTTTCAGGTATATTAGAGAATGTAGATTAAATGTAAAGAATAGTTTAGGGGTAGTTATGTAAATACTTAGCTAGGTTTCTTTTAGTTATTGGGTCAAGCCCAATTTTTGCTACTTGCTCTCCAAACAAGCTTAGAATTAGAGATGTGTATAAATATTTGGCCTAATCAATGAAAAAGGCAAGAGTTTTCACCAACAAATTACTGATTTCTTCTAGTTTTACATGGTATCAGAGTCACCGTGAAAACTCTTCGTGATGGTGTTGAGTGATGCCTGCTCCGGCAGATGGTGTTGGTGGTACAGGCAACCGAGTGGTGGTTGGTGATGGTGATGTCGTAGGGAAGACTATCTCTTCGTATGACATCACGTCGAATGATAATCCGGGATTGATTATCACACAAGTCCAGTTGACCGGTGATAATTATGAGGAATGGGGACAGTCCGTAAGAACGGCACTGCGTGCCAGGAAGAAATTTGGCTTTGTGGACGGGTCCATTGGGAAGCCGGGCGAAGATTCGGTGGATCTAGATGATTGGTGGACTATAAATTCTCTTATGGTGTCATGGATTAGGAATTCTATTGAGCCTACCCTTAGAACCACCATATCACATATGGAGGTAGCTAAGGACCTGTGAGATAGTATTCGAGAGCGATTTTCGGTGGGAAGCGGACCAAGGATTCAGAAGTTGAAGGTTGCACTGGCCAGGTGTAAACAGAAGGGATTGTCTATTGCCACTTACTATGGGAAGTAGGCTATGTTGTGGGAACAACTTGGAGACTACGACAGGTTTCCAATGTGCTCATGTGGAAATTGTTCATGCAATCTCACGATTGCACTGGAGAAGAAGAGGAAAGAAGATAGGGTTCATCTGTTTATGATGGGGTTGGATGAGAGTCTTTATGGGACCGTCTGTTCCAATCTCTTAGCCAAAGATTCGCTACCAACAATGAATTAACTATATCAAAAGGTATTTCAAGATGAACGTGTCAAGAGAGTGGCACAGACACAGGAAGAACGGGAGGAGATGATGGCGTTAGCTGCTCAACCCCAGAGAGGCTATAAGGAGTGTCACTTGTGTGACCGAGGTGGACACCCCCCGCAACGTTGCTACGAAGTTATTGGATATCTGTAAGGGTGGGTTCATTATTTGAATCAAGGGTATCAACATTAGGGGTCATAAAGTGGTGGCCGTGGCAGAGGCAGAAATGAGGCTACACTGGTGGTAGAGGTCGTGGATAAAATCAACATGGGTCGAATGTTGGACGGGGACGTGGAGGTACTCGAGCTAATGTTGCAAAGACTGAGTCCGAGGGTGTGGAAACCAAACACACTGCTGAACACGGACAAACATACTTGTCCAGGATAACTAGTGATCAGCTGCAAATGTTATTTGAGTTGGAGAAGAAAGAGAAGGCGAGCTAAAGCAAACATACCATTGGTTAGCAAATTCGACTTCGGTGAATTATTGACACGGGAGCATCGAGTCATATCACCGGTCAGTTAAGTGTTTAGGAGGATCTACGAACAATCCCACAGTATCCAGTAGGTCTACCAAATGGAAGCAATACAATGGCTACTCAAGAAGGATCCATCAGACTTAACGGAGACATGATTCTTTGAAGAGTGTTATATGTACCCGAAATGACTTGCAACTTAATTTTGGTGTCTCAATTGATTAATCAGTTTGATTGTAATGTAAATTTCACTAATGATTTATTTGCTATGCAGGACCGGGCTATAGGGAAGTTGATTGGAGCGGGTGACAAAAGGATGGACTCTACTATTTTTGGACAATACCCCAGGTGAAAGCAATGGAGGTTGATGTGATGGAATTCTTGCATCAAAGGTTAGGGCACCCTTCGGTACAAATGACCAAATCTCTTTCACTTCTAGAAAATAGGCATAAGAAAGGTAGCTTAGAAGAGAAGCTTGTGATTTATGCCTTCGGGCGAAACAAACTAAGAATGTGTTTTCGTTTAGTGATAATAAAGCTGTTGAACCTTTTGATTTAATTCATTGTGACCTGTGGGGTCTTTATAGAACTGAATCTTTATATGGTGCATTATATTTCTTGACTATTATTGATGATTATTCACGAGGGTATGGGTGTTTTTGTTAATTGATAAGAAAGAAGTTGGACAAAAGTTAAAAGGTTTCTCTACAATGGTGGAAAGATAATTTAATAAACGTGTTAAGTGCGTCCGAAGTGATAACAGAACTGAGTTCATAAGTTTAAAAGGGTATTTTCTTCAACAAGAATTTTTTTTTTCAAACTTCCTTTGTCGAGACACCACAGCAAAATAGAAGGGTTGAACGGAAATATCGACACATTTTGAATGTAGCACGGGCGCTAGGTTTCAAGCTAACCTGCCGATCGAAATCTGGGGAGAATGTGTGATGACAACTTGTTATTTAATTAATTGGACGCCTTCTAAGTTAATGAAAGGTAAGACTTCATATGATGTCTTAATGGGAGTGACACAGAATTATGATCACTTCATAGTGTTCGGATGTTTGTGTTATGCTTGCAACCAAGGACGAACAGGTGACAAATTTAAGAGTAAGAGTCATCGATGTGTGTTCTTAGGGTATCCCAATGGGAAGAAATCTTGGAAGGTGTATGAATTGGATGCAAAGAAATTTTTTATATCTAGAGATGTGTTTTATGAGAATGAGTTCTCGTTTGCGTCAAAGGATGATGGGAAAGAGAAATCGAGTTTCGGGGTTGTCTCAGTGATCGAAATGTTGGAAGAAGAAGAGGAGATTGTAGGTGTAAGGAGGGCGTCAAGAATGACGTTCAACTAGAAATAAATTTGGGGAATGAAAGTGTTACACCCCGTATGTCTACAGTGACGTATATCATTCTAATGACATGTTAAGAATTATTTAAGTGAGTTTAAAGTCATAATATGACCATATATGACGTTTATATGTTGAATATAAAGTTTGGAAAAAATCGGATTTAAGTTGCGGAAAAACTGACTAAGAATTGCCTTGTAACGAAGCTTTTTTCCAACACTTTTTACCGTTTGTTCATGCAACATCTGGATAAAAAGATATGAGCATCAGAATTCAGGCCAAAAGAAGGGACATAAGCGCAAAAGAGGATTAGAAGTGAAATATCTTTAGTACAAAAGAGAAATTCATCACTTATCTCGTCATTTCCAGAAACTTCATGAGAGAAATAGTGTTTTATTAAGTGTTGAAGCAAATTTTATGATTTTGAAGAAAAGACGCCAATCTTAACTTGAAATTGAGGAAGAATTACATAAAAACGCTCTACGCGACGAAGGTAACGTCGTGCTACCTTCCTTTTCATCTATAGCTTAAGTTGTATAATTACTTCATGGCTAAGTAAAGTACCTAAATGCTGTGTTATAGCTTGTTTAAGCGTTAGAAGGTGTGGAATTTAAGGGAAACAAAGTTTAGAAGCAAGAAACATCAAAGGTATGTAAGGCTAAACCTTTCTTTCGACAAGACATTTGTTTTCTATCTTTTGAAGTTTGTCTTAGTTCCAAACTTGATGGTTCTTGTGGGGAACTTGTATGGCATAAAGGTAGCCATGTATGTGCTTAATTTGATGCTAAGAACCACGGTGAAAGATGTCCAAAACAGCAGCACGAAATATTTCAAAATCTGAAATTTTTTTTTTTATCTTCGGACAGTTGTTAGTAGTTTGAGCATAACTCCTTGTAAAAAATTGATATTGAGATTCTTTAAGATTCCCTGGAACCCTAAGACATATATCTAAAACGTTCTGAAGACCATGAAGTCTATAATTTTGATCTACTCTCTGAAAATTAGGTCGCAAGCTAGGACAATGGTGTTGTCTAGACATTCTATCTGCGGATTTGTTATGTCGTCCGATCGTCTCATCTTGTTATCTGTCTAATCTATTTATGTTATCAGTTTATCCAGGTATCCATCACCGTGTATATTATAGTGCTGGTTCTGTTTTTTTGGACCATCCAGTTTTAGGGGAAACTCTGCCGAAATTTTTATAGAATTTCAAAGAGTTGGACAAATTCTGAGTTCTAGGTTGTGTCTATAATTTCATCCAGAATTTTATTATCATTCCTTTGAGTCCATATCTATTGTTGCCGCATGTATTATGCCTCATTCATGCTTATGCTAGTATTGTGATCATATTATGTGTGATTTGGGGTCCCCATAGAGGCTGGACATTGGACACACAGTCCGGTCGCATGTGATACTACCCGTCTGGGGGACACAACCCTCTGGTTCAGGCGGGAGTTGAAACACCTAGTGTGACCGGGTGTCATTCACACACTCTGACCAGAGAGACTAGATATTACTGGCTGGAGGGACATAGCCCATAACACCCGCCAGGTTTGTTATATACGCGTATATAGCCATAGTATGCACTGCATGATTATACATGAGGCTAGTTCAGATATTTGTTGACACCTAATTTTGTCCCTCCTTTATTCATAATTGACTATAATTTAACTTAAAGGTGCAATTTACATGTTTAAATAAATTTGCATTAGAAGGCATGCATTTACGTGTGTTATCTCCTATTTATACAATATATATTTAATTATGATTATATTACGTAATTACATCACTTAGGTTATGTGTTTAATTATATATCTAACTGTGGTCATACTATGTAATTTGCATTTTGTAGGCTATTTGTTAAATTGTTGTTACTTGCACAATTCCATTGCATTAACAATTATACAAAACTATTTATATTTTATCATATTAATTTGTATCTATGTGTGCACTTTTTTTTTTATGGTACACATACATATTTGTAT
The DNA here is from genome assembly GCA_037355625.1 of Petunia x hybrida. Lineage (NCBI taxonomy): Eukaryota > Viridiplantae > Streptophyta > Magnoliopsida > Solanales > Solanaceae > Petunia > Petunia x hybrida. The sequence continues at coordinate 214,000 of JBBBVM010000783.1, forward strand.
GTATTTAGCACATTTAATTAAAGGACAGCCCAATTAACACATTTAGTCCAAATTTTATACACTACTCATTTTTTTTATTTCATATTTCTTTTAACATATTTCGAAAAATTGAAATTTCTTTTACCTTGAACCTAGACCAAATTTATAGGAAAATACATCTTCTATACTTAAAATTTTTCTCCAAAATTACCCATCTCCCTCACCTTTATTGTATCTCCACCATAAAGTCATCCCAATCAAGGATCAAATCCCCAATCTCTTCCATGATTTGGGAGATTCTCCCAACGGCTCCTTCTCTGATCCTCCTATATAGACACACACAATATACACGATAAGTAGAAGGCAGCAGACACGGGCACACACAGTACAATAGATACACATTCAAAGCAGTGAAATCATTCCACACTGTCTTCCTCCTTAAGCCATCACACACACACTAATCGGGAAACAGGGAAGATCCTCACCCCAACCCCTTTATCGTAACTCCTTCTCACATACACAATTTTCTTGAACAAAATAGAGAGAAATGAGAACAGATCTGGGGAAGAAAGAGATCAAAATGGAGGGAGGTCGGAAAGGGAAACTTCACCGTTAGCGGTGGAGATGTTAGCAGCAAATAGAAAAAATAGGGAAGAGGGGGACCACCGGCAGTAACGGTGGAGCTGCTGGCGTAACTTGTCTTCACCGGAAAATCCATCACTGTTCCGTTTGTTTTGGGGTTTCTTGTAGCCTAGTTCCATGTGATAAAGGGATGGGTGTAGTCGTAGTGATGCCTCTATGGCAGATCGGTTGTCGCTCCTCCGCCTCCCCGTTTGACAGCAGCTCAGTTTCATTTGTTTTCACCATTGTTCATGTGCCTCTGTTTCGTTTTCTTTTGCTATATAGATCTGTACGTATATATTGGTTTTCTGCTTAATTTTGCAGGTGTTGAATCTTCGACCCGTCACTTTGTTGGGGTATTTGGTTTGCAGTGGGTCCGCTCGTTTATGTTAAATTGCAAGATGTTTCTGATATGATTTTGAATGTTTGCTCGTTATCTTGGTTACTGGTGGGAATTTGAGTTTACTGGTATTGACCTTTGTCCTACGCAGTATGCAATAACGCTATGAAATATATTATTGAGGCCCACCTGTGAAATTTTGGCATATTTATCGGCTTTAAACAATATTATGATGTTGGCCTATGAGTATACACTTTGCAAAATGAGCATAGAGTGTGTAGGACCGGTACCTGTCATGGCAACACGGCCGGCCACCGTTGTTTGCAGCTGTATCGACGTCCTTACACCTCTACCCGATACGACGAAATCTGAGCCTAAAACCTTTAAAAAATCTATTTTTCTTATTATTATTATTATTTTATATTATTATTATTATTATTATTCTACTTTTAATTTTCTTCGTTTCATTAATTATAATACTAATTTATTTTTCATAGTTTTTGCGAGGTACGTCATGGCAATAAAAGGATGACTCTTTTGGAAGAGGACTAAAAATACTTTAAATTTATTTTATCATTGCTGATTAATTTAATTCGCAATTTTCACTAACTTTTTTGTTCTATTTGTGAAGTACTTTAAATGGAAGCTTGCCAAAAGAAGTCGTCGTATAAGTTGAATGATTTATATTTCATATGAATTGTATCTTAATTGTATTGCATAAAGTTTGTGATTATCAGTTTAACTGCTTTTAATTATTTAGTTTAAATCCCAATTATTTAGTCCAGTCGGGAACCACACTTTGTGGAATTTGAGAGGTGCCTAACGCCTTCCTCTTGGGTTAATTTGAACCCTTACTCAGAATATCCGATTCGTAGATAAAGTTTTGGAGTTAACACTAAAATTGGCTAGAAACAAAGTAGGTGCCCTAATACGCCTAGTTAAAAAATATGTTAGGTGGCGACTCCAAGTCTTTATCCGTGAGTCTCAGTAAGTCGAGCCTGGTTTTGAACTCCTAACAGGTTCGAGAAAAAATGAGTGTCGACAATGTTCAGTTACATGATTTGGGGGATACAACCCATAACACAAGACATGTACCAGTTTAGATAACAGTTCAGTTTTAGCTCAGTACCAGTTATCAGCTGTCAGTTATCAGTCATATCAGAATCAGTTATCAGTAAAGTTTAGCTCAGCCTTCAATTTCAGATTCAGCTAGACTTCAGTTTATATTCGGATCATGTTTAGTATGTTCTTCAGATTTCCACTTACATTGCTATGCTTCAGCTCATATTTACATATTTATATTCCAGCCTTACAGTTTCATTCAGCTATGATGTATTATATGCTCATGCCTTACGTACTTTGTACATATCGTACTCCACTCTTGGGCGCTGCGTTTCATGCCGCACAGGCACAGAGAGATCAGACCCTAAGCCACGTTAGTAGGCTATCTACTAGCTGTTGGAGTCACTCCGTCTCCTTCCGGAGTTTACTACTTTTGATATGTTTTACAGACGTCGAGTAGGTATGGCGGGGCCTTGTCCCGTCCTTTGTAAATTCAGTTCACTACTCTTAGAGGCCTTTATATATGTCCCTGTGTAGTTCAGTCACTATATTATGTATGTCAGCGTGTGATAGCCTTGTCATCTTTCCTCACTTTATATTTTCAGTAAATATGTATATATTTATAACCAGGTTGCCAGCTCATCTCTATTATTCATAGATTATTGGTAGGTTTAGTGATGATCGATACTCAGTGTTGGTTATCCGTCGCGGCTCTAGGTTGGGTCGTGACAAAAGTGGTATCAGAGCAGTTCAGTCCTAGGGTGTCTACAGGCTGTGTCTTGTAGAGTCTTGTTCAGGAGTATGTTGCACGCCATACTTATGAACACGAGGCTACAAGGCATTTCAGAATGGTTGTCTTTCTTTCTTATCTGGATCGTGCGATAGGGCCATGATTTTAGAATTCACCCTTCTAACCGTAATGTTTTGAATACAGCGATGCCGCCGAAGAAACTAACAGCTGCCCAGAAGGGCAAAGCTATTGCCGGCCACGGTACTAGTAGAGTGCCACCTGAGGTGGATGAGAGTGAGTAGTCCAGACCTGAGGCTCCATCTGAGGCCTCACGGATCCCTTCAATTAAGGGCGATATTAGATGTACTGCAGCTACCATACCTCCAGCTCCTCAGCCTGATAGCCAGGGGACGGAAGTAAGGGATGCCATCAGATTATTGACCAGTGTTGTAGTTGCTCAGACTAGACGGCATAGTGCAGATGCCCAGGGAGATACTGGATCCAGGATCAAGGATTTTATTCGACTAGAGTCTCCAGTCTTTACTGGATCCCATACAGGAGAGGACCCTCAGGATTTTCTAGTGAAGATAGCCAGGGTGTTGAGGGTCATGCACGTGTCAGACACAGAGTCAGTAGAGTCTGCTACATTCAGATTGCATGACCTAGCAGCAGGGTGATATCAGACATGGGAGCTATCAAGAGAGCCAGATGCTACTCCGGCGACTTGGAAGGAATTCTAGGATGCCTTCCTTCATCAATATATGCCTATACAGACATAGAGAGAACGTGCTGATCAGTTCCTAACCTTGAGACAGGGAAGTTTGAGTGTAGAAGAGTATAATGATTGCTTTAATTCTTTAGCAAGGTTTGCCTCTACTGTGGTAGCGAGTATGGAAGATAGAATTCACGGGTATGCAGCGGGACTAGGTCCACACCTGGTGAATGAGTGTATGACTGTTGCTATGCAGCCAGGTATGAGCATATCACGCATTCAGGCATTTGCTTTATCACTTGAGGAGATGAAGCAGAAATAGAGAGCCGACAGGGATAGAGTGTCACATAAGAGGGGCAGATTTTCTGGTTCGTTTGGAGAGACATTTGGAGCGACTAGGCAACATAATGTTAGACAGCCACCAGCTAGTATACCTCCACAGTCCCGTGCCCCGAGATCTGATAGACCTCCTCAGTCCAGAGCTAGTCAGGCATCACAGACTTCAGGATTTCAGCGTCGTGGTACTTCTGTATAGGCCGGTCAGACATATCCCAGATGTCCAGATTGTGGTAGACGCCACTTGGGACCATGTCAGTTAGGAGTTGATACTTGTTATATTTGTCGAGAGGCAGGACATTTCATGAGAGATTGCCCGACTAAGGGTGGTAGTGGTGCAGCCCAGCCAGCTAGATCAGCAGTAGCTTCCTCAGCACCAGCACTCCCTAAGGGGCAAGTTCCTCAGGCACCAGCAGGTTGTGGTAGAGGTCGAAGTGGAGCTCCTACAGCAGGTAGTCCTCATAATCGCACCTATTCTCTTATCGGTCGACAGGACCAAGAAGCTTCACCAGATATAGTCACAGGTATTCTGTCGGTAAATTCTCTTGATGTGTATGTGTTGATAGATCCTGGTTCTACACTATCATATGTTACTCCCTTTGTTGCTATTAAATTCAAAATAGTACCAGAGGCTATTAGACCTTTCGAGGTAGCCACTCCCATTGGTGATTCTGTAGTAGCTAAGCGTGTTTATAGAGGTTGCACAATGATGATTGGTGACTGTAGCACTACAGCTGACTTAATTGAGCTAGAAATAGTTGATTTTGATGTTATTCTCGGTATAGATTGGTTGTCTTCTTGTTATGCTAACGTTGATTACAGAGCGAAGACCGTCCAGTTTCACTTTCCAGGAGAATTAGCAATAGAGTGTCAGGATGTTTCTGCATCGCCAATGGGTATGTTTATTTCTTACCTTAAGGCAAGGAAGCTAATTGCAAAAGGCTGCTTATATCATATTGTTCATGTTCGAGACATGGAGAAGGAGACGTTGAGTCTTGAGTCAGCTCCGGTAGTGAATGAGTTCCCTAACGTGTTTCCAGATGAGTTACCTGGTCTTCCTCCAGAGCGGGAGATTGATTTTCCTATTGAGGAAGTACCAGGTACGCAGCCCATATCCATTCCTCCCTACCGGATGGCACCAACAAAACTGAAAGAACTTAATGAGTAACTGAAGGATTTGTTAGATAAAGGCCTCATCAGACCCAGCATTTCCCCGTGGGGAGCCCCAGTATTATTTGTGAAAAAGAAAGACGGCTCTCTACGCATGTGCATAGATTACAGACATCTGAATACAGTCACAATCAAGAATAAATACCCTCTGCCCAGGATTGATGACTTGTTCGATCAGCTCCAGGGTGCCAAGTGCTTCTCGAAGATAGATTTGCGATCGGGCTACCATCAAGTTAGAGTCAGAGAATGTGATATACCTAAGACTGCATTCAGGACCAGGTATGGCTATTATGAGTTTTTAGTGATGTCTTTTAGACTAACTAATGCCCCTGCAGTATTTATGGATCTGATGAACAGCGTATTTAGGCCTTATCTAGATTTATTTGTGATTGTATTTATTGATGATATTCTCGTCTATTTAAATTCTGAATCAGAGCATGCGGAGCATCTACGCATAGTATTGGGTACTTTTCTAGTCCAGTAATTATACGCTAAGTTTTCAAAGTGTGAATTTTGGTTAGATTCAGTGGCATTTCTTGGCCATATAGTTTCAGCAGAAGGAATCAAAGTAGATGGCTAGAAGATCGAGGTTGTGAAGAATTGGCCCAAACCTACGACGCCAACTGAGGTACGTAGTTTTCTGGGTTTGGCAGGTTATTATAGAAGGTTCATAGAGGGTTTTTCCTCCATTGCAGCTCCACTGACCAAATTGACGCAGAAAATAGCCAAATTTTAGTGGTCTGATTCTTGCGAGCACAACTTCCAAGAACTAAAGAACAAGTTGATAACGGCTCCAGTACTTACACTTTCAGAAGGATCTGAGGGCTATGTCATTTACTGTGATGCTTCTCGAATCGGTCTTGGTTGTGTATTGATACAGCACGGAAGAGTAATTGCTTATGCTTCCAGGCAGCTGAAAAATCACGAGCAGAACTGCCCTACTCATGATTTGGAGCTTACAGCAGTCATTCATGCATTGAAGATTTGGAGACATTGTTTGTACGGTGTTCATGTTGATATTTATACAGACCACAAGAGCCTCCAGTACATATTTAAGCAGAAGGAGCTAAACCTACGACAGAGGCGGTGACTAGAGTTGCTAAAGGACTACGACGTGGACATTCTTTATCATTTAGGTAAAGCAAATTTTGTAGCTGATGCCTTAGTCGTAAGTCTATGGGTAGTCTATCTTACTTACATCCACAAAAGAGAAAGTTAGTTCATGCACTCCACCAATTAACCAGCCTTGGAGTCAGATTTATAGATTCAGAGGATGCAAGAGTTACAGTTCAGAACGCAGCCACTACTTGCCTAGTGACAGAAGTAAAACAGCGCCAGTATGAGGATCCAGTTCTAGTTGAATACAGATAGATAGCTAGAAGAAAACCAAAATCACCATACAGGATTACTAGTGACGGGGTTCTCATAAATAAAAATAGATTTTATATTCCTGATGTTGCAGATTTACGTGGACATATTATGACAGAGGCACATTATTCCAGATACACTGTTAATCCAGGTTCGACTAAGATGTACCATTATCTTAAGCAAATTTACTGGTGGGACGGATTGAAGCATGACATAGCAGAATTTGTGGCTCAGTGTCCTAACTGCCAGCAGGTTAAAGTCGAGCATCAAAAACCTAGTGGCTTGTTGCAGGAAATAGAGATTCCATCATGGAAATGGGAAGCAGTGAATATGGACTTCATTATAGGCTTACCCCGTATGCAGAGCAGGTATGGCTCTATCTGGGTTATAGTTGACAAACTTACTAAATCAACTCATTTCTTGCCTATTAGAACTACATATACAGCAGAGGATTATGCCAGACTTTATATCAAAGAGATAGTGCGCCTACACGTTATTCCAGTATCTATCATTTCAGACAGGGGCGCACAATTTACATTTAATTTCTGGCGATCATTCCAGACAGGTTTAGGGACACATGTGAATCTGAGTACAACATTTAATCCCCAGACAGATGGACAGGCTGAGCGGACCATTCAGACGTTAGAAGATATGCTTAGAGCATGTGTGTTAGATTTTGGAGGCAGCTGGAGTGAACATCTACCGTTGATAGAGTTTGCATACAATAATAGCTATCATTCTAGCATACAGATGTCGTTGTCTGAAGCTTTGTATGGGCGCAAATACAGGTCTCCTATAGGATGGTTTGAGGTTGGCGATGCTCAATTGATAGGTCCAGATTTAATCCAACAAGCGGTTGATAAAGTCAAGTTGATCAGGGAAAGATTATTAACAGTGCAGAGCTGACAGAAGTCCTATACTGATAACCGACGTCGAGATTTAGAATTTCATATTGGCGATTGGGTATTCCTGAAAGTATCACCTATGAAAGGCGTTATGAGATTTGGAAAGAAGGGAAAGCTTAGCCCTAGATTCATAGGTCCATATCAGATTATCCGATGAGTTGGGCCTGTAGCCTATGAGCTAGACCTTCCAGCAAACCTTTAGGAGGTACATCCAGTATTCCATGTTTCCATGCTCAGAAAATGTGTCGGAGATCCTTCCAGAGTTGTACCAGTAGAGGATGTACAGATCTTAGAGCAGTTGAATTATGAAGAGGTGCCAGTTGCAATTCTAGATAGGCAGATTCGTCGACTAAGGATGAAAGACATTCCTTCAGTTAAGGTGCTATGGTGAAGCAATAACGTAGAAGAAATGAATTGGGAAGCTGAATAAGATATGAGAGCCAAGTATCTACATCTCTTCACTACTTCAAGTATATAACATATCCTTGCTTAATGTTTCTACATACTTCATTTAACACTCGAGGATGAATGGTCCTAAGGGGGGGAGATTGTTACAGCCCGTATATCTAAAGTGACGTATATCATTCTAATGACATGTTAAGAATGATTTAAATGAGTTTAAAGTCATAATATGACCATATATGACGTTTATATGTTGCATATAAAGTTTGGAAAAAATCGGATTTAAGTTGCGGAAAAACCGATTAAGGATTGCCTTGTAACGAAGCTTTTTGAGCAATTAATTTTGTGTGTTATATGAGGTCTTTTAGGGACATATCATATACCAAATTGAAGGTCTTGGAGTTTAATTTCTAACACCTTTGACCGTTTTTTCATACAATATCTGGATAAAAAGATATGAGCATCAGGAGTCAGGCCAGAAGAAGGGGCGTAAGCGCAAAAGAGGGCTAGAAGTGAAATATCTTTAGTACAAAAGAGAAATTCATCACTTATCTCGTCATTTCCAGAAACTTCATGAGAGAAACAGTGTGTTCTTGAGTGTTGAAGCAATTTTTATGATTTTGAAGGAAGGACGCCAATCTTAACTCGAAATTGAAGACCGATTACATAAAAACGCTCTACGCGACGAAGGTAACGTCGTGCTACCTTCCTTTTCATCTATAGCTTAAGTTGTATAATTACTTCATGGCTAAGTAAAGTACCTAAATGCTGTGTTATAGCTTGTTTAAGCGTTAGAAGGTGTGGAATTTAAGGGAAACAAAGTTTAGAAGCAAGAAACATCAAAGGTATGTAAGGCTAAACCTTTCTTTCGACAAGACATTTGTTTTCTATCTTTTGAAGTTTGTCTTAGTTCCAAACTTGATGGTTCTTGTGGGGAACTTGTATGGCATAAAGGTAGCCATGTATGTGCTTAATTTGATGCTAAGAACCACGGTGAAAGATGTCCAAAACAGCAGCACGAATTATTTCAAAATCTGAAAAAATTATTTTTATCTTCGGACAGTTGTTAGTAGTTTGAGAATAACTCCTTGTACAAAATTTATATTGAGAATATTTAAGATTCCATAGAACCCTAAGACATATATCTAAAATGTTTATGAAGACTTTGAAGTCTATAACTTTGCTGTACTCTCTGAAAATTAAGTCGTAAGGCAGGACAGTGGTGCTGTCCAGACATTCTATCTGCGGATTTGTTATGTCGTCCGGTCGTCTCATCTTGTTATCCGTCTAATCTGTTTATGTTATCAGTTTATCCGGGTATCCATCCCCGTGTATATTATAGTGTGGGTTCTATTTTTGCGGACCATCCAGTTTTAGGGGAAGCTCTGCCGAAATTTTTATAGAAATTCAAAGAGTTGGACAAATTCTGAGTTCTAGGTTGTGTCTATAATTCCATCCAAAGTTTTCTTATCATTCCTTTGAGTCCTTATCTATTGTTGCCACATGTGTTATGCCTCATACATTCTTATGCTTATATTGTGATCATATTATGTGTGATTTGGGGTCCCTCATAGAGGCTGGACATTGGACACACAGTCCGGTCGCGTGTGATACTACCCGTCTGGGGGACACAGCCCCTCTGGTTCAGGCGGGAGTTGAAACACCTAGTGTGACCGGGTTTCATTCACACACTCTGACCAGAGAGACTAGATATTACTGGCTGGAGGGACATACCCTATAACACCTGCCAGGTTTGTTATATACGCGTATATAGCCACAGTATGCACTGCATGATTATACATGAGGCTAGTTCAGATGTTTGTTGACACCCAATTTTGTTCCTCCTTTTTTCAGTTACCTGATTTGGGGGGATACAGCTCATAACACCAGACAGGTACCAGTTTAGATCACAGTTCAGTTTTAGCTCAGTACCAGTTATCAGCTGTCAGTTATTAGTCATATCAGAATCAGTTATCAGTATAGTTTAGCTCAGCCTTCAATTTCAGATTCAGCTAGACTTCAGTTTATATTCGGATCATGTTTAGTACGCTCTTTAGATTTCCAGCTACATTGCTATGTTCCAGCTCATATTTACATATTTATATTCCAGCCTTACAGTTTCATTCAGCTATGATATATTATATGCCCATGCCTTACATACTTTGTACATATCGTACTCACATCCTCTCTTGGGAGCTGTGTTTCATGCCGCACAGGTACAGAGAGATCAGACCCTGAGCCACGTTAGTAAACTATCTACTAGCTGTTGGAGTCACTCCGTCTCCTTCTGGAGTTTACTACTTTTGGTATGTTGTACAGACGTCGAGTAGGTATGGCGGGGCCTCGTCCCGTCCTTGGTATATTCAGTTCAGCACTCTTAGAGGCATGTAGATATGTCACTGTGTGGTTCAGTCACTATGTTATGTATGTCAGCGTGTAATAGCCATGTCATCTTTTCCGACTTTATATTTTTAGTAAATATGTATATATTTATAACCAAGTTGCCAGCTTATCTCTACTATTCATAGATTATTAGTAGATTTAGCGATGATCGATACTCAGTGTCGGTTATCCATCGCGGCTCTAGGTTGGGTCGTCACAGAAGGGGAGCATCAAGGGGATCCAAATCTTGATGTTGTTCCCGGTCACTTAGAAAATAAAGTGTTGGTGGAAGAGTTGGGTCGAGGAAAGCGGACCAAGAATGAAAATGTTCTGTTACGAGATTTTTTTACTAATACAGTCCGAAAGTTGAGCCACCGAGTATCCACCTGCGTTCGAAAATCCAATTGTTCATCCGTTTCTCAACAACCCTCCGGTAAACCATATCCTCTAGTACATTATGTCAATTGTGATAACATCTTTTTGAGATATGTGAGTTTTCTTGCAGCTATAACTGAAGGACATGAGCCTACCTCCTTTTTGAAGGCAATAAAAGATGAGAAATGGAGATTAGCTATGCAGCAAGAGTTGCAGACTTTTGAAGCAAACAAGACTTGGGAAATCAAGCGCTTGCCTTTGGGTAAGAAGGCGCACGGCTGTAGATGGGTATATAAAATCAACTCTAATTCAGATGGTACCATCGACCAGTGATTTTTTAGAATCACCAAGCGGAAGGAGTTGACTACACAGAGATATTTGCACCGGTCACTAAGATGGTAACTGTCCGAGTTTTTCTGGCCGTAGCTACGGCGAAACAATGGAAATTACATCAGATGGATGTGCACAATGCATTTTTGCATGGGGAACTTCGTGAAGAAGTATATATGAAATTGCCTCTGGGACATCAAATGCATGGGAATGAAAATGTATGTCTTCTCCAAAGATCTTTATATGGTTTGAAGCAAGCTCCTCGGTGTTGGTTTGCAAAGTTATCGTTCGCACTAAAGAATTATGGGTTTCGTCAATCATACTCAGATTACTCTTTGTTTTCGATGAGGAAAAGGAATGTTCGATTGAATGTGCTCGTCTATGTGGACGATTTGATTATCTCTAGTAAACTCGAGAGCTTTTCAAATCTTCAAGTTATATCTCTCTAAATGCTTTCATATGAAAGATCTAGGCACTTTGAAGTATTTTATGGGTGTTGAAGTGGAAAGGGTTCCGAAAGAAATTTTCTTGTGTCGAAGAAAGTATGCATTAGATATCATTTCAGAGGCTGGATTGTTAGGGGCAAAACCGGTGGGTAACCGATAGAACAGAATCATCGTTTGACACTTGCGTCCGGCTGTTTTGTCAAAGATCCCGAATGTTTTAAAAGACTTTAGAAGATTGATCTATCTATGTTTTACGCATTCGAATTTATCATATAGTGTGCATGTGTTGTCGCAATTCATGCAGAGTCCCCGTGTTGAGCATATGGAGGCAGCTCTCCGTGTAGTCAGATACTTGAAAGGCTGCTCGGGTCAAGGCATTGTAATGATTTCCCGGTGTGATCAACGATTGTATGGATAGTGTGATTCAGATTGGGCGATGTGTCTGTTGAAACGTCGCTCGTTGACTGGTTGGTATGTTCTTTGGGGTACTTACCGATATCATGGCGGACGAAGAAACAAAAAATTGTTTCTAGTTCTTCGGCAGAGTACCGGTTGATGGAAATGATCAAGTGCGAATTGAAATGGTTGAAAGGGATATTATGGAATTTTGGATTCGAGCATTATCCTCCAATATAATTGAAGTGTGACAGTCAAGCCGCATTGCATATAGCTCGGAATCTTGTCTTTCACAAGCGAACTAAACGCATCGAGGTCGACTGTCATTTTGTTCGGAATGATATTATCGGAGGCACTATACGTCTCGATTACGTGTCCACGGACACTCACCTAGCGGATATCTTTACTAAGGCAATGGACGGGCACAGTTCGAGTATTTCTTTAATAAGTTGGCCATAAGGAATCCTCATGCTCCAACTTGAGGGTGGTATTAGAGAATGTAGATTAAATGTAAATAATAGTTTAGAGGTAATTATGTAAATACTTAGCTAGGTTCCTTTTGGGGAAAATGACACTGGCTGTCCATTTAGTAGAGTTATACTCATAATTTAAACTAAGTTTTTCTTGTCTCGCTATATAAACAATTAACTATTTTAATCTCATTTTGTAGCCACTTATTCACATTATTTATTGCTTAATATTTTTTGCCTATTTTTAAGATAATCATAATAATGTTCCTTAATTCAAGCCACTTTATTTTTAAGGTACACTTTCCTTATTCTAACGAATAATTGATATAGAACAATCACCACTTGTCTAATGGGATTTAATAAAAATCAAATAGTTTTCAAATTAATTTATCCCTCTTCTTTACACCCAATCACTCACCTGTGCGGTCCCCATAATTCTCACAATTTGTTGACGAAATCTTCACCACTCACTTCACATTTATACACGTCATATAAACAAAATTCTCATAAAATCGTTTAGTTGCATAAGTGCATCTCAGCTGTATAACAAATTAACATCAATTTTCATATTACAATGTATAATATTTTGTTTATGCAATTATCTACTTTATTATACACTGATGTATAATAAAGTATCATGTATGATATGCTAAATAGCATGTACTCTAATAATTTGACGTATCAATATGTATCCTATGTATATCAAAACGTGTCCTAAACTTATGAATGTGTATTTTATATATATCAAATGTGTTTATTTTATACATTATTTATATTTATCTTATAATAAAGAACCATGTACGATGTGCTAAAGACCAGTTACTCCTATAACTTAGACATATCAATGTGTATTTTATGTATATCAATGTGTACTAGATATATGAATGTGTATCCTATGTATATCAAAATATGTACTAGATTTATTAATGTGTATCCTATGTATATCAAAATGTGTTAATTTAAGGGCATGATAGATGTAGAACTAATGTATTACTAATTATATCGTGGAATGTACATAATCCAAACGAAAAATTCCAGAAGAAAATTATGAATCACAATAAAAATGTTTATGGCCGAACCAAAAGTTCCACAAGAGGAGAAATGTGCAAATTAATAATTTTCATTTCCATGTGTTTTGCAAGCTTTAGAGAAGTTATGGCCGAATAAGCTTCTCAATTTTGTCCTAAATCTCATGTGATAATGAAGGGATTTTTACACAAATATACAAATTTCCACCCTTAATTACAAAAAAATAGCAATATTTTTTTAATTACAAGACATAACAATATTTTTTTAGCACATTTTTACCATAAACAAAACATATCATTTTGATAATTACACTTACACCCCCACCCTCCTAAAAACCCTAAAATACTTTCTCCACTTCCCCACACCAAATCAACCACCACCCATTTTCAGATCTAAATATACAACACAACCACCACAACCACCGTTCAAAACAGAAACAGAGCCGCCACCACCACCGCCTGAATCTCCACCGGAATCCAGTACATCGCCACACAGAGAGAAAGAAGGAAGGGACAGTGGCGGAAAACGCCATCACAACCAGCAGAAAAACGGAGGGATAATAACAGGGTGAAACGAGTCCCATCTCCGATCTGCCAAAACAGAGGGATAATAACGGAAAACGCCATCTCCACTGCCAGTCCACGTTAATAAACGGCGGAGAGCAGCCATTGTTGATAGTCGAGACAAGTTGGAATCCCTTTGGGACGATGGATATGGAACTCAAACTGTAAAGGATTTCTCTGCTAAGAAGATTCTTAAGCCCGATGGAGGTCCACCTCGGTGGTTTACTCCCATATCAGCTGGTCCTCCTTTGAAAGATTCTCCTCTCCTTCTTTACTTGCCTGGTAATCTTTAAAAAATGAAGATAAATAGAATGATCGAACAGAGATTTTCTTGTAGTTTAGTGGCACAAATTGGGGAGTTAATATCAGTATAGTAGTCCCAAATTTCGATGAGAAGCCTTTGAATCAATCAGGTGTAACAGTACATTTCACTAAGTCTCTTTCACTTTTGATGGAATCTGATGTTTAATTTACTTTCCACTCATTTCTAATGCAACAGCCGAAACAGTCTGATACAACTATTGAAACAGTCTTAAATAGGTTGAAACGGTCTAAAACGGAGTTTGAAACAATATGATACGGTTTGAAACATCGTTGAAACAGTTGTTGCAACATTTTGATACAGTCTGAAACGATGTTGAAACGGTATGATACGGTCTGAAACGAAATTGAAACAATCTGAAATAACTGTTGAAACAGTCTGATACGGTCTAAAACGGGAGTTGATACAGTTTAAAACAGTATGATACAGTCTGAAAACGGGACTTGATACAGTTTAAAACAGTCTGATACAGTCTAATACGGAGTTGATACAGTCTGAAACGAGACTTGATACAGTCTGAAACAACATTGAAACACTATGATACGGTCTGAAACAGTCTGAGACGGTCTGAAACGGGAGTTGATACAGTTTAAAATAGTCTGATACAATAAAAAAATGGGAGTTGATACAGTTTAAAACAGTTAGATACAATGCTGAAATGAACCGAAACGGTGCAGAAACAGTTAGATACAGTGCTGCAGAAACAGTTGATACGGTGCAGAAACAGTTGATACGGTGCAGAAACGGTGCAGAAATAGTGAGATTCAACGAGATACATTGAGGATGGATGAGAAAAAGTGAAATTGGGGAAAATGAGAGGAGTAAAAGTGAAATTGGGGGGGAAATGGTGGGAGAAAAAGTGAAATAGAGGGAAATGGGGGGAGCAAAAGTGATAGTGGGGGAAATAGAAAGAAGAATGTAAGAGTTTGGTATGTTATGAGAAAATATTGCTATGTTTTTGCTATATTTGTAATTATCTTGTGTTTTCCTCTATATAGGGTAATTTTACTAAAATGTTGCTATGTTTGGTAATTAAGCTCTAAAACTTGTACTTTTATGTAAAAAATCCGATAATGAATGATGTACCTGTTACATAGATGGGGTTGTTTGTTAGGATGTTATGTATTAAATAAACCTAAAATCACTCCATTGAAAATATAATACTTAGAAGGTGTTTGGCTAAGCTTATAAATCAGCTTATAAGTATTTTTTGGTTTATCTACGTGTTTAGTAGTATCAAAAGTGCTTACAAGTCAAAATAAACTACAAGTCATAAGTTGGTCATTCCCAACTTATTTTTTCCAGCTTATAAGCACTTTTAGTTTGACCAAGTATTTTACTATTTTGTCCCTAAAATATTTTATAATCCATGAAATATCGTTTCTAAAATAAAAAATACAACCTTCTCCTCATTCTATATTCATCATTTATCATTTTTAATGTAAAAGTATTTTTAAATTTATTTTTTCATAAATAACTTAAAGGATAGTTTAGTTATTTTAATAAAAAATGTACTTATCAACACTTTTTTTACCAAACACACAACTGTTTATTACTAGTTTCAGCACTTCTATCCAAACACGTGACTGGTTATTTATAAAATCAGCTTCAGCAGCTAAAATTGCTTTTCAGCACTTGATGCTTATCAACCACTTTAAATCAGCTAATCCAAACGAGCTCTTAATAACTACCGAAATTTAAATTTTTTTCATTTTCTTTAATTAAGGTGTAGGTCTAGATGATATGACTAAATTTTGATAGGGTTAATTTATTGTATATAATACTCTTATAAAGACTATTTATGAATTTTTCCCTTTCTTTTCGCTATTGGGCCAACCCCAATTTTTGCTACTTGCTCTCCAAGCAAGCTTAAGGTTAGAGCTGTGTATAAATACTTGGCTTAATCAATGAAAAAGGCAAGAGTTTTCACCCATAAATTATTGATTTCTTCTAGTTTTACACCCTTTTAATTTATTTTATAAAATAAGAAAGACTTTTAAATCTTGTGGTTTAAAATTGAAGAGGTGTGTAATGTGGGCTAGTGACTTCAAATATTATGGTCCAAAATAAATTTTAGTATTAAAAAATTATCAAATATGAATAAGAAGCAGTCTTTATGGGACGAACTAAAAAAAAAGATATAGAGGGAGTACTATGCATTGGTTTCTATGATGTGACATAATATGAAAGGAAATTCATTTATTAAACTATTGTATAATGTACGATCAACTTTAGTGACAAATAATTTAAAGCACAATATCAAAAAAATGAGATTGTCATGACCTACTATCTTAATTAATCCGTTCTCTGGAACACCATATTAATAGTCGTACAAACAAACACAGCACAAGGCTGGTCAGGTAAAGATGGTAGGGCAAAAGTGCTTTACCTTTATCTCTATTTGATCTCTGTTAGTTTGATGTAACAAATGTTCGAAGTAAAATTTTACCAGATTAGCTCATTTATTCAGTACTACTTATTATTTAAATACTGTTTTAATAGGACAGCTGCAAAATTTAGTCGTTGAACCTTTTTATTAAAGGGCGGAATCTCTCTGTACACACGAAAAGCAAATCCACTGATATTTGTAAAAATTTTGTTAAATATCTTTAGCAAATTTATTTGCAAGTTTTAAAAAAGTCTTCTGGTTCTCATTTTGAAACTTTTCCACCTCTCCCGCTAAATAATGTTCTTATTCCTTTCCCATTTATTTATCCACGCCAGTTTTTGAAAAGTGCATTGTAAGGACCAGTTATATGTCCGATCTCCCATCTTCTACTGTTGCTTTCATCAAACTAACCTTTTATTCCCCACTTAATTTCAACAATATTCTATCCCCATATCCTTAGTCTTTTTTTAATTTCTTTTCTTGTTTTTAAAATTATCTTTAAGATTTTTATAGTCCAGTTAAATAATGGTCCATTTTCAAGGTCCTTCAAATTCCAGCAAACACCCTCCTCCACCGCTCCAAGACAAGGTAAAGATTTAGCATACTTTACGTAACGTGTAAAACAATTACCAAGTCCAAAGTCCAATTCCGCAAAATTTGAATCAATCACGCCAAACCTGCCAAATAACCAAAAGAGAATAACAATTAATAAATCCAACTAACAAATAAATAAATAAAAAATAACAAAAAATAAACGAATACCTCGGAAGAAACGCAACGCAAAGATAACGAACGGGAAACGGGAAGCATAACGGCACGGTGAACGGCAAGCATGACGGGATTAATAAAAGCTGTGAACGTACACACAAAGAGTCACGCAACGCTCCATTACACACACATACCCCAATTTGTATACACAAATGACTTAAAACGAAACAAATTCCTTGTTTTAAAACTCAGATATTAATTAATTTGTTTGTTTTTAGTTTGTGTTTTGTTAGGAAGAATTAAAAAAAAAAAGTCCAAAATGTCCTTCGATTGCAATCAGTTGCTGCAAATCATCATATGTACAAGGAATACTACTTTTTTGTGTTTTTTCTTTCAGCTAAATCCATCCGGAGTATCAAAAAACTGCCAGGGCCTTCGATTCGCCGGAGTACTATAAAAACCGCAGCCGGGATCTGACGCCATCGCCGGAAAACTCTTCAAATACTATTTAATATAAAAATATCAAACCTGTAAAAATTAACCTTAAAAACAACCACACAAATCCTCAGCTGTTGACATTCTGGAAAGTCGACTGGGACGAGGCTGGAAATCACATCTCCGCCGTTGATGATGAGACGAAGGACGAATCAAAGCCGCTAATGCACGTTTCACTAGATCTCCTTCAACGGTGCCGATTCGCACGAGCGAATTCGTCATCGCCGATCGCCGAGCATTTAATCGGCTAGGCGAGTAAGAAATGGACGGTGCTGGATTGGTATTCTTATGCAAACTACACCGAAACGAACCAGGATGTGTTGTAGGTGAACACATACACGTCCGTTTCGGTAAATTTGTACGGACTACTTGATCACGGGTTGATGAAACCGTCATCGAACGGCGAGGAGAAATAGATCTTTCGATTGAGAACTTAACGGACGGCGTAGATGTAAGTGGAGCAAAACCGTGAAGATTAACACGCGTTGGGGACGCTGATCTGTGGAAAAAACCTGTAGAACTTGACGAGTAAAAGCTAGAACTCGTCGATGAAGCAAACGATGAAAACGGCGATAAATCGGCCGTTTTTGAGTTACTGAACCGGCCGCTCGGTGAAATAGACCGCTGAAAAGCTGATTTAATCGGCAACACCGGTCCACTTGTTCTTCTAGAAGATGTCGCCATAGATAAATATAGATTTTATTTTTGCTATTTTTTTTTTGTGGGGGAAGAAAAGAGAAAAAGGAATTTTGTAAAAAGAAATCTATAAAAAACAATTTGTTTTTCTATAGATTTCTTCTAAAAAGGGCCCTTAGGCTCTTCAGTTTGGCAAACCTAGAGTGTCTCAAAGCCTTGATTTATAGCAAGGTGAAGGAGAAGGGTAACTGTGTAAATAATGTAAAGTTTAAGGAGTAGTTAGCAATATTGTTTTAGATCTAGTTAATGTAACCATAGTTAAGAGTTAACCTAAGTAGGGTGGAGGGAACGACGGCGTTTTCTGTAACTGATAATTTGAGAGGATAATAGATGGAGCAACGTGGAGGTTATTTAGAATTCCTAAGATTTTGATTTTAGTACGAAATACATGAATTGCATAACTCACCTTTATACGAATGTGAGAGGAAACTTTTAGTAAAGCCATTGGTTGGAATCTCACAAGAATTGGTCACCAATGCCTTTAAAAATAGATTAAAAGAAATACTCCTCAGTCTTATTTAATTGTAAGATTTTTTATTTATAGATAGTTCAAAATATTTGTTAATTTATAATATCAGGATAAAATTTATCATTTCTTCCACATAATATTCCTAATATTAATTGTTCTTAAAAAAATATGTCATTAACGGGAAAATATTTATAAAATAGATAAAAGGGTAAATTAGAAAAACTATTATGTTTATTTATGATTTCTAAAGGGTGTGCAAAGTCAAACCTTACCACTTTTTTGGTCAAAAGGAAAATTTATATTCAACCAAAATTGCTTTGTACAACCACCTGCTCTTTGGACTATAGAGCAGGATCTCAGACAAAAACCACTCTAACACTCTATACTATGGAATAGTATCAACTATTCCTCCAGTAGTAAGCCTTAAAATATTAAAGAACAAACTAACAACTTAAATGACAGGAAAGAAATCTAGCTTCTCTAATACAGACTTCCATCACCCCTGGAATTACAGTCATGGGTTCATCTTTAAGCTTAAAGTCAGGCACCCATTCCTTCAGGACCATGGGATGACCATTGAAGGTATATGGTCCTTTTTGTAGAATCTGATTCTTATCCTCCAATGATTCAAAGCGATATATGAAATATCCCTCATCATGCAAGAATACTGTGGGGGTAGTGACTGAATTCCACACTCCATATACGAATTTGAGCATATCCTTAAAGCTAGGGTTACCTCCTATAACATACCTAATTAGGACATTTTTCCATTTCTGGCATTGTTCCTCTATCTCAATAGGATTCAATCTGACTATTTTCAAACCATTTTTAATCACTGGAGGGAAGAAATTCAGCTGCATACCTTGTTGCATAACTCTATTTCCCCTAATTATTTCTGTCATCGTTGGGTTTCCACTTTGGGATCCAGCTGTGAACGTTAGTTTCCTAGCTGTTACAGCGATCCCAGCTTCAGCTGTCGGCGTCTGCTTCACTTGTGTAGGTTCAGTGGTCGGAACTTGGAGCACTGTTGGTGCGCTTCCCATCCCCGGGATCCATTGTAGTAGCTGGACTGGCCTAAGTTGCTGTGGAATTCCATTTTCCGGTGTTACTATACGTTCCGTCGGTGCAACTATATGTGGAGCGCTTAGTTGTTCCTGTGTTTGCCGTTGTCGGGCCATCGTTTTCCGATGTGAGGCGTACGTTAGCAAGTCTGGCTAATCATGCGCCCCCAGAGCTAAACGTGCGCCCTCCTTTTCGACCGTCAAACCTTACCACTAAAATGGAGAAGGGAGTATAACATAAGTGATACTCCTACTAGTTAGTAATACTTTTAAAATAAATCTCAAATGCTTTCGTTAAAAAGAAAAGGGAGAAATGTTACTAGTTAGAGTAAATTTCATGGGTGGTCATCCAACTTTCATGTTTATTATCTAAAAGTCACTATTCTTTCATATGTTATTCAAAAATCATTTAACTTAATACACGTTTGAAAATGACGTCACTAGAGTACATAATTTTAATTTAATATGATTAATGTATTAAGCTCCTTACTTGACCCATAATAAATATCCGGCTCAGTTGCCCAAAGCTCATACAAAACTTACACACTCACATTACTGGTTTTAGTTTCTTCTTTTTTTCTTTTTATTATTAAGTTTAGTTGTTTATGTTATTGGTATAGTTATTTTGTATTTTTTTTTTGGTGCTATCCTGCTCAATAACAACAAATTATCAAATAGAAGGTTGCAACTAGAAAAACTTCTAATCTTAACTTTTTGTAATAGTGGATTCGCTAAATTTATTCCTTAGAGACCTAATAGACTTGCTTAATTTAAAATTCAGGTCGGGTTTAGAATTAACCAACAAATATTGATATATGAATTAGTAATTTAATTTTAATTTAATTAAGCAAATCTTTTATTTTAATTTTTACGTCATTTTTCAGGCGTATATTAAGTTAGTTTCAAGCGAAATTATTTTTGTGTAATTTAGGTAAAAGTTGAATAATTTTTGGATAACAAAAAAAAAATATTGACTGCTAGTGTATTTCGCTTTTAAAGGAAAAACTTTCACATAATTAGCAATAAAGTCGAGTATTTTATCGGATGTCCCCGAAGGGACCAATAAAGTCGAGTATGAAAATAGGAAAAGGTCTCCATTTTCTAATAGACATTTGCAGAATTGCTTTGTTCATAAATTTGGTCCATTATTTCAATTTCACTTTAGCTTGAAATAAATTTCGGTCATCTCTCGTGGGGACCACATATTGTATGTAAACTAATGCTTATATTTAAAAAAATAAATCAACTCTAATTTCTTATTGAACTCTTGAACGAATCGATATCATTGGTAAAGTCAAAAAAAAAAAAAAAAAAGATGAAATTATTATTAACACAAACGTGCATAGCAAAGAAAGTTCAACCAGCATAAAGTACACTTGTAAAATTTTGTTGAACAATTCCACCATACCCACCTCTTTTTTATGTCAACAAAAATTTGTTGAACAAAACTTGCCTTCAGCCGTTGCTAGTAGTTGTTACATTCAATTGTCGTCAGATTCCATTTCCATATTGGACACTACTAGTCTTTGCATTTAAGTGAAAAAGGAAAATACACCTCAACCGCAACGTAGCATTTGTATATTTATAGTACTGTTTTGAAGCAGCAAAAATACCACAATTACTTGATATTTGCATAGTAAATAATTGACTAATTTACAATAATAAGACTCAACAAGTTCAGTATCCTCAATAATAAGACCTTTCTGAGATAACTTCCATTTCTACAATTGTATAATACTCCTATATGCCAAACGTAAAATACATTAAGTAATTCCGTATTAGGGTAATATAGACGAGGAAAACAAATAATTTTTTTCTTTTGCAAACAAATTAAGCAATGCCTTATCAACTTGATCAAGACATCATCTAAATTAAGCCAAAGAAAACAATGACAAGTGCAAGTAATCCAAAATCTAAGGCAATGTCGAAACAGTTTTCTTCTCCTTTACAAATTACAACCCATCATTTGCCTCAATCATTATTATACGATCTTTAAGGCAAGATCAAAATCAGATATCTAATGAGAATTGAAATTACATTCAACTATGTAAAAATTTCGCCTTGCACCAATATGCTCTCGTCTTCTACTTTTTTTTTTCCTTTCCTCCTGCAAGAGGTCAACTTGCAAAATTCGGAGGAAAAAAGTATTTTAAAAATCGCATGAGAGAGTAAACTTACAACTCAATCCATTTCGGTGCTCAGTCAAAAAATTTTGGGTCTACATCAAATTTTTTAAAATAAAATAAGTAGTACTTCATTTCCAAGATACTTATGATTTTCTGAAACTATAGTAAGTAAATCATTTTTCCTTGCTTCATATTTATGGAGATGGGCATATCGTCACAGGATAGTGACTATGCACTTGAAAAGTACCACATATCCTGCTAAATCAACATTATTTTGTTCTTTAACTTTATGTTATGTTAATACAAGTTTAGATTATAAGAGAAAAAAAGGATTTCTCCACCACCAATTAGGATGAAATGATCTCATATGACAGTTTGCAATTACTAAGAAGATGACCATACAAAAATCTTATAAGAAGAATCAGGTAACTAAAAGAACATTCCTAATGGGTACCTTCCTAATGTACAATAAAAATGATGTCCTTAAATGTAGCGACAGACCACGTATACGCAGTAACAGAATTGATGAGATTTCTCTATGTTTATTTAGGAGTCTCAAATTTTCTCCTAAATGAACCTTACACAATGCATATTTATATTAATCAGGACAGTAAATTCAAAAATAGATAATCAAAACCCGAAAAAGTCATTATCCATATAATGCATAGAAGATAAGATATGATAGAAATTTATAACGTAAACGCTGTTTTGAGTTTTATGGTATATAACTTATTAGTAATACACTCCATCATATCATGTCATAGTTTTAAAGAAAATATATTAATAATAACGTTATATCAAAGCTTTTCAAATAAGTGATTTATGGAAACTTCCTACTATTGATGACATATTGCATATTATTGATTCCAAAAAAATAAAAAAGTACCGTACTTTATTAATGGGGAGCGGTAATGAAAATAAAAGAGTAGCTTTCAGTAGGCAGAAAATTAGTAAGGAGCTTAATAAATACTAAGACTTGTCAGCGATAGAGGCGGTGTCTGGCGATGAGTCATAAATTCGTTCTATCATCTTGATGTTCATTGTTGACGAACAAGTGCGAAAAAGATTATCAAAAATAAATAGTAGAAGACAATACTTTTTGTTGGAATGTGTTAGTGGCCCACACCGATGATCAATGTTGCGCATGATGCACATGTAAGTTTGGACAATCCTCCGCTCTTTGAGCTAGCTCGGATCCACGCGCCATCCGTAGACAGTATGAGATGGGCGTGCGGGAGGGGGAGGAGGTGTTGGAGTGTGTTGAAGGGTGTTGGGGACAAAAAAGGTTGTCCCACACCAGTACTATAGAGAGTGTTGGGCGTAGCGGGGGGGGGGGGGGGGGGGGTTAGAGTGTTGAATGATGTTGGGGACAAAAAGGTCAATTGTTCCACACCGTTAGTAGAGAGAGGGCATGATGCCCATATAAATTTGGGCAAGCCTCCACCCTTTGAGCTAGCTTTTGGGGTGTGAGTTAGGTCCAATCTTATGTGGGCGCCCGGGTGTGTGGGGTCCTAGTGCTAGATTTTGTCATAAAAGGCAAGTGACCCATATAAGTTTAGACAATCTCACCCTTTGAGCTAGCTTTTGCTAGATTTTGTCATAAAAGGGAAGTGACCCATATAAGTTTGGATAATCTCACTCTTTGAGCTAGCTTTTGGGATAAGTTAGGTCCAAGGCTTATGTAGGGACCCGGATTTATTATGCGCCCGTGTAAGGGGCGCCCGGGTGTTAACATTTATCTCTTTTAATCCTTTTTCAAATTCAATTCAAAATATTATTTTCTTCAAACTTAAATCAAATTATATGCAAACGAAAGAATAATGAGATATTTGTAAGCCTGAAACCAATTTATACAGTCTCAAGGATTTTATAGGTCGCCTCCACTTCTTACATATTAAGGGTGCTGGTCTATAAAGCTTTAACACACAGTATTTTTGTGAAGAGCAGAATGAATTTTCTGTTGTTGTTTCCTTTCTTTATATAGATTTTGTACATGAGCAAGATGATATAAATTCAAATTCAAACTGTAATTCTATCTATATCAGTTTGTTACGTAATACATATCCTTATCTAAACAAGATTGCTATTTACTAAGGATAAGATTGAATTCAAAAGGGTAAAAGAGTGATCTGATCTAATAGCCCTCTGCAAGATTATGTTCGGGATCGAACCATGAGCTTAGATCGAAGAGTGAGGAATCCAGTAGTGCCAACAACTCTGGCAAAAATATCTGCAATATGATTTTGAGATGAAACATAGCGAACTACCAAAGATTGATCTTCAACCTTCTCCTGTATAAAGTGATAATCAAGACGAATGTGCTTGGACCATTGATAGATGACAGGATTTCGAGATAAAAACTGTGCACTAAGATTATCACAGAGTAAAATGGGAGGTGAAGTGAGAGGAGCACGTACGCTCAGCTATAAGTTGTTGCACCCAAATTAATTCAGTAGTTGCAAAGGCTAAAGCACGATACTCAGCTTCGGTGCTTGAACGAGCTACAACTTTTTATTTTCTGGAGGACCAGCTAATTATGTTGCCTCCATAAAATAATGCAAAACCATGTTGGGAGCGATTATCATTAACGTCAAAAATTCAACCAGCATCCGAAAAAGCAACAAGACGAGAATCAGCCATAGGTCGTAGCAAGAGGCTATCATGGAGAGATCTTTTAAATACCGAAGTATACATTTTAAAGCTGACCAATGAGTGGTGGTGGGTGCTTGCATAAATTGACATACTCGATTGACAGCATATGGTATTTCTGGCCTAGTGATGGTGATGTATTGAAGCGCACAAACAACACTCCGGTATAAATGAGCATCAGGCAAGGGATCACCATAAATTGTAAGTCGCAAACCAGGTTCTGCTGGACTAGAAATAGGTTTAGCATCAGCCATGTTAGTACGATTAAGTAAGTCCCGAATGTACTTCCCTTGAGATAATAGCAGCCCGTTTGATGTTGGAGATACTTCAATACCAAGAAAATAATTTAAGGAGCCAAGATCGTTGAGTGAGAATTGTTGATCAAGAGATCAAATAAATGTACTGATCAAAGTGCTATCACTACCAGTTACAATAAGATCATCCACATAGACAAGAACATATGTTGTGTGCTTACAAGTTTGCTGCACAAAAAGAGAAGTGTCAGATAAACAAGAGCGAAAACCAATATTCAGGAGAAAAACCTTTAACTTGTTGAACCAAGCACGTGGTGCTTTCTTAAGGCCGTACAAGGCCTTGTTCAATTTGCATACAAAGTACGGTCGGTGAGGATCAGTGAATCCCTTAGGTTGCTCCATAAACACATGTTCAGAGAGATCACCATTTAAGAACGCATTATTAATGTCAAGTTGTCGAATAGGCCAATTATTTATCACGGCTAAAGATAGGATAAGCCGGATGGTTGTGGGCTTGACAACGGGACTGAATGTGTCGAAGTAATCAACACCCTCCTCTTGATGGAAACCTTTCATGTAATCATGTAATTTCCACTTAATCATGTAAACCCATTTACAACCAACAATGTTAGAGTCAGGATGTGGTGGAACTAATGTCTAAGTCTTATTTCACATAAGAGCTATAAATTCTGCCTACATTGTGTGCTGCCATTCGGGAAATTTGGAGGCTTGATGAAAGGTTGTAGGTTCTGGAATGTGAGAGGGATCGGGGGGAAGAGAGTGGCGAGATGTTGTGAAAACTTTTGGTTTTAAGGAATTTGTTTTACTAATGTAACCATGTGGTGCTGAGAGTTATCAGTGGGGCGAAAATAGGAAGGTGCTGAAGTCAGATAAGGCAAAACAGGAGAGGTTGGTGTATTTTTGGGTGGGTTAGTAGTTGGTATAGGATCTTCTTGTTGAGGATAAGAAGATGGTACAGTAGAGGGTAAGCTTATATGATTAGTATGCTCATATACAGGGCTAGACAAAGCAGCTGGAGCACTTGATAATGGTCGTGACACGACGACATGTCCGGAATAGTTTGAATGTTTAGAGGCTTCATCTAATAAAGAAAGAGATGAATTTTCAGAATTTAAGGAAGATGATTTCATGGGTGGAAACATGGAGGAATAAGGAAAAATATTTTCGTCAAATACGACATGTCGAGTAATGTAAACTCGATAAGATGCAACCTGATAACATATGTAGCCTTTATGATGAGGACTATACCCTATAAAGACACAAGAGAGGGATCGAAAATCAATTTTATGATGATTATAGGGTGATATTTGGCTATTTTACCTATAATTTGAGGTATTTTTACCATGTTATGATAGTTACTTTAAGATTCTATATGCAAAATTATCAAGAGTTGATACTAATTGAGTTGTTTGGTATTGAAGGACTTGAACATGGTGAATTAAGCAATGTTTTGGAGTTAAAAGTGAAGATATTAAAGATATCAAGTGATTCGTGTGCTACACGAGTGACACGGGAAGAAATAGAGTCTTTGCTTAGGAGTGGAGAAAAAATTTAAGCGCATTTAGGCCAAATACGCGATCACCACACGAGCTGAATTGCCCGAAGAAATTGAGTCCGCGTGGCACGCGAGTGCTACGCGGAGCAGAAACTTTTGAGCGAAAATAATAGGACTTTTTGGTACTTTTGCTTAGTTTCCTACAGGATATAAAAGCTTCTCTTGTCTCCCTTATGAATTTTACACTTAGAAAAGAAGCAAAAAGGAGGCTAAAGCTTTGGAGACTTCAAGAACAGAGTTTTTCCTAAATTATTCCTTACTTTTTTGTAATTTAATTATTCATGAATTATATTGACATGATTATCATGAATATGAGTGGCTAATTCACCCATTCTAGGGTTGATTGAACCACTCCACTACTATGTGTTATGAATATTTATTTTAATGAATGAAACTTATGAATTCTTCCTATCTAAATATTTATGTTTTGATTGCTATTAATTGGAAGGGCTCCCAATTGATTGTTCCCATTATTCTTGTGTGTCTAGGGATAGATTCATAGGTTTGGGTTAAACACTTAACAATATTTCAACCTAAAACCAAGGTATTACTTAGGTTGTCAATAAGGTGATTTGTGACCATTGACCCTGATTGCAAACTAAACTTGTAGTCCTAAGTATCTTCATTAATTAATTGGAAAATTGGTTAGTGAAAGTTACTACTATTACATGGGAGTGAATAGTTGTATAATTGGAGCAAGTGTTCAATAGGAAGAAAATCAAGTTGAATTTGTTCAAAGAATTATTCTAACACATAGGTAGGAGTTGGGTAGATCAATCCTAGGCTTCTAAACCCTTGATTAATTTACTTCTTAATAATTGGTTATTTACTTTTGTTACATTGAAACCATCGTACAAATACAAACCTTCGAAGTTAATTGGTTAGATAAATTAGTTGGATTAGCAACGAGATTTCGAGTGTTCTATGTGGAATTCGACCTCGGGACTTTAAGTACCGAGCTATATTTGCTACGACCGCTTAGTCCCTTTTATAGGGCGTAGTTAGGCGTGATAAAATTTTGGCGCCGTTGCCGGGGAACACAATGTTATTTTAGTTGTCAAAATAGCTAGTTTTATTTCTCAATTGACTTCACTTTTGTCATCTTGAACTAACTCTCTAGAATTTATGTGCTTCGAGTGTATGCGAAAGACAAGATCTCAGTCTGCAGAGTTGAAAACCGTTTGGCCCAGAGATTGAGAGGACATTCCATGCCTTGAGAAGGGAAAATATTGTTGAAAATACACTTAGAAAATCAGAAACCAAAGAAATTGAGATGGCTGAAGATTTGGCACTTAATGCTTTTGCTCAGCCTGTAGCTGGAAACTTGGTTTCTGCTATTCAGCTTTCAGAATTTGAAGCTGAGAGTTTTTACATCACCCAAACTATGGTCAGTCTGTTGTCCAACGCTGGACTTTTCGCGGGTAAATCTACCGACGATCCTCAGAAGCATTTGAAAAATTTCATGAGGGTGTGTGAAACTCAGAAGCATGCTCGAGTTCCGGCAGAGGTGGTGCGATTGATGTTATTCCCGTTCTTTTTGACGGATGATGTTAGTGACTAGTTCAATTCTTTACCAGTCAACTCTATAACTTCGTGGGATGAGTTGGTAATCAAGTTCATAAAGAAATTTTTCCCACCAAACAAAGCTGCGAAGATGGTTGATGAGATACTCATATTCAGGCAGAACCTGCTCGAGACTTTGCCATAAGCTTAGGAGAGGTTCAAGGGTTGCTTGTGAAAGTGTCCCCATCATGGAATTCTTGATAAAATGTTGGGACAAATAATTTACATAGGCATGAATGATTAAATTAAGGGAAATTTGGATGCAGCAGCTGGAGGAGCATTCTTGATGGCTCAAAATTCAGGCTGGTTGACTAGAAATGCATCTACTGGCTCAGGTTCAAAGGTTTTAGCTGCTGGAATTGATCATGGGGTTGAAGAAAAAATGTCAAAGCTGCAAACTATGCTGGATATGGCCCTAAAACAATTCAATGAGAACATGCTGAAGCCTGTTAACCAAGTGGACATACCCGATCCCGGTAATTTTGCTGACTCTGATTTATTGGGCTATACTGAAGACGTGAATTTTCTGAATTATGAGCAGAGACAACAATACAATCAACAAGGTCAAGTTAGGCAAGCACAACAACCAGTTCCATACAACACTGCCAGACCATCCAGTTCCTTACCAGAGACAAGCAGCTTACAATAATTAGCAGCAAATGGTGTTACCTACGCAGCAGGCTAATAACATAGCTGAGATTAAGAGCATGGTGCAGTCTATGATGGGATTTAATAATTAATTGCAAGATCAAGTAACAGCCCATGACACTGCCATTAAGGGAATAGAGACTAAGTTGGGACAACTAGCCAATGCTTTAAACAATAGACCTCAAGGTGCCTTTTCAGGAGATACAGTGGTGAATCCAAAGGATGTAAATCCTAATCAATTGATGGCAATTAGGTTGGGGAATGGTAGAGATTTAGATAAAGAGCAAGAATTGGCTAAGGGAGCGGTGCCTAGTGTGCCAATAGCTGACCCTGTGGATGTTCCAGCTAAAGTTGCTGACAAAGAGAAAGCTGAAAAAGAGACTACACCTGGCTCTGTGACTAAGCCGACTGAAAAGGTGAGTGAAGAGGTAAGAGTAAATCGTAAGACTCCACCACCCCCTTATCCCAAAGGCTCATAAAACAGCAAAAAGAAATCCAGTACAAGAAATTCATCGATATGCTTAAACAATTACATGTTAACATTCCTTTACTTGAAGCAATTAGAGACGTGCCTGGTTATGCTAAAATGATGAAATATCTTTTGTCTAGAAAGTTTGATTTTCAGGATCTGGTGACAGTCACTTTGACTCACACTTGCAGTGTTGTGGTGACTAAGCCTGTTGCTCAAAAGCTGGCAGACCCAGGTAGTTTTACTATACCTTGCACGATTGGTAAGCACACTTTTGCTAGAGCTTTACTTGATTTAGGAGCTAGTATAAATTTAATGCCTTTATCTATCTATAAAAAACTTGGTATTGGTAGAGCTAGACCCACCTCTATGAGTCTTTAGTTAGCTGATATGAGTGTTAAGAGACCTGCAGAAATTTTAGATGATGTACTAGTACAAGTGGATAAATTTGTGTTCCCTGCAGACTTTGTAATTCTTGATTGTGTAGTTGATGAGGAGACCCCTATTATTTTAGAGAGTCCATTCCTTGCTACGGGGAAGGCTATTATAGACTGTGAGGCCGGTGAGATGAAGATGAGGTTGTATGATGAGGAGGTGACCTTTAATGTCCAAAAATCCATGAGGAGACCTAGTGAGTTTGCTAATTGTTCCATAGCTAATGTCTTAGAGGTGGATGACTTTAAGGAGGATGAGTCTTACTATCCTAATGACCCACTAGAGGCTTGTCTTATGAATATGGACATCCTTGATGGTGAGGAATGGGATGAGACTATATTGTCCTTATAAGGGCGCGGGTTTTGGCATAGAGAACCACGATTTGAGCCACTTGATTTGGCTAATATGATAGTGCCACCCGCAAAACCATCTATAGAGGAGCCCCCTCAGTTGGAGCTCAAACCATTGCCTGAGCACCTCAAATATCTTTTCTTGGGACCTAACTCTACTGTGCCTGTTATTATTTTATCTAGTTTGTCAGATGTGCAGGTAGAAAGGTTAATGCAGCTTTTGAAGGAGTGCAAGCAAGCGATTGGATGGACTATTGCTGACATTAAGAGAATCAACCCAGCTTTTGTATCCACAAGATTCTGTTGGAGGACGGTGCCAAACCTTCAATAGAGCATCACATGAGGCTAGTCCCGAACATGAAAGAGGTAGTCAAGAAAGAAATAATTAAGTGGCTGGATGCAGGTATTATCTTTGCAATTTCTGATAGTCAATGGGTAAGTCCAGTCCAGTGTGTGCCAAACAAATGTGGGATGACTGTGGTAAAAAATGAAAATAATGATCTAATCCCCACTAGAACTGTAACTGGCTGGCGAATTTGTATGGACTATAGAAAGTTAAATAAATCCACTAGAAAAGATCACTTCCCCTTCCCTTTATGATCAGATGCTTGACAGATTGGCAGGGAGGGTCCCATTTTTTCTTCTTAGATTGTTATTCGGGGTATGACCAGATTCACATTGCCCGTGAGGACCAAGAGAAAACTACATTCACATGCCCCTATGGCACCTTTGCTTTTCAAAGGATGCCCTTGGTTTGTGTAATGCGCCAGCCACATTTCAAATGTGCATGATGGCTATTTTTACGGACATGGTGGAGGATATTATGAAAGTATTTATGGATGAATTTTTTGTGGTAGGTAACTCTTTTAATAAATATCTGATTAATTTAGAGAGAGTGTTGAAAAGGTGTATTGAAATTAATCTTGTACTGAATTGGGAGAAGTGCCACTTTATGGTACAAGAGGGGATAGTCTTAGGACACCAAGTGTCAAGCAGAGGGTTGAGGTTGATAAAGCCAAAGTAGAGGTAATTAAGAAGTTCCCTGAGCCTACCTCAGTGAGGTTAATTCGTAGCTTTTTAGGCCATGCTGGCTTCTATATGATGTTCATTAAGGACTTTTGTAAGATCTCTCATCCCTTGTGTAAATTGCTTGAAAAGGATCACCCCTTTATTTTATCTGATGAGTGCAGGTTAGCTTTCAAGGAGCTAAAGGAGAGGTTGGTGTTAGCACCAATCATTGTAGCACCTAATTGGGAGGAGCCCTTTGAGATGATGTGTGACGCAAGTGACTATGATGTGGGTGCAGTGCTTGGACAAAAGAAGGATAAAATAATGCACCCAGTCTACTATGCCAGTCGCACGCTGAATAGAGCACAATTGAATTACACCACTGCTGAGAAGGAGATGCTAGCTGTAGTATTCGCCTTTGACAAGTTACGTTCCTACCTACTTGGTTCAAAGGTGGTGGTGTACACAGACCATGGTGCAATCCGGTATCTAGTTGAGAAAAAAGACTCCAAACCCCGTTTGATACGGTGGGTGTTGCTATTACAAAAGTTCAATTTGGAGATCCGTGATCGTAAAGGTACTGAGAACCAGGTTGCAGACCATCTGTCTAGACTTGAAGGAACTAAAAAGCGAGTAGAGGAAGGTGAGATTCGGGAAAATTTTCCGGATGAGCAGTTATTGGCTACTACACTAGAAGAAATTCCATAGTATGTTTATACTGCAAACTATCTGGTTAGTGAAATAATTCCTCACGATTTTGATTCTGCGAAAAAGAAAAGGTTCTTGTATGAATGTAGATCTTATTTTTAGGATGAACCTTATTTGTCTAAGATATGTGTTGATAACATGATCCGGAGATGTGTCCCCGAGACAGAACAATCCTCTATTTTTTGCAGGCATGTCATTCTTCACCTTATGGTGGACATTTTGGAGGGATCCGGACAACTGCTAAGGTGTTGGAAGCGGGCTTCTTTTGGCTTACATTATTCAAGGACGCTAACATTTGGGTCCGGGCGTGTGATGAGTGCTAGAGGACTGGTAATATCTCTTGTCGTCATGAGATACCTATGAAACCAATCTTGGAGGTTGAGATATTCGACGTGTAGGTGATAGATTTTATGGGTCCATTTGTTAGAACCTATGGGAACAAGTACATACTTGTAGCAATGGATTACGTCTCCAAGTGGGTCGAGGCTGTTTCTCTCCCCACTAATGATGCCAAGGGAGTTACTTAATTCCTTAAAAAGCACATCTTCTCTAGATTTGGTACTCCTCGGGCTATCATTAGTGATGTAGGAAGTCATTTTTGAAATCAATTATTCAAGAGGTTACTAGAAAAGTATGGAGTTCATCATAAAGTTGCCACACCTTACCACCCGCAGACCAGTGGGCAAGTTAAGGTCTCGAATAGAGAGATTAAAAGTGTGCTTCAAAAGACTATAAATGCTACCAGGACTGATTAGGCGAGGAAGCTGGATGACGCTTTATGGGCTTATAGGACTCCTTACAAGATGCCTATAGGCATGACGCCTTACAAGATGGTGTTCGGAAAGGCATGTCACTTGCCTGTGGAGTTAGAGCATAGAGCTTATGGGCTCTTAGGAGAGTAAATTTGAATTATAACTCTGCAGCCTCTGGCAGGATCAATGAGTTGCATGAACTTGAGGAGAGACGCTTTAACGCTTATGAGAGTGCAAGATTATACAGAGAGAGGATGAAAAACTTGCATGGCAAGAGGATAATAGATAGGAGTTCTGAGCTGGGTGAAAAGGTATTGCTTTTATAATTCTAGACTTCGTTTATTTCCCGGTAAGTTTAAGTCGAGGTGGTCTGGACCGTTTAAAGTTGTGCAAGTAGCTCCTCATGGAGCTGTGGAAGTAGAGACTGAGGATGGTTCAAGACGATTTGAGGTAAATGGGAAAAGGGTGAAAAGTTACTATGGAATGGAAGAAGAGGTCAAGGTGATCTCTGTCTTGTACTTTTACGAGTGATGGAAGCTTGCATAATGTCGTGCCACGACTATAAATAAGGCACTTCTGGGGAGGCAACCTGTGTTTGTAATTGTAAACAAAAGAAAAAAAAAGAGTCGTGCCACGACATTAAATAAGGCGATGCGTGGGAGGCAACCCACGATTTTAGTTCGTATTTATGATTTTACTAATTTTTATTTTAATTGTAGGGAATTAATGTTTGATTCAATGTTTTTAGGATTAATTGACAGTAGCAAAGTTCGTAGAACATGCGAAGTGAATCAAGATGAGCAAGCTGAAAAATGGCATGAAGCGAAGTGAGTAACTGTGAAAAAACAAAAAAGAAGAAGAGAGTTTTGGCCTAAGGCTCGTTTCAGTCTCGTGCCACGAGACTAGCACGTGAAACTTTGATGGAAGAATGCAATAATTTACAGCTCATGGAGGCTCACACACAAGCCCACCACGTGGATAATTAAATGATCAAGTAAGTGTTTGTAACTTAAACCCGCCCCAGCCCCAAATACCCGACCCGACTCCCACTTAAACAACAGTAAAATATTTTTTTTTTAAAAAAAATCCCAATCCAATACCCTTTCCCCCCAAACTCAATAATGCACACCATCCCCTCCCCCGAAACCCTTCACCCCAATCGCCACCATCATCTGCGCAGCAGCCACCACCGCTGATCGTCGGCAACCAGGTATCTTCTCCCTCGCCCCTTTTCTCTTTTTATCGTCATCTCTCTCTCTCTCTCTCCTCACCCCTGTTCCCATCACCCCTATTCCTGTAACCCCCTCCCCTGTTCCCGTACCCTCCTCTCTTTAATCTCGTCGGAACCCTAGGTGTTTTCCATGCCAATCTAGGTAATACAAAACCAATCACTTGCAGTTTAATTTAAATTTGGAGGCATTAATAAAACTGGAAAGAGAAGGTGAAGGAGCAGTAAGCTCATAAATTAGTTTCTGGTTCCTTGTAGACTTCTCGGGTTTGTTACTGCATTAGCTGCTATTCTTTGCCTTGCTGTAATGTTTATTCCACTGGATGTTAGTTGTGAACCCTTGTTGGTTATGTTTTTAGCCGTGGTTTATTGATTGGAGGTGAGGTGTGCGATGCTACTGTGTGTATTTGGGGACTGATTCCTGGGTCATTACTGATTGTGTTATGGAAGTCCGACTATTTGTGTATCCTTACTGGTAAGTTAACAAGAAGCTGATTATGATTTAAGTGAATGGAAGTCTGATGTACCCTCGTGTTTGTCTTATATTGGGTAGTTGTTTCAATAACTGATCTACAGTTGTGCGTATTGCTCGGTTTACTTTTGGATTGTCCTACTCATGTCCTGATTACCATGATGCTGGTACTTATATGTAGTATATGATATTTGGAATTGATATGTGATTGATGTGTTTAAACTCTAAGTGTGGGGTCATAACAATGTCTTACTCTTGTGTGATTTCTTTTAACAAACTGGTTGGTGTGCTATGCCTTGTGTGCTAAGTTGACTTGTTACTTTTTTATGCTATTCTTCTTTATTACTTGGTTGTGTCATCTTTGGTTGTAGGTGATGCAAACCGCATTGACGCTCATGACATTGGTGGATTTAGACTTAACATTAAAAGCTTGGAGTGTTTCAAAAGAGCTTGGAAGTCAAGAATCAAGGCAAAAGATGGCCAAAGTGAACAAGCCAAGCTTACTGCCTCAACTCCAGAATCAACTCAACGCGATCGCGTGGCTACAGATGCGATCGCGCAGGGGCAAACAATTGTGCAGCGTGATCGTAAGGTCCCAAACGCGATCGTGCAGATAGATGAGAAAGGCTGAGGAAGATCACCTTCACGGACGCGTGGCCTTTGGCGCATTCGCGAAGCGCTTACTGGATTGGTCATCGCGATCGCGCCCCTTTTGTCGCGATAACGCTTGAGACGATGATCAGAAGCGCACTTCAGGTTAATGACTTTTGTTTCAGCCCACTTTAGGGGCAATTAAGGTAATGTTATGCCATTTTTAGAAACCACTATATAAGGCCTCTTAGCCTCATTTGCTAGGGTTGAACTTTGATGATGAATATGATTGCGAGTGAACAATGGCTAAGCATGTTTCTTGAACACTTTATTTCCTTGGTTTGCAATTGAATGTTGATTCAATTAAGGACTAAATAGTATAGGTTTTTTTTGGTTGTTGTCTTAAGGGGGTGATTAGGCCACTTTTCCCTATCCACTTCCAAATCAATTCAAATTGGGTCTTGCTTTTATCAATTTATTTTCTTGTTATTTTCCTAATCCTAGTTAGGATCATATCAGTATGAGTTGACTACAATCGGACGTGTAAGAAAGAATACTGGGTAGGAGAAGCAAACTGATTCGGAGCAACAACTTGGGGCTAAGCAGCGCAAAACAGTTTCTCACACAGTTTGGCGTGATGATCAGGCCAAAGCAGATTACAAAGAGATTTATGGTAAGAGTGTCCTGAGTGAACCACATATTGACAATGAGATGTGTAGGAGAAAATTTTCAGATGTGCTAGAGGAGATTGAGCGGAGATAGTGGACTGTATTACTAGTTGGGTTTGGCAAGGCCAATGCATCTTGGGTTCATAAGCTTCTGGCAAATTGGAGGATGGATATTGATAATGTGGTGAATGTTCGTGGAAAAATGGTTGACTTATCCCCTGATAAGCTGAATGAGTTGCTAGAGCTCCCACAGGTTGATAGAGTTGCACTTCAGGCTATTGAGGATGCACCAGACTTTGATGATATCAGACGTGTCATATGTGATGATAATCTGAAGGCTAAGTGGAAGACATACGCTTTGAGAGGGTTATTTCCACCTATTCTTTGATGAAGAAGATTGATATTAATGTGGGTTATTTGATGTTTCGGGAGTTGCAGTGCACTCGTGCGAATATGCAGTGGCGCTTGCTCTTTCCTAACACTTTGACAAAATATTTGAGGTCGTTGAAGGTACTAGTTGATGACGGAGACCAAAAGGAGGTAGAAACTCCAAAGAATGTTGATATCACAAATGTCAAGAGCCCGGATGAAGATAGAGCAGAGAAGTTATCTTATGAGCGATGTTTGATAGAATTGAGCGGATGCTACTCCGCCAGTGGCGCACCTCAGAGCTTTATATGAAGATGAAGGGCGTGGATCTCACCTGTCTTATGACTGAACTGCCCTATACTGCTGATGAGCGCTTGCTAGTTGGCTTTCTGCCTGAGCTTGAGTTACCTATTGTTTCTACTATGATTGCACCATCCCACGTAGTTTCTACTCCTTCTCTTTCTACCATGTGGATGCTACGAGAGCTGCTTCCACCCCTGTTGGTGGGCTTGTTGATACTGCAGTGGCTGCTGTGACTACTTCTGCTGTTATTCCTGGTGCACGTTCTGATGCGGGCACCAGTGGTTGGACTACTACTGCTTGACAAGAAGTACTACCACCTTACTTATTTCATATGTTTTTGTTATAGTGCAGTGAGGACGCTGTCTAATCTTAAGTGTGGGGTGGGAGTTTATTTTGTTGGTACTTGTTTATTCTCGTATGTTTTCATATTTTCTTGTCACTTGACAATTTTGATTTATTTCTTGCTTTCTAGTTCTTATTGTGTCTGTAATATCCTGAATATTCATGGCTTGTAATAAAATAGTATTATGAATATTTAGTAGTTCATTAATATTAAAGTTAATTTTTGGCTTAGTTATTTCTTAGTATATCAATAATCTCTTTGGATTTTCTTAGCCTTGGTTCTTTCCCATTGAGTTATTTGTGCTGAACCAGGCAGTCTGTAGGTTAGATAATAAATAAATAAATATAATTATAAAAAAGAAAAAATAACCTAAAAAGAGCTCAAAAGGAGGAAAAATGGAGAGTAGATAGAAAAAGAGAGAAGTTAGGAATTCAAAAGGCAACCCTTAGCTAGAACTACCTACATATTTTTAACGGAAAATGGCCAAAATCGGCCCTCTACTTTGGTAAATGGGGCAGGTTTACCCCCCGTTAAGTTTTTGGTACAACTATACCCCTACCGTTACCATAGTACACTAATTTGCCCTTATAGTTGACGGGCCTCCAGCGTGTACAATACGTGGCTGCCACCTCAGTGCCATGTAGATCCAAACCATAGTAGAGGGGCAAATTTGGCCCTTTTTTCGTTGTTTCCAAAGTCGTGTCTGGACTAAGTTTCAATACTTAGAGAAGAAGTTTCGATTCTTAGAGGAGTTATTATAAGAGAGAAAAATGTGCTAAAAATGGTAGATAAGATATTTTGAGAGAAATAGAGAATTAAAATGATACTCCTTTCAGTTTGGTTCCATAAGAAAGATATACTTTTGAATTTTGTGACTAAAATTATCTTTATTAAAGATAAGATAAAATTTTAAAAATAAAATTATTTCTAAATAAATAGATATGTTCTTTTTAAAAAGACTAAAATGTAAAATATGCTACTCCTATTAAAGTGGATGAACAGTTCTTTCCGGTGTTTCAATTTAAAAAATATTTTTTAATTTATCACAAAAGTGATTTTTGCTACATATTGACTTATTAACTTTAATTTAATCTCTTTTCTTTTAATGGCATACTTTTTGTAACAGTAGAAAAAAAATATAATAAAGAATTATGTTTAAAATCACAAATTTTAGTATGCATTAAAGGAAAAAATATAATAAAGTATTATCTTTAATACATAAAATCTTATACTTTTTTATACCGTTACAAAAAGTATGCCATTAAAGGAAAAGAGATTAAACTAAAGTTAATAAGTCAATATATAGCAAAAATCACTTTTTGTGATAAATTAAAAATATCTTTTAAATTGAAACACCGGAAAGAACTGTTCATCCACTTTAATAGGAGTAGCATATTTTACCTTTTAGTCTTTTTAAATAATTATTTATTTAGAAATAATTTTATTTTTAAACTTTTATCTTATCTTTAATAAAGATAATTTTAGTCACAAAATTCAAAAGTATATCTTTCTTATGGAACCAAATCGAAGGGAGTATCATTTTAATTCCGCATTTCTCTCAAAATATCTTATCTACCATTCTTAGCATATTTTTGTATCTTATAATAACTCCTCTAAGCATCAAAACTTCTTCTCTAAGTATTGAAACTTAGTCGAGACACGACTTTAGAAACAACGGAAAAGAGCCAAATTTGCCCATCTACTATGGTTTGGATCTACATGGCACTGAGGTGGTAGCCACATATTGTACACACTGGAGGCCCGTCAACTATAAGGGCAAATTGGTGTATTATGGTAACGGTAGCGGTATAGTTATACCAAAAACTTAACGGAGGGTAAACCTGCCCCATTTACCATAGTAGAGGGGCAAATTTGGCCCTTTTCCGTATTTTTAAACATCCTTTTTGAGTTCATAGTTAGGTATTGCGAGGTGAAACTGAAATGATCTTTGAGTTCTATGTACAGTGTGTGGTGAGTTTATTTGTATACTTCTCATTGTTTCATGTTAAGTCTAGAACTTGCCCTGCTTGTTGTTTGAGGCGAAATCCTACGGAGTCTTGATCTTAAGAATAAGAGTAAGCCTTCTTTGGCCCGCCAGTTTCTAAATTAGCCTACCTAATGAACATTTTCCTTAGTGTCCCCAATTTGAGCCTATCGACCTTTTCTTTGGCAACCTGAATTATAAGCCCTATCCATTTTGCTATTTACCTCTCCTGTTACCCATCTTCCCCTTAACTACTTTAGGTTGTGTGTTTGGAAAAATGGTGGGTTATTAATAAGAGTTGTATGCCTGGGAAGAAAGTTGCAAAAGAATGAAGGAATAAAATACTTGATATTCTCCTCGTATATAAAGAAGAGAAAAGTGAAAGAAAAAAAAAAACAAAAATAGCAAAGAGAAAAAAAAAGAATGAATTGATGAATAAATGAGGAGAAAGGAAGCGATAAAAGAAGGGAAAGTGGATGTGAAAAAAAAGACATTGGGAAAGGCTACAATTATATGAAAAGGTGAGGAATATTGGTAGTGAGTGATGTTTAAAATATTTAGGGGAAGATTTAGTCACTATATACCCAAAAGTGTACCACACCTTACCCCAAGCCAACATTACAAGCTATGTAAAAGTCCAACTTGACTTTTGATTGAGACTCCTATATTAGTGGATAACAAAAAGATGGGCAAGCCTATG
The DNA here is from genome assembly GCA_037355625.1 of Petunia x hybrida. Taxonomy (NCBI): domain Eukaryota; kingdom Viridiplantae; phylum Streptophyta; class Magnoliopsida; order Solanales; family Solanaceae; genus Petunia; species Petunia x hybrida. The sequence goes on from JBBBVM010000783.1 coordinate 252,952, forward strand.
GTACTTTTCTGTGAGACATGAGAAATTTTTATTGTGAGTGTGAGGGCATTTGATATTTGATATGCCACAATTTCTCTTGAAATCATATGTTGTGTGTTTGGTGGCATTTTTTTTCTGTGAGGTCCATTAGAACTTATGTGGTCTATAAGTTTCTACTTTCAATACTTGACTATGACCAAAAGAAAGGGCGTTTGAATTTTATGGGTGAGTTTTGTTAAGTTGTTGTCACGAGTCCTTATCTAATCTTGATGTCTTGCATGCTTTCTGTGTATTCTTCTTCTTTGCTCGAGGACGAGCAAAAGTCTAAGTGTGTGATTGTGATATTTGTCTAGTTTACCTATAATTTGAGGTGTTTTTACCATGTTATGATAGTTAATTTAAGAGTCTATATGCAAAATTATCAATAGTTCATACTAATTGAGTTGTTTGGTGTTGTAGAACTTGAACATGGTGAATTGAGCAAGAAAGTGCATGTTTTGGATTTAAAAGTGAAGATATTAAAGATTTCAAGTGATTCGTGTGTACGCGAGTGACACGGGAAGAAATAAAGTCTTTGCTTAGGAGTGGAGAAAAAATTTCAGCGCATTTAGGCCAAATACGCGAGCACCACGCGAGCTGAATTGCCTGAAGAAATTGAGTCCGCGTGGCATGCAGGCGCCACGCGGAGCAGAAACTTGTGGGCGAAAATAATAGGACTTTTTGGTACTTTTGCTCAGTTTTCTACAGGGTATAAAAGCTTCTCTTGCCTTCCTTATGAATTTTATACTTGAAAAAGAAGCAAAAAGGATGCTAGAGCTTTGGAGACTTCAAGAACAGAGTTTTTCCTAAATTCTTCCTTACTTTTTGTAATTTAATTATTCATGAATTACATTGACATGATTATCATGAATATGAGTGGCTAATTCACCCATTCTAGGGTTGATTGAACCACTCCACTACTATGTGTTATGAATATTTATTTTAATGAATGAAACTTGTGAATTCTTCCTATCTAAATGTTTATGTTTTGATTGCTATTAATTGGAAGGACCCCCAATTGATTGTTCTCATTATTCTTGTGTGTCTAGGGATAGATTCATAGATTTGGGTTAAACACTTAGCAATATTTCAACCTAAAACCAAGGTATTACTTAGGCTGTCAATAAGGTGATTTGTGATCATTGACCCTGATTGTGAACTATACTTGTAGTCCTATATTCGTTCATTAATTAATTGGTAAATTGGTTAGTGAAAGTTACAACTATTACATGGGAGTGAATAGTTGTGAATTTGGAGCAAGTGTTCAATAGGAAGAACCAAGTTGAATTTGTTAAAACATTATTCTAACACATAGGTAGGAGTTGGGTAGATCAATCCTAGGCTTCTAAAACCCTTGATTAATTTACTTCTTAATAATTGGCTATTTACTTTTGTTACATTGAAACCATCATACAAATACAAACCTTCGAAGTTAATTGGTTAGATAAATTAGTTGGATTAGCAACGAGATTTCGAGTGTTCTCTGTGGGATTCGACCTCGGGACTTTAAGTACCGATCTATATTTGTTGCGACCGCTTAGTCCCTTTTATAGGGCATATTGGGCTTTATCATAGGGTCGGAGAAATGAATAACAGAGGCATCCAAATGATTTGAGAAAACCATAGTCAGGAGAACATTTATAAAGTAATTGATATGGTGATTGAAATGATAGAGAAGAAGAAATGGTTCGATTGGATAAATATGTAGCAGTATGAAAAGCATGTTCCCAAAATTGAGAAGAAAGAGAGGCATGTGAGAGAAGAATGAGTCCATTTTCAATTATAATTCGATTTCGATGCTCGGATGCACCATTTTGTTGAGGTATATAAGGGAAAAATATACGATGATGAATACCATGATGTTGTAAAAATTATGATACATTTCGGTGTTCACCTCCCCAATTAGTTTTGACTGATTTTATTTTAGTGTCAAATTGGGTCTTAATGAAAGCTTTAAATTGAGCGAAACTTGAAAGACTTGCGATTTGTGTGACAAAAAATATATCTAAATAAATTTGATGCAATTATCAATGAATAGAACAAAATAGCGACTTCCATTAATAGAAGGAATAGGGGAAGGCCCCCAAACATACGAATACAGTAATTGAAAAAGACTGCTACTAGAAACATGTGGATGGGAAAAGGGTAAGCGTCGACTCTTGCCAAGTTGACAAGGCTCGCATACATTAGGAAATTCAAAATTAGAAACAGTTAACTTAAAGTTAGAAACAATGCATCGAAGAATAGCTTCATTTGGATGGGCTAGTCGACGATGCCAACCAACGAGAGATGTGTGTTCACCAAGAAAGGCACATGGTGGGGACGATTGAGAGCGGCATGAAGGCGAAGGTGGCTGAAGATGATAAAGGTCATTATCAATTATTCCTCGAAGTAGCATCCTTCCCTGCAAATCCTTTACACAACTATTAGAATGAAATTCCATATATACATTATTATCTCGAGTTAATTGGGCAACACTAAGTAAATTCTTCGATATTTTTGGAATATGAAGAATATTTTTAAGATGTATAGGCCGAATGTTGGCAGGCAAAATTGTTGAGCCAATATGCGAAATAGGAATTGTCATACCGTTACCAACCGCCAAACCATCATTGCCGGTGTAGTCGGTCTGTAGAGAGAGGTTAGCTATGTCCGAGGTCACATGATATTAAGCACCTGAATCAAAGTACCACGTCGGATCAACAATAGCCGAGGGGGAAGCAAGTATTCTTGCTTGAAGCAAATCGATACTGAGGCTGCCTTGTTGGTGGAAAGTCCTTTTCATTAGATCGATTGTAATAGTTACGAGCATCATGATTATTTTTTCCACAAAATTGGCATTGGACGCGATGTTTGGATGAACGATTATTTTGTCTAGAGAATGAGGGATGGGGATTTTGTTGGGGTATTGCTGCTGGAGCATGACTTTGAGGATTGTGAGCAAGATAATTAGAGAGTGGGTGCTGACCAAGAATGGATGGTTGGTTGGTGGAGAATGGTTGCTGAAAAAAGGATGGATTTTGTGTCATGAAGGCATGAGTAGGAGTAGAACCAATTTGAGTTGTAATGGTGGTCGATCGAAGTTCTTCCACTAAGCGTTCTTCCTCTTGAAGAAGCAGACAAAAAAACTCTTCAGGAGTAATAGGACCAGTCCGCATATTAAGGGCAGCCTTAAAAATGCCATAGAAAGAATCAAGGCCATTAAGGACAAAGGAAATAAAATCATCATCTTGCATAAAATACAAACTTTCTGCTAGAGAATCGGCAATAGCACGCTTCTTCTCAAAGTATTCAGTGATGGAGAGATTGCCTTTGGGGAGATTTTGAAGCTGAGATTTTAGTCGCATCACTCGGGCGCGTGTTTGAGATTGGAACATGCGCTCGATTTTGGTCCAGACATCATAGGAAGAGGTGGCTCTAGTTAGGTGGCCAAAAAGAGGGTCAGAGATAATTTGACGAAGCCAAACGAGAATCAGAAGATCGATGTGTTACCATTCCTCATATGCAGGATTTGAAATAAGAACTCGTTGTGTTTGGGTAATAGCGGAATCTGTATTTGAGGATGGAGCAGCAGCGACAGAAGCGGGATTAGTAGTAATAGTTTTTGCAGGAGGAGTATATCCAAGAACGAAGGATTTGATGTTTGGCATTTTATGCCTATATTTTCTTAATATTTCCGCACGTTTGAGCTTGTTATTCGCTCGTTTTATAGTTTGTGAATGTGGTTTTACACTAATTTGATGTCGTGCGTGTGTAGGTTGTTACGCAGTGCATTTGGAGCTTTTAGGAGCTTGATTTAGCAAGAATTGATTGGATTTTGATTGAGGATTGGATCGGGCACACGAAGGCACGACACGAGCGAGCAAAGGAGCAAGGAAAGGAGCAGTTTGGCTGGGCGCCACAGGAGGCGCGCCGCGCCAGCCAAAGTGCCCAGCCTCTGGCGCGTTTGGCTGCGCGGCGCGTGGCTAAAGCGGTCAACTTTCGACGTCTTTTGCCTAGTGTCGCGCGGTCGTGGGCGCGGGCCGCCCGTTATAGCGCCCCTTGTGCGGATTTTTACTTCCTATTTCGTCTAGGCTTGGGTCTAACTTATTACTAGGTGTTTGTAAACCTTATAAATAGTACTTTACTTAGTTTTTGAAAGGAGTTCAGACTTTGGAGCAATTTGAGAGCACCATACTTCATTGAACAAGGGTTTATTCCTAATCTTCCATCTATTTAATCATTTACATCATTATTTCATCAATTAATTGCCTTGTGATTATGAATATGCGTGGCTAAACCTTACGTTCTAGGGTTAGAGTATTACATGAAAGTTGATGTTTGAAGATTGATTCCCATTAATTGAATCCCATAACGAGTTGCTTATTCTTTCTTGATTTCACTTGATTAATTATTAGAGCTCGATAATTATGCATTATCTATGGTTTTTAGATTGAACTCGAAAGAGGAAATTTAATTACGTAATAAGAAAGAGTAGGACTAGTTTGTGAATCCGGGCATCGGGGAACCAATTTGTGAGTAGGATAGACATATACTTGCTCGCCTGGTTTAACTAATTACAGAGTTCGTTAATGCGTGCACGTGATTCAACCCATAGACATATAGGGATTGAAGTAGCCTGCATAGACTGTGAAGAATCGAAAGGTTTTCACAGGTACATTTACTCTGTTAGTTAGTAACCCAGGATTTAAGAAGTGGAATCAATTGGAAAACTCAACTGGATTGTTCGTAACTCTGACCCTGAACCGTCATCTTAATATTGTTAACAACCAAAGTTTGCACCATTGTTTGACTACACTTCAATTAGTTTAATTACTGCTCTTTAGTTACTAAAACTCTCACTATTGGAAAAGATCCCTGAATAGTTGTTAGAAATTGTTTGTTAAGCGTCAGTCTGAATAGTCCTCGTGGGAACGATACTCTACTTATCATTTTATTACTTGTCGACCACGTATACTTGCGTGTGCGTTTGGGAGCAACAAGTTTTTGGCGCCGTTTCCGGGGACTAAACAATTGACTGTTTCTTTTCAGACGATTTATTATTTTCTATTCAGGTTTAATTTTTGTTTGGAGCTTTGTGCTGTTTCAGGTATTAGGTCCTGCTTGATCTTTACCTACAAGAATGGCAGCAGAACGAGCTTTAGCTGTGCGAGATGTTGCTCTCCCCAGCCTGGAGGGAGTAGCCTCGAGCATAGTTAAGCCTGAAATTACTGGAAACTTTGAGATTAAGTCCGGCATGATACAACTGTTACATGTGACTGGGCAATATGGTGGATTACTTCATGAAGATCCGCAGCAACATATCCAGAATTTCTTGGAGATCAGTGATACGTATACACCGACGGGAGTTCCTATTGATTATGTTCGTTTGACATTGTTCCCGTTTTCACTGATTGGGGCAGCAAAGAGGTGGTTAAAGGCTGAAAAGTCTGGGTCTATCACTACTTGGGATGATTTGGCTAGGAAGTTCTTAGCTAAGTTTTATCCATCTGCCAAGACAGCCCGGCTGAGGAGCGAAATTATGTCCTTCAGACAGGTAGAAGGAGATTCTTTGTATTCAGCCTGGGAGCGGTTTAAAGCTTTATTGAGAGATTGTCCACACCACAACCAATCCAATGAAGTTCTTGCACATACTTTTGTTGAGGGGTTGACTGCGCATACTAAGATCGTGGTAGATGCTGCTGCTGGAGGCCAAGTATTAGCCTTAAATTTTGACCAGATCTATGATTTGCTAGATAAGTTTTCGCAGAGCAATCCTGATTGGCAGGGAGATGGTAGAGCTATTACGCAGAAATCTGCAGGGGTACTTCAGTTAGATGCAGTTTCAGAGCTAAGGGCGAGGATGGATGCTATTTCCAATCAAATTAGCAAGCTGGCTCTGCCAAAGACTCAGCAACCAGTGGCCCCAGTGCAACAACTCCAGAGTTTTTGTGAGGTTTGTGGTCAAGACCATGCTACAGAGGTTTGCTCCTCTAATCTAGAGTCAGTTTATTACGTGGGCAATCAAAACAGGCTGCAGGGTAAAAATCAGTTTGGTAATGCTTATTATCAAGGCAATACGAGAGCCCCGAATAATTACCACCCACTTCCAGCTCCACCACAGCAGGTTAGCAATTCAGTTGAAGATATGCTAAAGCAGATAATGGCGAGCCAGCAGAGAATGATAGCTGACACTGCAGCCCATGCACAGGCCATACAAGATCTTGCCAATTCTCACAAGAACCTGGAGCACCAGTTGGGGCAGTTGGTGGGAGAAATAAGCACTGTTAAAAAAGAGCCTGAACAATGTCTTGCAGTGACTTTAATTGAAGGTGGAGAGCTGATGGCCAAGTCCGAGGAGAGAGTTGAGATAGAAAAAGTTGAAACAGTGGAGAAGGTAAAGAAGAAAGAAGAGAAAAAGGAGGCACCTCTGCCGCCTCCACCATTCCCGCAGAGACTTATACCATCGAAGGATCTGGCCCAGTATCAAAAATTTGTGAGTATGTTGAAAGAGCTTCAACTTAATATTCCTTTGACTGATGTGTTTGAATTGATGCCATTCTTTGTGAAGTTTTTAAAAGAGATTATAGTCAAGAAGAAAAAGCCTCAAGAGATAGATACAGTTGAGTTAGTTGAGGAGTGTAGCACAATCTTGAGCAAGCTACCTCCAAAACTTCAAGATCCTGGGAGGTTTACTATTCCTTGTACTATTGGAGGGCATGATATCACTGGTGCCTTGTGTGATTTGGGTGCGAGCATAAATCTCATGCCTCTGTCTGTTTGCAAAAGGTTAGGACTAGGAGCAATCCAACCCTCTTCAGTTACTCTTAAGATGGCGGATGGATCACTCACTCACCCTGATGGTAAATTGGAGGATGTGTTGCTTAAAGTTGGTAAGTTTACATTCTCTGCTGATTTTGTAGTCCTAGATTATGAAGAGGACCAAGAAGCTCCAATCATTTTGGGGAGACCATTCTTAGTCACCTCGAAGGCACTTATTGACATGGAGGTGGGTGAGATGACTATTAGAGCGCATGGAGAAAAGGTTACTTTCAAGGTGTATACTGAGAATGAGCACATAGCTAAAATTGAAGAGTGCTCTATGATCGAATGTGGAAGTACACCACATGTGAAGTTGAAGAGGGGTTCTCTCAAAGAAAGGAAGAAAGCAAAGGTTCGTCGTAAGAAGAGAAGACATAAATGCTGGAAGTGAGCTAAAAGAGACGTCGTGCCACGACGTTAACTAAGGCGCTTCTCGGGAGGCAACCCGAGTTTGTACTTGTATTATTTTATTTATAGTGTCACATTGTTTTTATTTTTCCTTGGATTGCAGGTTCATGTAATGTCGAGGCTAAGTGTGGGGTGTCCTCACCCTTACCTAATATTGATGACCTGATGAGGGAAGTCTGAGTACCTCATACTATATGGAAGCTTGGAGGATGCTAGCACCAAGGACTAGAGTCTTCAAGGAAGTTTTCTTTACCCTTGCACTTTTTTATTTTTAGCACTGAGGACACTGCTTGTTTTAGGTGTGGGGTGGGGGAACTCCCTTTTATTTTTGAGGTTAGGGATGCATGTACCGTTAGGATTTTTCTTTGTCACTTGACTTTATTTTTATTTGTTTCTTGCTTTAATATATGAAAAAAAAAATTAGAAAACCAATGAAAAATTTCAAAAAGATTTTCCTTTTAGTTTTTATTAGTGGTACATGTCATCCACCCCGTGGTTTTTCTTATGGCCTCGGTTCTTTTCCATGTGGAGGCCTTTGAACCGGGTAGTTTTTTATATTTGTTAGGATTAGAGTAGTTAGTTGTTAGATGACCCTAGACGAAGGGAATAGGTAGAATGCTAGGTGCCTTTGGTTTGTTTGATACCGGTGGACTTGGACTTGTTGCATGTGCTATTTGTGGTGTCCTTGGGTTTTAATTGTGATGCATGCCTAGGAAAAAATGGAATAACCTCCTTGAGATGCTTGAGTCCACTTGCTTGATTTTATTGTGAACCTTTGTGCATTAGTGCTTAATTTTCCACAAGTTACACTTTAGATGCTTGATTGAGAGTTGTTGATGGAGCCTTTTTGTGTGGATCGTGTGCAATGTGTGTGTGAGGCATATTCTTGTTTGCTCCATGTTTGCATATTAATGTCTAGAACTTGCCCCGTGCGTGTGCAAAGCGAAATTCTAGGTTTGCTCTAGTCGGGAAATGATACAGGCCTTCTTTTGATTTGCCTACCCTTACATATATACCTTGAAAAAAAATTGTTGTGATTTCTTTGACCCTTTTTGTTGGCACCCACACCCCGAGCCTACCCATTTATTCTAAATTGTCTCTTTTGGCCCTTTACTCCTTAAGCACTTTAGTTGATATTGTGTTGTTATTTTGGAGTTGTGGTTGGATTTTGGGAGGTTTTTGAGTGGAGCTAATGAAGGGGAATAATTGTTAAAGTTGTGAAGTAGTGAAAAGCATTGGCAAGGTTGGAAGATAATGAAATTGAAAAAGAAAAAAAAATAGCAAAGTTGAAAAGAAAGAGAAAAAATTGTGAAAAAGAAATAAAAAGAGAAAAGAATATCCATTCATTGCTAGTGTGTGCTTAAAAAAAAAATGCTACTTGTTGAGAAGGTGTATGTGTGGAAGTGTTGATTGGGTGACTTGTTGAGAATTGTGTTTGAAATAATTGTGATGTATTAAAGTGTTTAGGGAGGTAGTCACTATTACCATATGTATCCTACCCGCCCCTTAGCCTACATTGCAACCTTTTTAAAGTCCTAGTTAATCCCGATTGGAGTGAGCTTACATTAGTGGAGTCCTACACTACGGGCAAGCCTATGGTACATTGTGTGTGACATGTGAGACTTTCATGAGAGTGAGTGAATTCGTTTGTTATTGCCCCGTTCTATTCATGATATTTAATGTTGTGTGTGATCTTTGGGGGGGCACTCTTTTGCTTCATATTGGTGAGGGCACATGGTTTGCATGAAATAGGTGAAGTTGATGGTTTCTTGGTTGAGTAGATAGGTGTGATTTTGTGGGAGCATGGTTGCAATAGGTTGAGTTTGTGCATTTGAGCTATTTTGGGGTGGTTGTTCTCATATTTTTGAGTTTGGAAAATTGTTGGCATGTTTGTGGATCCATAGTAGTCATGTGTGCATTTGTTCAATGATCGGTATCAACTATAGTCATAGGCAGACCTGTTTTACCTAGGTTGGGAAGTTAGTTGTGACTTGCTCGAGGGCGAACAAAGGTTCAAGTGTGGGGTGGTGATGTTTGACATTTTATGCCTATATTTCCTTAATATTTCCGCACGTTTGAGCTTGTTATTCGCTCGTTTTATAGTTTGTGAATGTGGTTTTACACTAATTTGATGTCGTGCGTGTGTAGGTTGTTACGCAGTGCATTTGGAGCTTTTAGGAGCTTGATTTAGCAAGAATTGATTGGATTTTGATTGAGGATTGGATCGGGCACACGAAGGCACGACACGAGCGAGCAAAGGAGCAAGGAAAGGAGCAGTTTGGCTGGGCGCCACAGGAGGCGCGCCGCGCCAGCCAAAGCACCTAGCCTCTGGCGCGTTTGGCTGCGCGGCGCGTGGCTAAAGCGGTCAACTTTTGACGTCTTCTGCCTAGTGTCGCGCGGTCGTGGGCGCGGGCCGCCCGTTATAGCGCCCCTTGTGCGGATTTTTACTTCCTATTTCGTCTAGGCTTGGGTCTAACTTATTACTAGGTGTTTGTAAACCTTATAAATAGTACTTTACTTAGTTTTTGAAAGGAGTTCAGACTTTGGAGCAATTTGAGAGCACCATACTTCATTGAACAAGGGTTTATTCCTAATCTTCCATCTATTTAATCATTTATATCATTATTTCATCAATTAATTGCCTTGTGATTATGAATATGCGTGGCTAAACCTTACGTTCTAGGGTTAGAGTATTACATGAAAGTTGATGTTTGAAGATTGATTCCCATTAATTGAATCCCATAACGGGTTGCTTATTCTTTCTTGATTTCACTTGCTTAATTATTAGAGCTCGATAATTATGCATTATCTATGGTTTTTAGATTGAACTCGAAAGAGGGAATTTAATTACGTAATAAGAAAGAGTAGGACTAGTTTATGAACCCGGGCATCGGGGAACCAATTTGTGAGTAGGATAGACATATACTTGCTCGCCTAGTTTAACTAATTACAGAGTTCGTTAATGCGTGCACGTGATTCAACCCATAGACATATAGGGATTGAAGTAGCCTGCATAGACTGTGAAGAATCGAAAGGTTTTCACAGGTACATTTACTCTGTTAGTTAGTAACCCAGGATTTAAGAAGTGGAATCAATTGAAAAACTCAACTGGATTGTTCGTAACTCTGACCCTGAACCGTCATCTTAATATTGTTAACAACCAAAGTTTGCACCATTGTTTGACTACACTTCAATTAGTTTAATTACTGCTCTTTAGTTACTAAAACTCTCACTATTGGAAAAGATCCCTGAATAGTTGTTAGAAATTGTTTGTTAAACGTCAGTCTGAATAGTCCTCGTGGGAACGATACTCTACTTATCATTTTATTACTTATCGACCACGTATACTTGCGTGTGCGTTTGGGAGCAACAGGATTCAAGAGAAAAAAGCCTTAAGGATGGCCAAGGTATTTTGATCAAATTTGAGAGAAACGTTAGGAAGATGAATGGTTGTGAAAAGGCTGGACTGTTTTGCAAGTGACAATAGGTTATTAGGATTTTGTGATTGTGATGAAGAGTTAGTGGATTTTTCTGAATTAGCCATAGGATCGATGGGCAAATCTGATACCATATGAAGCTTTAACAAATAGTATTTTTGTGAAGAGCAGAATGAATTTTCTGCTGTTGTTTCCTTTTTTATATAGATTATGTACATGAGCAAGATGATACAAATTCAAATTCAAACTGTAATTCTATCTATATCAGTTTGTTATGTAATACATATCCTTATCTAAACAAGATTGTTATTTACTAAGGATAAGATTGAATTCAAAAGGGTAAAGGAGTGATCTGATCTAATATACAAACAAAAAAATAATGAGATATTTGTAAGCCCGAAACCAATTAATGCAATATCAATGATTTTATAGGTCGCCTCCCTTCTTACATATTAAGGGTGCCGGTCATTGTTGTGCAACTCATGTGACTAGACTCTTTTAGACTTGACATTTTTAATTTTTTTTCCCTAAACGTACAAATATGCAAATTGGATAACACCAAATATAGACCGTGTTAACTTTAGAAGAGTATAAGTCGAAACACATGAATCTTATTTTAGGTCAAAATTTTCAAATTACTCCACTATTAATACTCATGTTAGTCCTATATGAATGGAGAAGATAATTTCGACTCTTCCAACAAGAAGGGTAAACTCATTATTTAAATTACAATTTATGTTGCAATAATGAATAGAATTACACAACCAGATCAATTATAAGGTTATTACATATAAATATCTATGATTAACTCATAAAAATGATAACTAACATACTATTATAGAATACTGATTAAAATTTAATGTATTGTGAGAACTCCTTGCGCCATAAGCTCTAGATTGGCATCAATGCTTTAAGTGATGGTAAGAATAACACGTGCTAGCTTTGCAAGTCCGCATAAACCTATTCTTTTCGAGATATAACGTTTCTAAATCTTTTATGTGATTGACTCTCTACACGAAAGACCTATTATATATAGCTGCTTCACATTATAATTTAAGAGCGTATCATGATGCAACAAAATGACATTAGTCACGTTATTTCATGCTCTAAAAATTGTCAAAGTTAGATAATGCATATATTACAAGAATAGATCAAATTTTGACTACGAGCCACCAGGTTTTGCATTTGCAGTCCTATCTATGATTGGATAACACTTAAACGATTAACAAAATATTCTCGTAATAAGTATTGGAACATACGTCAGAGACTATCCATTCGCAACAAGAATTGAAGAGCCACAAGTCAGAGAAATAGGATAAGATAAAAAAAGCGCAAGAGAAGAAAAAGGCTACCAAGTGTTTGAGAATTGAAATGAGGGGATGAGCTTTGCAGACAGACTCAACCTTCAGGCTTTAGTATCCAGTTGTTAGATGTACACAAAGCATACCGAGAATTGGGCAACAAGTTATCCAAGGATTAACAATAATGGTACTAGTATTACTTGGTGGATGTACTTTTAGATATTTGGTTTATTATCAAAGCAACCACACGAACCTTAGTCAATTATGTGGTCCAATAAAACTCCAATACTAGCTCAAAGAGGCCAAGGGTTGATTTGGGAAAAGACTTGCATGCAGCCAATGTTGTAAACCAAATTTAGTTAAAAGGAAATACATAAGTTGCCATCTACATTTGTGTGGAAAAGTTATTTACACAATTTAACTCTAGTTAGGTCACCCCATCTCAAACCCCCTTCGCTATCTTGTTCAAACTGGAAATGTTATCCCTGAGCGATAGTGCGGCAAGGAAAGTGTAGTTAATTACTTGGAAGCATGAAAGGCCAGTTAAATCGTGTCGGTGTAATCATCTCGTATTAATATTTATTGGTCCGATTAATTTAAATATGCATCGTGTATGTCATATCAAAAGAAAAAGTATTCTTTATTACATACCATAATTTCTCCATTTTTAAGACTTAAAGCCCAAGATCTAAAAGGGGAGGAATCTCATCAAATTTCAACACAACTGTTGATTGTGTCCCACCCGTTATGGTTTCAGTTAAAAACTCCGAACATGACATACACTGGGAGTACTTAATTTGTAATCATAGGTAAAATCCCATTCCCCACTTCCGAACGCCATCATAAAGCAAAATCAGTTCCATTTCTATTTCTTTAGTTTTAGTTTGATATGTTAGGATTAAAATAACAACATGTCATACGGAAGCTAATAAAATATTAAACGAGTAAATAAACCAACAAAGAGAGATATACCAAAATATAAGATAGTTTAACAAGGTTTGATCAATAACCTACGTATGAGAAACTTTCAATAATATAAAAACATTAAAGCATTGAGAAAATAACATCACAAAATTACTTTAACAGAGGTTTACGTTCTTCCCTAAACAAGACTCTTATCAACTCATGTGGATGTCGTAAAGTGTAGTGAATGATCCTTAACTTATAGAAGTTAATTCGAAACCTTTTTTCTGGCGAGAAAAGGATTTATAGTCTGTTTGGCCAAGCTGCCAAAATCAGCTTATTTTGAGAAGCACTTTTAAAAAAGTGTATTTCAAAATTAACAATTTGTGTTTGGCCAAATAATGTGAAAAGTGCTTTTGTTAGTTATTTGTATTTAACAAATATTTAAAAATTAAATTTTAAACGTCAAATTACGAAAAGGGATATGCATATAAGTTGTTTCCTATTCTTTTTACATGTTTATTCTTGTCCTTAAAAATTAAAAGCACTTATTTTTTGGATAAGCTACTTTTTTCAGCTTCTGCTTAAAAGCTAAAAAACAGCTTCTGCTTTTGCTCAAAAGCACTTATTTTTTACCAAAAGCTTGGCCAAACACCATCATTATTTAAAATAAGTGTTTTTTTTTTAAAAAATAAGCATTTTTGGCCTGCCAGAAACTTGGCCAAACATGCTCTTAGTCAATATGGAAGATTTTATATCTTCCTTTCGTAGGAAAAGTAAAAATTTAAATATGTTGCCCTTCGAGAAAATGAAAATCGAAATATGATAAAAAGATGGGGCCAAACAATAAACCTGTAAAGAGTTTTGAAAGTTGGAGGGGCTAATGATCTAGCTGTAGGGAAAGTTTGAGCGAGGCCTTTTTAAAAATTTGGTGGAGCCAAAATTACAAACGTGAAGAAGACGCAGAGAATAAATGAATAAGGACTTTATTGTTGAGCTGTCTGTTTCGAAATGAATTAGTAATAGCTTTGTTGTTTATTCATGTACTCCAGTTGTAAGTCGCAACTCGTAACATGCCATGATCCAAACAAATTAATAGGCCACTCCTCCCCCCTTGCATCACTAAAAGCCGATAACAGTAGTCATCATCTCCTCCAATTTCTCTTTTTAGTTTTATAATTTCAGTATAATAAATACTTTTATGGATTATGATTGAAATTTGTGATAAATCTCAAACTATATTAAATGATTAATTATCCAAAGACAACCACCGACTATGAAAGGTTACGATTCGAACTGTATTGTCATGAGTTTGAATAATATTAACTTTGAAATTTAAATTATCTTTGTTACTTTTATATCAATTTGGTGAGCTGAAGTGAAAATGAAGCAGTTCATCGTGTGGTTAAAAAAACAAAAACACCTAGCTTGGTGGTTTCTAATTCTCCACTTTTAAAAGAATATATGCCAATACGAACAGATTCCTTGTTCTGGTTAGGGATAAGACTTGTCAGCATATATTACTCAAGACAAACCTACTTTTTATTGAAATGGAGTAAGTAACAATAAATTGTCATCTTAGAATTTTTGTAAAGAAAATTTAAAAATATTAGAGAACTTTTGATTTATAATTGGCCAATCTCTACTCTGGAACTTTATAAGGGTGAGCAGTTACTATTTAAAACTTAAAAGAAATTTTATTTGAAAGTTTGAGACCGTTAGAGGATAGAAGAATATTGAACCTAAAAGACAGATCACACTGAACTTAAGCTGAGGAACGACTGAGAAGTAAATTTGGTGCCTCGATGAGCTTAATTGGGAGAGAAGAGGCTTAGAACTACTGGCATAATGGGCTAAGTTAAGAGAAGAGCATTACTACAAGTAGAGAGAAGATAATTGTGTAGACGGACCTACTAAAGTTTGAGCTTGGTAGCAAGATGAAACTGAAACTGTAAAAGCTTTCTTAATATGGCATCTGACATTGCATTAATTAATACTCCTATTAATTAGTATAACAAGGGTATAGTTAGTGAAAAATTCTGAATACGATGTTGAAATAAAATAGGTTAGGCTTGTCAGTAGTTAACAGACATTAAAAATAATTTATTTATTTATTTATCTCCTTAAAAAAAATTCTATTATGAACACGAAATGAAATACACATAAGAATATTTTCTCCAACTTCACCCAAAATCATACATGTTACGGATAGACTTTAATGTGGGGAACAAGACCCTATTTCTCAAAAAGAATTCTGAAAAAGAAAAAAACTAAATAGGATTTGAGGCAACTTCTTACGGGAAAATCCTTGCTCAAATAAAAAAAGAAAGAAAAAGCCATTGGTTTCCTGATGATAATGTTTGTTAAACTGGTGTTGACCATATAAACTAGCCTTTGGGGAACATTAGGGTTGCTTTAACAACTTCTTAAACAAATACTAGTAAGTAGGGAGTACTACTTTTCTTTTCTTGTTTGTGACGTTGATTCTACGGACATTTGAAATGATGTTGTTCACCCATTCAAGGCTTCTCATTATGTCACACTTTTTAATATCTTAGTTTTGGTAATACGATATTTTCTTGGATGCACATAGGTGGCCGCCTTGTCTTAAATTGGTCAATTTAATTTATTGGTCGGAATTCATCCGAGTACTCAATAGTACGTGGCCGGTGATATGGCAAGTGCAGAGTGAAAAATGAAGACAGGTCAGACCAGGAGTTGGACAGATAGACGACATCGAAGGGCAATCGCTCGATTAAAGAACAGTGGTCGGGAGCAAGTTCACCGAACACAAGAAAGCAAGCCTTCAAATAGGATAAACATAGCCAACAAACTCCACTATTTTAGGGAAGCTGTTGAACATGGATAAGGGCATTATCTGTTGGTAGAAAGACGTGTGGAAGGTGGAGTCTTGCTAGGGTTAGGAGTCCTTACTTATAAATAGATTCTTTCCCCACATTGTAAATTTTACGTGTTATTAAGCATAAAAACCCTATTGTCAATTTCTACTCCTTACGCCATTGTAACTAAATCTCTGAATCCATTGTACTACTACTGCATTGCTAGGCTTTAAAGAAGGATGATCATCTTCTTCCCTTGGAGCCCGGACACGGTAAATCAATAAGATTTAATTGCTTTATTTTACTGTCTTCGTTATTTATTCTTACTTGATTATTGTTATTGTTCCATCGTTCTCGTCGTCTTATATTAGCATCACTTTTACCGTATAATCAATACATCTAGTTCATTATCACTGTTAATCAGTTAATCATTCTGTCCGAACTTATTTGCATCAATTGCATTTGTAGCCAAATTATTAAGCATAGGTTTAAGAATTAACAAGCGAATTTCGATACGAAAAGGATTTTTTGTGGCTCAACTATATATAACTTTAATTTTAATACCTTAACCTTGTTTTAGAAAATACAATTTGGTGCACGCCGTGGGGCCCAGAAAATCTATTTGTTCGTAGATTCACTATTGATTTTACTTACGTTTTATTCGTTTATGTGCAATGACAGATGATCAAGGCAACACCACCGGCCATGTGCCACCAGTCAACACCGACGGTGCGTTGCTAACCAACCCTACTGATGGGGTCAATCTTCCAATAGGCGAAGAAGCGACTGGTGAATCATCTCACCAGGAACGGGATAAGTCTTTGGATCACACTCCAGCCGGTTCACATTTGAACTCGCCTCATGGTCAGAGGCACGGTAAGAAAGCCGCGGCCGAAACATCGTCAACCGATATAAATATGCTTTTGAGAGGATGCCTTAAGAAACAAGATAAGCATTTTGAGAAGATAAGTAAGTAGTTAGCAGCTCTGTCTGGCTCTACAAATCAAAAAGCACATGCCTTCCTGGAGACACTCCCCGCAGAAACTCCGACATCTGTTCCTCAGGGTGCAGTAATAGGGGGACTTGAAGCGGGAGTCAGATCTGAAGGGTCGGGTACGCCCACCATGGCTGCGGGAGCTTCAGCCGTTGTCATGACAGAAGCAAGGATGATGGCTATGTTGCAGACAATATTGAACGAATCAGTGGACAAGAGATTCAGAGAGATGAAATAATCTATAGGAAAACTACCGGGTGTTCCAAAGTTAATAGAGGATGTAACTATGAAACCGTTTTCGAAACGGCCATTCAAAACAAGTGTCGCTCCACTATCGACCCTAAAAAATTCAAGTTGCCCGAAAACCTGCGCTATGATGGAACCACTGATCTGAGAGATCACGTGGACTTGTTTGCAATAGAAGTATAGGAAAATGATCTAACGAATGAAGAAATCAATTCGGTGTGTCTGAAGAAGTTCTATGAAATACTTAGGGGAGGAGCTCTAAAATGGTATACACAGTTTCCCAAAAATGAGACCACAAGCTTTAATGGGATGGCGGCAAAATTCATTAGAACACTCACGGGAGCTAAGAAAATGGAAAGAGAGTGGAATATATATTGAATATCAAGCAGCGATCGAATGAAACCATTAAAGAGTTTATGGAGCAGTTTAACAAAGAGAAGATGATCATCCCTCAGGTCGAGGAGAGATGGGCGTGTTTAGCCTTCATAAATTCTTTGAATATCAATGCATCAGAGACTTGCAAAAAGTTGAGAGAAAGATTGAGAGAGTGCACTCCAACCATGTGGGATGATCTCCATCGTCAGTGCAACCCAAAAATCAGAGCGGATGAAGAAGAATTGCAAATGGCCTTCTATAACAGCGGTTATGACCGCCAGGTGTCTACTCGAAGGGTGGAAAATGACAGGCAAAACTCTAGGGGCAGGTTTGAGCCTTACAGTTTTCCTCGTCAAAACGAAAATAGATATGAGGCAGGTAGTTCGAGGAGTCAGCCTTAAAAGGAGCCATCGGGTCCATCTTTTGTTTCAAAGGACCCACTGCCTCCTAAGAACTCGGAGAATAATTTTTGCACTTCGACATTTGGTTTGGTCAATACATTGAGAAAAACGGGTGATGAGGTGGTAAAATTTCCCAATGAGATGAAAACTAATCCAGCTAATAGAGACAGAAATTTATGGTGTGCGTTCCATAGCGATCACGGTCATACGACCGAGGATTGCAAAGCATTGTGTTATGAGGTGGCGCATTTGCTTGAGAAGGGTGAGTTAACAGAGTACTTGACAGAAAGGGGGTAAGGAGAACTTTGCAAAGAACATGGGTGGACCCCAGCCTCCAAAGCCTCGGCTCCAAGGAAAATGGTGAATGTCATTTCCAGAGAGGCTGAGGTCCACGGAGTAACGTATACAACTAAGAAATTTGCTAAGGTATTATTCACGCGTGATAAACAGACGCGAGAAAATATGAACGATGACATCGTGTTCGGGAATTTCGACTTTGATAAGATGATACATCCCTACTACGATGCTTTGGTTGTAACGATGAGAATTGATGATGCAGACGTGAAGAGAGTTTTGATAGACACTGGCAGTTTGGTTAATATTATTCAGTCTAAGGTAGTGGAGTAGTTGCAATTCACTGATAAGATTATACCAAAGTCTACTATGCTTTCAGGGTTTAATAATTCAAGGGAAACAACCTTGGGAGAAATTATGATAAAAACGTACGTAGAGGATGTTGAGAATGAGACCATTTTTCAGGTGATGGGTGGAGAAATTCCCTACAATGTCATCTTGGGTCAGCCATGGATCCACACAATGGGGGCAGTACCATCCACTTTGCATCAAATTGTTAAGTTTCCGACTCCATGGGGAGTAATGCGAAGTTAGAGGTGAACAACAAACTGCTCGCGAATGTTATTCGCTGGCGGTGAAAAGCGTTGTCAGTGCGGACGCCCAACAATAGCAGTTACAGCAACCAGAATCTTTGGCTGACCGAAGTGAAGAGGAGCCGAGTCCAACAGACAAAGATTTTGCCAAGATTCTGACTTGCATTAGAGAATCGAACAAAGAAAAGGCTGAGAACTCAACTATAGAGGATTTCGAGGAAGTAATTTTGTTTGAGGACCAGCCAGATCGTAAAGTATATGTCCGGGCGGAGTTAGATCCTGAATTGAAATCGAAGATAATCTGTTTCCTTAAAGATACTCAGATTATTTTTCTTGGTCCTATGCTGACTTGGTGGGAATAGATCCAAAAGTTACTACTCATAAGCTAAACATCGATCCATCACATCGACCAGTGAAGCAAAAGAAACAACCAAACAGGGGATTTAGGGGAAAAGTTATCGATGATGAAGTCAATAGGTTGTTGAAAAATGGATTTATTAGAGAGGTGAAGTATCCAGAGTGGCTGGCTATTACGGTCGTAGTCCCAAAGAAGAACGAAAAATGGAGGGTATGTGTAGACTACACCGACCTGAAAAAAGCATGCCTAAAAGATTCGTTCCCACTTCCTCACATCGATCGGTTGATCGATTCAACGACGGGGCATGAAATGTTGAGTTTCTTAGATGTATATTCGGGGTATAATCAGATACTAATGGAGCCGAAGAACCAAGAAAAGACATCATTTATTACGGACAAGGGGACTTACTGTCATACGGTCATGACCTTCGGTCTCAAAAATATCGGGGCTACCTATCAACAGTTGGTCACAACTATGTTCAAGGACTTGATCAGAAAAACGATGGAGGTTTATATTAATTATATGTTGGTGAAGTTTCAGAAAGGAAGAGATCATTTGAGTCACTTGAAAGAAATATTTGCAGTACTTAGCCGATTCAACATGAGGCTGAACTTACAAAAGTTGGCGTTTGGAGTCAGATCCGGCAAGTTCTTTGGTTTCATCATGTCACAAAGAGGAATTGAGGCAAATCCGGACAAGATCAAAGCTATCAATGACATCCCTGATGTGTTGACAACATAACGGTGAAAGAAGTCCAACGGTTGACTAGTCGGGTAGCCTATCTCAGCAGGTTCATCTCGAGGTCATTTGAATGGTGCCACAAGTTCTTCTCCATTTTGAAGAAAAATACAAGCTTTGATTGGACGCCGGAATGCAAGCAAGCAAGCCCTGAGGGACTTGAAGCAATACGTGTCAAACCCTCTGCTGCTTTCAAAACCAGTGGATGGGGAGATGTTGCTTATCTACCTCGCTGTTTCAAAAGTGGTTGTAAATGCAGTCCTCATCCGGGAGGATGGAGGTAAACAATTTTCTTTCTATTATGTCAGTAAAACTTTAGTTAATGCGGAAACTAGATATGCACAGCTAGAAAAATTAGCATTAGTACTTGTTGTAGCTGCACGAAAACTAAGACCATATTTTCAATGTCATGTTATTTATGTCGTTACTACTTTCCCTTTGCCAGTATTTTGCACCGACCGAATTTGTTCAGAAGACTAATGAACTGGGCGGTCGAGCTAAGTGAATATGACATCACTTATCAGCCTCGCACTGCCATCAAATCACAAGTGTTGGCTGATTTTGTAGCAGATTTTAGTGCAAACATCCTTCCGGAGGCAAAGAAGGAGGAAATAATGATAAAAGGCTCGAACCTCTAAGTTTGGGCCCTCTACACGGACGACCCTTCCAACGTGAAAGGGGCCTAGGTGTCCTACCCATGGCACCAACATGTGAGAAATTAAGGTATTCGATCAAATTGCATGTTTTCACTAACAATGAGGCTGAATATGAGGCCCTAGTTGCATGACTCGAATTAGCCAAGGAGCTTAAAATCAGACGACTTAAAATAAAAAACGACTCTCAACTGGTTGTGAACCAAGTCTAAGGAGATTTCACCGCCCGAGACACAAGAATGCAACAATTTTTGGCAAAGGAAAAAAACTTCTAACTTCTTTTTAGGAATGGAAGATAATGCATATCCCAAGAGAAGAAAACGTTGAGTCTGACGCCCTAGCCAAACTTGAATCAGTGGCTGAAACTGAAAACAACCTGAACGGGTCAATCATACACTTGTTCGATTCGGCCTTCAATCGAACTCAAAATGAGGTAAACACTGTCAATTGAACTTGTTATTGGAGAAGCGAATTTCTTTCTTACTTGCAGGCACGAACATTTTCTGAGGACAAGAAAGCTGCCCGAGCACTCAAGGCTAAAGCAGCTCATTACTGCCTTATGGATAATGAGCTTTATAGGCGAATGTATTGTAGCCCTTTAGCAAAGTACTTTGGACCCGGACAGATTGATTACGCGAAAAGGGAAGTCCACGAAGGCTAATGTCGCAACCATTCGAAGAGCAAGTCTTTGGTATCAAGGTTGAGCCAGCTATTATTGGCCGACTATGGGGGAGGACGCCAAGAATTTTGTCCAAAAATGCGACAAGTGTCAGCATCATGGGAACCTTCTCCATCAACAAGCAGAGCCCCTTCGCGACTTGCCATTTATGAAGTGGGGATAGACCTAGTCGGGTCGCTTCCAACTGCGCCCGGTAAGGTAAAATTTATTTTAATTTTTACCGACTATTTTTCAAATTGGGTTGCAGCAGTGGCTCTTTCAAAAATAAGGGAAAAGAAAATCATTGATTTCATATAAAAGAATAACATCAGTCGCTTTGGGATTCTGAAGGTGATCACTTGTGACAATGGTAAGCAGTTCGTTGGGAGGCAGATAACAACTTTCTTTGCAAAGTGAGGGATCAAAAGGATAGCATCGATCCCTTATCAACCAAGTGCAAATGGCTAAGCAGAATCTTCCAACAAAATAATAATTGAGCACTTGAAAGAAAATTATGGACAAAGCAAAGGGCAATTAGCTGGATGAACTACCGGCCACACTATGGGCTCACCGGACTACGGCGAAAAATAGTACCGGGGAGACTCCATTTTCACTTGTCTACGGTTCTGAAGCTTTGATTCCGGTGGAAACTGGCGAACCAAGCCTTCGGTCCGCTCATTCCACCGACGCATCAAACAAGGAACCCATGGTGGTCTATTTGGACCTGCTCGAAGGCAAAAGAGAAATGGCCTTGATCCAAATAGCAGTGCAAAAGCAAAGGATTGAAAACTACCTCAACAAAAAACTCAGGTATAGAAATTTCAAAGCAGGTGATTGTGTGTTGAAAAAGAAGGTGCCCAAAGTGGGGGAACCAAATGAAGGCAAGCTACGAGCCAATTGGGAGGGACCTTATCGAATCACTTAACTGATCGATAAAGGAACCTACCGATTGGAGACATTGAATTCGAAACTGGTTCCATTCAACTGGAATATCACACAGTTGAAGAAGTATTACTTCTAGACTCTCGGTATCGTATAATTCCTTCTCACTTCATTTTAGTTTTACTCTGATTCGGGCAAGGTTTATTATTACTTTGTGTACTAACACTTTTAGATGATAGGAATAGTTGGAACCGAATGATGACTTACATCACCTACGAAAATATGAGCCTTAGACGCTCCGAACTCTAGATCGATAAGTGACGAACACTCTAACGTGGTCTTCTTCTTTAAGTTAACACCGCTCTTCTTCTTTGCTTCCTCGTTTCAAGAAAGCAACTCAGAGTGGCATGTAACATAATCATTTTTCCAGTGTCTGGCTCATCATACTTCACATCCGAACAATGGGGGGATGAAATAGATAAAAGATTGATCGATTGCTTAAAGACTGGGATTGCCCAGGTACAGGGGACTGCCATTCATGATTTTAGTCGATCACTTGAAGACTGAGGATTGCCCAAACACCGGGGACTACCTATAACTAAGAAATTTTTTTAAGCTTGTGTTAAAACTAATTGTGACAAACTGCAGTTGAAGTCTCACACTAGGGACTGTTCGTGCTTAAATAACCATTGTATGATTGGTCCGATAGCAACCAGGTTGTATTAGCAAAAATTCCTTAAAATGGATAAGTGTAAAATTCGACCGCAATCAATGGTCGGAAACAACATGTATTAAGCGCTCGATAGCGGCCAATTCAATCATCAATAAAATCATACTCAACACTCAGCATCATTCATTATTCTAGTCAAATTTCTAAGTCTATAAAACTTTATTTATTTCTATCCCGAATTGAATATTCGGTGAACACGTGCACAAACATGAAAACGAGACGCCGTTCTTCATTACGCACTTACATTGGGCCCAATCAATCAATTCCCCTTTCCGGAGATAGTGAAGTTGTTAAACTTCAAACGATTAAACGTGACTTATCTTTGATAACCAACATTCATTAAAACAAAGTGGAAAGAAGTTCATTTAAAAATGGCGGATGGCCTGAAACATTTACAACGGCCAACTGCGTTGCAAAACGAAACAAAATCAAAAGAAACTAGTTACGGCCAAACGACCCAAGGATTGGAGGTATTGGTGCAGTTGATCCCATCGGATCAAAGAAGAATCATTCTTCGGCCTTTTCATCATCCTCAGACCCATCTTCTTCATCGGAGGAGCTTGGAGGAAGACCAAGGTCCTCACGAGCAGTCCTCATGATTCTGATGGCGTCTTCTAACTCTGCATTGACATTAACTTGGCACTCAGACATTTCTTGAAGAACATACCGCTTCGATTCGGCGAGTATTAGTTCCTTGCGACTATCAAACTCATCCTCTGTCTCCCTTTTCAAAATGGCCAACTACCCTTCTAAGTCTTGGCCCTTGTAAACGAGCTCTTGGTTTATGACAATCAGGTCCTGGTTCTGTGAGGCTAAAGCATCCTTGTCGCCTTGTAGAGTGTGGAGATCATCCTTCAGCTTCATGATCTCAAAATCTCTGGAGTTCAGCTCAAACTCCAGCTTAGCATACTTGTTGTTGGCATCGGTTTTAACTCGCTCAAGTTGCTCACTCAGCACCCAGATTTGCGATTCAAGTTCAGATTCACGCATGGCACGGGATGCTTCACGATCATTTAGCTCGGCCTTTAGCTGAGAGCGTTTAACTTTGAAAACTGTGAGGTTTTGGTGGCATGCGCTCCCGGCGGCAGCCATCACATCTACCCTCTCATGAAGATGAGCAATCTCAGCTTTAAGTAGCCTGATTCGATCAACTGACTCGATTTCTAAAATAGTTGTCTGAAACAAAAGGAGAAATAGTTAGAGAAAGAAAGATTAAGAATTGAGGTTTGTTTAAGCAAAGCGACATTACCCGAAGGGCGTCGTAAGCTATTTCGGAAGCAAGCACTAGGTCGCTACAGTGATCCAACCGAGCTCTCTCCATAGGCCCAATTAAATCATAGAAGTAGTCAGAAAAGTGTCTTGGAGACCTGATGCAGCCCAATTCCGTGCTGATCAAACATTCACTCCATCGAGGCCAATGACACTAAGCCAAGCTAAGTTGCTGCATGATACTCACATTTAGTTGGCATGGTCGGGAGAAAGCAGCCACTCCAAAGTTAACTGGCCGAGCTCAAGATTCGAAGGCATCATCTACAAGCTCGAGCCCAAAGAAGGGATCAACCGAACACTTAACATCGACACTGAATAGTAAAGTAAACAGCCAACCGAAGGAATAGCGTCCGAGTTCAAGTGTTCAAGCTCATGTGTTCGAATCAAAAGGAGCGACCAAATACTTCATTTCGACGCCAAGCATCGAAAGCAACCGAAGGGAGTACGTCCGAATTGAGAGTGTTCGAATTACAGGAATCGAACACTTAGTTTAGTCAGCCACGCATTGGTCGCATGTGACCGTTTTACTATTTTGCCCTTAGTATTGTCTATATAAACTCCTTTACATTTCATTTGTAAGTACCTGGATTTTGAGTATTGAATATTGAATGAGAGTAGCCGAGAGAACTTTCTCTTTTTGTCTCAGATGTGAGCAAACCCGATGGGGTCTTCGGAACTTGTGATTTTCGGTGAATCCGATTGAACAATTCCTCTTTGATCATTCACTTTGCAAGAGGCATTGTTCTCTTGAGGATTGTTGTATAGCTTAGGTGCTCTTTCCTTCTACTTGAATCGTACCGAGACCAATTCCTTGGTGCCATTCAAGCAAGAAAAGTTGTGTCAAGCTTCTATCTTGTTTTCCGCTGTTGTTTTCGGTTGCTTAGCTTCATCCTCAGATTTAACTTGCACCATCTTGGTATCAGAGCACGGTTTGGGCTTGTTTTTGTGTCTTTGTTTTCCGTTTCGTATTCTTGTTATTGTTCATGTTGTTGTTACTGTTGGTGTTTGTTATTACAAAAAAAAATAGAAAAGAAAAATTCAAAAATTTTGGTTTGATTGTTGGTTGTTTGAATCAAACAACCATTGATTCTTGTTCACCATCGTCTGACTATTCCAACAAGCACCTGTCGTACACGATTGACGACTAGGGTTTCTCGAGGGTTTTTGACTGTGTTCTTGACGTGGTGGATTTGATATCGAACCCCAGTTGTTTTGGTTGTTATCGTTGAAGACTGGTGGTTCTTATTTGATTTGGGTTGTATTTTGAGCTAAAAAAATCGAAGTTCTGTGTTTGAGCCACCGTCCGTACACCGGAAACTTGTTACATTGTAACAGTGTACGGACGAAGTGAGTTTTCTTAGCTCAAGATTTCTGGATTTGATTTCTCCGACGTCAAAAGTTACCAGAGTGAAACGACCCAAAGTCAGTGATAATTCATGGTCAGTGAACAAGTTAAAATTTGTCCGTACATCGGAGTTGTTGTCACTGTTCCATTGAGAAGAAGAAAGGGGTAAATTTTTGCATTCAAAACCCCAGGTAAAATTTTGTCGGCTTGAAAGAGGAAAGAGGATAAGGTTAAACCCTATCCGTACCAAGGAGGAACCACTTTTGTCCGTTACAAGAGCTGGTGTGATCGAAGGATTCCAAAGGGAATCGAAGGGTAGAATCTCCTAGGTTTTCACTTTTCTTGTGATCGAAAATTCTCGTTAGTCGATCTCTGGAGTAATTTCTTCTACTCGAGGTCCTACTAACAAATTTGAGCTTTTACGAATTCGTGCGAGGGGTGACCAAAGTCCAAGTTTTCGTAGAAAAATTCTTTGACTTTCCGAGCGCAGTTTAAATAGCGTCAGTTCCATCGAGTCGAACATCACTTCACTCTTCCCAAAGAGTCGGTGAATATTCTCGAACTTGAAGGATCTCAGAGGACATTGATCAATCCAACGAAGCCACTACTAACAAGTTCATTGAGTGAGTAAAACCGAACCCACAAATTGAGAGGACCCGAGCGCCACCCAATAAAAAGTGAGGGAGTGTGTGAGGTGATTTCTAACCTTAACACTTTGTTTTTTGGTCTTTGATTTGTGCAGGAGTAATGGCTGGAAACGGAGAGAAGGGCATTGCAGCGCCCGAGGTATCGTTAGCCGATCTCATGGCTGCGATACAAGGTCTCAGTGCCGAAGTAAAATGAGTGAGTGCTCAAGTAGCTAATCTCGAGCAAGAGAGTGTGTCCGTGGCCTTACCTGGGTCCGGCGCTGGAACTAGCAACTCCACTCCGATGAAACCTGAGCAATTTGCTAAGCTCGTTCGACAACAACGGTTGAAGAACGAGGATGTTCGAAATGAAGCTTTGGGCAATCCCCAAGCTTCAACACTTGGGTAATCCCCAAGTGCAACAACAAAACTTGGGCAATCCCCAAGCTGGTTATCAAAACTTGGGCATTCCCCGAGGTGATAGATTGCCACTTCCAATAGCCCGAAGACAAGTTGTGGTTGTTGATGAAGGGGTCGATGAAGGAGAATTTCCTGATGTCGAAGCTGAGTATGAGCCACCGTTCGTTCAAGGAAGGCAGGTTCAACAAGGTCGTGGAAATTTCTGAGGTCGAGGCCGAGCTGCAAATGTTGATCGATATTTTGAGCATGAGGCTAATGACTATTATGATGTGTATCGGGAGCCGATCCAAGGTGCTCGAGATTCAAACTTGAATAGTGTCAAGATCACTATTCCATCATTAAGAGGAACTAGTGATCCGGACCAATATCTTGATTGGAAGATTCGATTGGAACGAATCGTCGAAACGAATGAGATGACCGAAGAGAGAAAAGCTGCACATGTTATTGCTTCGTTCGAGGCATATGCATCGACATGGTGGGAGGCTGACAAAAGGTTGAGACGAAGGAATGCATATCCCGATGTCACCACATGGACACAGTTGAAAAGAGCAATGGATGCTAAGTATGTGAATGCCAGATATCGGCAGGAACAACTTTGAAAGCTCTTCGAATTGAAATAAGGGTCCAAATCGGTTGAAGAATACCATGATGAGTTCAAAAGAATTCGATTGGCCCTTGATTTGGAAGAAGATGACGAGCAAGTCATCATTCGATTCAAAAATGGCTTGGCTCGAGATGTGTCATCCCAATTGAGGCTGCATGTGTATCAAACTTTGAAAGATGTGTTTCATGCTGCCATCAAAGCTGAGAAATGGGTGAAAGACGATAAATCAAACCGGTATTGAGGAGTCACTACTTCAACTCTTTTGAACCAAAGTAAAGAATGGAAGAGTCCGAATCCAACAAGTGCTAACAATATTCGAGATCCGAAGAAACCCTTCGAGAGGGGAGTGACCGTTAACCAATCCAAAGATATGGGAGGTAAAGCTCAACTCAATACTTCAGTGCTTCAAAAATTCAGTGTCACAAGTTTAGGGGTTATGATCATATGGCAAGAGACTGTCTGAATCGTCATATCATGGTAATGCTCGATGATGGAACCATCCATGAGCAAGTGAGTGACTCCGAGGAGGAAGTAGTCGATGAGACTGATCGAGCAGAATTTGAAGATGATGGATGTGATGCCACCGAGGTTGAGCATCCGAAAGTTCTTTTGGTTGTTCGGAGGAACTTGAGTACCATGGTCACGGAAGTGGAAGATGACAGTCAAAGGGAGAATCTCTTCCATGCCCGATGTCGAGTGAAGGGGAATGTATGTTCGATGATTATTGATTTAGGCAGCTGTTCGAATGTGGTTAGCCAAACCTTAGTTTCACAAATGGTTCTGCCTACTACTAAGCATCCCCGACCATACAAGCTCCATTGGTTGAATGAATGTAGAGAATTAAGAGTGGCAAAGCAAGTGTTGATCAAATTTCAAGTGGGAGTTTATCATGATGAAATGATATTTGATGTAGTCCCGATGCAAGCTTGTCATTTGCTTCTTGGGCGACCGTGGCAATATGACTGATCTGTTATCCACAACGGTCGTACCAACACTTACACTGCTAAGCTCGGAGGGGAGAGTTTCATACTCAAATCTTTGTCTCTGAAACAAGTCAACGAGGACTATAAATGGATGAGAGAGCTGAAAGAAGCGGTCAAAGCCAAGACTCCTGTCGGAGTACTAATTGTGGCCGAAGCCAAAACTCCACCACCCGTGGTCAACAACATCTGTGCAATCATACAACCGGGTGAGTACTTACGAGGCAACGACACTGGTCGAACGATGATTTGCCTCGTGCACAAAGGCATCTTTCTAAACCCTAATGATGATTTTTCTAACAATAACCCTTTGCCTAGTGTTGTACAAAGTGTTTTGCAGGACTTCGGAGATATGTTTCCCGAAGAAATGCCAGGTGGATTGCCTCCGTTGAGAGGAATCGAGCACCAAATTGATTGCGTTCTGGGGTCTCAAATCCCAACAAACCTGCATACCGGTGTAATCCCGAAGACACCAAAGAGCTCCAAAGGCAGGTTGATGAATTTCTAAACAAAGGCCTTGTTCGAGAGAGCTTGAGTCCTTGCGTCGTTCCTGTTATCCTTGTCCCGAAAAAAAATGGAACGTGGCGAATGTGCGTTGATTGCCGAGCAGTCAACAAAATAACGGTAAAGTATTGTCATCCTATCCCTCGATTAGATTATATGCTAGATGAGTTAAGTGGTTCTTCATGATTTTCGAAGATAGACCTCAGGTCTGGTTACCACCAAATCCGAATGAAACCCGAAGATAAGTGGAAAACTGCATTCAAGACAAAATTCGGTCTCTATGAATGGTTAATGATGCCGTTTGGCCTCTCTAACGCACCGAGCACATTCATGCGACTGATGAACCATGTGCTCAAACTGTTCATAAGTAAGTTTGTTGTCGTTTACTTTGATGACATACTTATTTATAGTAAATCTGTGGATGAACATGTCGAACACCTAAGGCTAGTGCTTGATAAGCTAGAGAAGAGAAGTTATATGCTAACTTCAAAAAATGTGCCTTTTGTGTCGAACGTGTAGTCTTTGTGGGATTCGTTGTGAGTGCTAATGGTGTTGAAGTCGATGAATCAAAAGTCGAAGCCATCAAAGATTGGCCAACTCCAACCTCGGTATCTCAAGTTCGTAGCTTCCATAGTTTAGCTAGCTTTTACCGAAGGTTTGTTCGTGACTTTAGCACCGTGGTAGCTCCTTTGACCGAGCTGGTAAAGAAAGACCATCCATTTGTGTGGGGAGAGTCCCAAGAGAGGGCCTTCCAAGAGTTGAAACGGAGGCTTTGCTCTGCCCCGTTGTTGCAACTCCCTGACTTCGGCAAATCATTCGAAGTCGAGTGTGATGCGTCCGGAGTTGGGATCGGAGGAGTGCTTATGCAAGAATCGAAGCCGATCGCTTACTTTAGCGAAAAGCTTAAGGGTGCAACCTTGAATTACTCTACGTATGACAAGGAGTTGTATGCCCTCGTTCGAGCACTCGCCCATTGGCAGCATTATTTGTGGCCGAGAGAGTTCGTGATTAAAAGTTATCATAAGTCTTTGAAGCATCTCTGAGGCCAGGGAAATTAAATCGAAGACATGCCAACTGGGTGGAATTCATTGAGAGCTTTCCCTATGTAATTCATTACAAAAAGGGAAAAGACAATGTTGTGGCCAATGCGCTATCAAGGAAATTAGCCTTAGCAACCACTCTCGCCTCGAGGCTCATGGAATTGAAAGTATCAAGTTGATGTACGAAGGAGATCCCAAGCTGAAAAGCGTCCGTAACGCAATCTTGAGTTGTCGAAGGGTAGAGAAATATCAATGGCACGATGGCTACCTCTTCAAGAATGGGAGGGTTTATGTGCCAGTGTCATCGTGGAGAGAGCTCTAGGTCCGAGAAGCTCACTCTGGAGGCTTGATGGGACACTTCGGTGTCGATAAAACACTTGAAATCTTGTCCGAGCAGTTCCATTGGCCGAAAATGCGACAAGATGTGGAAAAGCTTTGCAACGCTTGTCTCGTTTGCAAAAAGCCTAAATCGAAGTCCAACCCTCATGGTTTGTACACTGTATTACCTGTGCCTGATCGACCTTGGGTTGATATATCCATGGATTTTGTTTTGAGGTTACCAAGGTCGGGGGGTGGACATGATAGCATCTTCATTGTCGTGGACCATTTTTCCAAAATGGCTCATTTTATTCCTTGCAAGAAGTGTGATGATGCACAGCATGTAGCTACTTTGTTTATTTCTAATGTATTGAAATTGCATGGCATGCCTCGTACTATTGTGTGTGATCGAGACTTAAAATTCTTGAGTCATTTTTGAAAATGTCTGTGGGGTGCCCTCGGCACCAAATTACTATTCTCGACGTCTCACCATCCTCAGACTGATGGAACCGAGGTAGTCAACCGAACCTTGGGATCTTTGCTTCGAGCAATGACCAAAGGCAAGGTCGGAAATTGGGCTGATCGTTTGCCCGTGATCGAATTTGCATACAATCGAACATTGCATCGAATCATTGGAATGACCCCGTTCAAATGTGTATGGTTTTAACCCTTTAATTCCACTTGATTTAACCCCATTGCCTCGAGATTCTATTATTGATTTTGAAGGTACTCGACGATCCACTGCCTTGATCGAGTTGCATGCAAAGGTGAAAAAAAACCTCGAGGAAGCTTACGCCAAAGTGGCAGCAAAAAAAAACAAGGTGCGCAAGAAGCTGGAGTTAAAGAAGGGGGATTGGGTATGAGTTCATTTCCGAAAAGAACGATTCCCAAGTCAAAGGAAAGGAAAGTTGGCTCCTCGAGGGGATGGCCCGTTTGAAGTGCCGAGCAAGATCAACAACAACGCTTATGTGATAGACCTCCCTGGTGAGTATAACATGTCCAAAACCTTTAATGTTGCTGACTTAACTCCTTGTGTTATAGGAAAAACATCGGAGACTGAAGAGGGCTCGATTTCGAGGACGAAATCATCTCAAGAAGGGGAGGATGATGCAGCCCAATTCCATGCTGATCAAACATTCACTGCATCGAGGCCAATGACACGAAGCCTAGCCAAGTTGTTGCATGATACTCACATTCAGTTGGCATGGTCGGGAGAAAGCAGCCACTCAAAAGTTGACTGACCGAGCTCAAGATTCGAAGGCGTCATCTACAAGCTCGAGCCCGAAGAAGGGAGCAACCGAACACTTAACATCGACGCTGAACAGTAAAGTAAACAGCCAACCGAAGGAATAGCGCCCGAGTTCAACTGACAATGCAGCCGGACCTTCTACTGTACAATGTGGGGCATAATTCCCACAACAAGGACAACATGGCCAACCCCAGGTTCCTGCCGCAGCATTCACCGTTTCTGTAGGACACACTTTGCAAAGATCAAACGGTGACCCACAGTTAAGGGCTCATGATCAACAATTTGACCAAGCTCGGGGTAATGTCTTCCGCCAAAACGAGTCGTATGATCAGGGACACCACCCAGAATCACATGCTGATATCGAGAGGTTGGGAAAAACAGAAGAGAATGATTTTGCTCGGAAATTGAAAAGCTTGGAGCAAAATGTGAAAAACATACAAGGGCAAGGGGGTAAAACCAATATTTCATACAAAGACCTGTGTTTGTTCCCTCATGTGCCATTGCCTGAAGGTTTTGTTGTGCCCAAATTTGATCCGTACGTTGGACAAAGTGATCCAAGGATCCATGTGAAGATCTACCTTAACAAAATGAGGGGCATTGAGAAGGATGAATTGCTGATGGCATATTTGTTGACAGTTTGGGAGGACCGGCAACAGAATGGTTTGTACAACAAGATGTTTCGAAGTGGGTCACCTTTGATGACATGGCTAGCGCTTTCCTAAACCATTATGGTTACAAAATGGAGGCTGCTCCTGATCGTTCTTCCTTGCAGACGATCACAAAGAAACCAAGTGAAAGTTTCAGAGAGTATGCCTACAGGTGGCGCGAACAAGCAGCGCGTGTGAGCCCTTTGATCCCAGATGATAAGATGGTTGAAGAGATCGTTGAAGTGCTCGATGAAACATACTACCAAGCGATGGCCTCTGCCATTGGGAAGCAGTTCAGTGAAGCAGTGAGAATTGGAGAAATGATTAAGAGGGGAATCAAGGCAGGCAAGATTGTTAGCCAAACGGCTTTGAGAGCCACTACCCAAGCGTTGCAATCAGGGTCAGGTGCTTTTGGGAAGAAAAAAGAAAAGAAAGATGAAGTGGAAATGATTGGTCCTGGACCGAGAAGAAATGACGGAAGATACAATGACCGTCAAGGGTATATTCAGACACCCCCGCCACAACAATTCTATCCACCTCATGGCCAACAATATGCCATGCCACAATTCTCATTCCCTATCAATGCAGCATCATATTCTCAGCCGCTATTTGGTCCACGATGGCGTGCACCCCCTGCCCCGGTTCATTATAACAACCCACAAGCATATGCTTAGTTCCCAACTCAGCAAAAGATGCCTTATCGTCCACGGGGTCCACCAGGTTTTCGTCCAAACATGCAGCAAAGGAACATGCATCAAGA
Organism: Petunia x hybrida; assembly: GCA_037355625.1. NCBI lineage: Eukaryota > Viridiplantae > Streptophyta > Magnoliopsida > Solanales > Solanaceae > Petunia > Petunia x hybrida. The sequence goes on from JBBBVM010000783.1 coordinate 285,344, forward strand.
ACATAAGCAATTCACCCCGCTGGGCGAAACTTTCACAAAACTGTTTGAAAAACTGCAACAAGCTAACTTGCTGAAACCAATCCCAGGAAACATGAATCCGACAGGGAAGGTGGATCATTCTCGCCGCTGTGCATTCCATTCTGGGGCGCCTGGACATGACACATAGCAATGTTGGCATCTGAAAAAAGCAATCCAAGCCATGATAGATAACAATCAGATAAAGGTTGTGGGAGACGAGACTGAAAGTGTGAACCAGAATCCTTTGCCAGCTCATAATGTTCAGAATGACACACATACAATTGGGATGGTATGCATAGAGGAAGATTTGAAAGGGAAAGCTGCCAAGCAGATTGTGGCGGTCGATCCCTTTTCAGAAATTAAATGCCAAGAGCCGTTCATTGTTGTATCGGCCGCAAGTCCAAATGTATATGTCGTCAACAAAATAAAGCAAGATGTGGCTGTTGAACCAAGTTTTAAAATCCCAGCTGCAAAGCCAGAAAAAGTTCAGCCTGATGGGACGGGGTTTATCGTGCAAGGAGCATCAAGTCAGAAGGCTCCGGTCATTGAGGTTAAGGCAAAGCCGTGTGAACCAATCATCATCACAAAGGCAAAACAACTCCCTGTTACAACTACAAAAGCTGTTCCCTGGAACTACAACAAAACAATCGTATCTTACCAAGGGAAAGAAATTATGGAAGTCGCCGCTGATATTAATGATTTGACTCGTTCTGGAAGATGTTTCACTCCTGAAGAATTGGGAAAGGCGAAGCCTGGTCGTGAGAACCAAGGACCAATCAAAGAACTAGTGTCAGAGAAAGAAGCTGAGGAATTCCTAAAGAAAATGAGAACGATGGATTACTCTATCGTCGAGCAGTTAAGGAAGACTCCAGCTCAGATATCACTCTTGTCTTTGCTGATGAACTCTGAAGCACACGACCACGCACTACTGAATATACTGAATGAAGCTTATATTCCTGAACAAACAACTGTGGCTAATCTGGAAGCACTTGCAGGCAGAGTATTTGAGACTAACCGTGATCAGAGTTACCCAAAGAAGGAACTGGTCATAACCGGGCACTTCATGTCTCGATCAAATGTGAAAACTCTTATGTCTCACGTGTTTTAATAGATGGTGGTGCAGGTTTGAACATCTGCCCTCTCACCATATTAAAGAGCTTGAAGTTGGATACAAGCAGGATCAGAGCCAGCTCATCCTCTGTTCGTGCTTTTGATGGAGGAGTTCGAGAATCTTTGGGTATCGTTGATCTTGAGTTGACCATTGGCCCTGCAATATTCACCATTGAATTCCAAGTCCTAGAAGCTGATGCATCTTACAATCTATTATTGGGCCGACCGTAGATCCACATGGCATGTGTTGTACCTTCTACAGTCCATCAGGTGGTTAAGTTCACTTGGGACAATCAAGTCGTCGTGGTTTTTGGAGAGGATGACTCGCAGTATAACCATAGTCTGGATGTACCAGCACTTGAGGTCGTCACCACTCGCCCAACCATTATGTATCAAACCTCTGATGTGGTGTATGCGGAAAAGGTGACAGAAGGGAAACCCATACCCGTCCCAAAAGTTTCAGATACGGGTATCATGATGGCCTCTGAAATGCTGAAACATGGTTTCCAATTTGGAAAAGGCCTGGGAACGTCACTGCAGGGCAGGGTGAATCCAGTAGAGCCAATTGGCGTGCAAGGCACTTGGGGTCTAGGCTTCAAGCCAAAAGCAGCTGATCGCAAGCAAGCAAGAAAGAAGAAGTCCGAAGTCTGGTCCCTCCCGAAGCCAATCCCGTGTCTTGCCCAGTCTTTTGTAGGCTATGTTATGAAGCCGAAGATCATTGCAACAGATGTCAACACAGTAAAAGACAATCAGGATGCACCACTTGATTTGGGTGGCATCTTTGAAATCTGCATGGTCCAGCCGGGCGAAGGCTCCAGGAATGCCTCAATTCTTTACATTGGCCCGGACGTGCACCTGACTAACTGGAATGCAACTCCCTTCCCTATCAGGAAGGGGTCTTGGTAGACTGTTGTTTTGCAGTTTCTTTTGAATACACTTGGATATTCTAAGGGTTGTATGCCAAGTGTATTATTTTGCTCACCTTCTTTATTGTAATTCAAACTCTTTTTCATTAATGAAAGGCCTGAGAGCTGAATTTTCCCTAAATCCCTATCTATCTTCCTAATTTTATTCTTATTTTGTTTTTCTGTAGTGATGTATCTGATGGTCCTAGTATCATGACATGTGCAAGAAACTTACCATCCATCCAGCATCTGCAAACTAATCTTGATTCCATAACCATAGTTGAGGTTGAAAATGATGAAGAACATAGTGACGAGTTTGTTAATGAGATTGAATATGATGAGGAAGAGGCTGATTTCGAAATAAGTTTGGAAGTGGAACGTCACGAGGAAAAGCCTAAACCCAATTTGGCAGATACAGAAGATGTTAACCTTAGAAGCCCTGACGATGTGAGGGAAACCAAGATAAGCATGTATGCTCATCTCGAGGTTAAGAGTGATATCTTACAAGTGCTTTTTTAATACCGGGATGTTTTCGCCTGGTCATATGACGAAATGCCGGGTTTGAGCTCAGATCTGATAGTCCACAAATTGCCGATCCAACCTGGATTCCTTCCTGTCAGGCAGTTACAATGCAAATTCAAAACTGACATGATCAAGAAAATCCATGATGAAATCATGAAACAGGTCGATGCGAAAGTCATTTAACCAGTCCAATACACCACTTGGGTTGCGAATGTTGTGCCGGTTCCCAAGAAAGATGGGAAAACAAGGATATGTGTCGACTATCGAGATCTGAACAAGGCAAGTCCCAAAGACAACTTTCCATTACCTAACATTCACACTCTCGTTGATAATTGTGCAAAACATGAGATACAGTCTTTTGTTGATTGCTATGTCGGGTATCACCAAATCCAGATGGATGAAGATGACGCATACAAGACATCGTTTACTACACCCTGGGGAACATTCTGTTATAGAGTGATGTCGTTTAGATTGAAAAATACTGGGGCAACCTATGTGAGGGTTATGACTGCTATCTTCCATGATATGATGCATAAAGAAATAGAGGTGTATGTGGACGACGTGATTTTCAAGTCCAGAACTGCTGAAGATCACGTGAGGGACCTTAAAAAGTTCTTCGAAAGGCTCCGTAGGTATAACTTGAAGCTGAATCCAGCCAAATGCGCATTTGGTGTGCCCGCTGGAAAATTGCTGGGCTTCATCGTTAGCAGGCGAGGTATTGAACTGGATCACGCAAAGATCAAAGCGATACAAGAATTACCTCCACCTCGGACCAGGAAGGATATCAAAAGCTTTCTCGGCAAGCTGAATTACATCAGTAGGTTCGTCACCCAACTCAGCACAATATGTGAGCCAATTCTGAAATTGTTGAAAAAGGATGCGAAGATTGCATGGACTGAAGAGTGCCAAGAAGCATTCGACAAGATTAAGCAATACTTGTCGAATCCTCCTGTTTTGGTCCCGCCTGAACCTGGCCGACCACTGTTTCTATATTTGTCAGTCAACGACAACTCATTTGGTTGTGTACTGGGGCAACACGACGCCTCGGGAAAGAAAGAGCAGGCGATCTATTGTCTGAGCAAGAAGTTCACCGATGGGGAGGCCAAGTACACTTTGCTGGAAAGGACATGTTGCGCCTTAACTTGGGTCGCACAAAAGTTGAAACATTACTTGTTGTCCCATACCACCTACCTCATATCCCGGATGGACCCACTGAAGTACATATTTCAGAAGCCGATGCCAACAGGCAAACTGGAAAAATGGCAGATCTTGCTCACGGAATTTGACATAGTCTGTGTCACCAGAACTGCAATGAAAGGACAAGCTTTAGCCGATCACCTAGCTGAGAATCCGGTGGATGATGACTATGAGCCATTGAAAATTTACTTCCCCGATGAGGAGGTGGATACATTGGAAGAATTGATCAATGAAGAGGAAAATGTGTAGAAAATGTACTTTGATGGCGCTTCAAATTAAAAAGGTCATGGTGTCGGGACGGTTCTCATTTCTCCCACAGGGCACTATTACCCGACCGCAGCCCAACTTCGTTTCAGTTGCACTAACAACACAGCTGAATATGAAGCATGCATAATGGGTTTGCGCATGGCACTGGATATGGACATCAAAGAGTTATTGGTGATCGGAGATTCAAATCTTTTGATACGCCAAATGAAAGGTGAGTGGGAAACCCGAGACCTTAAGTTGATCATGTACAAACAGTGTATGGATGATCTCCGTCAAAGGTTCGATGCTCTAAAGTTCAGATACGTCCCAAGAATACACAATGAACTGGCAGATGCATTGGCTACAGTAGCCTCAATGCTTGTCCATCCTGATAAAGCTCACATTGACCCGTTGGAGATCAAGGTTCAAAGTCAACATGCCTACTGTAATATGGTCGAAGAGGAAATTGATGGCCAACCATGGTATTTAGACATCAAGAATTTTCTTCAAGATGGGACATATCCACCAACGGCAGAAAGCAATCAGAAAAGAACCCTTTGACGACTTGCGAGTGGTTTCTTCCCGAGCAGAGGAGTGGTGTACAAAAGAACACCAGATTTGGGATTGTTAAGATGCGTGGATGCAACTGAATCATGACATACACTCAGGGATCTGTGGACCCCATATGAGCGGGTACGTGTTAGCAAAAAAAGTGCTCAGAGCAGGATACTTTTAGCTAACCATGGAACACGATTGCATAACCTTTGTGCGAAAGTGCCATCAACGTCAAGTGCACGGTGATTTAATACACTCTCCTCCCCTAGAGTTGCACACAATGTCAGCTCCTTGGCCTTTTGCAGCATGGGGGATGGACGTTATTGGCCCCATTGAACCAAGAGCATCAAATGGACACAGATTCATCTTGGTTGCCATTGATTACTTCACCAAATGGGCTGAGGCGATCACTCTTAAGTCCGTGACCAAGAAAGCCGTGGTGGATTTCATCCATTCCAACATTGTCTGTCGCTTTGCTGTCCCGAATACCATCATCACTGATAACGCGACAAACCTGAACAGTCATCTGATGAAGGAAGTGTGTGAAAGATTCAAGATTACACACCGAAACTCCACACCTTACCGGTCAAAAGCAAATGGTGCGGTTGAAGCAGCAAATAAGAATATCAAGAAGATCCTTAGATAGATGATACATGGATCTCGTGATTGGTATGAGAGTTACCTTTTTCCTTGCTCGGCTACCGCACAACTGTGTGCACTTCCATAGGTACGACTCCATATTCATTGGTGTATGGAACAGAAGCAGTCATACCAGCCGAAGTTGAAATACCATCGCTCAGAATCATTGTAGAAGCAGAAATTGAGGATGCAGAATGGATCAAAACAAGGCTAGAACAATTGTCATTTATTGATGAGAAGAGGCTCAATGCAGTTTGTCACGGTCAACTTTATCAACAAAGAATGGCACGTGCATACAACAAGAAGGTTCGCTACCGCGATCTGAAAGAAGGGCAATTGGTTCTGAAGCGAATCTTCTTTCTCCAAATTGGCAAGGACCATACCTGATAAAGAAAGTTGTTCCAAATGGTGCCTTGTACTTAACGGATCCAGAAGGAAGGACCACCGAGATGCCAGTCAATACAGATGCAGTCAAGAGATACTACATATGAGCTTCAGGCCAGCTTTATTTTGTTAAGATAGACATTCTCCTACCCAAAACATTGTACTTTTTGATGGCCTTTAGAGCCTTGCACTTCCTGTTGTAAACTCTGTTTTGGGTATCAATGAAATTGTAATGAAATGAAAATTGAGAAACATCAAAACAAAATTGGCATTAAGTTGTCGAGCTACGTCTTGACCTGATTCCTCTCAAAAGGATACGTAGGCAGCCATTCGGGTGCGGTCATAACATGGAAGAGTTCCTTTCTTTCCTGTCTCACATTGATGCAAAACCTTGCCTCCAAGTTCGCGGCCAATACAAAAGAAATGCATAAACTGGGGCAGATTTTTTATTTCTGCTTTCCAAAATGATCTCAGGGGTTAGGTCATCTGCATAATGCATCTTGAAGGACGTCTATACCCTGTCAAAGAGAAACCCAAACGCCCCAGTTTATTATAAACTGGGGCAGATATTTTTTTTATTTTTAAAGGAGAAAATTTTCAAAAGGTGGCGAATTTCACGCAATAACCTCAATGATGCGTTTTGGATGTTATTTTTTTTAATAAAAAAGAAAAAAAAAAGAGAGAAAAAATGGTGATGTCTTGCCGATGAAAACCTGAAAGGGCGCCGTAAGACAATGGAGAGGCAAAAGATTAAAGAGAGAGGCTAACCAACGAAAACCCCAAAAGGGCGCTGCTAGCCGACTTGAGAATCACCTCAACTATGATTGGTTATGGGCTAGTATCCGCATTGAAACGATTTTGGACAAACGATCAGTGCTAGTCGGACGGGATCATTCAAGATACATATCATGATCATCAGGGCCGCCAGTATGTCGCCAGATAAGTTTCCCCTTTTCAGAAAGACGTTTCTTGTCCAAACGACTTTCGCTCCAATTTTTTCTGTCCCTTTTTATTTATTCAACTTCACCATTTTTTCCTTGCCCTTTCGGCACTAATCTAACATGAGAAACAAAAGAAATTCGCAAAACTCTGTCTCTACATGATTTGCAATTTACTTTTAGCAATTGGAGTCCTCCCTCACAATGGAGCATTTATCTTTCAGCAATCGAGGCACTCCCCTCTCAATGGAGCAATTTATTTTCAGCAATCGAGACACTCCTCTCACAATGGAGCATTTATCTTTCAGCAATCGAGGCACTCCCCTCACAATGGAGCATTTATCTTTCAGCAATTGGAGCACTCCCTCACAATGGAGCATTTATCTTTCAGCAGTCGAGGCACTCCCCTCACAATGGAGCAATTTATTTTCAGCAATCGAGGCACTCCCCTCACAACGGAGCATTTATCTTTCAGCAATCAACGCACTCCCCTCACAATGGAGCATTTATCTTTCAGCAATTGGAGCACTCCCTCACAATGGAGCATTTATCTTTCAGCAATCGAGGCACTCCCCTCTCAATCGAGCAATTTATTTTCAGCAATCGAGGCACTCCCCTCACAATGGAGCATTTATCTTTCAGCAATCGAGGCACTCCCCTCACAATGGAGCATTTATCTTTCAACAATTTGAGCACTCCCTCACAATGGAGCATTTATCTTTCAGCAGTCGAGGCACTCCCCTCACAATGGAGAAATTTATTTTCAGCAATCGAGGCACTCCCATCACAGTGGAGCAATTTATTTTCAGCAATCGAGGCACTCCCATCACAGTGGAGCATTTATCTTTCAGCAATCGAGGCACTCCCCTCATAATAGAGTATTCATCTTTCAGCACTCGAGGCACTCTCCTCACAACGGAGCATTTATCTTTCGGCAATTGGAGCACTCCCTCACAATGGAGCATTTATCTTTCGACAATCAAGGCACTCCCCTCAGAATGGAGCAACTTACTTTCAGCAATCGGGGCACACCCCCCGCACAAAAGCAGTCTACTTTCAGCAATTGGGCTCATTCCCGACAATAAAGAAATCCATCTTCAGTGGATCAATCCTGAAAGAACAAGCTTGCGATGAAGCTCAAGCAAGCCGCCCTCAGAAAATGACAAAATTTTATATTGTAATTTTGTTTCTCTTGTAAAATGTTGTAGAAAAGCAAGCAATACCCAGCAACAACTAGCAACCAGTGACCAGCAACCAGCAACAACAACTCTAGGATGTCAAAAGTGTCTCGAGTTAGTCTGAGTAAGTCTAGGAGCATCGAGTCAGTCCCAATTAGTTTTGAAAGTGTCTAGAGTTAGTCTGTGTATGTCTAAAGAGTGCTTAGTGTTAGTCTAGGAGAGTCTAGTATCAGTTCGCATGCGGTGGTCTCAGCTATCGCACGTGAAGAACTACACTGACCTGATCCCTTAGTCCGGGGATATGTAAGTAGCCTTGTTCTTGGTTAGAACGGAAAGGTCAAGGTATGGTCACAATTTTGCAAGCGTGTTCTCGGCTAGAACCGAAAAAAGCCAAAATTAGTTGTCGATTACGTCTTTGTTCGAAAACTCTTCATGTTCCCGAACAAAGATGGGCAGCTGTAATCACCTAACTTTGGCTCAAAAAAAATAAAAAAATAAAAAAATTATATTTTTATCATGAATCCACTAAATAGTGGATAACCCTTTATTGTGGTACATATGAAATAAGTGTTCATGTTATGAGATAGCCGTTTTGTACAATAACCGTTATGAGCTGATAACTGTTTTGTACGATAACTGTTATGGTCGATAACCGTTATGGTTGATAACCATTTTGTACGATAACCGTTATGGGTTGATAACCGTTTTGTACGATAACCGTTATGGGCTGATAACTATTTTGTACGATAACCGTTATGGTTGATAACCGTTTCATACGATAACCGTTATGGTTGATAACCGTTTTGTACGATAAGCGTTATGGGTTCTAGCTATCCCTATAAATAGGGCATTTGAAATGTAAATTGAAAAAAAAAAAAAAAGAGGAAAGAAAGTTGGAAGGGAAACAATATATCAGTTTCTCTCTAAAAAAAAAAAAAGCAAGCAACAACAAGCTGAAACAAGAATTAAATGAGAGCAAAATACTTGAGAAAAATAGAGTGAAAAGAAATGTACGAGTCTTATTTTTAGCTTTATGAATGACTTGGCTGAGCTCTAAGGTCTCGTTCATAGGGAGTTTTTTTTTTTGGTTGGTTGTTTTTGGATCTGGTCTGGTTGCTGTTGCTGCTGTAATCCGCTTAGCTTTGAGGGTTGTTCACTGTTGTGCTTAGCGGTTGATGGGCTGTTGCTGACTCCTTTTTGGTTTTTTGGTTGGATTATTGTAAAGCTTGGAAAGTTTCATCACTAGGTACTTATTTCCTAAATTTATTTAAGTGTATTATGTATGATTTAAGCCATGTGTAGTACTCAACATGCTAGAAACTTGATTTATGTATGCTGAATGTTATAATGAATGTTTGAGTTAAATTGCTATTGTGTACCACTGTTTTAAAACTGAAATTTTGTGCAAATGACACCATTACATAACCTTGGTACAGATCTGAAACTTGAGCGAAAATTGTGACTGTTTATGCAAATGTGTTTGAAATAAATTAAAGTAACGTTATTTGCATTTTTCTTTTATAAAATAGGCTCAAATCAAGTATATGAGTAGTTTATATAAGTTTTTTTTAAACAATAAAATATAAAGGTAAAAATGGTTAAATTAGGCAAAAATTGAATTTATGAAAGCTTGACAGATCTGGCCAAATCTTGAAAGAAGTAGGCAAAAGAGGACATAAGTGCAAATCTGTCCGAAGACAAATTGAGGCGTGAGTCTGTGAAACAAAAATGGGCCTAAACTTTGCAGAACTAGCCCACTTTGATTTCAGTCATTAAATTTAAGGCCACAATAAACCAAGTGGACCAAAAATTTTGCGGATCTAGCTCAATTAATTTCAGTCCTTTAAACTTAAGGCTCCCAATAGTGTTTAAATATAAAATTAGTAATTCTTTCGAGTTATGATACACTAAAGAATCAAAAAATGAAGGATAAACGAGTAAGCTAAGAGGACATCTATAACTCAATAATTGATTGATTCAAATATAGTTTGCTTAAAACGGATGATCTCGAACGAGTGAAGTGCCTACGCGACCATATCCGGTTTTAGGTAAATTATATTTTTTTTGTAAATATTAAATTAGGCCACATTTAATCGAAAAAATATATCGAAAGCAAATGCGATACAAGTAGCCAAAAAATCAAGCTTGAATCATAAATTCGAGCTTAACCAAAAAAAAAAAATCAAATTGAGACTCAAATCAAGGTTGATAAGGTTTCGAATGGGTGAAGTGTCTGCGCGAAAATATTCGGCCGATTCACTGAAACAAAATACAATAAAAATGAAAAAATAATAAATCAAAGCGTAGCAAAGGAAATAACTAAAGGCAAGTACGATAAAATATTCCATATAGCCGAAATGCGTCAATAAAAGCAACTGTGCTTGGCACAGGACTCGAGGGTGCCTAATCCCTTTCGAGAGTTAACCGAGATCCTTAACCGGAACTCTGACGCAGACCACTAACGAGTCATAGGTGTTCCAAGGTACCTCTTTGGGTGACTTGGCACACCTTAAACTTGTCAAGTGGCGACTCCGAATTTAAATAAACAATTTGTACCTTGAAACACCGTCACTTCCTTAAATGGAAACCCTAACGCGGGATAGCGCCAAATAATCACAAAAAATCCCATAAGCACTTACTAAACCCAAAAACGCCCTTTCACAAGCGGGCGCGCAGAAAAAGGGGTGTGACAATTCCTATGATGGACCTGTTCCTTGGCTTAGGTTCTAGATGCCAAACTTGGCTTCTTTGAAATTGATTCAACTCCTCCTGCATAGCCTTGATCCAAAGACCTTAACTTTTCATCTTTATTATACAGTTCATCAACTGTGACTTTCAATTTCTCTTCAGCAATGAACTGATGAGAATTAGCAATGCCCTTACCATTTTGAACTGTTTGACTTCCAATTTCTCATTTTCTAGTTCCTGAACAGTTGATTCAAGTGTGAGGACCTAATCCTTTAGCATGCTATTTTTTCTTTTTAAAGTATCATTTTTAATTACAACTTTTTGTATTCAGCTTCTAAACATTCAATTTCATCATGCAATTGATCTTTATTATCCCTCAGAGATTTAAACTCATTTAGCACAGTGTGAAACACTTTAACTAATTTCTCTCTAGGCATGTTTTTCACATCTTCTTTGAGTTTAGAAACAAATACCTCAACATCTTCTTCATTATCTGAATCTTCAAGAGCCATTAGAGCAAGCTCATCATCCAGATCATCATCAGATTGCTCATCCTCACTATCTTTCCAACCAACAACCATAGCTTTGGGATTTTCACTTTTCTTGTGGACATGTTCCTTAGCCTTTCTTCTTTCCTCAACATATCTCTTTCTCCATTCTCCTTCCATAACTGGACACTTGCTGATGTAGTGTTCCATACTTCCATATTTGAAGCATTCTCCAGCCTGTTTCATGTTAGAAGACCTACTCTGTCCACTAGCCCCCTTTTTCTTATTCAAGTATCTTTGGATACTCTTAGCTATTAGGACCAGTTCCTTATCATCAACAGACTTATCAGCAGCAGTTAAGGCTAGGCTGGGTTTAGTTTTAACTGGTTCACCTATGTTCTTAACCTTTTTCCTTAGTTCATAAGTTTTCAGATTACCTAGAAGCTCATCTAAGGAAAGTGTGGTAAGATCCTTACTTTCAATAATGGCACAAGCCTTAATTTCCCAAGAGTCTAGAAGAACTCTAGTTAGGATTTTTTCAACTCTATGTTCAACAGTTAAAACCCTTCCCAAAAAGATAAGTTCAGATGAAATAACATTAAACCTAGTGTACAAAAAGATAAGTTCAGATGAAATAACATTAAACCTAGTGTACATTTCAGAAATTGATTCTCCTTCTTTCATTTTAAAATTTTCATATTCAGCAGAAAGAAGTGTACCTCTAGATCTTTTCACTTAACTTGTTCCTTCATGAGCAACCTACAAAGCATCCCAAATTTCTTTGACAGTGGTGCACCCTCAAATCCTAGTGCACTCATTAGGACTAAGTCCACAGACAAGTGCACTCATCAGGACTAAGTAGGGGTGGGCACTAAATCGAAAAAAATCGAAATACCGAACCGAACCGAACTAATTCAGTTTTTTGGGTTCGGTATTTCGGTATTTCGGTTCGGTTCGGTTCTGAAATTTTGAAATTTCGGTTTTTCGGTTTAGTTTTCGGTTTCGGGCAATCCGAAAAAATCGAAAAAACCGAATTTTTTTTTTTAATTTTTTTACACATATGCCATATATTTTCTAAATCTCTAAGTTAGCCATTGTCAGTAAGTAACATGATTTTACATATTGACTTATTTAACTAAAGGTTCAGCTATTTTTTATTTTGCAGAATAGAGAGAAAGTATCTAAATGTTTGTTACTCTTTGTAAAAATCATTCATAGCACAATTATCTAAATTGAGACGTTACAAAATTACATCAGTGCCAAGTGACGAAACCAATAATTTTGCTAAGAGTGTTTAAGAATTTTCAAAATTTAATAAATATCAAGTAATACTCCTATTTGACTTATATATACAATTATAGTTTTTCAGGAGAGTGAGAAGACCAAATTATGGTGTGGTCGAGGGGACCAAATTATCCTAGTTAGTCAGAGGCTATAAATTTTCTTGTTCGGACTTTTTTTTTTTGGCCATAAACTTTGGTTTAAACCGAAACACCGAAGTACCGAACCGAAGTACTGAACTAAAAAATCGAACCGAACCGAATTATAAAAATTACAGATTTTTCTACACTTCAAACCGAACCGAAAACCGAAATACCGAACCGAAGTTTCAAAAAACTGAACCGAAATACCGAACGCCCACCCCTAGGACTAAGTAGAATTTCAACTTCACTATTTGAAAGACTCACTTGGTTACAAGACTACCTTCTTACTAACCTAGGACTAACTCTAATCCTATAGTGACCCCTTTCACAATCAGTAAAGTTTCTCCAAGTACAAGACTTAAATGATATGTACTCTTATAGAACTTCTATGAAAATAAATAGTACAACTCGATTGATCCTACTATAGATGAACTAAGACTGGGAACAATATAAACTCAATCCTAAGGAACAGGTTCTTCACTTAGTTCCCTGTAGCTAGACGGCTGCTCAAATACAATTTGGAATAACTTCTATGTTGTTGCTCTAAACTGTCTGTATTTGTGCGTGACTTCAACAGCTGAAAATACTTCTCAATTTATAGCCTTGAATACTTAAGAAGTCTTGAGCAATCAGAACTCCAAAGTCCTTCAAGTGTTTGAGTCCTAATTGAAACTCCTTGCTTATCTTCAAGCCTTATCCCAATGTTATGCAATCTTTTCTTATCTCGTACATCCCTGCATGATTATCAAGATTAACATTAGATTTTAAGATAACAATTAATGTTCCTGCTTAAATAATTTTGCATAATTATTTATTCAGCTGCAGTGATCCAAAGGAACAAGTCCTTGGATCTGTTGCTTCGTCATCAGTCAAAACTTCTAAGCTTATTCAAGCTAACACTTCAGCAGTTGAAAAGTCCTAGATCTGCCTCGCCGCCCTTCATTGCATCCCTCTTCTTCCTCTTCTTCACCTCTTCTTTATCCTCAACATCCTTTTTCTCCTTCTTCTATTTCACATACAGATCTGAAAATTATTTTGCTTCTTGCTCTTGCTCTTGTTCTTCTTCTTCTTCTTTTTTTTTTTAACTCACACATCTAAAAAATTATTGTATTATAAATGTATACACAAATTTTGGAATGCATTTATTTGTATATGTAGGTATACCTGTGTATGTATACACATATTTAGATGATATTTTTCTTTAAAAAAAATTGAAATAGATGTATACAGAATGTATATTAAATAAATACTCATTGTATTTCAAGAAACATAGAGTATACACTCCGGTTACATAATGCATGTTATGATACTATTTAATGTATACTTGATATATTTCAAGATATACAGTGTGATAAAAACTCAGAGAATACATCATGTATACATCAAAACTATCAAAAAATGGAGTAAATAAGAAAAAGTGGAAGAAATTGCACGGCAGGTCTGAAAATAGTGTGAATTTTGAAAGGAAGTGAGCTAAGAAAGAGAAAGAGAAAAGAAGGAAAGGCAAAAATTGATGCAGAAGAAAGGTAGTGAGGGTTGAGGAAGCTGGCGTCGGTGGAAATTTCCAGGGAAGGTGACTGGCGGTGAAGAATAACAGTGGTGCCCCGACGGTGACGTCACCAGCTAAGGGGAAAGGGGAAAATTGGCACGGACTACAAAAAGTTAGGGATTGTGAGCGGGTGTCTATTGCGGTTGATTTTGTTTTAATAGCAAGGAATGGTTAAAATTTTAAATGAAGGCTTTCAAGTGGTCAACTGTTGATATTATTCCTTTACAATTCAAAGTATTTGTAAAATATTTAAAATGTACATGGTCAAAGAGGATTTTCATGGACTCCCGAAATAATAATGTTACGCACATAGAGTTATAAATATAAATAAATAGAGTATTAGCTCGTTATTATTTACTCTAGTCCTCATTATGTGTCATTTAAGATTTTAGTACATTGATAAAGTAATATTTAATAACATTAAAAATAAGTGGTATTTCACTAAATTGTCATTATTTTTAATTTATTTAACTGATTACTTAATTATTTATATGATTTCATGGATTAGCAATCCAAAGTGGATGAATGTAAAATGAATTTGGAATATTCATCAGAATCATTCTTGATCTCTTAAATATATTCTTTATTTTGGCACATACATTCTGATATATCAAATTCATGAGTTTTACGTCTTGTAGGAATATGTAGTCTATAATAAGGCTTATTTTCTGTGATAAATAAAATCAATTCACAAACTATTTTATTCTTGAAATTATGTACAAGACACATTGACTAGTAGGTGAATTACATATTGAAGATAAAAGAGCAATGTTCTTTATTACTTGTTGTGTGGCTTGGTTGAATTTTTGAAATAATATTGTTATTATTCTTCATTTACTCGTGAGACAGACTTCAACTATCATCAGAAAACGTTTTGACGTGCCTCTTGACCAACTCGTCTAGATTTCTAAAAGTGATATTGTTACATATCTGTGTACTAAAAAGTGATATATGTTATTGTTTGTATGATCGGAGAGAAAGAGAAGGTAAACGAAAAAGAAGAGAGAGGATTGGGAGAAGAGGATCAAACTGATTTTATTGAATGAGAAAAAGAATTACACAAAGGGGGGATTTAACTAACTCTTAACAGCTATAACCGCCATTAACTAATTTCAAAAAATGTGTAAATTTACTAATCTGCCCCTGCATACTTAACAACTTAACTAGCTTATTAACATAGCTAGCTGCTTTGTTAAAACTCCCCCTCAAGCTAGATGGTGCAAAAACATCAAGCACACATAGCTTGGACATTAAGTATGAATGATGAACTATATTTAATCATTTAGTCAGTGCACCAGCTGGTTGGTTCTTGGTCGAGATATACTCAGTATTGATAAGCCCTTTCTGAATGTTTTTCCTTATGAAACGACAACCAATTTCAATATGTTTTGTCCTCTCATGAAATACTGGATTAGCTGCTATTTGTAAAGAAGCTTTGCTATCACTAAACACCTTGACTGGAAGCTCTATTTTAACTCCAAATTCCTTGATTAACCCCACTAGCCATGTCAGCTCTGATGTAACTGATGTCAGGCTCCTATATTCAACTTCTGCAGAACTTCTAGACACAGTAGTCTGCTTCTTTGATTTCCATGAGACTAATGACTCCCCCAGCTTTATTAGAAAACAAGTGACAGATCTTTTAGAGAAACAACATGCAACCCACTGCATCACAATAGGTAGTAAGTGTATCATGTGGTTTGCTGGATAATAAAATTCCTTGACCTGGTTGATTCTTTATGTATCTTACAATCCTCAATGCTACATTCATGTGAGATTGTTTGGGGTTCTGAAGGAATTGACTCAATGTTTGAACACTATATGCAATGTCAGGTCTGCTAACTGCCAAATACAGCAGCTTACCTATTAATCTTTGATAAGATCCTGAATTGATCAACAACTTATCAATTTGTGCCTTGACTTCTTTCACATGATCATCATACCCTTTGGTTGTGAGCTTGGTGTTAGGATCAATGGGTGTAGGTGCAGGTCTTGCCCCACTTAGTCCTGATTAAGAAATTAACTCTAATGCCTATTTTCTTTGATGCATTAAAACTCCCTGTGATTATCTTGCAAATTCGATTTCCAAGAAGTACTTCAATTATCCCAAATCTTTCATTTTGAATGTCTTCTAGAGTGCCTCTCTAGTATCTTCTACCAGTTTCAAGCTGTCTCCAGTTATAAGCATATCATCTACATAAACTAGAACCACTGCAATACCATTGTTGGTTTTCCTGGTAAATAATGAGTAGTCTAACTGACTTTGAAAAAAGCCAAATCTTAACAAAGCTTCTGATAGCTTAGCATTCCATTGTCTTGGAGCTTGCTTCAGCCCATACAAGGATTTTAGTAGCCTGCATACATGATTCTCCCCCTGACTCTTAAATCCTTGTGGCAGCTCCATGTATATTTCATCAAACAAATCATCTTGTAGGAACGCATTGTATACATCCATCAAATAAATAACCTTGTAGCTGCTGCAATAGATAGTATTGTTCTTACTGTTACCATTTTGATTACTGGAGAGAAAGTTTCTTAATAATCTATTCTTTCTTTTTGGCTGTAACCTTTTGCCAACAACCTAGCCTTGTATCTTTCCACTTCTCCTATAGCATTGTACCTAATCTTGTAATCCACTTGCATCCTATAGGCCTCTTACCCTCTAGAAGAGTCGCTATATCCAAAGTATGATTATTTTGTAATGCTTCGATTTCAACTTTCATAGCTTATATCCACTTAGGGTCTTTTGCAGCTTCTGAGTAGGAAGTTGGTTCCACAGTAGATGAAAAAGCTGCTAAGTACTGTTTGTACTTGGAAGTGCTGCCCTCATAGGACACATAGTCAGTTAGTGCATAGGGATGTTCCTCGTGTACATTCAATTAGATAAAAATCCTTCATCCATATAGGAGGATTGGTGTGTCTTCCTGGCCTAGTTTTGTGATATGATGTTTGAGGCTGAGCTTGTACCTCTGCTTGTACCTCATGATCTAATTGTTGCTCATCTCCAGCTGTAATGTCTTCTTCAACTTGAATTTCTTCATTTTGAATCTAATGTTGGTCTTCAAGAAACTTTAGATTATATCTAAGTTCATTTCTTGACTAGCTCCTTCAAGATCAGCTTGAATTTCTGTATCCAAAACTATGCCTATGGTAGGTTCTCCAGGCCACATTTCAGGTGCGAAGTTGTTCAGGAAGAGAGGATTAGTCTTTGTCTACCTCCTGAATGGAAATCTATCTTCTCTGAATGACACATCTCTATTAACAAAAAAATAGATTATTTACTAGATCATACAATATGTATCCCTTTTGAACTTCAGAGTAGCCCATGTGTATTGCAGTTTTGGTTCTTGATTGTAGCTTGTCTGACTGTCGCGCTATCTTAGTAAAGCATAAGCAGCCTAGCACTTTCAGATGATTCGGGGATGGTTTCTTATGATAGAGTTTTTCAAATGGTCAGATACGGCCAATGGCAGATGATGGCAACCTGTTTATCGGGTTTACAGCTGCCAGAATACAGTGGCCCCAGAAATGCAGTGGGATATTGGCTTGAAATCTTATAGCCCTAGTGACTTCTAAGATGTGTATGTGCTCCTCTCAGCTACTCCATTTTGTTGTGGAGTATAGGCACAAGATCTTTGATGTATCATACCAAGATCTTGAAACATTTTGTTGCATAATGAGTTTACAAAGTTAGCACCATTATTATTTCTGATGACCTTAACTGTAGTTTCAAACTGAGTGACTATATAATTGAAGAATTGTTTTAAGGGTGCACATGCATCAGACTTTACTTTGAGAATATATACCCAAGTCATTCTAGACATATCATCAACAACTGTGAGAAAATATCTGTAACCATTTACTATAGCTACTTTTTATAGACCTGATACGAGGCTAGATATTGCAATAATTTCTATACTTTCGTCTCGTGTTCATGCTTCGACTTGTGATATTTGTTGGTATTTTGAACGGAATTGCTCTTATTTGGTGTATTTTATGTTGTAGGAATTGAACATGGTGAATTGAGCAAGAAAGTACAAGTTTTGGAGTTAAAAGTGAAGATATTAAAGATTTCAAGTGATTTGTGTGCTACGCGAGTGACACGGGAAGAAATAGAGTCTTTGCTTAGGAATGAAGAAAAAATGTCAGCGCATTTAGGCCAAATACGCGAGCACCACGCGAGCTGAATTGCCTGAAGAAATTTAGTCCGCGTCGTGCCACGCGAAGCACAAAGCTGTGGGGCGAAAAAATAAGGGTTTTTTGGTACTTTTTCTTAGTTTCCTACAGAGTATAAAAGCTTCTTTTGCCTCCATTATGAATTTTACACTGGGAAAGAGGTAAAAAGGAGGCTAGAGCTTTGGAGACTTCAAGAACACGAGTTTTTCCTAAATTCTTCCTTACTTTTTGTAATTTATTCATTCATGAATTATTTTGATATGACTATCATGAACATGAGTGGCTAATTCACCCATTCTAGGGTTGAACGAACCACTCCAATACTTATGTGCTATGAATATTTGTTTTGATGAATGAAACTTGTGAATTCTTCCTATCTAAGTGTTTATGTTTTGATTGCTATTGATTGGAAGGGCCCCCAATTGATTGTTCCCATTATTCTTGTGTGTCTAGGGATAAATTCATAGGTTTGGGTTAAACATTTAGCAATATTTCAACCTAAAACCAAGGTATTACTTAGGTTGTCAATAAGGTGATTTGTGACCATTGACCCTGATTGCAAACTAAACTTGTAGTCCTAAGTATCTTCATTAATTAATTGGAAAATTGGTTAGTGAAAGTTACTACTATTACATGGGAGTAAATAGTTGTATAATTGGAGCAAGCGTTCAATAGGAAGAAAATCAAGTTGAATTTGTTCAAAGAATTATTCTAACACATAGGTAGGAGTTGGGTAGATCAATCCTAGGCTTTTAAATCCTTGATTAATTTATTTCTTAATAATTCACTATCTACTTTTGTTACATTGAAACTATCTTACAAATACAAAACTTCGAAGTTAATTGATTAGATAAATTAGTTTGATTAGCAAGTAGATTTCGAGTGTTCTCTGTGGGATTCGACCTCGGGACTTTAAGTACCGAGCTATATTTGATGCGACCGCTTAGTCCCTTTTATAGGGCGTAGTTGGGCGTGATCAAATTTTGGCGCCGTTGCGGGGAACACGGTGTTATTTAGTTGTGAAGATATCTATTTTATTTTTCTATTAACTTCACTTTGTCATCTTAATCTCGTTTCTTTAGTTTTTACAATTGAAAGTCCAGATCCAGAAGAATTCAGGATGGCTCAAGATTTGGCTCTTAATGCTTTCGCGCAACCTGTGGCTGAGAATCTGGCGTCTGCTATTCTGCTCCCAACATTCGAGGCAGAAAATTTTTACATCACACAGACGATGGTGGTTTTGCTTGCTAATGCTGGTTTATTTGCAGGTAGAACTACTAATGATCATCAAAAGCATTTGAAAAAGTTCATAAGGATTTGTGAAACTCAAAAACAGGCTCGAGTGCCAACAGAGGTCGTGAAATTGATGTTGTTCCCGTTTTCGCTAACGGAAGATGCCGGTGATTGGTTAGACTCGTTGCCAGTTAATTCTATTACGTCGTGGGATGACTTGGTGATAAAGTTCATGAAGAAGTTTTTTCCACCCAATAAGACTGCCAGGCTAGTTGATGAGATACTTATGTTCAGGCAGAACCCGCTAGAGACTTTGCCAGAAGCTTGGTAGAGATTTAAAGGTTATTTGAGAAAGTGTCCTCATCATGGTATTCCTGACCAAATGTTGGGGCAAAGGATCTACATGGGCATGGGAGATCAAATTAAGGGAACTTTGGATGCAGCAGCTGGAGGAGCGTTTTTGAGTAAAACATTTGCTGAAGCGAAGGCACTGCTTGATGTGATGGCTCAAAACTCAGGCTGGCTTAGAAGAGATGCATCTACTGACCTAGGTATGGGGGCTTTAGCTATTGGTACTACTTCTGCAATGGAAGAACATACGTCAAAGTTGCAGGCTACACTTGATGTTGTGTCGAAACAATTAAACGAAAGGATGTTGAAACCCGTTAACCAAGTGGACGCACCCGATCTTAGTAATTTTGCTGACTCTGATTTATTGGGTTATACTGAAGATGTGAATTTTCTGAATTATGGGCAGAGGCAGCAATACAATCAGCAAGCTCCAGTTAGGCAGGCACAGCAGCCAGCGCCACACAACACTGCCAGACAGCAGGGTCAACCAGTTCCTTACCAGAGACAAGTAACTTACAATAATCAGCAGCAAATAGTATTACCTATGCAGCAAGCTAATGACATAGCTGATATTAAGAGCATGGTGCAATCTATGATGGGAATACACAAGAAGTTGCAAGATCAAGTAACAGCCCATGACACAGCCATTAAGGGAATAGAGACCAAGTTGGGACAACTGTCCCTAGCTCTACATAATAGACCCCAAGGTGCTTTGCCGGGCGACACTGTGGTGAATCCTAAGGATCAAAATCCTTATCAATTGATGGCAGTCAGTTTAAGGAATGGTAGAGACTTGGACAAGGAGCAAGAATTAGCTAAAAGTGCACTACCCACTATGCCAAACATTGAGCTTGTTGATGACTCTGCCAAACTAGCTGGTAATGATCACACTGAAAAAGAGACTACTCCAAAACCTGTCTCTGGTACTGAGAAGATAATTGCCAAAGAAACTGATATAGAAGCCGAGAGGGTGGTTGAACAAGGTAAAGTATCAAGGGAGCAGAAGTCCAAGGCAAAAACTCCACCACCTTCTTTTCCTCAAAGATTGGCAAAGCAACAAAAAGGTTTGAAGTTTAATAAACTTTTTGATTTGTTGAAACAATTAAAGCTTACTATGCCTTTCATGGAGGTTATGCGAGAGGTTCCAGGATATGCAAAATTATTAAAAGATCTTTTGTCTAAGAAGGTTGACTTTAATGAGGTAGAGATGGTCCAGTTGAATAAGGTATGTAGTGTTGTGATTACAAAGCCTGTAGCTAAAAAGAAGCAAGATCCTGGTAGTTTTACAGTACCGTGCTCTATTGGTGATCTCAGAATTGGTAAGGCCTTATGTGATTCTGGTGCAAGCATTAATCTGATGTCGTTGGAAGTATACAATAAGTTGAGTTTGACTGACATGAGAGAGACTTTAATGCGAATCCAGCTGGCAGATAAAAGACAAAAGCACCCTGTTGGAATAGTTGAGGATGTACTTGTGCATGTGGGTAGTTTTATGTTTCCAGTAGATTTTGTGGTTCTTGACTGCCCCATTGATAAAAATGTTCCAATTATCTTAGGCCGTCCATTCTTGGCTACTGGTAGAGCAGTGATTGATGTTGATAAGGGGAAGATAACCTTGAAGTTGTATGATGAAGAAATAGTTGTTGACATTGGCAAAATGTTGAAGGGACATTGTGATGATGTGAATTGTTCATGTGTGCATACATGCGAGCCTGGACGAGCCATGAGTTGAGCTGATTATGTCGTGCCACGACATTAAATAAGGCGCTTCTCGGGAGGCAACCCGTGATTGTAATTGTAAACAAGTAAAAAAAAATGATAAAAAAAAATATCAATTTTTTTTAAAAAAATATTATCTTTTGAAGGATGTTACTTGGTGAGTTTCTTTATTTTGCAGGTTTCAACTGGTTTGGAGTCTAAGTGTGGGGTTTCTGCAATCCCATCATGCTTGAAGATAAAGTCCTCCTATGAGGGAAGTCTGAGTACCTCGTGCCCTAAAGAAGCTCACATGGATGTTCTTCGGGCATAGAGCCCCAAGGAGTTTCTCTATCACCCTTAATTTTTTATTTTTAATGCTTTGAGGGTAATGCCTGATTTAAAGTATGGTGAGAGTCTTCCTATTTGTGCTAATAATCCCCTTTGATTTTTCTTTGTGCATCGGTTCTTTTCCAAAGGAAGTAGTTTGAAGCGGGTATAGGTAGATTTTTTTTTTTGGATTAGAGTGTAGTAATTGGATGGGTGAGTCTTGGCTCCATGATGACTAGTTTTATACAGATACTTCATTTGGGGTATGTGAATTCATGCATATATTCTACCATGATCCACTTGCCTTGAGAAACGTTGAGTGCATTGTTTGAAGCCTATGATCATGATATTGACTCTAGATTTGCTTGAGAGTTTGCTTTGTTTGAGAGCGGGAACTGAGCCGTTTTGAGTAGGTTATGTGCCATGTGTGAGTGAGGATTTTATTTTCTCCATGTTTAATACTTGATGTCTAGAACTTGCCCGGTGTGTGCAAAGCAAAATGAGAAGTTTGCTCGGCTAGGAAGTGATATAGGCTTTCCTTTCATTGCCAATTTATTTTAAGCCTCAGAGTTAGATGCTTACCAGTGAAATTTGACCTTAGCTATCCCTTTTGAGCCTGTAGCCTTTTCTTTGATGGCCATTAGGATTCCTATTTCCTGTGCTAAATATCTGTGAGTTTTACTTGTGGTGTTATGAGCCTAAAAGGCTAGTTAATGAAGTGGAAAAATTATTTTTTTTAGAAGAAGACAGAAGGTGCGTAGGAGGATGCTATTGGAGGGATTTACTATAAAAATAAAAGAGAAAGCTTAGAGTATTGTGCAATAATTGAAGAATGTATTGAGAAAAAATAATATTTGAAGGATGGAAGAAAACAAAAAGTAGTCCCTATCATTAGCTCCTACATTTGCTTAAAGAAAAAGGTTGGTGAAAGTTGACTCTATGCTGGTTAAAGAAAGATTGGTTGGGAGGAAAAATGTTTGAAATAATTGTGGTGTCTTAAATTTCTTGGGATGGTTAGTCACTATTACCCAAATATATCCTACTCGTCCCATAGCCTACATTACAACCTAAAAAAGTCCTAAATAATCTTAGCCGAGAAGATGGACATTAGTCGAGTTCTACACTAAGGGCAAGCTTATGGTATGTCTTGTGTTGCATGTGAGTTCTTTTCTGAGGGTGAGTGCTTCATCTATATGTGAACTTTTTGTTCATGATCATTCTCTTGAGTAAATTCCTTCTCTATTTCTTTTTATTTGATTGTGAGGGCACATGGTTTACGAGAAGCGAGCTCTTTTATTAGTCTCTTAAATAAAGTGAGTACTTCCATGACTTATTGAGTGAGTCTGGAGTTGATGTGGGATTGGAAGGTTGATTTGGTGCACCTAATTGTTTTTAAATATTCTTGGCATGGATTTTGTGTGAATAAGATATGATTAGTGCATATACAACTTGTTAAGTGTCTGTATAAACCCAAGTCATCCCTTGTGGGTTATTTTGGTGCGTCTTGAGTTCTAAGTATAAATTGCTCTAGGACGAGCAAAGATTTAAGTGTGGGGTGTTGATACGAGGCTAGATATTGCAATAATTTCTATACTTTCGCCTCGTGTTCATGCTTCGACTTGTGATATTTGTTGGTATATTGAACGGAATTGCTCTTATTTGGTGTATTTTATGTTGTAGGAATTGAACATGGTGAATTGAGCAAGAAAGTGCAAGTTTTGGAGTTAAAAGTGAAGATATTAAAGATTTCAAGTGATTTGTGTGCCACGCGAGTGACACGGGAAGAAATACAATCTTTGCTTAGGAATGGAGAAAAAATTTCAGCACATTTAGGCCAAATACGCGAGCACCACGCGAGCTGAATTGCCTGAAGAAATTTAGTCCGCGTGGCACGCGGGTGCCACGCGAAGCACAAAGCTGTGGGGCGAAAAAATAAGGGTTTTTTGGTACTTTTTCTTAGTTTCCTACAGAGTATAAAAGCTTCTTTTGCCTCCATTATGAATTTTACACTGGGAAAGAGGTAAAAAGGAGGCTAGAGCTTTGGAGACTTCAAGAACACGAGTTTTTCCTAAATTCTTCCTTACTTTTTGTAATTTATTCATTCATGAATTATTTTGATATGACTATCATGAACATGAGTGGCTAATTCACCCATTCTAAGGTTTATTGAACCACTCCAATACTTATGTGCTATGAATATTTGTTTTGATGAATGAAACTTGTGAATTCTTCCTATCTAAGTGTTTATGTTTTGATTGCTATTGATTGGAAGGGCCCCCAATTGATTGTTCCCATTATTCTTGTGTGTCTAGGGATAGATTCATAGGTTTGGGTTAAACACTTAGCAATATTTCAACCTAAAACCAAGGTATTACTTAGGTTGTCAATAAGGTGATTTGTGACCATTGACCCTGATTGCAAACTAAACTTGTAGTCCTAAGTATCTTCATTAATTAATTGGAAAATTGGTTAGTGAAAGTTACTACTATTACATGGGAGTGAATAGTTGTATAATTGGAGCAAGTGTTCAATAGGAAGAAAATCAAGTTGAATTTGTTCAAAGAATTATTCTAACACATAGGTAGGAGTTGGGTAGATCAATCCTAGGCTTTTAAATCCTTGATTAATTTATTTCTTAATAATTCACTGTCTACTTTTGTTACATTGAAACCATCTTACAAATACAAAACTTCGAAGTTAATTGGTTAGATAAATTAGTTTGATTAGCAACTAGATTTCGAGTGTTCTCAATGGGATTCGACCTCGGGACTTTAAGTACCGAGCTATATTTGATGCGACCGCTTAGTCCCTTTTATAGGGCGTAGTTGGGCATGATCAAGACCCCAGACATCAACATGAATCAAATCAAAACACTTAACACTTTTGATAACACTAGTAGGAAAAGACTGTCTTATTTCTTTGCGCAAGGACACAGAATATATGTTTCTATTACATTTGTGATGCTATCAACCTTCTTAGGAAACAACTTCTTAAGAACACCAATAGATACATGCCTTAATTTTTTATGGCACAAACTAATATCTAAACTATCAGAATGACTCATAGATAGATTAACTTGCTCCTTGACTTCATCACTTATGATTATATTATAGGCCCGATTCACAGTAGGCAATGGGCTCATTAGTAGTATTTGACTCCTAGCTTGCAAGTAAGAATCATTAAGCCTCATCAAGAACTGATATAGCTTTTGCCTCTGCAGATACAGAATTTTACATAATAAAATTCTTAGATCTTTCACAATCACATCCAGGTGGAGGAACTAATGCCTCAAATTCATCCCAAAGGTCCTTTAACTTTGAGTAACTTACTAGTTATTGTATTCATTAGCCAAGACAATACTATGCCATTGCATCTTTCCTATTGAGTCCATAAGATTTCTAGAAAAATATCTTTCTTGCAACTACCATCCACTAACCCTAACTTGTTCCTTCCTAGCAGAGCAATACGCATAGATCTACTCCAAAGGGAATAGTTTTCAGATCCAGTGAGTTGAACAGAAGTTAAAGAAATACCACTTACATCGGATGAGTGCAAGTAAAGATGATAATTGTGATAGATGGTATTCATCTGTGCAGCAACGCTAGTTCCATTAGCTTGAATATCAGGCATTTGTTCAAGAATAAAGAATCATATAGAAGGAAAAAGAACTTTCTTGGATGTAATCCAAATAAGTAAAGAAGAAAACCGTTCTAGTGAATTTTAGTACCAGATTGATTCAATCTGGCCAAGCTCTG
Source organism: Petunia x hybrida (assembly GCA_037355625.1). Classification (NCBI taxonomy): domain Eukaryota; kingdom Viridiplantae; phylum Streptophyta; class Magnoliopsida; order Solanales; family Solanaceae; genus Petunia; species Petunia x hybrida. The sequence goes on from JBBBVM010000783.1 coordinate 310,725, forward strand.
ATACCATGTTATTGTTTGTATGATCGAAAGAAGGAGAAGGTTAAACGAAAAAGAAAAGAGATGACTGGGGGAAGAGGATCAAATTGATTTTATTAAATGAGAAAGAATTACACAAAGGGAGTATTTAACTAACTCTTAACAACTATAACCGCCATTAACTAATTTCCTGTACATTTACTAATCTGCCTATGCATACTTAACCGCTTAACTAGCTTATTAACCTAACTAACTGCTTTGTTAATCATATTCTTCAAGGTTTTCGAGAATGTGCGACAGTGAAATTGCAATTAAGCTTTTGCTAGAAACAAGAGACGACCCAATCTTAAAAGAGCCTGAACATGCATTACTCCCCTCTGTTTTAAAATGCAGTTGTGGGACTCGTCCGGAACTCGCCCCGGGGCGGGGCACTTGCAAAACGCCTTGAGGCTCTCGGGCGGGGCTTAAATCTGTGAGGCTTACGCCTCAAGCGCCCGATGGTACGCCCAGAGCATGCCCAACGCTCAACGCTCGAGACTCGCCTGATAGAACCTATGCAAATGATCTGTCCAATTCCCTAATTAAGATTGTTGATCCACAATTTTATTTTAAAATAAAGTAATTCATCTCTAGAAATTCCAAATTGAGTGTAGCTCAATTAACGAGACATAATGTTACATGTATTATAATTGAGAATATCATGAGGGTGAATATTATCTGTACACTTAATCTGAAAATGCATAGTCGATGTTTATATCATCACTTGGTATTGGTCTTCATGTTTTATTTTTGTCACTCAAAATTATTAGACTTCAATTATTTTGCAATTTAGAAGAAATTTTATATTTATCAATGAATAATTAATCTTTTAAATTATAATAGTAATAAATTTTATTGTTTATTCACTTTTTTTATAGTAACAAATATTTATTTTTAATTGTTTGAAAGTTAAGGTCTTATGGTTTATTTGTATCTCATAAAAACTGTAATATTATTCAATTTCTTACAATTGTTAAAAAGGTTAGATCTTTTGTTTCTATAATCTTTTTCTTATTTTTTATTTCTTAATTTTTTAATATACTTTTGATTTTTTGGCTCATTATGCTATTTAATTAATTTAAAATTAATTAGAAAATAAGATCCATGGGACTTACGCTCCATGTCTCAAGACTTTCGCCTCGCCCCATTGAAAGTAAAACGCCTCGCCTTGCGCCCCCGCCTTTTAAAACATTGTTACTCCCAAATACACCATTTTTCAATTTGTAAATTTAAATACCTTTTTATATTTTCTCCAAATTTCAAGCAAAACATGCCCAAACCATTATATTAGAGTATATAATTAATTTGTGTCTCTCTTTGTTTTATTTCTTTTTAAAAACAGCGAGGTTGAGGTGGGTGCAAGTGGAAGGCTAGAAGCTTTCAACTCAGAAGTGGAGATCGTAATGTGTACTACACTTTGAAGACAAAAGCATATCATACAACCAATACTAACTAAACTTTATGTCCTGGAAACCTTTAACTAATTCACTTCAATAGTTCAATCTTAAAGTTTGAACCTTTTGTTCACCAAATTAATTTAATAAATAATTACAGCACGTGAACTTTATTTATTGTTTTAAATTATTTTCTATCTGCTGAATGAAAAGAAAATGAAGCTCCAAAGCAAATAGTCTTTGTTTCAATATGATGTTTTTTAATGAAAAATGGACTTTCAATATCTTCCCGCATATGATATAATAAGGTGAAATTAAGCGGAAAGAGAATAGGAAGAGTCATTTTACACCACCATGTCGTATTCTTGAAATTGTAATTATGTTTTGCAAGATCAGCGATAATAATGAAAAGAAACACTAAAACAGATGGACATACGTTTCAAACGAACTAATGCAATTTTGCTACTTTAAAGTATTATCAGGTCTGATTTTCTCCAAACTTTTTCCAGTTCATTATATTATAACTTACCAAAGTAACTAAATTGCTACTCCATCTGCAATACATGTAAATTGTAACACTATCTCTTTTTAGTCCGTTAAAAAGTATTGCATAATTCATATTTGGAAGCAAATTAACTTTAGTTTCGTGTTTTACTTTTAATGCAAAGCTTTTACAATCATACAAATACAATGACATGTTTAAGACAATAAGTTTCAAAGTTTATGTAACCATATAAATTGTGATCATAAATTTTTTAAATCTTCTTTTCTTTCTTAAATTTTATGCCGAGTCAGATTATTGACATATAAATTGAGCAGATGATATATTAGTACAATCAAAAGCCGCAAATTATTTTGGGGAACTCATGCAATTGGGATATTTTTCATGGCCATCTATTTGATTGTATGATATGAGAAACTCCCCACTCTCTCTATCCCCTTCCCCTTTCAAACTCATTAATCTTCAATTTCTCCTTCCCAAATGACAACAAATGGGATACCATTTACTCCACCCAAACCCCCTGATCCATCATTAAATGAGACTCCTTCCATGTCCTCAACTAAAATCAGTTACTCCGACAAGTTACTAGAGCATCCCCCCTCAAACACGCAAAATATCATTAAATCTTCTTTTATACACACTCAACCAATCGAGGAGGACATGCAACAACATTTACAAAGTGCAAATGGTTTGGTTGACCACATCTCCCTTACGCACGAGGAAAAACAACGGATTTACTCACCTTGGGTTAATTCCGTTATTGTCAAGCTTCATGGAAAACGTCTGCATCATCAATATATTTATGAAAAACTCATTACGTTATGGAAATTAGAGGAAGAATTTCCACTAATTGATCTTGGTGAAGATTTTTATGTGGCAAAGCTTCATCATCATGAAAGTCTACATAAAGTATTAACGGAAGGCCCATGGTTCATTAATGGTTTCTTCTTATCAACGAGATGTTGGGAACCAAATTTTGTGGCCACGCAAATAACTCTACACTCAACTGCTATTTGGATCCGTCTACCAAATCTACCAACAGAATTTTTCGATGAAGGCATACTGAGGAAAATTGGTTTTACAATTGGTAAATTGTTAAAAGTTGATTATAAAACATCTACTGCAGCAAGAGCAAGATATGCTCGACTGTGTGTTGAAGTTCCAATTGATGTTCCTGTTAAAAATCATGTTTTTATTGAACATCACAAACAGGGTGTGATCTATGAAGGTGAGAACCTTTTGTGTAAGGTTTGTGGTCGACTGAGCCATTTACAAGATTTATGTCCATTTAAAACACCTACTTCTCCTTCAAACCTAAAAACACCAACCATTACCTTAGGCTCACCAAAATTAAAAACAATTGAAGGGGATAGTGAGTGGAGAACTGTAAATTTTCAAAAAAGAAGGACAAGCCAAGCTGCTCCTCGAAGCCATGCATCAAATGTTCCATCTACTAGCTACGCTCCCAGAAGGTACTCATCACCTCCAAAGGAACCTCGTGATTCAGGTAAGTTTTCCCAACTATACACGCCTAAAACTAAAATAAAATCTCATTATCAACCTAAAATAAATGTTGCATTAAAAAATGCAACTAATAAATTCAGCGTTCTATCAGTAATTAATGAAGACAAATCTAATGCTCCCAATGACAGTACTATGCTTTCTAAACAAGAAAAGGCTATTGAAGTACATAATAAAATTAATGCAAAAATTGACATGCAAAATGCGACCTCCTCGAGGCTGGATCCTATTTTGCCTGATCACGTGGCAAGCCACATGGATGTGCAATTCTTTGATCAGACAAAAGACCTCATGGACACGTGTAACACACCCTTGCCTATGCTAAAATCCCATGCAAAAATTTCTGTTCCCACGTCTGACAAGTACCCCACTACTATTTCTACTTCTAAATTTCCTTTTGCTCAAACACCTGACCAAATCTTATCCCAACCTAACTCTTCAAATATCTCACACTTGAAAGAAGATACGCCTGCTAAAATTGAGAGCATTACTGGTAAAACTTCTGACCCCTTAGCCAAAAACAACACGCAACATCCCATGCAAAACTCACAACATATTACACCCATTACTACTATCACTCCTATTATATATCACAATGAAGATCCCTTACAGTCGAAAGAAATCACAAAGACTGGTAAGGCATCTCATTCATCAACACTTCTCAGTCAAAAAGGTAAAAACAATGAATCAAAACAATGCACATCTCAACAACTTCCAGGCTCAAATTCCACCTTTGGGGAACCATCCAAGGATCTTTGCACTACCCCCACAACAAGATCGCATACCCCAATCTTGGGTGGAATCAAGCCTTTGGGGACAGGCGATGGCGATACCAATGGTTCTAAATGGCCAACTAGCTTATGCCATAATTCAAGACCCTCAATACCTAGCCCTAATAGTAAGCGAGGGGATGCATCTAGCAATGCAGAACTACATGAACAATATGTGGCCGCAGTTTCTCCAACCTCATCAGATCCCACCACTACTGGATCTCCCGTTCTTCCCTCCAAGGGTGCTACCACCACAACAACCAGTCTTTATAGGATGGGACATGGCGCTGAATCAACCATTCAACCAGCAGATGGTAATGCATGCAGGGCCATTCAATATCAATCCACTGCATGTGCAAGTGGATCCTCCACACTTCATGCAGGAGAATATTGCTCCACCTCAGGCTCCATTACCACCTCAGGTAATCCTTCCCAATCCACCAGAACAAGAGCAAAATCAGAGAGAGGAGCAGGAAATCGTGTTAAGGGGAAGGGAGAGTCGCACGGAATTTGCAAACCTAAAGGAAATAACAATACTACTTTTCAGAGAAAGACTAGACAGGAAAAGTATTCTAACTTGCCATCCCACGCTTTGCAAATGTTCTCTGGATGTGAGAGCACCAGCAAACAAGAATGTGGGGAAATATGCAGTGGTACTAAACCCAACTCTAACAACTGATTCTGATATGGAGTATGATGATAACCCTAATGTTAATGTTCAAATGAATAGACAAACTAATTTTATAGTCTGGAATGCTAGGGGGGCTGGTAACCCTGATTTTCGTAGGAATTTTGGTGCCATTCTGGAAGTTTATAAGCCTGTTGTCGTAGCACTATTAGAAACTAAAATGGATGATCACCATGACTTTAGAGTTCGTTATGACTTCACTGACTATGCTGAGATACCTGCTGAGGGGAGATCAGGTGGATTAGTTCTCCTTTGGAAAAATGACTCAGTTACTGTCACTGATATCCATATAAATGGAAATGAGATCCATGCCATGATCAAGGTATTATACTCCACTTTTAACTTTTACTGGCTTTTTTCTATCGTTTATGCTGGTACTACTTCTTACAGTAGAGAGAGCTTGTGGAATAACCTAATGCAGGTCTATGATAATTATCAAGGTCCATGGCTTGTGTGTGGGGACTTTAATCAAGTTCTATCTCAAGAGGATAAGTGGGGTGGCAAGCCTATAAATTATAGAAATGCTATAAGCTTTAGAAACTGTCTTAATTATTGCCACTTAAATGATTTAGGCTTTAAAGGCCCTAGATTTACTTGGTCGAACCACAGATATAGGAAGGGAGGCTTGATCCTAGAACGACTGGATAGGTGTGTAGCAAATCAAGAATGGATTTCCTCTTTTAGAGATTCTAATGTGATTCACCTCCCTAAAACCTATTCAGACCACAACCCTATTTTAATTAGCCTAAATAAAAAGATTCATTCTGAGTATAGGAAGCCTTTTCGAATGGAGACAATATGGTTGTCGCACCCTGATTTTAAAAATATAGTTTATGATACTTGGCAGAATAGATCTTTGCTAGAGGCTACTAAGTTGTTTCAAGATAATATCTTGACTTGGAATAAGGAAGTCTTTGGTAACATTTTTCGTAAGAAAACTAATATCCTAGCCAGACTTAAAGGTGTCCAATCTTCGTCTAGTTATGCTACTAGTTGTTTTCTTCAAAATCTTGAAAAGGATTTAATTTTGGATTACAACACTGTCTTAAAACAGGAGGAGGAATTTTGGCGTTTAAAATCTAGACTTGATTGGCTAAGTTATGGAGATGCTAGTACAAAATTTTTCCATATCACAACCCTAAATCGTAGAAGGAAAAACCAAATTACGCATTTCCAAGATGATTGTGGAAATTTAATTTTTGAACCTAGAAAAGTCTTTGATCATGTCTTGGGATATTTTGAGAATCTGTATACTACCAGTCATTGTCAAAGCTCCTTAGCCTCCGTTCATAATAATGCTTTATGGTATAATGGTCCCGATTTGACCTTACTAGATAGACCTTTAACAGATTGCGAGATTACTAGCGCTTTGTACTCTTTCAAACCATATAAGGCTCCAGGACCGGATGGGCTGCACCCAATTTTTTTCCAATCTCAATGGGAAGTGGTTGGCTCTTCTGTTAGACATATTTGTCATGAGATTTTCCAAAATAGTACTATGCCCCCTAGTTTAAACACTACCTATATTTGCCTCATTCCCAAAGTTAAAAATGCTGTGAATCTCAAAAACTTTAGGCCTATAGGCCTTTGTAACACAGTTTATAAAATCGTCACTAAAATTATAGCAAATCGCTTGAAACAGTACCTAGACTGCATCATTAGTCCATGTCAAGCAAGTTTCATGAAGAATAGGAGAGCATGTGACAATGCTATTATCATACAAGAGATAATCCATAAATTCAATCGCATGAAAGGAGTTAGGAGTGAAATGATCATTAAAATTGACCTAGAAAAAGCATTTGACAGGATAGAATGGTCCTTCATCCGCACTATGTTAGCTTTTTTCAAGTTTCCTCCTAAAATTTCTAAACTTATATTATCATGCCTTACTACGTCCACAATTTCTGTTCTGGTTAATGGCTCGAAAACAAATTACTTTTCTCCATCTAGGGGTATTAGACAAGGAGATCCCATGTCCCCATATATTTTTATTCTTTGTTTAGAACTTCTTTCTATTTATGTTAATCATCAAGTAGAAAGGAACCTGTGGGACCCTATAAAACTCTCAACGAGAGGCCCTGAATTGTCTCATCTTCTATTTGCAGACGACATTACTTTAGTTGCTCACGCTAACATTAAATCAGCCCAAGCTATCAAAGACACCTTGGATCTTTTTTGTAGAATATCTGGGGAAAAAGTCAACAAAGCTAAGTCTAAGATAATATTCTCTAGCAATATTGATTCTCCATTAGCTGCCCAGTTGAGTGACATATTGGATATTAAAAGAGGTTATCACTTTGGTAAATACTTAGGGTTTCCCATTCTCAACAAAAAACCTAAGCACAATGACTATCAGTTCATCATAGACAACCTCCATTCAAGACTATCCGGTTGGAAAACTAATTTCATCAACCTAGCTGGGAGAGCTACCCTAGTTAAATCCACTTTAAATGCGCTTCCAAACCATATTATGCAATTCCATACCCTCCCGAGCAAAACTCTCAAAACTATCGATAAAATCCAAAGAGATTTTTTATGGGGTACCACAGATAATAGGAAAAAGATCCATCTTTTGTCGTGGGATATGGTCACTAGACCCAAGCCTTTAGGGGGTCTTTCTATAGTTAAAGCCAAGACTAAAAACATCGCTTCTCTTGTAAGTTTATCTTGGCGATTTTTGTCAAACCCTAATAGCTTTTGGTCTAAGGTCATTAGTAACAAGTATATGCATAAGCCATGCTCAAAATCTGACTCTTTTGTGTGGCGTGGCATTAGTAATTCCCTTTCCACCTGCTTCAATAATACCCAATGGGTTGTGGGTAATGGTCATCACATCTCCTTATGGGATCATAAATGGCTTCCAAGCAAGGCCTCTCTTAGAAGTCAAATTTATGGGCCTCTAACAAGGGAGGACCTCTCAAAGAGAGTGTCTGACATTACCAAAGATGATTCTTGGGATTTATCTGACACTAGCTTTGTTTTTCCTATGTCTATTGAAGATCAGTTTAAAATAGCTAATCCTCCAAAATTTTCGAACATCGATTATCCAATATGGGCCCTCACCTCCAATGGTCTCTTTGCGCAAAACTCATTATATGCTCAAATTGACAATTACAATACTTGTAATGATGATTTTAATTGGTTTTGGAAAGTTGATGTCCCCAACAAAATTAGATTTTTTATTTGGCAATGTCAACATGATAGATTGCCTACTAGAGCTTATCTCAATAGCATAGGCATTAATATTAACCCTATGTGTCCTATTTGTAAAAATGAAGTAGAAACCCCCAATCATATCTTCATAGACTGTGTAGTGGCTAAAAAGTTTTGGTGGGAAGGTTGTATTATCCATCATATCACACCTGATAGGCACTGGCTTTCATGCTTGAGGAATACTTACCATTACCCTAAAAATAGACATTACAATTGGGAGGAGCTTCTCTTATTTTCATTATGGAATTTATGGACCAATAGAAACCACAATAATGTTAATAATCTAGATTCTCCCTTAGGTTTTAGAGAAGTCCATCACAGGACACTAGAATTTAAGCTCCTTACAACCGATAATTGCAGAAAATCCATAACTAGGAGCATTAATGTAACTTGGTTCCCTCCAAATCAGAACACAATTAAGCTAAATATAGATGGCTCATTTAAAACAAAGGATAATTATGCTAGCACTGGAGGAGTTTTTAGAAATTTTAAAGGACAATGGATACTAGGCTATCATAAGAGAGTGCATGCACATAATCATACTCATGCAGAATTGTTAAGTTTACATGAAGGACTAACCATTGCCCTTGACCAAAAATATGAGCCTTTAGAAATAGAAACAGATTCTACAGAAATTATCTTGCTTTTGGAAAAACCATCACCTACTTATTATTCTATTGTTCAAAACTGCAGGTTACTAATGCACAAGCTGAAAATGCCAACAATCAGGCATAACTTCCGACAAGGAAATGGAGTTGCTCACATCCTGGCAAATGGAGCTCCCACAAGGTCCAAATCATTCAGTACTGTTCACTATGAAGTGCCTCCAGCTTTTGTTCAACCAGCCTTGATAAAGGATCAAGAAGGCACAAATTTTGTGATAACCACTTCGGATAGTAACTGTTTAATGTTATCCAAATTAGGAAACTTAAGTGCAATGTATGCCATTCCTAATTTTTCTATGAACTATAATGCACATATGGTGGACCCTAGTGGTATCCGTATGGGCATACTATGTAACCCTCCGTGATGTTATATTAATATAAGTCGTGTTTTAACCAAAAAAAAAAAAAAAATCTATTTGATCTTAGGTGTGATAATTCCAATACTTGATCAGGTCAACCGTGGTGCCACATTAAAGCCATTAAAAACTCTGCATGCGTCCTCCCTATGCCATTTCTTTCTTAGTCAACAAGGAATGGTTCCATTAGTGCGACTATTATTTTGATTAGCACGCAAAGTAACAACGAAGATTCCAGATATTTTTATATATCTCCCGTATCGTGCCAATAATACCGAACTGATCGTGTTATAATGTTAGAGTTTAAACACAACTTGCTTAACATATCATCAACTTTATATTTTAGGGAATTTGTTAACCATATTATTATGTTGAAACATTACAAGTTGTGATTATTAAGCAATTAAGCCGGATTGGAACATGCGTTAGGATATAAAGATACAGAATGCCACTTCACTAATGAGACATTATTGTTTGCAAATTACCAGTGAAGGTGCTTAGCTGTTCTTGTAATATTATGCCATAGTAAAGCCAAACAAAGAAATACAAATCCAGGTTACCAGTCAAATTTTGAATCGACATGAGAGAAATGTGCACCGATCACGCTTAGTATTTGAGTTTTCGGCTGATTTTAACCATGTATTTATGTAGATACGTAAGAAGAGAATTAACCTAGCTAAAGTTTTGGAATCATTGTTTTCTAAGAATATAAGATAATCTAAACAGCTAAATAAAAATAGAGAATCTAATGTAACAGGTAATTTGAATTTACTAATCTTTTTTTTTTTATTTTAGCGAAATTCGAATACGAGAAACAACAACATATTCTGTGTTATCCTACTAGTAAGGGAATACGAAAAAATGAAAAGAAATATAAATTCTCACCCAAAACTAGATAACGAAATCACAATTCTGGATTAAGCTTAGTTTTGTATTTAATCCAAAATATAGGAAATTTTATAGAAATAATTGCTATTTTTTTATTTTTTAATTATTCAGGCAGTACACTCAGATTTAACCCACGGGCTAGTGGCTACGTAATAGAAAGTGACCCCAACCCCCTCCCCATTATACATTTTGCTGCATCTGATCACGTAATATGGTAAAACTTTAACCCGCAACCAGATTTTAGGTTCAATCAATACTTACAAACTTTTATAAAATTAGCCACAACTTAGAAAACAAAATTTTGAAAAAAATTAACTGAAAGTCCAGAAAATTTTCATGGGACTTTGAGCTAAACCTTCGTGACTTTTCTGGTTCTAGTTTCTAATACGGGGTAAAACTAACGGAAGCAAATACACGATACAAGCGGAAGCAATTTTAAGGGATAACAAGAAATATAGATTGGGAAGGCAAGAAATAAGAAGAAAGAAACGAATCAAACTCACATACGTGGATTGAATTCAATGGGAGAACGAGAAATTTGAATCAAATCCCGGATTCATACTAGGATGAAATCCTCGGGTTCCCAAGTCGTAAGGGATACATGAGCTTCACGCTCCAAACACGAAGGCCAAGCCTCTCAATATTCTTTCCTCTCAATTCTATGTCCAAAAACTAGCTAATGAATGAAAATGGCTAAGGTTCCTATTTATAGTCTTTCCTAAGACCATGTGAAATGACTAAAATGCCTATAGGTTGGGTTAAGACATACAAGACCATTTAGGGTCAAAATAGGAATTTCACACAAAAATCAAGCAAGCTTCAGCATTGGGCGCTCCGCCTGGAATCGGGGCGCTCTGCCTGGATGAGCTTTTGATCAAGTTTGGCTTCAGGCTTAGGCGCTCCGCCTGGCTGTGCTTAGACTTAGGCGCTCCGCCTGGCTGTGTTGTGCCTCAGCTTGGGTGCTCCTCCTAGGCCCTCCGCCTGGGGCTGGGCGCTCGGCCTGACTGAGCTAGGCACTCCTCCTTCCATGGTGCTCCAATGCATGATCTTCAAGTCGCTTCCGAAGCCCTTGACTTGTATTCTTAAAGCCTACATTCAAAAATAAGCACAAACAAAGCTTCCCACTACAAGAGTAGGTTAGTGCCAAAAGTGTGAAAAACACACTCTTATGATAGATCCAAGCATCAATAACAATTAAAAAGATCATGTCTCCCAAGGAGACAACAAGTACTTGACTCGACAAGAAAGTGTATCCAACACACAGACAAGCAAAGAGATCAATAGGACATGGAACATGCAAGATATAGCAATCAAATTTCCTATGACCCCTAAGCTTATGACCAACACATCAAGCCTTCAAATTAATATTATCACAATGTGACACTTCGGCTTTGGCATGCTCAAGACTCAAGGTGTGATCAACATATGGGATGTAGTAGGCAAAATAGTTCAAACGACAACTAACATCAAATACCCCACTCCCCTTCTTAGAAGCACTCTTACACACACCAAGAGGTACCTTCTCACCTCCACTTTTACCACCAAGACAATCCTTCCTGCTAGACAAACTTCCAAGAGAGGCCTCAAACAATGGATTATCTATAGAGTTAAGCATTCCAATCCATGGAGGTTCAAATTCACACTCTACTCTAGTTTGATACAAATCACCATTTCCATTTAAGTTGCCCTCATACAAAGGATTAGTATAGGCACACTTCTCAAGCCCAATAGTAAGCAAAGGTGAAGTTCTCAAACTAGATACAACATCTACATTTGAGGAGTCATCAAAAATAATTCGATCAATCTCAAACATTAGAGACTCCTCAAGGTCACAACCATCCTCACTACGACACAAGAGACCACCACTATCAAGTAAGCAATCAAAGGGAAGAATGGGATATTTATGCAATTCATCTTCTCTTTTATCAAATATAGGTGAGGTGTCATAACAAGGTTCACAAACAAGGTCAACTTTAATATTTTTCACTAAAGAAAAACCGAGCTTGCATCATGATGTGGCTTTTCAACCCTCACAACTAGTGTTTCACATGCACATACAAGTTGACCAACCGGCTCTATACTAGTTGCAAACACATTGTATTCATACAAAATCATCAACTAGCATAGAGTTTTCATAAACACTTTCACAAGACAAGGAAGTAACATGCTCACGGGAAGAAGAACTAATAATTACCCTTGAATGGCGATCTTGCTCACTCGAAGCATTTGAAGCATCATGGGTAGTTCCTCCAGCTTGTAGCTCACATTTGAAATCCTCTTCACCTTGCCTTTCCTCTTTGGAACATGATTGAGGCTCCATCGGTTTGACTCCAAGAATTCCTACACAAGAATTCAAACAAGTAGAAGAAAAAGATAAAAGGTTAAGGTTAGAATAACGGGTGCCCTCACTCTCCATGATTCTTTTTCCCTCTCTCTTTTCCCTCATTTTTTCTTCAAGGTCGGGTGCAGATTCGGGTGGTAACAACTGATCACGCCCAACTACGCCCTATAAAAGGGACTAAGCGGTCCCGGCAAATATAGCTCGGTACTTAAAGTCCCGAGGTCGAATTATACAGAGAGCACGACTCCTAGCAGTTAATCTAGCTAAATTATCTACTCAACCAACTTCAAGTTTATATCTTTGGTTTGATTTTATACGAAAACTACTAAACAAGAAAGTAAATAACAAGTGTAGAAAGATAGATTTGATTCAAGAGATGGAAAACCTAGGATTGATTTCCCCAACTCCTAACTTGTGCTAAAATATTGTGCTATCATTTTTTCCTAACTCTTTTTATTGAACAAGTGCTCCAAGTTTACAACTACCCGCTTCCGTTAAGTAATCATAACTTTCATTAGTTAACTATTCCAATTAACTAATGAAGATAGGGAGGACTACACTTATGGTTCACAGTAAGGATCAATATTCCTAATTCACCGTTTTGAAAACCTAAGCAATGCCTTTGTTTTAGGTTGAAATACTGCTATGTGTTTAACCCTAACTCATGATTCTATTCCTAGTAGTCACAAGAATAAAGGGGACAATTAATTGGGGATCCTACCAATTAATAGCAAACAATTCGTAAACAACATAGATAGAAAGAATTAACAAGGTTCATTAACAACACAATAATTATCATCACACAAGTATATGGAGTGGGTCAATCAACCCTAGAATGGGTGATTTAGCCACTCATAGTCATGTTCTAAGACAAGAAATAACTAAAAGCATACAAAACCATAAGAATATAGATAGATGGATGAAGTAGAGCCTTGAATCTTGATCTCCTCTATTCCTTGCCTCCTTTGGATGTGGAATAGGTCATAAGTTATGTTTTGGGACGTGTTTTAGGGCTTTTATACCGTCCCCATAGACCCACACAAGTCGGGAATCTAAAATAAAGTCGGATTTGAAACGTCAGGATTTTAAGCCTACGGTGCCGCACAACGCATTGCGCAGTGCGGTGCCGTAGGGTCGATTTACTGAGAGTGCCTTTTTTTCACTTTTACAGAAATTGGCCTACAGCGGCGCATAGTGCATTGCACAGTGCGTTGCCGCAAGCCACTTTTCCTGGGACTTCAATTTTTCTTTGTTTTTCTTCCACGCCTTGGTTCGCTCGACCCTCGGGCTTCTACTCAGACTTCAAAACCCTTGTTTTCACTTAACTTTGCTCCATGAACGCTTCATATCATCAACAGAATTCCTACAGCGTGAAACACACTAAATAAGAGCAATTTCATTCAAACTACCAATAAATATCACAAGTCGAAGCATGAACACGAGGCGAAAGTATAGAAATTATTGCTATATCTAGCCTTGTATCAACAACTCACTCACTTCACTCAACACAACCTCTCATTTTTTCCAGTCGAGAGTTGTCACCGGTCGCTCCCTTACTCCTCTCTATCTTTTGTCTATCATATTCGGGCGAGTTGGGACGAGGCTTGAGAATGCCCATACCTGGAGTAGGTGGACTCTTTATATCATCCCGGAATCTAGGACTTGGAGACTCATCACTTGATGTCTCCTTCTTCTTTGTTGGTGAACCACTTGGCTTTGAAACTTATGGTTTCGGGTTCACCTTGTTAACACTTGTCAACCCTTCGCTTGCACTAGTCCCACTACTTCTTGTAATCGTAGGACTCATTGATTGCACATTTTCACCCATGGAATGAAGTTCTCGCTCCTTGCTCCTTTGCATAGCCAAAGAAGGTGCACTAGTAGGCAATTGGCATCTTGCCCGATAATGTACAAAGTCAAACCCTTCGACCCATGCCCACAAGAATCACATCCTTCATAGCACTATATTGCAACCTCTTGTCTTCCAACCAAGGCTCACCTAACCACACATCAACATGTCGCATGGGATACACATCACACCATACATAACCTTTGTAATTCCTATGAGATATGAGTACTCGGGCTTCCTTGGAAACCCAAACTCAATCATACTCATAAGGACTCTCTAGCTTACAGCATGGTATCCTTAACCTTTCCACCAAAGAGGTGCTAATGCAATTGGCATCGGTATTATCAATCTTGAGCAAGTATCCTCCAATACCATTTACCTCAACAACGAACCTACGCCTACCCAAGTTTCGTAGAGATGCATCCAAGAGAGAACTTGAATGCCCACGAGTGTCAACACCAACAACTTGGGTCTCCCTTATCCCTCCTCTCCTAGTAAGATTGCTAGGGTAACTTCCACTTCCCGTCACTCTTCCAATATTAGAAGTGTTGCTGAAAGTCGAGGAAGGAACCTTGCCATGGAACCCATAAGTGCCTCTCGCCTTGGTTCAATAGCCAATAGTACTACTCCTACTACAACTATCCAAGTCCCTCACGGCATTGATGGAACGATATAACCCCTTTGTAGCAAAAGTAACACTATTTCTCAATCCACCCTTCACATGGGAATTAGGAGCTTTGAGTTGTTTAGCACAAGTAGGATAGGCAAGCTTCCCTTTTCCCATAGAACAAACACCACTCCTCCCATACTAATGGAAGGACCTCTACTGCTCCCTTGTACATTTGTAGAAACACCAAGAGAAGATGTAAACGAAACATTTCTATATTCAACCTCATCATCAATTCTCTCTATGTCACTATCTACATGTTCAAATTCATCACAAGAAGAGTAAGTAGGAACATTGTACCTTGAAGTGTCACCATATTCGTATTCTTGACTAGAAGCATAAGGATCAACACATTCATCATCATAAGCTTCATAGTCTTCATCAACCTCACGATCATCATAGGGAACCGCTTCATCATCATAGGAGCCATAGTTCCCCGATTCATCATAGCAATATCCATCATCACCCTCATAGGAACCATAGTCCCCACCATCATCTTGGCAACTCGCATCATCCACACATGAGTCATAACCTCTACAATCTTCATCCGACATAGTTGCACCAATAAGAGAAAGAACCTCACAAAATTCACTCCCTCACATGTATCTCTCAATATATGAACACTCAAGGGCAAGGCCTTAATCTCTTAGAAACCACGGTGATCACAACTAGTATGTCCAAGTATTGGTTCGGAGTGGAGTCAATGGGACTCTATGGACAGACGACTATTTTAAGTGCGCACTTGAGATCAAAGAAAGTTCTACGACTCTTCTTTGAATTCTAATCTCCTCTACGCACGAGTGTCCTAATACGCTCAAGAGTTAGTGTCGATAAAGTAGGACAATTACCTTAGAAACACTAACCAAGAAGTTAGGAAGCAAAGGAAACACAAAAACTACGAAACGAAAACTACCCAGGGGTGGGCGCTCCGTAGGAGAGGCACTCCGCCCAAGTTTTACAACTTTTAGGCAGTGAGTAATTCAGGCGCTCCGCCTAGAACACTAGTTCCCAGCTTTCACAAAAAATGGATTTTTGGTGTCTTTGACCAAATTTTTTGATCGATTTCAACCCGTTACTCAAATTCAACGATACCCAATAGTGTATTCAACTATTCTAACCAAACCCCAATGGTTTTCAACCTCAAACAAACAACAACAAGCTTCGATTCAAGTTTGAAGCGTTTTCAAGAAATTTTCAAATTTTGGGATTTTGATTTTCAAAATTTTGATTCGTAACACCAAAACACATTATGAGGGTATAAAATCAACGGGAATACATAATGGAACAATCCCCGATACTTTTTAACACTTGGATATTCGAATCCAACCCGATCTACCAATTCTTTTCTAGTTTTCAACTTTTTCAATTTTTTTATTTTTCTTCTTTTCTTCAAGAACAACAACAACAATAACAACACGATGAACAAGGAAAGAGATTTTGTAAGAACAACACTCGAACCTTGCTCTGATACCAAACTGATACGGGGTAAAACTAGCAGAAGCAAATACACGATACAAGCGGAAGCAATTTTAAGGGATAACAAGAAATATAGATTGGGAAGGCAAGAAATAAGAAGAAAGAAACGAATCAACTCGCATACGTGGATTGAATTCAATGGGAGAACGAGAAACTTGAACCAAATTCTGGATTCATACTAGGATGAAATCCTCGGGTTCCTAAGTCGTAAGGGATACATGAGCTTCACGGTTCAAACACGAAGGTCAAGTCTCTCAATGTTCTTTCCTCTCAATTATATGTCCAAAAACTAGCTAATAAATGAAAATGGCTAAGGTTCCTATTTATAGTCTTTCCTAAGACAATGTGAAATGACTAAAATGCCCATAGGTTGAGTTAAGACATACAAGACCATTTAGGGTCAAAATAGAAACTTCACACAAAAATCAAGCAAGCTTCAGCGTTGGGCGCTCCGCCTGGATGAGCTTCTGATCAAGTTTGACTTCAGGCTTAGGCGCTCCGCCTGGCTGTGCTTAGGCTTAGGTGCTCCGCCTGGCTGTGCTGTGCCTCAGCTTGGGCGCTCCTCCTAGGCCCTCCGCCTGGAGCTGGGCGCTCGGCCTGACTGAGCTAGGCACTCCTCCTTCCATGGTGCTCCAATGCATGATCTTCAAGTCGCTTCTGGAGCCCTTGACTTGTATTCTTTGTGCTCTCGAGCTTAGCTCTTGATGGTCGGTGTCTTGGCTCGATTTGCCCCGCATCAAGTTTCCTTGAAAATCTCTTGAAACTTGGAACAAAATTCAAGAAAACTATCCTAAAGTTTATTTCAAAAAAAAAAATTAAAAAAATCTGAGCTTTTAATGGCTGTTCTTCAAAAAAAATTCGTATTTTTTTAAGTTGTGGCAATTTTCCTGTAGCTTTGTATCTGCATGTTGTTTCTTGTTGAGCGGCTTAAAAGCTGATTATTCGTCAAAATACTTAATATGAGTTATTTACACCGGGTGGCCATCTTCGTGACCTCATATTTAAAAGTTGGTGATCTTTAGAAAATTAGACCAGTGGGCTAATTTTAATGATAATTTTAATAATATTAAATTATCATACTTATCCCACCTTTAACAGAAAGATTTATGATACAACATGGCGGAGGAAAAGATAGCCCTGCAAATCTATATTAGAATCACAAAATGTATGCTGAAATCCTCTTTCAGTTAAAATGACATCTGCTATGTCTGTACCCACATGGATGATACACTAACATCAAACTAGAATTGCTACTAGTAATAATTTTGTCACAAGTGTTTTCGAACCCACAAGGTCCATAAGGATAGAAGGGAATGAAGGATAAGCATGAAATGAAACAAACTCTTCTTTGAAATCAAGCATACAATACATCAAATATTATTTTAACACAAACAACCAGAGATGTATTTAGTATATGTCCATTTAAACATTCAAGGCAAAATTAATTTTTTTTTTTTTTCATTTTACCTATAGTAGTAATTGTTCTTGAAGACCACATTTGTCTCAATTATGATTTATGAGTTAATATTATACTTATTCAAATACCGATGGAGACATAAATAGGGGTAAAATAGTTAAAAATCGTTCTTTATTAATGATTTTTTAAGGGGCGTGTAAGAGTGAAAGATACAAATAAAACGAGACAAAGGAAGTACAATGTATATCATACAACAAATAACTACTCCTAATTTCAACATCCAATATAAAATGCAGTTATTAATCCAAATTATCAACATTGAGATTCAAAGAACTACTGAAAATAACTTCGTGCTTCATTGTTTGAATCACAAACCTCTCCAAAACACATGGCTTCGCACGACGGCAGTACCTATTCGAGCTTTTAATAACACTGGTACAGATTGCTAGTTGAATCCCAAAGAAGGGGAACCTAAGCATACGGTACAACATAGGCTCTACAAACTTCCACTACAAATCAGTATATACAGAAAACTGGATTCACAACAATACAACTCTAGCTAGCTTTACAAAAAGCAAAGTAGACTACTCATAAATTGGTTTATTCCCGTCATATCCTTCAGCTGGTTTTGGCATGTGTTCTTTTGTATAGACACGGTGTCGCCTCTCTCTCCCGTATATCACCCAGAATGTGAGGGAAAGCAATACTGCAATACCGACCATCACCAGTCCAATGTACACAAATTTGCTGTAACGCTGAAGCCCCGGACAGTATATGCGATATATATCAGTGAAAGTTTGTCTAACGAAATCACAATCTTCTAGGTCAACCAGGAAAGGACCGTAGTGGTACAATCCAAAGCTCACATTTACAGCAGCTGCCATCTGGCTGTAGATGGTTGGAGTCAGACGGCCTGTTGTTGCACAAATGCCACTAGGGGAAACTTGACATACATAATTGTCCCACACCTACAAAAGATTAAAGATAAAATGGAAGTGTAATAACTCTCTATTTTAGCAAGGAAATTGTAATTCGTTTTAAAATATCAAATGATAGAGAAATGCATCTTTATGTGGTTTTAGCCTTTTAGGAAGAGATTTTAGGGGTGTACCTCTGACGCATTGCTCAACTGCACTTCACTAGGGCTACAGGGTCGATCAGTCAAGTCGGGGTTAAACGGATTGCAAAGGGTTGGCAGCTTAGGTCCAGATTGATTGTAGTACAAAGGAGGACCAAAGTTTGGGGAAAAATTGTTATTAGACACATTGGTAATGACCTGGTTAACAACATTGACCAGCTGAGAAGTGACTTCCTTGCTTTTCGTAAGGGTCTCTTGTGCAGTGGCGTGGTCCACACAAGGCAATATATCATCTAAAGCTGTATGAGCAAGAGGATGTTGGACCCACTGGTTCATTGCTACACAAGTATCTGCAGTCGCACTGAAATGTCAAACAGAAAACAAAAGTGAGATGTTTCACAACTACATTTATATATCAAGACAGACATTAACAAGGAATTAAGAAAGAAGTGAGTTAGAGGTTTTATAAACAACGAAGACGCGAATTCCCAGCAGATAAACGAGTAATTATATCAATGTTCAAACTCTATACATGTAAATCACTCACTAATGAGACATCCTATCAGTCTAAGTTGGGCAGTTTTAGTACCATTGGCAAGGTTTGCACAGGATTTTAATCTAAAACATAGTGATCATCAAGAAGCGCCTGCTAGAAATAAAGATATAATCTAATGATTAAAACAAATCCCAATATCTAAACAGTGAACCCCCTCCGCCCCCTTCCCAACTGACACCAGCAGTTTCATGTTGGTGACAGCTGCAGAAATACAGAGTATCCTGAATCTAATAAGTTAACTCTATTTGTCTTTGTCAAGGATAAAACAGCAGACACTCATCACTTGAAGCTGTACTCGCAAGGAGTCTTACTAGCATAGTGAAACAGCACATACTGAGAAGTAAAATACAAAGCCGAGCTTACTTGTGGAGAACAAGAAATATGCCACACAAAATTAAAGTCCCCGTCACAAGAAACCATCCAAAAATAACCAAGCTGCACAAAAAAAGGAGAACATATGTTTAGACAGAAGAACAGACAGAAGGAAATGAAATAGAAGATAAAATGAAAGAACAGTTTAGTAAATATGAGATGTTCACTCACATGTAAACGATAACCTGCATGCCAAAAAGTGAAAATACTGGAAGGAGAAAAGAAAAGAGAGCAAATTTATTAGAAGTAGGAACTATTAAAAAAAATCTTACATATAGAATTCTAATGTAATGCTCAACTTACCAAATCCAATAAATGTCAGCAGAAGCATAATCGCTGATAGAATGATAAGAGCCAATCTCCTGCATAAATATTACAACAGGCAATTTTAGAACCCTAAGCAGCAAAAGAATATGCATGTTTGGTGGGTTGCATTGCAACTGCATAAGCAACACATAAAGGTATTCATCAGCATGCTGAGAGAGAAATGTTCCATGGAAGAAAGAAAAGAGCCACAATGAAGTTGACAACCAGATATACTCACACCTATTTCATGAAAAGCTAATATTATCATACAAAGACCTGATCCACAAAATTAATGTTTTAAAAAGAAGCAATCAAAATAGTCTTGAATAGATGAATGGAAAAAATTAATCCGTAAGTTAGGCCCATATAAGTAAGAGAACTCAATAAATTCTGCAAGTCCTAACATAAAAATTGCAAAGAACGAGGTTGTAATGACATTCACTTACACAGACTCTACCAAACGTTTTATATCATCCTTATTATCTGCCGTTTTAGTGGCGAGGAAATTAGCAGAAGAATTGATCTTGGTCTGGATACGGTCTATGTCTGTTTGGACGGTACCAGGAAGCAAAACTTGATCCACAGCAATAAGTTTGGCTGCCGCTAGATAACCTGAGACGTTCCTGAGACTATCAGCTGTTGTATTTGCCTGATGGACCACATAATCCAATGTGTTAACTGTACTACTGTGAAACTTTCCCTGGCCATAGTACAAAATGATACATCCAACACTGCACAAGGAACAAAATAAACAAGTTATAAAATGGATACATCTGAATAGAGAATGTCAGACATGATTGTCTGTGAGAGAGAAGTTGGGCAAAAGGGGGAGAATATCTGATGCCTGAGAGGAAGTCAATTTTGTGTACACAGCCATAAACATTTGTATATGTTAGGTGGGGAGAGGGAGAGAGAGAGAGAGATAGATAGAGAGAGAGAGAGAGAATGAATACATTGCGGCAACAGTAAAAAGTATGAGGAGTATGAGGGAGAGTGCGTAAGCTATTCGAGAGTAGCCATAAGGTACTCTTCTACAGCAACAGTAGACGAAACAGATGGACAATAAGCATAGCCCAAAGATCACAAACCAGATCAGTGCAACGACAAAGAATGGAGCTGCAGTGAAAGCCACAGACTGCAGAGAAACAAATATAATATCAGAAAAAATCGAATCAAGAATTTTATGCAACTAAAGAAAGGAAAGACAACCCAACATATCTTTCATTGCTAAAAGTCAGAGAAAAAGGGAGTAATGTACAACAAAGAACAGAATGGCTGGAAATTTTTTTTCTAGTAAGTAAATAAACAAATATTGATTTAACATGATGAAGATTGGCATCCTATTTCTATAGGCGATCAATCAACCGAAATATGAATAAGTCAAAAGAAAATTTACCTCTGAATGGATTTTATAGTACACAAAGGCAATTTTTTAAGTCATCATATCAGACATGTTTTAGCATCATTTGAAATTCATGGACTGAATCATCAATCCAAAGTGATCAAACAAAACTACAGTTTTAGATCACTGAAGAGCATTGCTTTTCGGATATGCAACTACATGCTTCACTTCAATCAGTCAAATGATAATGGCCTTAATTTTCGAAGTTTAAACAAGAATGATACTACATAGTAATATCTCTGGTGATGGTTTATAGAATCTTGTGACATAAATTAAGGTATTGTCCCATTTCAGGTTAAGCATATGCATCACTGAATCAAGATGAGATCCTCATTACTAGTCCTGTAGTCCATCATTGAAAGTTACAATGGTAAATAACTCGTCAAGTGGTGAAAGAAAAATGGTATCCTTCCCAAGACAATGGCCTTGATCATTTTGACACTTGTCATGACAAGAGTGACATTTTCAGTAGTCAACACAGTGGGTAAACTACCACTTAGCAAAGAACCGACAGTAACTTCTTAGAAACAGAAAAAGTGACTTTGAAATGAGCTGCAATTAGGCTTCAAAAGTTAAGAATCCGTGTCTGACTCCATGTGTATGGCAAAAACAAAAAGGGAAAGGAAGACAAAACATAATAGAAAAATCAAGGGGTAGAGTTGATGAACCAGATGATAATTTTACTGTTTTAAGATCTTATTTTTTACAGAAGTGGAGAATCTTCCACAATGTCCAAACAGAATGATGAAGAAGTTTGAACCACAGAATATTTTCATATCACTAATCTATAATTAATAATTAATTTTTCAAGTACAAGTACAGAAAAGTTTCAGTTTTATATTCCAAGGCCAGACAATGCCAGACAAAGTGGTGATTTTTCTAACAACTCTCAATTCCAGTGCAACAAAGAACAAAATTGTAACTATTAATCTAATTAACACCCTCGTGACATCAAGAAAGCCCCATAACTTCTTGCTACATTCATTTCCTAGGACAAAGTTTTTTTCAAATATAACCATGGAGTCCGGCCTGCTCGTGCTCACCTCGACTAATTCGAGGTTCCTACCAACTCCCACCAGCACAGGTACAAGGTAACTATGTCCAATAAAGCTTGGACGGATGGGAAGAAATCACCAAGTGTTTTTGGAAAACAAAGGTGTACACTTTCAACCCACAGCCTTATGCTGTAATCTTTCCAAACATTCTGAAATATGATCCATAAATGTCCCAATTTTACAGTAGTAAGTTAGAAGAAAGGTAAAAGATTTAAATACTTACAGCCCAGTAATGGCGTTCACTGATGTTCCACCCTCCAGTATATCTCTTGAAATCATTAAGAGGGTCTTTTCTATATGTTCTTTTAGCAGCCAAGATTAGTGATGAGTTTAATGGAGATTCACCATCTGGACTTTCAGCAAGGAACCTTTTTGTCCCCCATGAAACCACCCCATCATATTCATTCCTTCCTTCCCCAAATTCACCTAAAATAAAAATAAACTTAGTAAAACAAAAAGTAGTCATTTTATGTATATTGAATGTATAATATGTGTAATATACCCTAACTAGAACGGCTATTTTGAAAAGAATTAGTTTTGCAAAACAACAGAACTTTCAAGTGGTAACGGTTAGATGGGGCATTAAGATTTCTCGGTAATTAAAAAAAAAAGAAAAAAGCAAGAACTTTAAACACTGAAATCAAATACCTGAAATGGGTGGTGTTTGGAATGTGGAAAAATCTGCGAGAGTGAAGGAAAAGAGAAAGGAAGAGAAAATGAAGAAAGTAATTAGAAACAATGACCCTTTACACAACATTGTGATTAAGGGTCGTTAATCTTGATTCTTGAATTGTTGAATGAAAAAAGTTGTGCAGGTACTATTGGAACAGAGTCTAATGGAGAGGATGAAAGGATAGTTTATAACTGTTCAAAAAAAAGATGCGTCATAACAAAATATGAGAGAAAGAGAATGTGTATATGTATGTCTGTAATATGGAAATTTGATATTGAAGCAACAAGAGTTGGACACGGGTAATGAAATGACAGAGATCCTTGCTGCCCAAAAACTAGGACGTCATTGTCTTTTTACACTTTATTCCCCATTTCCCCTTTTATTTTGGCTATAAACCTATAAAATTAAATTATTTTCCACACATGGGAATAGCTTTGTTTATCAAATTCGGTAGTTTTTTTTAAATAATATTTTAATTTTTTGTTTATTTATAAAGTTTGTTCAAAATATAAAAACAAAATCTTTGAATTCTCAAAAACTTGTTGAGAGTAGTTTTTGGAAAGAAAAAAATTTTACTCACAACAATGCAACATTTTTTCAACTGAAATGTATGTCCAAATAACACTTTAAGTTTCAAAAAGTATTTTTCAAATCATTTTGAAAAATTCTTTTTTTTCCAAATTTCAACCAAATCTATGTCCAAAAGCTAGCTAAGTATTTTTTGTTTTGGGACAAACGGAAATTATTGCTGAATGAAGATGTTTTTGTCTTAAAGAAATAGAGTAACTTTCTATTTTTACTCTTGTGGCTATAAATTGTAGATATCTCGGACAGTATAAAAATTGCTTCCAATTTGTATTTAAAATCACTTTTGTGTATGGCCAAACACCTAAATTTCAGAGGAAGAAAAAACTTGCCAAATGGTCTCTCTAGATTAATCTTGTTGACCGTTAAGTCTCTTGAAATATATCGCTGAGTTCATATTAAAAAATTTATTGTAGTCGAGTTTAATAATATTGCTTGTATTGGAGAGTAAAACTGATCAGCTAAACATCAACAGTATTTTATCTACGACGTTTGAGTTTGTGATATTATTGATTAAATTTTAAATTGTATATCTTTATTGTTGTATTACCTTCATCAGAATTAAACAGTCAATAATGTTTGCATCAGTGTAAGCTACCGACATCACATAGTTAGGGTGCAGATCTTTTCAAACCCGCGAAAATACATAGTGTTTGTGCATGAGGCTGTACTTTTTTTCTATAATATCTTCTTAGATCGTCTAAACTCTAAGGACTCGTTTGGTTTGATGTATTGATTAGTTAATCCATGTATTAACATTTTCTACACTTTTATCTCACGTTTGATAGCTCTTTTGAAGGGGGATAACTAATCTCGGTATTAATTTATACATCAATTTGGGTATAAACTAATACCAACCCCATCATGGTATTATTAATACATGGATTACAAACATGGATAAAGAAGTTGAAAGGATAAAAGAATCCTAGCCCACAAATCCTTTTATGCTAACACTCATTTTCTCTAAGGGTATAATTGTAAATTAAAGTTTATACATATTTGTACCAAACACTAGTTTAAGTTAATACATAGTATATCCAGAATTTAATACGTACATTAAACCAAACACATGATAAAAATAATCTCTGCATTATTAATCCCTGCATTATTAATCCATGTGTTATTAATCCATGTATAACTTGCCTCTCTATCAAACGACCCCTAAATAAATAACGTGTTCTACCAAAGCATGAATTGGTATATCTTTTAGTGTTAATTGTACATTATATAGAACATCCAAATGTGAGTAAAAAGAGAGAAGGGTGGTTTTAGTCAAACTAAGTAATGAATAGATTATAGGTTAATGTTTAATCAAATGTTAAAAATCTTGCAAATGAGGAATGTTTAATATGAAAAAGTTGTGCAGTTACTATTGGAACAGAGTGATGGAGAGGTTGAAAGGATAGTTTATAACTGTTCAAAAAAATCAAGCGTCATAACAACGAGATCAAGAAAATATGAGTGTGTGTGTGTGTGTGTTAGGGGGGGATGGAAAGTGTTTGTAATATGGTAATTTGATATTGAAGCAACCAGAATTGGACACGAGTAATGAATTGACAGAGATGCAATGACACTGTTTGCTGCCCAAAAACTAGGATGTCACTGTCTTTTGAGACTTTATTCCTGATTTGCCCTTTTATTTTGGCTACTATATGATAGGAATCAAATACGACAAACAAAAAGATAGAAGAGCGAGACACTTCTCGAACTCCCTTCGAAGTAACCACGGGGAACTTGTCCCGAGATACCCTCGAATCGGCGTCTAGAAGGACCTACACTATGCAACGACCCTCGAGACAACACCGGACTCGCAAGTCGAATGGTCGGGTTAGCGGTTCAAGACTCAACTAGGTTCCACTAGTGAATTCAAGCAACCAAAGACAAAGGTTTCTTCCAAAGAGATGAACTCAATTCTCATTCAATAATAATCAAAGTGTAAGGTCAAAAGGTTTGAAAGATGTTTGTGAAGTATTTATAGACTTCACTTACATGTAATGAAAGCTCAAAAATACCCCTAAAGTGGGTTTAAACAATAAAGGCCTCGTAGGGCTATACTTGTCCAAAACATAGCATAAAACTAGCAAATCCCGCATCATCTCAGCAAAGTAGGCGCCCAGCCTACTAATACTAGGCGCCCCGCCTGTTCCTGGTGTGCTGAAGGACTAGGCGGTCCGCCTGGTTTGCAGAGGCGGTCCGCCTAGTTGATATCCAGAGAGCTGTGAAAAAGTAGGCGGCCGGCCTAGTTGAGTAGGCGGTCCGCCTGCTTCTGTGGCCTCTTGAATTGCTTCCAAACGTGCTCCGGATGCCTCGTCAAGTGTACTAGAAGGTCCTCCATCCACGGCACACCAAAGCACAGTCTTCAAGTCGCTCTTGGAGCCTTCTTCCATACCCTTCCATATCAAGTGAAGATGGATGTCTTGGATCAACTTGGCTTGGCTCCGAGTGAAGGGTCTTGTGGGGGTTTGGGTCTTATCATCCTCCCCTTCTTGAGAGGATTTCGTCCTCGAAATCGAAGCATCACTCACGACCTCTTCATCATCATTCACGACCTCTTCAGCATCATTCACGACCTCTTCATTACCTACACGCAAAGGAACCAAGTCACTAACATTGAAAGTATTAGAAACTTGATACTCACTTGGCAAGTCGACCACATAGGCATTGTTGTTTATCTTCGAGAGCACTTGGAAAGGGCCATCTCCCTGGGGTGCCAACTTCCCTTTCCTAAGGTTTGGAAACCTTTCTTTCCGGAAGTGCACCCACACATAGTCACCCTTCTTGAGTTCCACCTTCTTGCGTCCTTTGTTCTTCTTGGAGGCAACCTTAGCATAAGATTCCTCCAAATTCTTCTTCGCCTTTGCATGGAGTTCAACCAAAGCCTTGGCTCTAGCTTTACCTTCAAAATTAACAACCATCTCCCTTGGCAAAGGGGTTAGATCAAGGGGAATCAAGGGGTTAAAACCATAAACACATTCAAAAGGAGTCATACCAATCATGCTATGCAATGTACGATTGTAGGCAAACTCCATCATGGGCAATCTATCAATCCACGTCCCGGCCTTACCTCGGGTCATGGCCCTAAGAAGAGCACCCAAGGTTCGGTTGACCACTTCGGTTTGGCCATCGGTTTGTGGGTGGTGGGACGTAGAAAACAAGAGCTTGGTGCCCAAAGCACCCCATAAACTTCGCCAAAAATGGCTTAGGAACTTAGCGTCCCTATCACTCACTATAGTTTGAGGCACACCATGTAGCTTCAAAACATTTTCAACAAACAAGGAAGCTACATGTCGGGCGTCATCACATTTTTTGCACGGAATGAAATGAGCCATCTTTGAGAACCTATCCACGACAACAAAGATGCTATCGTGGCCCCCCCTAGTCCTTGGTAATCCCATGACAAAGTCCATTGATATATCCAACCACGGACTAGTAGGTACGGGGAGTGGGGTGTATAACCCATGAGGGTGGGATTTAGATTTGGCACGCTTGCACTCAAGGCAATTAGTGCAAAACTTCTCCACATGCACCCTCATCTTCGGCCAATAGAATTGTTCTTGAAGAACGGCCAAAGTCTTTCTTACTCCAAAATGACCCATGAGTCCTCCACAATGTGCCTCTTGCACAAGCAATTCCCTCCATGAGGACTCGGGTATGCACACTCTACCATTTTTAAAGATGAATCCATTAGACCATTGGTATTTTTCAACTCTCTCCTTTTTCTCTAGAGCATCATGGACACTCTTTAGCTTTGGATCATGAGCATACATCAATTTGATGCTCTCGAATCCCATGAGCTTAGAGGTGAGAGTGGTGGCAAGAGCGAACTTTCTTGAAAGCGCGTCCGCCACAACATTGTCCTTCCCTTTCTTGTATTGGATCACATAGGGAAAGGACTCAATAAATTCAACCCACTTGGCATGCCGTTTATTAAGCTTCTCTTGGCCTCTCAAATGCTTGAGTGACTCATGTTCACTCTTGATTACAAACTCACGAGGCCAAAGGTAATGTTGCCAATGGGCAAGGGCTCTCACAAGGGCATACAACTCCTTGTCATATGTAGAATAGTTCAAGGAGGCCCCTTTCAACTTTTCACTAAAGTAGGCGATGGGTTTGCTATCTTGCATTAAAACACCACCGATTCCCACCCCCGAGGCATCACACTCAACCTCAAATGCTTTCCCAAAGTCGGGCAATTGCAATAAGGGGGCGGTACTCAACCTACCTTTCAACTCTTGGAAAGCCTTCTCTTGAGGCTCTCCCCAAACAAAGGGTTGGTCCTTCTTGACCAATTCGGTGAGTGGAGCGGCTATGGAGCTAAAGTCTTTCACAAATCGTCTATAAAAGCTAGCAAGACCATGAAAGCTCCTCACTTGAGTCACGGTAGTAGGAGTAGGCCAATCACGTATGGCCTCTACCTTAGACTCATCCACCTCCACTCCTTGGGCACTCACTACAAACCCAAGAAAGACAACCTTATCCACACCAAAGGCACACTTTTTGAAATTAGCATAGAGCTTTTCGGCTCTCAAAGCTTCAAGCACTTGCTTAAGGTGGTTAACATGTTCATCAATTGTCCTACTATAGATCAGGATATCATCAAAATAGACAACGACAAACTTGTTGATGAAAGACTTCAAAACATGATTCATGAGTCGCATGAAAGTGCTAGGTGCGTTGGAAAGCCCGAAGGGCATTACCAACCATTCATAGAGACCGAATTTGGTCTTGAATGCGGTTTTCCATTCATCCCCGGGTTTCATTCAGATTTGATGGTAGCCGGACCTAAGGTCGATTTTATAAAAGACACGCGACCCACTCAATTCATCCAACATATCATCAAGCCGTGGAATAGGGTGACGATACTTGATCGTTATCTTATTCACGGCTCGGCAATCTACGCACATTCTCCAAGTGCCGTCTTTCTTTGGGACAAGAATGACCGGTACGGCACAAGGACTCAAACTTTCCCTCACCAAGCCCTTTGAAAGCAAGTCATCAACTTGTTTTTGCAACTCCCTCGTATCCTCGGGATTGCTTCTATAGGCCGGCTTATTTGGGATTTGAGAGCCCGGAATAAAATCAATTTGATGTTCAATACCCCTCAAGGGAGGTAAGCCATCGGGCATCTCATCCGGGAACATGTCCCCAAAGTTCTCCAAAACATTTTTCAAAGCACTAGGCAAAGGACTAGAAGAAAAATCACAATTAGAGTTAAGGATCATACCTTTGTGCACTAAGCATAGGAGAAACTTGTTGCCATCATTACCTCTTAAGAGCTCGCCCGGTTGCATCATGGCACATATGCCACCGGTAGATGAAGAAGGTGGGATTGCCACCATGCTTTTGGACAAAGGGCTAGTCTCAATGATTGACTTGGCCTTTGCCGCTTCCCTCAACTCCTTCATTCGGTTGTAGTCATCACTCACTTGTTTAGGAGTTAGGGGCTTCAACACAAACTTTCTTCCTTCATGTTGGAGCGTGTAAGTGTTAACACGTCCATTGTGAACCACTTGCCGGTCAAATTGCCAAGGCCTTCCAAAGAGAAGGTGGCAAGCTTGCATGGGCACAACGTCGAACAAGTGTTCATCAACATAACTTCCCATTTTAAACTTGATCATTGCTTGTTTCACTACCTTGAGCTCCCCACATTCACTAAGCCATTGTAACCGATAGGGCTTGGGATGCTTCATGGTAGGCAACTTCAATTGGGTTATGAGAGATTGACTCACCACATTAGTACAACTCCCGGAATCAATGATCATAGAGCACACAACGCCCTTAACACGACACCTAGCATGGAAGAGGTTTTCCCTTTGCAAGGTTTCACCATCCTCCGCAATCATAGCTCCTAAGCTCCTCCTCACTACTAGAAAAGTATGAGGTTCCTCATCCTCCACCGTGTCATCTTCACCATCCTCCTCTACTCCTTCATCTCCCTCTACTCCCTCTACTCCCTCATCTTCCGACTCACTCTCCTTTTCATATGCATCATTACCAACAACAACCATGGTTCTTTTCGTAGGACACTCTTTGGCAAAGTGCCCATACCCCTTACATTTGTGACATTGAATGGAAGAAGAAGTAGGAGTATTCAATTGAGTTTTAGAGTTACCTCCCACATTGGGTGTGTACTTCTCAAATGGCTTCTTCACATCCTTGCTTGCATTGGCACCACTCGTCCCACTAGCACTCGGGAACCTTGCATTTGTGGTAGGAGGCTTCCAACCATTTGTATTGCTTGTTGGAGTAGTAGTGCTACTCTTGTAGCGAAAGGATTTCTCCTCTTTGAGCCATTTCTCGGCTTCAACCGCATCCTCACATAGCTTGTAGAGATCATCATATTTGTGGAACTTCAATTGTGAAGCTATGTCTCGGTTTAAGCCCCCTTTGAAACGGATTATGGCCATCTCATGATCTTCATCATCTAGGTCAAGGTTCATTCGGATTTGCTCAAATTCATTGAAGTATTCCCCAACCGAATTGGAACCTTGTTTCAACTCATAGAGACGCTTTTGTTGCTCAACCCGGTATTGATTAGTCAAGTATTTCTCATCCATCACCCGGATCAACTCTTCCCAAGTAAGATTAATAGCCATTCCCGTCCTCCTCCTATTCCTCTTCACCGACTCCCACCAAGTAGAAGCAAAAGATTCGAAGGAAGATATTGCATACTTGGTTTTCTTCACCTCGGGCATGTCATTAGTTTCAAATATTCGCTCCATAGCCAATTTCCAATTTTTGTACTCCACCGGGTCACTACTTCCTTTGAAAGAAGGAATAGTGAGCTTCACACTATTGAGGTTGTTGTTGTTATCACGACCCCCTTGGAATGGCTCCGGTTGGCCTCCATAGTGATCTCCATAACCATCATAACCTCCATAATCTCTCCTAACATTCCCTCCATCATGCCCCATGGGTGGCCCTCGACCTCGGCCTCTACCCCGATCCACATTCCGACCCCAATTCATACCTTGCCTCGGTTGAAAGTACATGTCATCTCCATAATTGGCTTCCTCCCCTTCTTGAGCTTCATCAACTTGCTCAAGAGGTTGCACATTTCGGATGGGTTGTGGTAGTGGAATGTTTCTTGGAGGGTTGTCTAAGATACGGGGAATGCCCGTTCGTTGGGGATTGCCCAACATTGGATCAACTCTCTCTCGGTCCTCCTTTACCCGTTGTTGACTGAACAAATTAATGACAAGGCTAACTTGCTCCGGAGTAAAGTTTGGAGTACTCGAGACTTCAACTTGGACACTCGGGGTCCCTTTCTCAACTTGGACACTCGGGGTCCCTTTCTCCGATTGGGCATTGGAAGTCCCTTGCTCAACTAGGGCACTTGAGGCACCCTTTTCAAGAGACTCGATCCTTTGGTTCATGAGGTCCATCTTGGCAAGAAGGTTAGCCAATGCCTCCTTTATGAAATCTTGTCCTTCGGTAGACATTGTACCTGCACAAGTAACAAACGTTAGCAAAAACAACCTCACACACTCTCTCACAAGTTTTCACTCGGATCACTCGTATAGTGGGTGGTGGATTTTTCACTCTTGCTTGAACCAAAAGCTTCACTAAGTTGAATAGTAAACCTCAACTTGATCACTCAACTCAAAAGCCCAATGAGCTCCGGGGTGAGTGGAGTTAATAGGACTCTATCGGAACGATAGCTCTTTAAGTGCGGACTTGAGCCAAAAGAGACTACGAGTCTTCTTTGAGTTCTAATCTCCGGTCTAGGCTTGAGTTTCCTAATAGCTTAGAAGGGTTAGCACAATTTAAGTAGGCAAGATTACTCAAAGAGGTGCTAACTAGATGCGATGCAATCAAACAAACAAGAGATCCTAGATGAATCTACCCGAAACCACACCCAACAAAAGTAGGCGCCCCACCGGTTTGGACTAGGTGGTCCGCCTAGTTCACTGCACAGACAGCCTACTCTAGTAGGCGGTCCGCCTCTGTAAAATCCAGAGAGCTCAAAAAATTCAGGCGGTCCGCCCGTTTCTCTAGGCGCTCGGCCTACTGCAGTTCCAGCACAGATTCAAACACGATGTTCTTGGTTTTGCACCCAAAAATTCAATGATTCCAACGCTGTTTTAGCAATTCAAAGGTACCCCAATGTTGTTTCAACCACAAAGAACGAACCCCAATCAATTTTTATCAAACCCCAATCAAAATTCAACAATCTACCATGTTCATAGCTAGGGTTTCAACTTTTTCAATTTTTCAAGGGATTCAAAATTCCAATTCTTGTATTTCAACTCCAAATCGAGCGTATAGGGTACCAAAAGAACGGGTTTCCAATAAGGAACAAACCCCAATAACAATCACACAACGAATCCAACGATCCAAGAATCTATGATCAAAATTTTTTTTTTGGTGTTTTTCTTCTTTTCTATTTTTTTTGTAGTTTTTCTTCTTTTCAAAAGCAATAAACAAGAACCTAAAAACAAAACTAACCTAGGCACGAAGAATCAAGGGTCGGGGGTTTGTAGAAACAAAACCCGAGCCTTGCTCTGATACCAAGATGATAGGAATCAAATACGACAAACAAAAAGATAGAAGAGCGAGACACTTCTCGAACTCCCTTCGAAGTAACCACGGGGAACTTGTCCCGAGATACCCTCGAATCGGCGTCTAGAAGGACCTACACTATGCAACGACCCTCGAGACAACACCGGACTCGCAAGTCGAATGGTCGGGTTAGCGGTTCAAGACTCAACTAGGTTCCACTAGTGAATTCAAGCAACCAAAGACAAAGGTTTCTTCCAAAGAGATGAACTCAATTCTCATTCAATAATAATCAAAGTGTAAGGTCAAAAGGTTTGAAAGATGTTTGTGAAGTATTTATAGACTTCACTTACATGTAATGAAAGCTCAAAAATACCCCTAAAGTGGGTTTAAACAATAAAGGCCTCGTAGGGCTATACTTGTCCAAAACATAGCATAAAACTAGCAAATCCCGCATCATCTCAGCAAAGTAGGCGCCCAGCCTACTAATACTAGGCGCCCCGCCTGTTCCTGGTGTGCTGAAGGACTAGGCGGTCCGCCTGGTTTGCAGAGGCGGTCCGCCTGGTTGAGATCCAGAGAGCTGTGAAAAAGTAGGCGGCCGGCCTAGTTGAGTAGGCGGTCCGCCTGCTTCTGTGGCCTCTTGAATTGCTTCCAAACGTGCTCCGGATGCCTCGTCAAGTGTACTAGAAGGTCCTCCATCCACGGCACACCAAAGCACAGTCTTCAAGTCGCTCTTGGGGCCTTCTTCCATACCCTTCCATATCAAGTGAAGATGGATGTCTTGGATCAACTTGGCTTGGCTCCAAGTGAAGGGTCTTGTGGGGGTTTGGGTCTTATCACTATAAACGTATAAAAAATAAAAGTAAATAAACGTATACAAAATTGTATTTTTTAAAATGTTTCGACGCATGGGAATGTGTTTTTTTTGTTTGGAACAAATGGAAATAATTATTGATGAAGATGTTTTGTTTCAAAGAATTAACTTCTGTTTTTAGTTTTTAGGCTAAATTGCTTTGTTTTGCTTAAAATCAATGTTATTTATGGTCAAACACTAAATGTCAAGGAAAAAAAAAACTCGTCAAATGTCTTTATCCACTCATTTTACTTTTATTGAATGTTAACAGAGCTCATATTAAAAAGTTTGTCGTAGTCGAATTCATTAATATTTCTTTTATTGGAGAGTAAAAAAAGAAAATGAACGTCAACAATAGTCTAACTGCAACATCGACTTTATGATATTATCGTTTAAATTTTAAATTCACATTTCTATTAATGCATTGCCCTCATAAGAACTAATAAAATAATACTACTTCTATTAATTTCTTCTTCGATAGTCTAAACTCGAAACATTAAATAATCTATGTGTTTTATTAAAATAAAAGGACAGTTCGGTATGCAAAATATCATGTGTTCTACCAAAGCATGAATTACTATATCTTTTAGTGTTGATTGTACATTATATAAATCATCCAAAGTTTGGGTAAAAAGAAAGAAGGGGGGTTTTAGTCAAACAAAGAATGAATAGATCATAGGTAAATGGTTTAACGAAAAGGTCTTTTGACCACATTCATTTTGACTACAATGGTATTAATAGGGTTAAAATGGTAAATTACTGTCTAATTTAGGTCATTTATAGGGTTAAGTAAAATATAACAGGTTATAGATTGAAGGATATAGAAGTCATTTAGACAGGTGTGGCCAAATTAGTGTGGCCATTTAGCATCTCTTTAAGTGGGAATTAAATTCGTTTCCCTTGAGATTATTAAGACTATGTATCATGGTTTCATTTTAATTTAATTATTCAATGATGGACAGCTCAGCATTACACATGCTCATAATCTTGGAATATTTGTATTTCATTTCATAATTTAGTTATAACTTTTAATCTTTTCAAAAGCTCATTTAATGGAATAAGCTTTTAGGTTTATTGAATGTTTGTGCTTTTAAGCTTCTGCTTGGCTTTTTCTTCCTTTCTTTTCTTTTATTAATAATGATTTTCTTCTTTCTTTGGTTTGTATCGGGCTCTTTTGTTCCTTTATTGCCTTTCTTTGATGCCCCTAGCACTACAAAAAGTAAAATAAAAATGTTAATTAATTTTTAAGGGATCAAAAGAGATTTTATTTGATTAATTTATTGGAAAGATTGAAATTATTATTTGGAAATTGGTGTGAAACACTGGAAGTGCTAAAAGAGCTGTGTCTCTTCAGTTTTAAAAATTTTGGGAAGGGGCGAGACTTTGCATTGGTGGGGGCCTAATAAAATGTGTCATAACGGGCTCTGAGCTCTACGGCCAGTTCCTTTTTAACTACAAAATTTTGCCACGTGGCACCATGCGCTTAGCTCAGTTTTGGGCGGAAATTTTAGACTCATTGAATTAGCCATTTGGTCATAGATTCAAAAAATATTTGTAAAATAAATTTTAAAAATTAAGTTGAAAAAATGTATTTGAAATTTAAAGTTGTGGTTGGACATATATTTCACTTGAAAAAAAGTATAGGAAAATTAAAAAAAAAATTGAAAAAATGCTCTAAACTATTTTTTGTTTTTTCAAAAACTGTTTTTCAAAAAAATTTTAAAAAGTCACGAGATTGCATGAAGAAATATCATTTTCAATTTTTTTTTGGAAAAAATGAAAAACTTTGCATGGACAAACGGGTTAGGACCAGAAATATGGAGGAACTTTTGAAGACCCGCCAGAATTTAGCAGAAAAATTTTGAGATTGTATTCTTAGATAAGTCCTTACGACCCGTCAAAATTTGTTTTGTATATCGACGATTGGGACTCAAAATTGCGCCAATGGAAATTATTTATTTATTTTTCGGGAACTTTTTGAAAAATTTATTTGTCTATGAAATAGAGATCTTTGAGATAGTTAAAAAAATCTGGTGCACGAAGCATCGTGCATTTACACAGGTATGAGGAAGGGTCGCACCCTAAACAAAAAGAAAAAGGACAACCCAAAGATTTTAAGTGGGTTTTACTACTTTTCCCCAAACAAAACAAAAAAAAAAAAAAAAAAAAGCTTTTCCCTACACAAAAAATTTCTACTTTTTTCTAAGTAAAATAAATTCAAACATAACTCAAACTTCCAAATATAAAATTTATGAGCAGGACGATTATATCTTGTCCATTCATGAGTGGGACGATTTCATCATGTCCGTCCATTATTTGGATGATTCTGTCTCGTCCACCAATGAGCGGGATAATTCTGTCTCATCCATCCATGAGTAGGACGTTTTTATCCTGTTAACCCGTTAACTTCAAAAATAATTTTTCATACCTATGGCAAACGGCTACTTAAACATAGGGGTGTTCATGGATTCGGGTTTTAGCTTATTGGTTAACGGTATATAATTATGTAAAGCCAATATTGTACCGATAAACTATCAATATATCAGTTATTGGTTCTTAACGGTTCGATAGTTAACAGTTTGGTAATTGGTATTACTTGTACCAGCAAAGTAAAGCGCGAATTCTTGATGGCCGTATTAGTGCACCGCTGCATAGGAGGCTTCCAAAGCAACCGCCAACTAATACGTAACAATAAAAAATAAGGTGATACTAAAGCACAATGGGACATGTCTCATAAAGAGTAATAACTACCAATAACAGTAATAGATAAAGAGCCTGTTTGGGTAAGCTTAAAAATGGCTCAAAAGTGCATATGTTCTTATAAGCCCATTAATGGATGTTTGGTAACTCAAAAAGCCATGAGCTTATAAGCATTTATATGCTTAAAATAAGTCAAATGTGAGAAGTTAGAAAATCATAACTTCTCAAAAGTGACTTATAAGCCACTTATGGCTTATAAGCAACATTTATTAAGCCCACCCAAACAGGTTACAAAGTTTAACCTATTGTTTATGCCTAAATTTGTACGTCTAGGCTAAACAATTAATTATGAATGAGGTCACAAGCAATACGGTAAATTACGATGGAAAAAGCAAGTAAATACGATGAAAGTAAAGACAAGTAATTAAGCACGAAATAATAGAAAAAGCAAAGTAATTCTTATTCCTTGAGAGTAGCCGACTTCGATGGCAAATTGTATCGTGTACAATACAATGAAAGGAGAGGTATTTATAATAGTGATACTCAGTCCTAAATAAGGTAAAATGCAAATACTAATAAGACCATGGGCTTACAACTCAAGGAGATGGTATACTAAACCCTAACTAGGAGACTGTAAATCCTAAGTGACGTGATGTGTGCCCTGCGCCCTATAACCAAACCGTCTAAACGGTCGTTGGCTCTAGGAGCGGGAGTATATCCTCAGTTCCCAGTGACTTGTAGATAAGTCTAGTCTCGCCTGTTGGACTCGTATCCCCGTAACAATAGGTGCCGTAGATTTGCCCATAATGTCAGTCCCCCCACTTGCTGAGAGTTGACGCAAGCAGTCAGGAAGTGAAAGAAGCGTGATTGAGATCATTCCATTTCCTCTTTATGTTACCAACCCAGACGTGTATAT
Source organism: Petunia x hybrida (assembly GCA_037355625.1). NCBI lineage: Eukaryota > Viridiplantae > Streptophyta > Magnoliopsida > Solanales > Solanaceae > Petunia > Petunia x hybrida. Next base: position 347,482 of record JBBBVM010000783.1, read on the forward strand.
ATACGTCGTAAGTGAGAAAGCTTATTCACAACCTTCCAAAGATTTTCAAGAACTCTTCTTCAAAAGATAATCTATTTTCCAATCTCGCTAATATTATCATCATGGCACAAGGTCCAAGCTTTCTCCCAGCGAACTTCAGAGCACAGGATTACCTCACCAATTCTTTCAAATTTGAAAATGATGGCCGCATGCTGGGCAAGACCCCTAAACAAGAGGGTGAAAACAACAATCTCTCCGTTGAATTCTACCCTTCCGCTGTCACGGAGAGTGATATTATGTGCATCAAGCATGAATGCAAATGGCCTGATTTCTTTTTCGTTCTTGCTCCTGGCGCTGAGGAAAGAATTTCTTCCCATCGGGCTGGCTTTTCAGTGGTTCACACGTACCCTTTCACTCTTCATCTCAACTAGCGCGTCCACTCGATCATAGAAGACATATATCGTCGTTACAATGTTTGTTTAGGCCAGATCAACCCTTCCGCATGGCGACTAGTGGCCGTGCTTTATCACTTGGCTAGCTATGCCCAGGTTACATTTTTCTTTGATCATCTTCTAGCCTTCTACTCCCCTCGTCTTCATAAAGCTGGGATGCTGATGTTCATAAAACGGGGGAAGAAAGGTAGAGTCCCCAATATTGGAGATTCCAAGGACCGTAGTTGGGTGTATAGGTACGTGGCTGTGCGAACGACCGATTTAGTATCCTCTCTTCCCTTTCAAGAGGTCTTCAACAGAAAGTGTAAGTCCGCATAAACTTATCTCCTTGCTTTCAACTGTGGTTGCTTCAAACTGATTTCTTTCTTCTGTGTAATGAACATTGTGTACACCATTTCTTTGAGCCACGATGAACTGATGATGTGGGTCACCACCATCTTTTCGAGGAAACACCCTGAATCCCTGACTTTCTCGGCCCTGGCGAATGTGAATGGCTGGCGGGCGAAAGACCACGATAAGTAATTATTGAGCCGTTCTTTTTACCCGAAATTTCTCCCATATTTTGATCCACCGCTGCTTCTAGGGTTCTCTCGTCGTGATATGCCCCCGCTGGTAGAGATTCAGATTGATGCCCCGTATATTGCTCCCTTACCTGATGTGCTGGCATCTGGTGAAAGAATTTTAGAGAGGGTGAACAGATCCCATTCGTCGAAGAGGAGGGGGTCCTCTAGTCCGACCATCGTGTCCATTGCTGCTGAAACTCTTCTGATTTCTGATGGTGAGGGAGAAGTCCCTGAGTGTCTGTGTCCGAGGCTGTTGAAAAAACCCCGTCTGCTGTTGTTGAAGCTGGTCCTTTTTCATGAAAGCGTAGACATCTGATCAAAGAGACTCTCATAGCAGAGGAAGAGGCTAGTATAGAGGATGATGTCTTTCTTCTTGCCATACCTTCTAATCCACAATTTCAAGGTTTGTTGTTTTTTTTTTTAAATAACATTCTTTCTTCGTTGAATTCAAAGGCTGACATCATCCATTTATGTTTAGAACCTGTTGCCGCTGCTCCGACTCCTGAGGGCTCTGACTCCTTTCAGCGGTGCTCTGGCCAAAAAGTGGTCGTAAATGCCGTGTATGAACCCATAGGTGGAGCTCGGGAGGTTGTAATCCTTATTGCTGCGGGGGTTAACCTGATGAAGACTCCACGGGTTATAGCAGTCCGTACTGCTGAACTGATTGGCCCTATAGAACAAGAACACCTCAGTGGCTACAACAGTCATGAGCTGCTTGAGGTCACCATCAGATGGTCCCTTTGGGTAAGTTTCCTGCCACCACCATGTCAAGTTCAACATCATTTTTCCTTTACCAAACTCATGTTCCTACCATTACTCAGGGATTGATGGTGTATCATGAGATACTCTGCCCGGGAGGCTTAGAAGGCAATCTGGTCGAGGAGGCTGATGCTCTACGTGGACAAGTAGCTAGCTTGCAACCCTTTGTGGAGAAGGCTGGGGAGTTGAAGGGTGAGCTGCAGACCACTCGTGATGCCTATCGCTCAGAGGTTTTGAAGAGCAGGAATTTGGAGAAGGCGCTGGCTGGTGAGGTCCGTAAGCACAAGCAAGATATGGAGGCCCTCAAGTCGTCCCTCACAGATGTCAAGGTCTCAAAGCAGCTTCATCTTAGCAACGTGAATCGTCTGGAAGGGATCGTAAAAGATCTGTAACATCAACTATCCGGCATGAAGGAAAGAATGAATGCCGCTGAGAAGTATACCTCAGATGCTCAAGGTCTCTCCACCTTCCTTCAAGACGAGAATGACAGTCTGAAAGGTAAAGTGGCGTCACTTGAGCAAATTTGTGACAACCTTTGTGAGGAGTGCCACCTGAAAGATCAACAGAAAGAAGCTTTGAATGCTCGTTGCATAGCAGAAGTTGATCGCGCCAACGTCGCAGCTGCTCTTGCCACTCTTCTCTGGGTTCGTGATGACCTTAATTTTGACCTGGCCGCTGAGATTGCCTCATATACTGGCCTTATTGCCCATGCAAATGCTCAACTTGGTCCTGACCTTGGGGAAGGCTCTGAAGAGATGAGTGGAGAAAGAGAGGAGACGCCGATTGGGGAACCTGCAGCTGGTGAAGCAGGACCTTCACGGAGTGTTGCCGATGAAGGAAGTCCCTCGAGAGAGGAATGAAAATCCCCCCCCCCCCCCCGTTTGATATTTTTTTAACGTATCTGGTGATTAGACATTTACCCGTGTATGCGGATGGTTAATGTAAATTTTGGGCCCGTTTTGTGGCGTATTAACTTAAATTACTTATGCCTTTGTTTGTGGCCTTTTTTAATTTTGCTTAAACAATAAGTAGTGCTAAGTTATGCCTCTGTGGGCGTTTTTACCTAAGAATTAGATGGCTTCCAGTCGTCCTGACTGTTTTAGATATTTAAGAACGTGTGTCAGTATGCCTGCCTTGAGCAATTACGTCCATTGTGCACTGATAAACGGCGGCTAGGTTGCATCCGTAGCAGATGGGTGTTTGCGCCCTCAATGGGACGACTTTAGCTCGTGTGGTAACGGTCCATTTACGTTCTGAGACAGAACGTTTTCGCTTAGTTATCGAGTATTTAAGACTTTCTGGCACTATGCGGATAGGCGTTCCCATCGGTGTGTAGGTGCAATTGTTGATTTAGCGCCTTCAACCCTCGATTAATGCCCGGTGGCTGAGTTAGACATGGTCTAGCTCTAAGCGAGTAGTGTACCCTATTTTTGTCACGGAAATTGGGTGTATTACTTCAACTTGTATGAGGTCGGGGCTATGAATAGTTGGATCGTAAATGAATAAAACTGACTAAGTAAGATAGTAGTTTTATTAGTAAAGGCGTAGAGCCTAGGATGTTGTGGGTAAAAACCGGTAACATGTCCAAAAAGTATGAAAATACTGTAATCTAAGAGCGAGACTAATGTGCTAAGTAAATTCTGAAAAGAAAAGTACTTCCAATTATCCCTACTCTTTCTCCCCCCGAAAGATGTCAGTCAACCATACCGTCTGAATCGCAGTATTGGTTGATTGCGGCTTCGAGGTCTTTGGGTCTCCTAGAATATTGACCTCGGGCACTTGCTCGGGGACAACTGCTCCAAGGATTGTATTCGTATAACATTCCCTTGCTGCTTCCTGATCACCATTCACTTTTTTTATCCCCCATTGAGTAGGATACTTCAGTTTCTGATGCCAGGTGGATGGTATTGTTTTGACTTGATGAATCCATAGTCGCCCAATGATCGCATTGTAAGGAACACCTCCGTTGATTACCTGAAAAGATGAAACATAATCTATCCCCCTTTCTCACAAGAATTGTTGAAGCCTGTGAGCGTGTAAACGCTTGGCATAATTCGATCCTCAATACCCACCGCCTTCAGTGCATCCTATTTGATGAAATTTACGGTGCTGCCAGTGTCAACCAATATACGTTTCACGTCTGTGTCTTCCATCCTAAGTGTTATGACCAGGGCGTCATGGTGCGGTGTGCTGTAGACGATGATGTCCTCCTTGTAGAATTGGATCGTCTCATCTCGGGCAAGATCCTGGTTGGGCGCCGCCGAGATATTCTCTGACCCCCTGAGCAATGTTGGTCCCCTGATTATCACATTGATGGACCTTTTAGGATCGGGCAGATTTGGCGGTGCGTCCTGGTTCTCGCTTCTAGTGAAGGTTTGCTTTCCCTTGTTGGTGATGTTACACCTCGTATGTCCAAAGTGAGGTATATCATTCTAATGACATGTTAAGAATGATTTAAGTGATTTTAAAGTCATAATTGGACCATATATGACTTTTATATGTTGAATATAAAGGTTGGGAAAAATCAGATTTAAGTTGCGGAAAAACCGACTAAGGATTTGCCTTGTAACAGAGCTTTTTAAGCAATTAATTCCGTGTGTTATATGAAGTCTTTTGAATACATATTATATATAAAATTGAAGGTCTTGGAGTGTAGTTTCCAACACTTTTAACGGTTTATTCATACAATGTATAGATAAAAAGATATGAGTATCAGAAGTCAGACCAAAAAAAGGGACATAAGCGCAAAAGAGGGCTAGAAATGAAATGTTTTAATTATAAAAGAGAAATTATTCTCTCTCTCGACATTTTCCAATAAACCCACGATAGATACAGCCCTTTCATGAGTCTAAAGCTAAGCTTTAGAAGGTGTTGAATTCAAGGGAAACAAGGTTTAGAAGCAAGAAACATCAAAGGTATGTAAGGCTAAACCTTTCTTTTGGCAAGGCATGCATCTTTTAGCTTTTGAAGCTTTTCTTAGTTCCAAAATTGATGATTCTTGTGGGTAACTTGTATGGAATAAAGGTGACCATATATGTGCTTAATTTGGTGCTAAGAACCACGGTAAAAGATGTCCAAAACAGTAGCACAAAACGTTTCAAAATCTGAAAAATCATTTTGATCTTTGGACAGCTGTTAGTATATTGATCATAACTCTTTGTACAAAATTGATATTTATATTCTTTAAGAATCTCCAGAACCCTAATACATATATCTAAAACTTTCATGAAGACCATGAAGTCTATAACTTTGATCTACACTCTGAAAATTAGGTTGAAAGCCATGACAGTGGTGCTGTCCAGACATTCTATCTGCGGATTTGTTATGTCATCCAGTTGTCTCATCTTGTTATCCGTTTAACATGTTTATGTTATCAGTTTATCCGGGTATCCATTCCCGTGTGTAGTATAGTGCTGGTTCTGTTTTTGCGGATCATCCAGTTTCAGGGAAAACTCTGCCGAAATTTTTATAGAAATTCAAAGAGTTGGACAAATTCTGAGTTCTAGGTTTTGTCTATAATTCCATCCAGCATTTTCTTATCATTCCTTCGAGTCCATATATATTGTTGCCACATGTGTTATGCCTCATACATGCTTATGCTTATATTGTGATCATGTTATGTGTGATTTGGAGTCCCCCATAGAGGCTGGACATTGGACACACAGTCCGGTCGCGTGTGATACTACCCGTCTGGGGATACAGCCCCTCTGGTTCAGGCGGGAGTTGAAACACCTAGTGTGACCGGGTGTCATTCACACACTCTGACCAGAGAGACTAGATATTACTGGCTGGGGGGGATATAGCCCATAACACCCGCCAGGTTTGTTATATACGTGTATATAGCCACAGTATGCACTGCATGATTATACATGAGGCTAGTCCAGGTTTTCAGTTACCTAATTTGGGGGGATACAGCCAATAGACAGGTACTAGTTCAGGTTTTCAGTTACCTGATTTGGGGGGATATAGCCCATAACACCAGACAGGTACCAGTGCAGATAACAGCTCAGTTTTAGCTCAGTACCAGTTATTAACCAGTACTTAGCGTCAGTGTCAGTTGACAGTTATCACTTCTAGTTTCTAGTTACCAGTTATCAGTCATATTACAGTTATTTATCAGTATAGTTCAGCTCAGTCTTCAGTTTCAGATTCAGCTAGACTTCAGTTTATATTCAGAGCATCTTTAGTACGTTCTTCAGATTTCCAGGTATATTGCTATGCTCCAGCTCATATTTACATATTTATATTCCAGCCTTACAGTTTCATTCAGCTATGATATATTATATGCTCATGCCTTACATACTTGGTACATATCGTACTCACGCCCTTTTCTGGGGCGCTGTGTTTCATGCCGCGCAGGTGCAGATAGATCAATGCTTGGACCACGTTAGTAGGCCATCTATCAGTTATTGGAGTCACTCCGCTTACTCCCGGAGTTACTTATCTTTTGGTATGTGTACAGTCAGCCAGTTTGGGCATGGCGGGGCCTTGTCCCGTCCTTTGTATATTCAGTTCAGCACTCTTAGAGGCCTGTAGATATGTCCCTGTATGGTTCTGTCAGTATGTTATGTATGTCAGTTTATATTAGCCTTGTCAGCTTTTTGCATTGCATAATCCTTATCAGTTAGGTTTATGCTTATTCTGCTTATCAGTTATGTTCATGGTTAGCAGATTATCAGCAGGATTAGTGATGATCGACACTTAGTGTTGGTCATCCGTCGCGACCCTAGGTTGGGTCGTGACAAAAGTGGTATCAGAGCAGTTCAGTCCTAGGGTGTCTACAGGCTGTGTCTAGTAGAGTCTTGTTCAAGAGTATGTTACGCGCCATACTTATGAACAGGAGGCTGCAAGGCACTTCAGGACAGTTGTCTTTCTTTCTTCTCTAGATCGTGCGATAGAGCTATGATTACAGAATTCATTCCTCTAATAATAGTGTTTTCAGGGAAGCGATGTCGCCGAAGAAACTAACAGCTACCTAGAAGGGCAAGGCCATTCCCAGCCAGGGTACTAGTAGAGTTCCACCTGAGGTGGATAAGAGTGAGGAGTCCAGACCTGAAGCTCCATCTGAGGCCTTACAGATCCCTTCAGTTCAGGGCGATATTAGAGGTACTGCAGCTTCCATACCTCCAGCTTCTCAGCCTGATAGTCAGGGGCATGAAATGAGGGATGCCATCAGATTATCGACCAGTGTTGTAGTTGTTCAGACTAGACCGCACAGTGCAGATGCCCAGGGAGATGTTGGATCCAGGATCAATGATTTTTCCGACTAGAGCCTCCAGTCTTTACTGGATCCCGTACAGGAGAGGACCCTCAGGATTTTCTAGTGAGGATAGCCAGGGTACTGAGGGTCATGCACGTGTCAGACACAGAGTCAGTAGAGTTAGCTGTATTCAGATTGCATGACCTAGCAGCAGGGTGATATCAGACATGGGAGCTATCTAGAGGGCCTGATGCTACTCCGGCAACTTGGTAGGAATTCTTGGATACCTTCTTTCCTCTATATATGCCTATAGAGACACAGAGAGCACGTGTTGATCAGTTCCTAACCTTGAGACATGGAAGTTTGAGAGTAGAAGAGTATAATTATCGCTTTAATTTCTTAGAAAGGTTTGACCCTACTGTGGTAGCCAGTATGGAGGGTAGAATTCACAGGTATATAGTGTGACTAGGTCCACACCTGGTGAATGAGTGTATGATCATTGCTATGCAGCCAGGTATTATATCACGCATTCACGCATTTGCTTTATCACTTGAGGAGAGGAAGTAGAAACAGAGAGCTGATAGAGATAGAGGGTTACATAAGAAGGATAGATTGTTTGGTTCATTCGGAGAGACATCCGGAGCGAGTAGGCAGCAGAGTGTTAAACAGCCACCAGCTAGTATACCTCCAGAGTCTCGTGGCCTGAGATCTGATAGACCTCCTCAATCCAGAGCTAGTCAGGCATCACGGACTTCAGGATTTCAGCGCCGTGGTACTTTTATACCGGCCAGTCAGACATATCCCAGATGTCCAGACTGTGGTAGACGACACTTGAGACCATGTAAGTTAGGAGTTGATACTCGTTATATTTGTCAAAAGGCAGACCATTTCATGAGAGGTTGCCCGACTAGGGTTGGTAGTGGTGCAGCCCAGCCAGCTAGATCAGCAGTTGCTTCCTCAGCACCAGCACGCCATCAAGGGCATGTTCTTCAGAATGGCACCAGCAGAACTGAAAGAACTGAAGGAACAACTGAAGGATTTGTTAGATAAGGGTCTCATCAGACCTAGCATTTCCCTATGGGGAGCCCCGGTATTGTTTGTGAAAAGAAAGACGGCTCTCTACGCATGTGCATAGATTACAGACAGCTGAATAAAGTCACAATCAAGAATAAATACCCTCTGCCCAGCATTGATGACTTGTTCGACCAGCTCCAGGGTGCCAAGTGCTTCTCGAAGATAGATTTGCGATCAGGCTACCATCAGGTTAGAGTTAGAGAATCTGATATACCTAAGACTTCATTCAGGACTAGGTATGGCCATTATGAGTTTTTAGTTGATGTCGTTTGGACTCACTAATGCCCCTGCAGTATTTATGGATCTGATGAACAGCGTATTCAGGCCTTATCTAGATTTATTTGTGATTATATTTATTGATGATATTCTCATCTATTCAAAGTCTGAATTAGAGTATGCGGAGCACTTGCGCACAGTATTGGGTACTCTTCAGGACCAACAATTATTTGCTAAGTTCTCAAAGTGTGAATTCTGGTTAGATTCAGTGGCATTTCTTGGCCATATAGTTTCAGCAGAAGGAATTAAAGTAGATGGCCAGAAGATTGAGGTTGTGAAGAATTGGCCCAGACCTACGACGCCAACTGAAGTACGTAGTTTTCTGGGTTTGGCAGGTTATTACAGAAGGTTCGTAAAGGATTTTTCCTCCATTGCAGCTCCACTGACCAAATTGACACAGAAAACAGCTAAATTTGAGTGGTCTGATTCTTGCGAGCACAACTTCCAAGAACTAAAGAATAGGTTGATAACAGCTCCAGTACTTACACTTCCAGAGGGATCTGAGGACTATGTCATTTACTGTGACGCTTCTCGAATTGGTCTTGGTTGTATTTTGATGCAGCACGGAAGAGTAATTGCCTATACTTCCAGGCAGCTGAAAAAGCACGAGCAAAACTACCCTACCCATGATCTGGAGCTTGCAACAGTCATTCATGCATTAAAAATTTGAAGACATTATTTGTACGGAGTTCATGTTGATATTTATACAGACCACAAGAGCCTCCAGTACATATTTAAGCAAAAGGAGCTAAACCTACGATAGAGGCGGTGGCTAGAATTGCTGAAGGACTACGATGTGGACATTCTTTATCATCCGGGTAAAGCGAATGTTGTTGCTGATGCCCTTAGTCATAAGTCTATGGGTAGTATGTCTTACTTACAGCCACAAAAAAGAGAGTTAGCTCATGTACTCCACCAGTTAGCCAGCATGGGAGTCAGATTAATAGATTCAGAGGACGCAGGAGTTACAGTTCAGAAAGCAGCCACTACTTACCTAGTTACAGAAGTAAAACAACGTCAGTATGAGGATCCAGTTCTAGTTGAATACAGACAAATAGCCAGAAGGAAACCGGATTCACTATACAGGGTTACTAGTGATGGGGTTCTCATGTATAAAGATAGACTTTGTGTTCCTGATGTTGCAGATTTACGTGGAAAGATTATGACTGAGGCACACTATTCCAGGTACACTGTTCATCCAGGTTCGACTAAGATGTATCATGACCTTAAGCAGATTTACTGGTGGGACGGAATGAAGCGTGACATAGCAGAATTTGTGGCTCAGTGTCCTAACTGCCAGCAGGTTAAGGTCGAGCATCAAAAACCTAGTGGCTTGTCAGGAAATCGAGATTCCATCATGGAAATAGGAAGCAGTGAATATGGACTTCATTACAGGCTTACCGCGTATGCGAAGCAGGTATGACTCTATCTTGGTTATAGTTGACAGGCTTACTAAATCAGCTCATTTCTTGCCTGTTAGAACTACATATACAGTGGAGGATTATGCTAGATTTTATATCAGAGAGATAGTGCGCCTACATGGTATTCCAGCATCTATCATTTCAGACAGGGACGCACCAGTTTACAGCTAATTTCTAGCGATCGTTCCAAACAGGTTTAGGGACACAGGTGAATCTGAGTACAACATTTCATCCACATACAGATGGACAAGCTGAGTGGACCATTCAGACGTTAGAAGATATGCTTAGAGCTTGTGTGTTAGATTTTGGAGGCAACTAGAGTAATCATCTACCATTGATAGAGTTTGTGTATAATAATAGCTATAATTCTAGCATACAGATGGCCCCATATGAAGCTTTGTATGGGCGCAAATGCAGGTCTCCTATAGGATGGTTCGAGGTTGGCGAGTCTCAATTGATAGGTCCAGATTTAATCCAACAAGTCGTTGATAAAGTCAAGTTGATCAGGGAAAGATTATTAGCAGCGCAGAGCAGACAGAAGTCCTATGCAGATAATCGATGTTGAGATTTAGAATTTCAGATTGGCGATTGGGTATTCCTGAAAGTATCACCTATGAAAGGCGTTATGAGATTTGGAAAGAAGGGGAAACTTAGCCCTAGATTCATTAGTCCATATCAGATTATCAGGCGAGTTGGGCGTGTTGCCTATAAATTAGACCTTCCAGTAGACCTTCAGGAGGTCTATCCAGTATTTCAAGTTTCGATGCTCAGAAAAATATGCCGGAGATCCTTCTAGAGTTGTACTAGTAGATGATGTTCAGATCACAAAGCAGTTGACTTATTCCTTCAGTTAAAGTGCTATGGCGAAGCAATAACGTAGAGGAAATAACTTGGGAAGCTGAGAATGATATGAGAGGAAAGTATCCACATCTCTTCACTACTTCAGGTATATAACAGATCCTTGTTTAATGCTTTTACATACTTCATTTTACATTTGAGGACAAATGTTCCTAAGGGGGGAAGATTGTTACACCTCGTATGTCCAAAGTGAGGTATATCATTCTAATGACATGTTAAGAATGATTTAAGTGATTTTAAAGTCATAATTGGACCATATATGACTTTTATATGTTGAATATAAAGGTTGGGAAAAATCAGATTTAAGTTGCGAAAAAACCGACTAAGGATTTGCCTTGTAACAGAGCTTTTTCAGTAATTAATTCTGTGTGTTATATGAAGTCTTTTGGAGACATATTATATACCAAATTGAAGGTCTTAGAGTGTAGTTTCCAAAACTTTTGACGGTTTATTCATACAATGTATAGATAAAAAGATATGAGTATCAGAAGTCAGACCAGAAAAAGGGACATAAGCGCAAAAGAGGGCTAGAAATGAAATGTTTTTATTATAAAAGAGAAATCATTCTCTCCCTCGACATTTTCTAGTAAACCCACGATAGATACAGCCCTTTCATGAGTCTAAAGCTAATTTTTATGATTTTGAAGAAACAATATCAATCTTAACTCGAAACTGAAGACGGATTGCGTCAAAACGCTCTACGCGATTAGGGTAACATTATGCTACCTTCAATTTCTTCTATAGTTTTAGTTTTAGAATTACTTCATGGCTAAGTAAAGTACCTAAATGTTGTATTATAGCTTGTTTAAGCTTTAGAAGGTGTTGAATTCAAGGGAAACAAGGTTTAGAAGCAAGAAACATCAAAGGTATGTAAGGCTAAACCTTTCTTTTGGCAAGGCATGTATCTTTTAGCTTTTGAAGCTTTTCTTAGTTCCAAAATTGATGATTCTTGTGGGTAACTTGTATGGAATAAAGGTGGCCATATATGTGCTTAATTTGGTGCTAAGAACCACGGTAAAAGATGTCCAAAACAGTAGCACAAAACATTTCAAAATCTGAAAAATCATTTTGATCTTTGGACAGCTGTTAGTATATTGATCATAACTCTTTGTACAAAATTGATAATTAGATTCTTTAAGAATCTCCAGAACCCTAATACATATATCTAAAACTTTTATGAAGACCATGAAGTCTATAACTTTGATCTACACTCTGAAAATTAGGTTGAAAGCCATGACAGTGGTGCTGTCCAGACATTCTATCTGCGGATTTGTTATGTCATTCAGTTGTCTCATCTTGTTATCCGTTTAACATGTTTATGTTATCAGTTTATCCGGGTATCCATTCCCGTGTGTATTATAGTGCTGGTTCTGTTTTTGCGGATCATCCAGTTTCAGGGGAAACTCTGCCGAAATTTATATAGAAATTCAAAGAGTTGGACAAATTCTGAGTTCTAGGTTTTGTCTATAATTCCATCCAGCGTTTTCTTATCATTCCTTCGAGTCCATATATATTGTTGCCACATGTGTTATGCCTCATACATGTTTATGCTTATATTGTGATCATGTTATGTGTGATTTGGAGTCCCCCAAAGAGGCTGGACATTGGACACACAGTCCGGTCGCGTGTGATACTACCCGTCTGGGGGATACAGCCCCTCTGGTTCAGGCGGGAGTTGAAACACCTAGTGTGACCGGGTGTCATTCACACACTCTGACCAGAGAGACTAGATATTACTGGCTGGGGGGGATATAGCCCATAACACCCGCCAGGTTTGTTATATACGTGTATATAGCCACAGTATGCACTGCATGATTATACATGAGGCTAGTCCAGGTTTTCAGTTACCTAATTTGGGGGGATACAGCCAATAGACAGGTACTAGTTCAGGTTTTCAGTTACCTGATTTGGGGGGATATAGCCCATAACACCAGACAGGTACCAGTGCAGATAACAGCTCAGTTTTAGCTCAGTACCAGTTATTAGTTCTCAGTTATCAGCCACCAGTACTTAGCGTCAGTGTCAGTTGACAGTTATCACTTCTAGTTTCTAGTTACCAGTTATCAGTCATATTACAGTTATTTATCAGTATAGTTCAGCTCAGTCTTCAGTTTCAGATTCAGCTAGACTTCAGTTTATATTCAGAGCATCTTTAGTACGTTCTTCAGATTTCCAGGTATATTGCTATGCTCCAGCTCATATTTACATATTTATATTCCAGCCTTACAGTTTCATTCAGCTATGATATATTATATGCTCATGCCTTACATACTTGGTACATATCGTACTCACGCCCTTTTCTGGGGCGCTGCGTTTAATGCCGCGCAGGTGCAGATAGATCAATGCTTGGACCACGTTAGTAGGCCATCTATCAGCTATTGGAGTCACTCCGCTTACTCCCGGAGTTACTTATCTTTTGGTATGTGTACAGTCAGCCAGTTTGGGCATGGCGGGGCCTTGTCCCGTCCTTTGTATATTCAGTTCAGCACTCTTAGAGGCCTGTAGATATGTCCCTGTGTGGTTCTGTCAGTATGTTATGTATGTCAGTTTATATTAGCCTTGTCAGCTTTTTGCATTGCATAATCCTTATCAGTTAGGTTTATGCTTATTCTGTTTATCAGTTATATTCATGGTTAGCAGATTATCAACAGGATTAGTGATGATCGACACTTAGTGTTGGTCATCCGTCGCGACCCTAGGTTGGGTCATGACAGGTGAGCAGGTCCTTGAGGTAACCTTTATTCAACAAATTCATGACCTCTAAAATCAATGCTCTGCACCCAACCGTGTCATGTCCGTTGTCCCTATGAAAATAGCAGTAAAGGTCCTTGTTTCTCCTGCCAGGTTTTGCTCTCAAGTTGCTTGGCTAACGGATTTATGCGTTCTTCATATGATCTTTTACGAATTCCATGGCGCTGGTTCGCAGACCCAATTCTTCGAATCAGTTGGGAACCTACTCCATGTTGAGCGATCCCTTGGACAATGACCCTAATGTTCCCTGATCGTCTTGCTGCTTTAGGAAATCGTCCCTGCTATCTTTTCTGTTTCGCTTGCCTTTGTCCCCCATTTGAGGTTCCTCCATGTATCCCCATTTCTTTCCTTGGCGGATGACATCTTGGATAACCGGTCGGACTTTCTCAGGAGTAGAAGACTCTTTGGGCTCTAGGCGAAGCTTCTCGGTGTACCACTGGTGCAGGGCGTTCCATGTTGACACAGGGTGCTGAGTCAAACTCCACTGCAGTTCTCTAGTGGCTAGGGATCCCTTTGAATTCAAACTTTTGCCAAAGGCTACCACAGAAATATAGTCGGTAACTGGAGGGAGCTCGATGCGTTCCCTCTGGAACCTGTTAAGATAATCATTGAGCAACTCGTTGTCTCCCTGACGGATCTTAAAGATATCCTCCATGCGTTTTTCTCGCTTGCGGACACCGGAATGTGCTTTCTTGAATAAATTATGTATCTGAGTGAATGATTCTATCGAACCCATTGGTAGCTGAGTATACCAAGAAAGGGCTCCTCTGGTCAGAGTTGAGCCAAACCTCTTCACTAGAGCAGATTAAATTTCTTCCTCAGTAATCTCGTTACTCTTCACAGCCGTATAGTACGCAGCAATATGCTCATCCGGACCAGTCGTTCAGTCATACTTCAAGTTATCTGGCAAGCGGAAGTTCTTTGGTATCCAGCACTTGCTTTGTACGCATGTTTGTAGAACTTCTGCTCATTTACTGCGGTAACTTGGGGTGGAGCACCCGATACATTACTGATCCGGTCGTGGATGGCCTTCATCTCCTTTATGAGATCCTGAATGACAGGGGCTCCCTTAAGGTCTTGGTTGTTGATTGTTGATGAGCCTCCTGGAGCAGCATCCATGTTAAGCCTTTGGCTAGGCACAGATGCTGGTGAATCGTTCGTAGGTGCTGGTTCTCGTGGAGACACTGGCCTCTGAAACGATCCTGTAAACATCGTGCCTAGTTTGCGAGATACCCCCTCGATCACGTTGTTGGAGTTTTGTTCCGCTTGTTCCATCATAGTTTTGAAGAGATCAATGATGAAAGTTCTGAACTCAGGGTTACCTTCCAATGAGCGGTTCGTCCCTTCATTACTGGTGACAGGGGTCGGTTCTTGAGAAGAATCTTTTGGCTGCTCGGTTGAATCCTTTTGTTGGACGCTGGGATCGTCGAGATCCTTCACACTCGTCTACTCCATCTGCGGTGTTCTTTCGAACGTTGTTGTCGTCGTAAGACATGATTGCGCCTTTTCCTTCGTAGAATACCTATAATTGGTTGGGCCCTAAGGTGGCGGCCAAACTATTTATGCCTAAATTTATACGTCTAGGTTAAACAATTAATTATGAATGAGGTCACAAGCAATACGGTGAATTACGATGGAAAAAGCAAGTAAATATGATGAAAGTAAAGACAAGTAATTAAGCAAGAAATAATAGAGAAAGCAAAGTAATTCTTATTCCTTGGGAGTAGCCGACTTCTGTGGCAAATTGTTTCATGTAAAATACAATGAAAGAAGGGGTATTTATAGTAGTGATACTCAGTCCTAAATAAGTTAAATACAAATACTAATAAGGCCATGAGCCTACAACTCAAGGCGGTGGTATACTAAACCCTAACTAGAAGACTGTAAACCCTAGGCAGCGGGATGTGAGCTCTGCGCCCGATTGCCAAACCGCCTAAACGGTCGTTGGCTCTAGGAGCGGGCGTATATCCTCAGTGCCCAGTGACTTGTAGGACAAGTCTAGTCTCACCAGCTGGACTCATATCCCCGTAACAATAGGTGGCGTATCCCCGTAAAAGGTTTAATATATTAGTAATAACTAAAATAAAATATATTAAAATTAAGTAACATATCGGTTATCTGTACGATAATGATAAAAATATAGATACCATTATCGTACCGATATTTTATCCATATTAAAAATTAATATCATTAGCGAACCAATATACCATTATACCGATACTGTTGTACTTATCGGTAGTAGTTTGGCTATTGATACCGGTTCGATTTTGCAAAGTCCTAATTAAAGTAGTAACTTTAGAGGGGGCAAAAAGTATGAATGACGCGCGCATAGCCTATTTTTGTAAATCTTTCTTTTAATTGAGCATGATTTGACCGGTTGCCACTAAAACAGCGTGCTGATTTGCTATTTACCGACGCACTCATTTTCAGTTGTGACAACTGACAACTTTCTTCTCTTTCCTTTTTGTTGGGTTACCATACCATATAATTCATCCCATTTTAGCCATCCTTCCAATTTATATATAACCATATAACTTGATATAAAGTATTAAAAAATAAAAAAAAATTATGATTTTAAAATATATCATTGTATTTGTGTGGTTATTAGACATTTGAAATGTGTATGTTAAACTTGTAGTTCATGACTATAAAAACTTACGGATAAAATGAGAAATTTAAATTAAACTATTTATAATATGTTCTTTTTTTAACAAACTAATAAGAAAATAATACTATATAAATTGGAGTGGATTGATTACTTAATTTAAATTAATGCCCCGAACAATTCATCAAAGAGGTAAACATCGTTGTCCTCATTTTTATGACTCAAACTTGATATTTCTAATTAAAGATGAATGATCTTATCATATCTCTTATCATTTTTAGTTTGTTCTCTTTCCAATGGCTATAATATTAAGATAAGACGCAGTGTCGAACAGTTTTCCAGAGATGATATTCCCCATATTTTACCCCTGCAAAATTTATTCCAAAATTTCAATAATTACATAATAATTTGCTTTCGCCGACCTGAGAAAACTAGGCTCAATGGAAAACTATTGACACGGAACATTTCCAATAGTTAAAACCAAAACAAAAAATAAAAAGTATTGTTGAAAGAAATCAACAACCTTACATGTAGGATTTCAAAGAGAAATTAAAATTGGATTATAAATTCGAATTCCTTATTCTACTCCTATGTGTTATAGAATTGTTGAAAGAATGAGAAAACAAAGGATTGATGCCAAACCCCTTAATAATAATTTTTGAACAGGAAAAAAAAATCTCCAAATGCCTCCATTATCCAAAGTCCAAAAATGTTTAATAATTGAATAGAAGAGATGTCAAAACTTTAATCTATACAAAAGACACCTGTTTTATTTTTCTCCTTTCAAACACAGCTCATACGAAAATATACACTAATTAAACCACATATTTTCAAAATGATTATGACAGACCAGTTCACATATTTTGCTAAATTGGCAATCTATCAGCTCATTTCACATGGCAAAACTTCCTTCTTTCTTCTCTTGTCTTTTTCTGTTTCTCTCTTTCCTTTTCCTCACGTTTTAGTTTTGAATTTATTTTCTTTTTTGACCATGAGTTTTTATTATCCTATGATTCTGCAGAAGCAAAATGTTCAATCTCGTTGTCGGTTTTAGAATTTTATTTATAATAATTTCCCCCTAAATAGATTACCGCGTTTCAGTTTTTTATCAGTTAAAGTTGTGCATTCATTTATGCTTACAATTAATTTATTCATGAAAATGTTCCTTCTAAAGGGCATGAAAGTTTTACAATTCTTTATTGCAGAGTCCAGCTTGTTCTCTTTGATTATCTTTTTTGAGAAACTTACATATCTTTTTTGCAATTTGAACATTTGAGAGGTGGCAACACAACAGTGATCACTATGAAATATATTTTATGGAAGGCATAAAAATATACAGTATACTATGACATGTGGTGGTTGGATATAAAGGATGAATAAGCTGAGGAAGTTGCTTTCATATGAAATCTTCCACATGTACTGCGTAGTTAGTAGCAACATAATGTAACGCCTCCTGTCTAGCTGTCCATTTGTCCTCAATTGATCATGTCAATTATAACTTGTTGCATTTTTTGTATTAGAAATTAACATTAACTTTTGTTTTGTCATAAAGGAATTTTAAGTTTGATTTTGTGTAAATAAACATTATTAAAAGATCTAAATAATAAAGAAGCTAATTAGTAGAACCTAGTCTACATTGAGGATAATCCTTATTATTTTATTTTCCTCTAATAGCAACATTTGCACATTTTTATTTATGTAATATAAAGTGTTAAGTTAATTCAGAATGTGTTTTGATTATGACAAAAAGAATGCGATACCTAAATCAGTCTATGTGCTTTCTGCAGATCAAGGGCTTGATTATATGAATTGATTTCGAGGATCGTTGATTGATTTCAGGAGTCAACTATGGAAAGTTTTGATTGACAGCCGCACCTCTCGTGGGATTCATTTCCCCTTATGCTCTTGCTTTATTCTCTGGAGATATTTATATCCCTAAGAGAATTAAATCTCTTGGGTCAAATCTCTCTACTTCAGAATCTCGTCAATCACTCCTCAATTTATCTCGTCTAAGGATCTGCGCCCCTTTTCCCGTAACGGTCTTCCTGCTGTGATACTATTTATTCAAGTTCTACTGGAGATCTCCTTACGCTTCTAATTACTGTCTACTATCTCTAAGTCTTTTACTTACAAACTGTATTCCTGAGAGTCTACGAGTGTTTTACAAGAAAAGATAGAGAGGTTGTGTAGTGAGGTAATAGTTGTGTCACTGAGGTTTGGTCTGATTATCTATAAATCAGACACTGTCGTTAGTGGTGAGCGAAGGATTAAAAACCACCTGTGAGAAGACGTTTGTGGTTAACGATAAACCATACTTGTATTTTTGTTTACTAAAGAGCTTGAAGAGAGATCACTCCCTTGTGACCCAAGGGGACTGGACTAGGAACCAATTGGTTCTGAACCAGTATAAATACTCTGTGTCGTTCCTTGTTTACAGCTTTTCTTTCTGCATTGATTATTGTCTATACTTCACAAGTCAACTTACAAATTGTTCAGTCGACTAAAATTAGTAGTTTTAACAATTCACCCCCCTCTTGTATTCATCATAAAGAACCCACTTATGGATTTAAGCTAGCTATTCTCTATTTCTTTAAAATCTTTTTTGAATCACAGCGAATGTATGGTGAATCATTACTGATGAATGTGTCTATTTTGAGTTAATAGCTAATAGTGGGATATGCTAACTGCTAGCATGGGTTCAATTATGGTGTCCTATTCTTCTACATCTAGAAAGAAAGGTTAAAACACCATGAATATAGGATATATAGTTCTAATAATATGCATAACTTCGTTGCTACAAAGAAAGTGAAACTCCTCCTTAAGTTAGTTTCCATATTTTTGAAAAATAACTGGTGCCAAATCAATAAACTAAAATTGGTTAGAGAAACCTTACCTTCAAGTGTAGAGATGGACTACCACAACTGCAAATCATTGTTCCATCATATGCTTTTGGTATATGGACCCAGCCCCAAAGAACTAGGCCATTCAGCTCCACCCTATTTTAAGATTGGCTAACAGAGATTCGTTCCACTTTTGCCGTTAATAATGGTTACTCAATTGGCAAATTTTTCCTAATTCTACAAAGAACTTGGGAATACAATGTATACCTTACCGTGTTGAAGCAATCAATTTTCAAGTGTAAAATTCAAATCAAATGACATGCTTATGTTTACCGTCTTTCTTTAGTTCAGCACGTTAACTATATTTATTAAGTTAAATTATGTCAGTACAAATTCGTAATTACAATATTTTGCTGACTGAACCAAAAATTATGGAATGTTTTTTCTTTTCTAGCAAAATGTTAACCAGATTTCTTGGTAAAAATTTAGTCACGTAGCCTGTTTTGACCGCGTTAAATGAATACTAGCCAGCGATGCAAAACTGTTTGAAGACTAGCCACTTTCGGAGAAATCACAGTATAAATACTGGGGCTTTGAACAAGTTTGTTCAAAGCCCCAGTACTTATACTGGGAAGCTTCAGTAAACTAACCCCAGTATAAAATACTGGGGCTTTAAATAAATTTTGTTCAAAGCCCCATTATTTTGTTATGGGACTTGGTATAAAGCTTCAGTCCCATAACAAAATGCTGGGGCTGTGAACAAAACTTGTTCTAAGCCCCAGCATTTTGTTATGGGACTGAAGCTTTATATATAAAGTCTCATAACAAAATAATAGTAGGATTTATCCCTTTGATGAGACCTTTGTTATGGGAATAAATCCCATTATTTTTTTATGGGATAAAGTCCCATAACAAAATGATGGGACCTTTGAACATGTTAGTTCAAGGTCCCATTATTTTGTTATGAGATTATTTTATTATGGGACTTCTTCAGTCCCATAACAAAATATTTGGGCTTTGAACAAGTTTTGTTCACTTGTTCAAAGCCCCAGTATTTTGTTATGGGACTAGTCTAGAGTGTTTTTCCAACGCTAATGGAGCTTAAGTGTGCGCGCGCGAATTTTTGGCTATTCTTCAATGAATTTTGAAACGGTAGATAGTCCCCAATGAGCGCATCCAAAAATGGCTACTGATCAAAACTACCCGATTTCTTGATACAACTGGGTGTGATTGACGAATAGCCACCTTTTAAACTGCTCAATGAGGGTCAGCCCGTGATTTAAATATATTAAATATTTAGCCACTTTCTATCAAGTTGGAGAAAAAGTCTTCTTCTTCATGGTTGTTGCTGCAATCTTCATCAATGAAATAAAAAAAGCATCCATTCCCAGTGCTTCAATTTTCACCAAAGGTAGAACTTAAACACATGGCTTTGTGACATTTTTTTATTCCTACTGGAGGCTGATTTTTTAAATCTTTTGCCTTTGTCTTTACTAGAATAAAAATCTATTGGGATTTACTTTTGAAAGTTGAACCCCAAAAATAAAATCATGAGATTTTCACTTTCAATGTTCACATCCCATAGAAAAAATCGTTGGATTCTCTCTTTTCAATTTCAAATCTCCACGATAAAATCTTGATATTTCATTTTTTTAAGTACAAACTAAACAAAATTCCATAAAAACATATTGAGATTTCACTTTTTAAGTTCATACCACATAATATAACTCTTGAATTTCACTTTTTCAATACAAAAATTCCATGGCATAATACTAAATTTTACTTGAATTCTCAACTTTTGGATTAGAGATAGAATGGGAATTACTGCAGCTATTCACGCGAAAAGTTTCAGATGCAATAATGAAACAGAAAGAAAATCTCATTGATGGAGTCATGGAGATGAGCCCAAAGGGCAAAATAATCATTCTATCCAAATATTGTAATGGAAAGGTGGCTATTCCTCATTGACTTTGTAAATAACATAAAAATTTCGCGCAGGGGTCTGTTTGGCGCGCGCTAATTGATTTGTAGCCGTCAAAAAAAATTGCCGAGAAATAGCCACATCCGGACAAGTCCCAGTAAAAATACTGGGGCTTTGAACAATGGGAAGCTTCAGTAAACTAACCCCAGTATAAAATACTGTGGCTTTGTTCAAAGCCCCAGCATTTTGTTATGGGACTGAAGCTTTATATATAAAGTCTCATAACAAAATAATGGGACCATTGAACATGTTAGTTCAAGGTCCTGTAATCACCTAATTTTGGCACCTAAAATACCAAAATGCGTAAAATGGTAGTGTTAATTTTCCTCAATTTTTATCCGTATCATAGCTAATTTTAGTCATTTAATTAGGAGAAAAATACTAGAAAATTATCAATATATATATATATATATATATATATATTTGTGATGTGATTAATTATTTAATTGTGAGTCAGTGGCTAAATTATAATTGTTATGATGATGTATCTAGTTTAACTAATAGCCTGTTTATATAATTGTGTATGTGTTTTGTTTGGATTTAAAGGCCATTTGAGCATGTTAAATGAGAAAAAGGACAACCCATTAACCCCGCCCAATACCTACTTGACCCAGCCCAATGATATACATAAACCATTTCTTTGCCATTTTTAGTCATCTCCCATTTTGTAAGTCAAAATCAGGCAGATCCCTTGACAATTTTTCCTTGCCACCGGAAGCCACCATACGCCGCCGTGAACCACCACCGATGGCGACACAAATTACATCCCTAGGTTCGGATTTAACCCCCTCATTCCGATTACGAGATCAATTTCACCAATATCTCATTGACTTAGCGTCGATTAGATTTTAAAAAATTGGTGAAACCCTAACTCCGGTGATCGTGACTTTTCTGGCCAAATCTTATATCCGCAGGTTTGTCCCGCCGTTTCTCTACTCATTTTTGGTCCCGTTTCCCCGAAAGTCCATCGGCTTTTCCCTATTTTCCCTCTGCTTCGCCTCTGCAGTGAACCCCAATTCCCGCCGTGATTTGGTGGCTTGAAACGGCTATGGTAGTTATTTGGATTGGAGGCTGTTGTCGTGTGTGATGTCGCGAGCGTGGTGGTGTCGTGATGGGAAAGGGCATTGATGCTTCTTGTCGTGACTGTAGTAACTGGTAGTGTGAGGGCAGCGTGGCAGCATAACAGAACACTGGTAGCGAGGGGCTGTGACAATGGCTTTCGCTCAAGGGCGAAACTGTGATGAAGTTGACAATGTGATGATGTTGTTGAATTGAAAATGTGTGATGTTTGATTCAGTGAGGTGAAGCAGCCATGGCGAAATGATAGCCAGAAGCAGTGAGGCAGTGACTTAGTGAGTCGATGGCAAAGGCGATGCAGCGAGGGTGGCGGATTGGGTAGCAGTGATGGAGAATCCAATTGGTGACACACCTGGATGGTGTTTTTGAAGCTGCGACAGTGATGCCGAGGCAGCGGCGTGAAGCTGATCCAGTCTTTTAAGATGCAGCAGTGCGATGTTGTGATGGCGAGTGAGCTTTTGCTTGGCTTTGGTTGACGGGTTAGATATAAGTCTCTAGTTGTTTAACTTCATTTACATGTTAATAGTTTAGTTATGGTTAGTATTAATTGTGTTTAGTCGATGTGAAGATCTGTTACATATATGTATGATGGTTTATTATCAATATGAAGTTGTCTGTGTCGTCATTGTAGTTCTGTTAGTTGAGGTTTCAATGAAAGTATGGTTTGAGCTTTTTTGAGATATGTTCGAGTATAAATGTTGTTTAAACTCAAACGTGAACTCATGTGATACTGTTGGTGTGTGTATATTAAGTGTATGCTTGTTTATGAATGAATACATGTCCATTACGGTTAATTTGAAGTTCGTTCGAGTTGTCTAACCCCGTTCATTCCATTAAGTTGAGTACAAGGCTATTCTCGTCCCATTTGTCTACTGTGAATCTTGTTTAAGTACGGTTGTGTCTGAATGAGAGCTTTACTGATGTCAAGCATGTATGTGGATTCTGCTAGCATGATCTCGTTTTGTTAAGTGCTAAGTTTTGTTGTTTGTTTTGTTAAGTATGAAAGCTAAATGCGAGGTTGTTGTCAAGTATGTTTAGCCTAGGTTAATCGTTTGTTTTCCTAGTTTGTCTAGAGTAGATGAATTTTGATGTTTAGGCCAGTGTTTAGCCATCGTTTAAGGTATGAAGTTGGGTAAAGTAGTATGTGGTTTGTATGTTCTGTTCTAGAGTAACTGGTGTTGCTTACTGTCTAAATAGAATTATCTAAGTAGAGTCTAGTTAGTGTCTTTTTGTTGTGGACTCGGTCTTTGTTGTTGCATTGGGTTTAATTCTGAAATCTTTATTTGTCTTAAAAAGAAAAAGTCAAAGAATCAAAAGTGAAAGTAAAAAGGGACAGCTGGAAAATAGGCTTTATTGCCATCTACTTTTGTTGTCTAGTTTAGACATGCCAAGAAACATTTAATGTACTGAGGAAAAAGCAAAACATTGGCATGTGAGTGTGTCCCTTTATGATATTTTTGTTGTCTAGTTCAGAGGCACTCTTTTTGACTCTTTGGGGGCCTATTTAAGAAGAGCACTTTCACTCTCTTTAGACAGAGAGAACATCTGTAACAACACCCTTCAGATCAAGATTTGGAGAGAGTAAAAAAAATGCTGAGAGTCAGAGAGTTTTGAGTACAAAAGGTTTCAAGTTTAAGGGTTAAAATAGAGTTGTATGAGGGTCTGTTAGCTGCTGGTTTTTTGGATTTGGGCTTGACTGGTGGCCCATTTGCTGTTGCTTAGGAAGATCTTTATACAAAGGTATTTTTTCTCTTTAGATTTTGTATAAGTTATGTTATTTTTGTGAATGAAATAGGTATGTTAAAGACCCAATACTTTGATGAAATTGTCCGGTTTAGCAGTTGAAAACCTGATGTGTTGGATATGGAAAATATGAGAAAATTGTTGAATACTTGATGTTTACACTTATTTTTCGTTATATGGCCATACCTATTGTAAAGGTTAAAGTACATGACCAAAGAAGAAATTTTTTTTTTGGGAAAAGTTTTGTTATGTTTTGCTAGCTGAAACGCTAAGATTTTCGGACCACTTTACATTACAAGTGAATATTGAAAATGGGGGTGACAAGAGATACTCTCAAGTTCGTAAAGCTGGATACTTAATATTGCTAAAGTTAGGTGGACAAAACTGAAATGAATAGACTGATTAGGACATGAATGCAAAATAAGTTAAACAAGTGGAAATGGTGACGTTCTCCAACAGATCAGCAAATCGAGATCTAAAACATTATTTCTTTCGCCTAATTGTCTAGCTTAACATACTGATTACAGTTTGAATTATTTTTTTTTTATCAAAGTCAATTAGGCAAAATTTGACAAACTTAAAATTCGGTTAGGCAAACCGAAAGGTCGATATAATTAATATTAACTAGTTGCTCAAGTGTTTATGTGGAACTCATTTTGTTGGTAATTCAAACAGATACCGTGTTCGGGGTTAATTTTCAATAGAGTATCCATCAATGAACGAGCAAATGTCTATATGAAACTCAATTAAGTTAGAAGATTTCGCTCGAGCGGGTGCTTGCGCGATTATATCTAACCGAGTCTTCACTTGAATGAATGGACGATTTTAACTTAAAAATAAAAGTATAATAAAGGTACAATGTTTACACGAAACTCATTTATATCAAGATTCGAATGGACAATGCGTCCACGGTTAATCTATGGTAGAGTTTTCGTCAATGAACGAGCGACTTTCATCCAAATCAAAGCGTAACAAATAAATAATTTGGCAATTAAACAAACAAACAATAATTCACAAATCTGGAGAGCGTCAATAAAGCAATTGTGCTTGCACAGGACTCGAAGGTGCCTAACACCTTCCCGAGAGTCAACCGAGATCCTTACCTGGAACTCTGACGCAGACCACTTACGAGTCATAGGTGTTCCAGGGTACCTCTTTGGTGACTTGGCACACCTTTGAACTATGTCAAGTGGCGACTCCGTAAATCTCAATAATTTTATACCTTTAAAACACCTAAATCACTGCACTTTTATTTATTTTAGTAAATTTTAGGGCGTGACAGGTCCCATTATTTTGTTATGGGACTTTGTATAAAGCTTCAGTCACATAACAAAATACTTGTTCAAAGCCCCAGTATTTTGTTATGGGACTAGTCTGGGGTGTTTTTTCAACGTTAATGGAGCGTAAGTGTGCGCGCGAATTTTTGGCTATTTCTCAATTAATTTTAAAACGGTGGATAAAAGTCTTTGAGTGCGTCTAAAAATGGCTACGCATCAAAATTTTCCGTAAATAACGGCTATATGTTGTTTAGCAGCTGTCATGGTTGCCACTGGGTAAAGAACGGCTATATGCGGGGCAACAACCATTTCCATTTGGCAATTTGGGGGATATTTTCCCAAATAGGATCATTCTAAATAGTTGGTTAAGTTTTGTCTCTGTTTGAGGAAATTGTTCAAGGATAGCCCCAATTTTCATATTTTGATAGGCGTGCCAAAACCTCATCGCTAGTATTGGCATATCATTTAACGTACAATTGTTTACCACTTTTGCCAAATCACTAATACTTGCTTGTAAAATTTAAACAACAGTCCCAAGTTTAAACTAGTGAATAAATAAACTTTGGCTAATCGTCATAACACGAGATAAGATTGTTAAATGGAGAAAAATGTTAAACGTCACACTAAAGGGGCATCCGGCTTTTTGGCAATTCGACGTTATTAATCCGAGTTCGGTTATCCATGCATTTGTAATTGTACAATTTAGGGGTGTATGTAAGAGTCTATCTTGGTCATTCATTAAGTTTTATGTAATTAGATTTTTCAGTATTGCAAATCGGAGCTAAAACGCATTCCTTATAGTTGCTAAGTGGTGTAATTTCCACAATTTCTACGTTTTCGGTGTATTCATTTCGGGTATGTACGCTAAAGGAGTTTGTGATGTCCCCAAACCTTTTCAAAGTTCTTGTATACCAATTTAGACTAATTAGTGACTAATTAAACAAGTTAAGGTTATTCAAGTATGTGCACCCATCTACTCGAGGGTGGCTACATCGTTAGAGGGCATGGACATATTTATGGTACTAGATGAAAAGTTTTATAGAAGTTTGGGAGTGGTGCAGATGCATTGCAACACCCAAAAGCTACCACTAAAACGCCCTAGAATAGTCATTTGGTAGCTCCAGGCAGACCTTAGCGTTGCAGTGATCACAAATTGGACGCTACAGTGCCCAACTTAGTCTATAAATACCCATTGACAGAGAGAGAGAGAGATTAAGAGCCTGTTTGGCATTGCTGCCAAAAACTGCTTATTTTGAGAAGTACTTTTGGCATAAGTACTTTTCAAATAAGTACTTTTGTATAGTAAGCAGTTTGTGTTTGGACAACTCATTGGAGAAGTACTTTTAATAAATAATTTGTGTTTGGCTAATCTTTACGAAAAGTACTTTTGAGTGTCAAATTACGAAAAAGACATCCAAGTTCATTTTATATTTGGATTAATAGAAACAAAAAAATAATTTTAAATATTTATCATAAAAGACTTTAATTAAAAAAATTATTTAGTTAAAATATAAAATATGAAGTGAATGTATAAATTTAAGCTACTGAACAACATAAAATATAGTCAAATCAATGTGATAAAGGAATTAGGAATTTCTAGTAATTACTTACATTTAAAAGATGATTTAAAGAATAGGACATTCTATATACGGTTGATAGAAATACCTAGAAATAAAAATTAGTCCTAGAGGAAGACGATTTGTAAAAGTACGTAGGTACGTATTAGGAAAAAAATAGAAAACAGAAAAATATAATTGTATTTTGAGAGAGATATGGTTAATAAATGAGGGATAATTTGGTAAATATGGATTTTTGGTAAGGATATTTTTGTCTTGAAAAAATTAATAAACTGCTTCTGCTTCTGCTTCTTCCAAGAAGCAGATATTTGTAGCTTCTCACCAACAGCAGAAAAACTGCTTCTGCTTCTACCTAAAAGTACTTTTTTTTGTTGCCAAACACCTCAAAATTCCAAAAAAAGTACTTTTTCTGAAGAAAAAAAAGCGCTTTTGGCTTTGGAGAAGCAATGCCAAACAGGCTATAAAAAAAAAAAGGAGTTTGGTAGGGCTTTCGAGATGCCATTAAAGGAGAATTCAACCATCCAATTCAAGCCTTCATCAAGATGAGTTTTGAGGAATAATTGAGTAGATTTCAGTGTATTAAATGCTCATCCTAATAACTCATATTCCAATAAATCTCTAGGTTTCTTGAAGTCTCATTAAGAATAGCAAACTTGAATTTTTTTAAGGGTTTCCCAAAGAGGTAATTTCTTGCCCTAATATTCAACTATGATGAAATTATGAGTATCTTGAAGGTATTTAAGAGTTGGTAGAACCATTCAAATTATGGAATAAGTGAACGCTAAAAAGTGTCGTTCAAATTGAAATGTTTTAGGAAGATGAATAGTGATTTGGGCCTCTAAGGATATCATTGGGTAAAATAAGACTTTTTATAAGATTATAAATTTTATTTATGGTAAGTAATCGGGTTATGGGTTTTTGATGGCTTTAAGCTAAATGTGAGTCCTAAATGGATTAATATAGAGAAAATTTTATAACTAGCCTAATATATAGCATAGACTTACAATTAAGTAGACACATTTACCATTTCCAAGTGGCTAGCCAACAATAACCAACATAATAGGTTTACATAAATCTAAAAACCTTAAAAAACTGCGTTTAAATAGGATACCTACAGATTTAAAAAATGAAATTAAATCACTGCGTGTAAATAGGATACCTAAAGATTTAAAACTGCAATTAAATCACCTAGCTATAATTAAGGATACAAGTAGTCACGTTTCCATGCTATATCCCATGTTGTCATCAGTTTCTGAACCTTATAAATAGATAATCTCAACCGCATATAAACCACAAGGAGTGTTTTTCATGAATACACCAGACAAAAACGCAGAGAACTAGTTCAAACAAAATTAGATAGATACTTGTCATTGAATATTTATCAAATATGTCCCCAGTTAAAGTATTACTTCAATATGGAGGAGAGTGGATAGAAGGCTTCAAATTTATAAACTACAAAGCTGATGGAATTCTCCTGCAACAAGACTGTTCGTATACGACGTTCATGACCACAATTGTTGCTCAACTGTCAATCGATACAAGAAAGTATAACCTTGAAGTCGCATATCAAATTGAAGACAGTTTCCAGCCAATCACAATTAAGAATGATATGAGCGTCCATCTCTACATTGAGCAGAAAAAAAATACAAAGATGACTGAATACCCAATTTGCATCACAATTAAGGAAAAATATCAAGAATGTGGCTCAATCTCAGATCCAGTAGTTACAAATATGAGTATATTCCAAATACATGATGCAAGCCACAGTATAAACATCAGTGAAGTGGTGGAGAATATTTTTTCAGGTAACACAGACAATATTGATGGTGTACATATTGATGACATCAAAATTA
Organism: Petunia x hybrida; assembly: GCA_037355625.1. Lineage (NCBI taxonomy): Eukaryota > Viridiplantae > Streptophyta > Magnoliopsida > Solanales > Solanaceae > Petunia > Petunia x hybrida. The sequence continues at coordinate 375,768 of JBBBVM010000783.1, forward strand.
TAGACAATCCAGATCATGACTTCATTGAAGAAAACCAAGTATATAAAGACAAAGGGACATTGCAAAGTGTTGTCAAAAAATACTGTCTGAAGGAAAAATTCGAAGCAAAAGTGGATAGGTCATCAACAAAAAGGTAATCAGTTTGACAGAGTTGTTGTATTTTATTAAATAATACATGAATATTGTATTAATATTCATTGCATATTTATTATGTTGAATGCACAGGTTCTCAGTTATATGTACTAACAGTCAATGTAAGTGGATGCTACGCTCATCAAGCTTAAATGGATCAAGTGTATTTATGATCAGAAAATTCAACGATATACATACATGTCCATTAGAAGAAAGATTGAATTCTCAGCGACGTGTGGGTACTGAGGTTATTGGAAACATACTTAAGGACAGATTATCGGATCCAAAAACAGTGTACACTCCAAAGGACATCATCAAGGAATTGAAAAAAACATATAGCCTTACGCTGAACTACATGAGAGCTTGGAGATGTAAAGAAAAAGCTATAGAATTGCTAAGAGGAGATCCAAAACAAGCATATGGGAAGATCCCAAGCTATTTGTATGAATTGAATAAGGCAAACCCTGGATCATTAACTAAACTGAAGAAAGCTGAAGACGACTCATTTTTGTATGTTTTCATTGCACTGCAATCATTTATGAATGGATGGAATCAATGTAGGCCTGTTATGGTTGTAGATGGAAGCTTCCTCAGTGGGGTATTTGGAGGTACTATGCTGATTGCCTGCACATTGGATGGTTCAGGTAACTTTGATAGCATTACATAATGAAATACTAAATGCATATATACTGTATATTAAGATCTTTATATACTAAATTTCATTTATAGAAGGATGATGTAATTATATAACTAAAATATTTAATGAATATTTTTATTATATTAAATACTTCATCCTGATTGAACTAACAAACAAGCTGTAGTTTAATTATTTGTCAAATTGACAGTAATATGAAATATGCAGGACACATACTCCCCTTAGCGTATGCGGTTGTTGATTCGGAAAATGATGCATCGTGGGAATGGTTTTTTAAATGTCTGAAAGAAGCATATGGGGAGAAAAATGAAATGTGTATAGTATCTGACAGACACGAGAGTATAGCACGGGCTGTTAAAGCAGTATATCCAACTATACCTCACTGTGTATGTATGTTCCATTTATGGAATAATATCAAGGTCAGATTCAAGAAAAGCCAAAAAAAATTAAAAGCTGCATATTTTAGCCTAGTTATGGCATACACTGTAGCCGAATTTGACAAAGCAATGGCCGATCTTGAGGAAATTGACAGTAAAGTAAAAGAGTATCTGTACAATATTGGGTATGAAAGATGGTCTACAGCACATGCAACTTGCAAGAGAACATTTTTCATGACATCAAATATAGCAGAATCAGTGAATGCAGCAAATATGCACGCTAGGAAACTGCCAATACTTGCCCTACTTGAATACATGACAGATATGTTCCAAATGTGGACAGCAAAGAACAGACAGTGTGCGATGGAAACATTCACACCCCTGGGAGAAAAGTTTCAAGATGTACTGAATGCCAACACAATTGATTCCAAAATATGGAGTGTAAGTTTTATTTTTATACACTGATTAACATCAATATATTGTGCGTATCATTAAAAAGTAAACAGAAAATTGTAATAACTACAAGGTACTGATGCACAAAAAGACTTAGTTTCACAATTTATATAAGTTTCTCATTTACATTGTAACAATTTTTACTGCTAAAAAATAAATCTGTGCAGGTAATCCCATCAACAAATCAGCTGCACAAAGTCGTTTATGGAGAACTGAAGCATATTGTGGATCTACAAGCAAAAACATGCACATGCAGAAGATTTCAATTTGATGAAATACCATGTCAGCACACAATTGCAGTCTTGGATCTATTACACATAAAGGCTGATGAATATTGTTCTAAGTACTACAAAAAGGAAACAATTGTGAATGCATATGATATTCCAGTGTATCCCATTCAAGGTGACTGTTTCTGGAACGTACCAGCTGAAATATCCAGTGAAAATATTTCGGCTCCACACAGTCGAAAGCCGCCAGGCAGACCCAAAACAAGCAGAATCAAATCTGCATGGGAGAGGCCCTTCAAACGTGCCCGTATAGCATGTGGCAGATGTGGTCAACAAGGACACAACCGCCAAACCTGTAAAAATCCTCCTATTAGAATTTAGAGAGCAAGTTAGTTTACTGAAAGTTGTAAGGACAAATACTAGTTTTTTCTATGAATGGTTGTTGAAGTTTGTTCAAATTATATTTGTTAGAAGCTAATGCAATTTGTAGTTCATTTATCACTACTTATGTTGAATGAACAAGTATAAACCAAAAAACCTTATATACAGTAACAACACAAAAGAAACAGAAAGTGTAAAATAATGTTCAGTATATTAGTGGTATATTTTAGTTAAATAAAGATTATCCAAGACTAGCAATATTCATGGAATATTAATCTATATTTAACAGTTATATAACAAATATAACAATTAAAATAAACTGTGGTATTAAAAACACAAATTATCATAACATATACGTAATAAATGATTGATCAATGATTTAACAAAAATATTGTAAAATAAACAAATTATGTCAGTTACGTATAAGCATACGCTGAACAACATTAAGTTAAATTCTAAAAATATGCGAGCAATATTAGTTTTAAACAGAATTAATTAGTAGTTCCTAAGAAGATAAAGACATAGAAATATAATTATAAACATCAATTTTATTAAACTTCTGTAAGGAAAAACAAAAAATAATAACAAATTGCAATATCACTTCAAACTACCTACAATACACAAAAAATATCAAAGCTATACATAATATATAAATTAAGAAACTCAATAAAATCTTGAAAATGAGATACTTATGCAAATAATATTAACAAAAACAGCACTTACACAGATGTGTAATTTCTCAAAAGTTGCAGACAAAATACAGTTTTACAGAAGTATAATTCTTAAACTGATAATACCTGAACAATATATAGAATAAGACAAATATAAAAAGTGATAAGCTTGAATAAGTAAAAACAAAGGAATCAATTTTGATATCATTAACCATAAAAAGAAGAAAAATATAACAGACAAAATGATATTTATATTCAAAATATATGCAAGTAATATAGTTTGTAAAAATTAATAAGTGGTTCCTGAGAAGATAAAAGATATAGAAATATTAATAAATTTTCAACAGTTATATAAACTAATATAACAATTAAAATAAACTGTGGTATAATAAACACAAATATATAATAAACAAATATATATGGTTGATCAATTTATAACAATATATGGTAAAATTAATTTAGCAAAAACACTAAAAAAAAAAATTGAAGTTATATTCCAAAAATATGCGAGTAATATAGTTCATTACAAAATTAATAAGTGGTTCCTGAGAAGATAAAAGTCATAGAAACGTAAAGATTAACATCAATATTATTATTATTCTGTAAGAGGAAAAAATAACACAAAACCAAATTGAAATATAAACTTAAACCATGCCTAAAATTACACCAAATATTAAAGTTATAAATAATATAAATAAAGTGTGCAAACTCAATGAATTGTACAACATGAGATACTTATGCAAGTAATATTAACCAAAACGAAACTTACAACACCGTGACTAATATTTAAAAATTTACAGAAAAATTCAATTCAAACAGAAGTATTTATATTGAAAACCATAACAAATTTAATAAAAGACAATATATAAAGAGTGACCAACTTGAATAAGTAAAAAGAGAGGAATCAATTATGAATAATTAACCATAAATAAAACCTGAATCGATTCATAACAATTGCAACAACATTACATCTTGCAAAAAACATCTTAATTGTAGAAAACAACAAACAAAGTTATCCAAAACATTGTTCACCTAAGCATCAAGCTAGACTATACAGCAACTACACATCAAATATCATCATCACTAACAGCACAATCAATCTGCTTGTTCTTGCCATAACTCCATAGATACATTGCATAACGACTGCGTACTAGTGATAAATCATCTGTCACTGAAGGCATGGACTGAAACTGGATGAAGTACTCCGCAAAAGCAGCAGCAAACACTCCATAATCGCTGAAAGAAAATAAAAATTATAATATAAAAATGAATAATAAAATATTAAGATATAAATAGAATACAACCTACCGTTTAATCAACGATAAAGGCCTGCCCAGAAACCGCAATATAAAAGGATCAGCCATAGAAATGCCCTCATAAGGAGAACCCTTGTAAAACAAATCAGTTCTTGATTGGATAATTTTGGCAGCATACAAGAAGAGTGGCAACATAACTGCATAAGGCTCTAAGGCACATATGAGTTCTTCATTATATTCAGCTGAAGTGGGATCAGAGTCATACACATAAATTGTCCGATCCTTGAAAGACAACCTAGCCAATATCCAATGCCAATCATGTACAACCTTGACTGGAAAAAGCACATCATCAAGCAGAACCCAAGGTCCATTACACCGCAAACCACCACCAGAAATGTAAGCCATAATCCCTGTACTAGAATCTACAACCCTGATGTCTTTGCCTGCCCTTAAGAACTCAGCATGCACAGCTCTAAGCATTCGATCAAATTGACAATCAGTGGTGGATACTTTGACAGAAATATCTTGGTCAAATATTGCCTTTTTACGCAAATAATAAAACAAAACATCCAAATGCTGCAAACAAACCAAATAATAAATCAGAACAAATGCATACATTTACTACATATGCCCTGTATACCGGCTATAATAATTTCAAAAAGAAACATATTACTTGAATATTATATGAATGGAGAATGCATATGAAAGATAATTTAAAAATACAAAATAAGCAACAGTTGAATGGATGTTAAATACCGAGGTGCTGAGTTCCTTTGAACCATAGTTTAGCACATGGAACCACTCCTTCTTGTCAACAACATGTACTCCAAAATTAAACACTGGATACAGATTATTTTCCCTAGCTGGATAAATGTTGCCGACCCTGGGATATTAAGAATGTTACAGGAATTCAAGAATTATCAGCAATAAAAGATGATTTTTAAAAAAGTTAAACTTACTTTGATTTTGCTATAACTTTGCGATCTATCCATGAACACCAGTCAGTAATAAGTCTGTAATCCGGCTCAGTCCGTATATCTGCCAAGAGGGGATGAGTCAAACAAAATATACGCCTCTTTGTCAATTCAGCAGATGCTCCCGAAGAACCAAATTCTGTGGTAAATGGAGACTTATTGAATTTAGAAGTCTTTCTTTCCCGGACTGATATTAAAGGAGTCACATCATCAACAGCTTCTGAAGGACATATGTTAACAGGAGCTTTGTCACATTCATTCATTAACCCCTGTTTTTGACCATCAACAGAACTAGGTATCGCAACACCACCTTCAGCTTCTTTTGCCCTCATTTCAACCCTTTCTTTCACAACTTCTGCAGCCCTTGCGGTGAGATCATGCCACTGTGATTCCCGCAGTTGAGATAACGGATCAACATTGCCAAACTCATTTCCAATATCATCACCTACAACAACAAAAACATTAAATCAGTAATCATCTACAAAATTAAATCCAATATGTCAAAGGAACTGTAATTGCTTTACTGAATTGGTATATTAATTATACAAATAATACAGAAAGTAAAATAATATAGAAAATGGCTTTACCCATTATATAAATATACCAGCTAGAGAGGACGTTCTTGGGACAGAGTCTAGATTCCCCATGTCCTTATCAACAGCATCAGTTGGAATAACATGAATATCGATACTCTCAACTACAATAAGTAGTTTGAAAAGAATAAAATTTTACAAAATATCATTAAAAAAATCTACAAACAAAATGTAAGCTATAATTGAGGGAAAAATTTACCTTTATGAAGAACAGCAGCATCTAATTTAACAGGTATTGCATTAATGGTTTCAACATTACCCATTTGATTACCAACTGTATCACCTATAGGGACATCAAATCTGTTCCCCGCATCTAAAAGTAAGAGTTGGATAAAAGAAAAAATAAATAAATAAATTAATAATAATAAGAATTATGAATAGACTTTGCAGATATCAAATAAAAAGCCATAACCAAAAATTCCTTAACTGAAGTGTCATTGAAGTAAACATGCATATTGTATGAATATATGCATCATATAAACAAAATTAATGACAGACACACAATTTAAGTTTAAATAAATAAAATAAACTTATTGTATAGTTGCATTTATTAGATAATACACAAATGAAAGAGTTAATTCAGATTCATTCCTATGATATTCTAGTAACATCACAAGTATATGTGACAAATTAATTTAAGTTAGAATAAAAAAAAAACTTATTGTATGGTTCCATTTATTACATAATACACAAATGAAAGAGTTAATTCAGATTCATTCCTATAATATTCTAGTAACATCAAAAGAATATGTGACAATTTTAATATGATATATATTAGAATCATTCAGAGCCCATGGGTACTAGCATACATAAGGTAGATATGCAGAAATATGACAGATGGTAACTATTAAAATCTATACATATAAAACTTAAAAAACCTTTTCAAAACATACAGGGTAAAGGCAAAATTGGCCCAAATAATTTACCTTTATGTAGAACATTAGCCTCTACACTAACTGGACATGCATGAAAGGGGTCATCAATTCCAATTTGATGACCATCTGCTTCAACTGGAGGAACTTGAGCACTAATACCCTCATCTATAAAGAGCAGTTATTACAAAGTAAAGAAATACTTCTTTAATAATGACAAGATAATTAAACATATACAATAAAAATTAACAAATTGGTGATCTGTCTTCCCTATAGAAACAACAGCAGACAGACCAGCAGCAGAAAATGATTGTAATAGTTTACTTTCTACTGAAAGAATCAATGGCCTAAGATTAGGAAAAAGCATCTAGAAAATATACTCTTTGTAAATAAATATAAGAGCTCAAACTAAATGCATATTCACTGAATATTAACTTATTAAGCAATAAAATTACATTGGCCAACAAGATACACTAAATAACAAAAAGAACAAAAGGATAAAGTCAGACAATAAATTCACTGTCAGGAAAAAAGTATATAACTTTAATCAAAGGATAGTAAAAAGAAAACTTACAAAGTAAGATTAACTAGAAAAAAAATTTAAACAAAACTGCACAAAATTTAATCAAATACCTTGTATATTTACTGCTTCCATTAAATTTATGTTAACATCCTTGTCAACCTGTAAATCTTCAAGCACATCTACAAAGTAAAATTAAATTAAAGGTTGAAATTAAAAAACGTAAAACAGATAAAAATCAAAAATTTAGAACGTATTAGCAAATCATCATCTATAATAAAATTATTACATGATAAAAAAATCAATTTTAAAAAATAAATAGGAATTGATATACTGCATACCTTCAGAGATAACTGCCTCATTATTACGAATTCTAACATGCTCTTCAGCTAGCTCTGATATACATAAGAAAATTCAGCAAACACTACATAATAACTTACATAAACAAAGAATATCAAGTAAATATTCAAAAGATACTGCCTAAGTATTAGATGAATACCAGCTGTGTGGGATTTATCATTTCCTTCCATTTTATTCTCAGCTTGACCACAAATGTTGTGATCCTCTAAATCAGAATCTATTAAAACAGCATTGTGAAATTATAAACAAAACTTAACCTATATTGAATATTAAAAAAAAGAAACATCTGAAATAAATATACAGACTGAGTAAGAAAAAAATATACGCATATTAAATTCATAATTTGTGCATACCTGTTGCATCAGACAAAACAACAGCATCTAAACCTCGACCAAATTCCATATCTATTCCATGTGGATCTTCATTGACTTCTACCCAACAAAAATAACAAATCCAAAAAAACAGTAAGTAAATGAGAACAAGTACTATGATACCAATAAATATCAACAACAACTACAGCATTTACAAAAAAATTAACTTTGCAAAATTATATAACAACTCAAAATCACAAAGTATACCTTCCATATTATCACACTCATTAACACCTGAAGTGCCATTTTGATTAGGAGAAACAACCGGTTGCTTTTCAGCGGGTCCTGCTGTAAGATAAATGCAATAATGAACAAATAAATAAATCAATTCAACCGTTACAAATGACTACACATTTACCATAAAATTGATAAGCAAAAGTCTTTTGCTGTTGATGATCTTGTTGTGGATCAACCGGCTCAGAAGTTTGGTTAATATTATCATGAATGCGTTCATCATCCGGCATATGATTATTTCCAGAAACCTAATAATAATAGGGGACAACAATTAAAACTTTAAAAATACAACAAATACACAGTAAATATCATTAAAATATACAATCATTGAAACATCGTACCCCATTGCACCCATTGGTGTCTCCAATATCATCTGGATCAATATCAAGCTTCTTGAAAATTTTATCAAAGCAATTAGCCAAATAAACCTTTAACCCTGAAAGATCTGCACGCAACAACTTCTGCTGACGATACAACAGCTGCAACTCAGGCGACAGCCTTTGGTATCGCAATTAGAAGATGACTGCTGAACTGTTTCAGCCCTTTCTCGATTAATCCCGTCCCCAGTTGATTCATCAGAAATAGGATCAACACTTACATTTGGACCATTTGGACCAATATTGTACGGCTTGAACACAGGCAGTTCAAAACTATCAATTTCGGCCTGAGATGGTTCAATCTTTGTAAAACACACCTTGACAAAAAAAAAAAACAAAACAATATATGTAAAACAGATTTATTGAATATAGTTATAAAAAAAATTCATAAAATAATACAGATCAAGGAAAAGGTATACCTCACTTTTCTTTAAACTAAAAAACCCTTTCTGCAACTCTTCAAAATCATGCGTTCTCTTAACATGCCAGTTCAGAATACGAGGTGATTTATGTGCAACTCTAAATGCAATCTTCTCATTCACTGTAGGACAACTTTCATAAAACCACACCTGCAACGCATAGGGCAGACCGGCAAAACGATAACACTGTAGAAAAGGCCGCAACTTGTCATGCATTGATGTAACAGTTGCTAAAAACACCTTTGTACCCCATGGAAACGTCTGCCACTCTCCACACTCAACAATATTGAAATCAGCCTCAACAATGATAGTATCATTAGTAGCAGAATTTTTGGTGGAAAACAAAAAAGTGTGAATGAAGTACAAAGCAGCAAGCTTAATAGCATCTTCATCAGACTTCCACTTCTTTTCCACAAAGCAATCTACTAAATCTTTCTTTGTTACTTTAGTCGCACCCCCAAAATACAATTGCAACAATCTATTAGGTTCATCCGAATGGTACTCCTTCAAATGATCACCAACACATTTCAGCCCCGTTATCAACCCAAACTCTACAAGGCCAAATCTCAACTTATTCCCATAAAGATCAAACCACAAAGCATCTGCATCATCAATAGGCAGACAGACCTCACGCAACAACAGTGAATTCAATAATTTGTTACATGTTACAAATACGGGCATGTCAATAAAATGACCAAAGCACGACTTTCTAAATATTGCCAACAACCTGTCATCTAGCACCTTCTTAATGGTCGAAACAGCATCAACATTAGTATGTGTGCTTATCCTACGACTTCTATACTGGACCGGCCGAAAATACATTTTTATTGGCTGAAAAGTTAAAAGAAATATTAAACTAAAATTTTTCAACTAAATAAAAATAATCAATGAATATGCCATTAAAATGCAATAGCCAGCACCATAAAAAAATAACCATAAATATATATAATACATTTAGAGTATATCTCTAAACTATCCCAGTGACACATAAATTTTTTTTGGTATGAAAATATGAAAGTCAACATGCATAATCTACGAATATATGCAGAATACAACTAAAACCTAGATGAAAACATACATACTAGGCTAACATAAGCAAGTGATTATCAGTGTATATGCAACATTTATTCTGCATATACACCCTTCATATAACTATTCAATTACATACCTATTATATTCAAAAAGTATACAACATGCATAATATATGAATATATGCAGTATAATAGTGAATACTACATGAAATACATACCTACTAGGCTGACATAAGCTACTGATTAATCAGTGTACAATGTATGAAAAATCTATCAATAAATGAATATCAACATGCATAATCTATGAATATATGCAGTATACAAGTAAAACCTAATGAAAACATACCTACTAGGCTAACATACGCAAGTGATTATCAGTGTATATGCAACATTTATTCTACAAATACACCCTTCATATAACAATTCAATTACATACCTATTATATTCAAAAAATATACAACATGCATAATCTATGAATCTATGCAGTATAAAAGTGAATACTACATGAAATACATACCTACTAGGCTGACATAAGCTACTGATTAATCAGTGTACAATGTATGAATAATCTATGAATAAATGAATATCAACATGCATAATCTATGAATATATGCAGTATACAAGTAATACCTACATCAAAAACATACCTACTAGGCTGACATAAGCTAAGGATTAATCAGTGTACAATGTATGAATAATCTATGAATATATGAATATCAACATGCATAATGTATGAATATATACAGTATACTAGTAAATCCTACATCAAAAACATACCTACTAGGCTAACATATGCAAGTGATTATCTCTGTATAAATATTCTATTACATACCTAATATATTCAGAGAATATACACAAATATTAAACATAACTAATCAAGCACTAAAATCTAAGCTACCAGAAAAATAGAACATCAATACATATAAAATATTCAGATAATATACTTACAATATGTGACAATATTCAAATAATATTACTCATTTACTCTACAAATGTATCTACAGAAATACACAATATTACTACCCAAAACTAATCACATTCACATAAAATTTATTAAACAATTATGCACTAAATAAAATATACTTTAAACTAAAAAAATCTGAATAACACATACCTCAACATCCACCATAGGAAAATCATCAATCCTTTCCACTTTTACTGATCTCTTACTCTTCCCTTGAAACAATTTCTTCTTCATCGTCTGGGAGGGAGCGCAGACACCTTTCTTCTTTTTTGCCAAAACAGGGGGGTCACCATCAGAATCATCACTCGAAGAAACTACACCCACCCTTTTACCCCTAGAATCAGAACTAACTTTACAACATTTACGCTTGACATTATCCCCCTGCCGAGTTCTCTTTTTAGTATTCAACTTAGTAGCTGACCTTGTAACACGACTTGGCGTTTGAACCGAATTTCTGGTCGGCGAACCCATATCAAAGTCGTCAAAGTCATCATCATCTAGTACATGCAAAGATCGTTTGACATTCTTCTCACCTCTCCTAGACATTACGACTAAACACAAAAAAAAAAAAAAAAATCAAGATTCAGCCAAAATTAGAACATAATCAGAACAATGTAAAACTATAAAAAAAAAACAACTAATAAATGACAATCTTACCAGCAAATTAAAGCAACGGTCACAAAGAATGTAAACGGAGAATGAAAAGACATATATTTATCGGTTTTAGAATTAGTAAAAGAAGATGTATCTGCTGAGGAAGAAGAATAAAAGACACGCTATTAAATAAAACTCTTCAATAACCGTTGTTTTAATTACCTAGAAAACAGGAAATAGTAGGCATGTGGGTAAGTAGTTAATAGGGATTAATGATTTCAGACGAAATTTACACCCTTCCCACTCACACTGTTCCCGAAAAAATAGGCCTAGAAAATATTAAGGGGGGAGTTTTAAATTTGGCTATAAATGTAGTATGGCAACAGTAAAAGGTCTAAAAACTACAAAAAACTTAAAATATATCTATTTTAATAAAATATCAATTTAAAGTGTCTATATTCCGTAAAATTTCCATTAATATATGGAAGAATTACACAAATATACCACCCTAATACCAAATTTACAAAAAATACTAATACTATACCATTTTACAAAACATACCAATACTTTTTTTACAAATCATATACAACCTCCATTAAAACCATACAAATGAAGGTTTTAAACCCTCCCACACCCACTGCTCCCAGTTTCAGTTTTTCCTCCGGCAGCCAGTCGCCGGCCGCCGGCGGCAGGTGGCCGGAAATGGTTTTTTTTTTAAATCTGGAAAACAATATAAACGAGCATAAAACATACAAAAAATACACATTCATACTTATTATACACAAAAATACACTTATTATACCCGCAACATTCAAAGACATACAAAATAAATTTTTGGATATGCAAAACACTTATTCACATACACTTAAAACACACATACACTTAAATGTGAGTAGATACAAAAACATACACATACACAACCAAAAATATTCCAACCATACAATTGAAAATACAAAAATACAGAAATATATAATAACAATACAAAAAATTCAATAGCCATTCGAAAAAGGTTTTAAAGTGTATTTAGGCACAAAAAATATACATACACATTAATACAAAAATGTATATACGTATATACACATTAATACACTTCCAAAACAAAAAAAAAAAAAACAAAAAAAAAAAGAAGAAGAAGAAGGAGAGAATCAGATCGGAGGCAGCAGACGGCGCCGCCGACGAACACCACCAGCAATAGATCTGGGAGCAGCGGTGCCGTCCAAAGCAGTAGCAGCAGCGCCGCCGGAGCACAGCTCCCGAAATTGGACGAAACAGTAGCATCAACACCCAAAAACGAGCTGCTTGGCCGGAGAAATACAGTGGCTAGTCGCCGGAGATGGAGGAAGACGGCGGGTGGGTGGGTGGTGGGTGGAGGAAGGGGAAAGAAAAGAGAGAGAAATTAGGGTTTTGTGGTAGGAGAAAGGGGGAAATGAAAAATTGTATGAATTGTAATATATTTAAAAATATCGTTATGTTTTGTAATATGTTAAAAATATCGGTATTTTTTGTAATTTAGCTATTAGGATTGTCATCTAGTGTAAATTTTCCTTAATATAAAGGGGAATTTACACTCCATGCCCACAAAAATAAATTATTTATGTGTTTGTGCCCAAAAAAAATTAGTTTACATGGAATACCCATGCACCTCATTTTATTTATAAAAATGTCCATCTAGCCTGTTTTATTTACACTATTCGCCCACCCTCCCAATTTTAACTGTATACCATTGCATTATATTGGTATACCAAATTAAGTATACTTCTTTTATGGATTTGGGAGTATAGTGTAACAAGTATACCATGGGAGTATACTGTATACTAGATAGGTATACAGAAGGATTTGAGAGTATAGTGTAACAAGTATACCATGTGAGTATACTGTATACTATATAGGTATACAGAAGGATGGGTATACAATGTAAATAAGTTTGTGGGTGAAAATGTAATGGGTATGGAGATGTAAATAAGTAGGGTTTGATGGGTATTTTTGTAAATCCCCTAATATAAATTCAAGTGGATATGTTTTGATGAAATTGAATTGTCAGTAATGTAGATTGACCTAAATCGCACGTGTGGGGCCATTTATTGGTCACTATTGGACTATTTTGAAAAGCGTAAACAAAGTATGTTGAGACTTACTTTTTTAAGGAGTTTTAACTGAAACTCTTGTCTTTAAAGTTATGAAACAGTTACATGTTAATAGTAGTTCGTTGGAGCGACATGACTATACTAACCATGATTTAACTTAATGCTTGAAGTGTTTAGTATTTTTGACAAATAAATTCTATGAAAATACATATAATTTCTATGTAGCACTTAGAGCCTGTTTGGGTGGGCTTAAAAGCAGCTTATTTTAAGTGGCTTATAAGTCAAAAAGTGACTTAAAAGCCACTTTTTGAGAAGTTAGGATTTCCTAACTTCTCAATAAGTGGCTTTTAAGCAACTTATGGCTTATAAGTCCAAAAATTTTGAGGTTACCAAACATATATTAATGTGCTTATAAGCTTATAAGTTACTTTTAAGCTCACCCAAACGGGCTCTTAGTGTATATTTATGAAAGTGATTGTGAGGCTTATTGACTATGTTATGTCCACGAATGATGCATCATGACTTTACATTGTTTCACAATATGATTTAGTCTAGAAGAAGTGTTATAATCATATGAATATTCTTATGGTCGTCAAGACCAAGTTAATGAAAGAAAGAAAATATGGTGGAAGAATCATAGCACTAGGAAGGGTTACTTGCACACACCTAAATGGTGGCATGATATAGTTCACTCCTAAATTGAAGGAAGGGTTACAAAAATACTCTAAATGGTGAAATGATATGATGCACTTCTAAAGTAGAGGAATGACAAGCTTAGACACCTAAAAGGTGAAAATTTTTATGCACTAATTTCTATTGGTATCCCCACTTAATAAGAGGAAGTATTAAATGTATAAATCACTTAACTAATAATATTTTTATAAAATCTTACTTATGCTTTGACTATTACTAAGCATGCCTTCATCTATTATAGCTATGTGGCTTCACCTCTTTTAGAAGGTAATCGATGATACTTACTTTGTACGGTATGTCTTTATATTGTACTTAGCCCATATGGGCACAACTTATTTTTGGTTTCAGATCTTCCTTTGCTCATGGTGAGACGAGATAGGTCACTGCTGCTATCTATCTCTAGATTTTGGTGAGCTCTACTCCTTTTTGTCCTAAGTGGAGACTAATTGAAAGACTTTATCATTATTTTATTGAGTGCCGAGATCCTGTCATGTGTCATATTCTTGTGTACGTTCTTAGAGGTTCCATGACATAATGTGGGAGGTCTAGTCACGTGCATAAGACTTTTAGGAGTCGTTTGGTAGAGAATTGAGTTATACAAAGATTAACAATACAGTGATTAGTAATACATGGATTACTAATGTAGGGATTAATAATGCAGGAATTGTTTTTAGTCATGTGTTTGTTTGATTGTATCAAAACTTGGATAAACATTGTATAAGGTTTTATTTCCAATTATGCCCTTGAATTCTTATCCATATATTAATATAAGGGGTTGAGGGTGGGTATTTTTGTCATTTCATTGTTTATCCATGAATTAGTAAATATGGTATTACTTGTCACGCCCTAAAAATTAACGCGTTTGTTTATTATTTAAAGGTTGTGACTGGTGTTTCAAAGGTACAAAATTATGAGAGAACTCGGAGTCGCCACTTGACAAGTTTAAGGTGTGCCAAGTCACCAAAAGGTACCTTGAAACACCTCTGACTCGTCTAATGGTCTGCGTTTAGAGATTCGGGTAAGGTTCTCAGTTGACCCTCGGGAAGGTATTAGGCACCCTCGAGTCCTGTGCCAAGCACATTTGCTTTATTGTCGCATTTTGTTAATTCATTAAATATGGTTGTTATATTTTTGTCGTTCATTTAAAGTTACGCTTTGATTGTTTGAAACAAAAATTGTGTAACCCACAAGGTATACTTGGAACAAATTTATATATATTTTTATTTTTACCTAATAAGTAGATCATAAATCATACTTATAATTGCCTAATCGAATTTACTCCTATTAATTTGCCTAATCGTGTCGTTCCCTTCAATAACTAAAGTTAAATTATTTTCTCATTCAAGCCATGACAAACTCTTGCCATTTTATTCTCTACCATATATTAACAAACCAAATTATAAGGTTAACAAGTTTGAGTAATCTTAAATACAACTCACTGTTGAGACGAACCACGCACCAAATTTCCCAATTTTTTTTTTAAAAAATACAATCACATCATAACTTATTATATTTTACAGCTTTGTCTCTTTTTCGAAGTAAGTGTCCAGTATTAACAAAATCGGCGAATGAAAAACACATCTAGAAATTCCTATCTATATGTACATTTGGTTGGCTTAACAGTGAATGTCTTGTTTCGAAATATGAATTGGCCTGAAAGCACATGGTAGTCCACCTCAATAAATACATATCCACTCCACTTTTAATGTCAAACATGCAAAATATATTATGTTAAATATGAGTACAACCAAGCTAATATAGCTCTTTAGAGCTTAGTTTAAACCATTTTTTATACATACTCAAACTTTTAAACAAGGCTAAAAGAACGTGAAAGATGAAGCAAATCTTGGAGTACTTACCTAGTGTAGTAAACTTCCACAAGCTTAAAACAACACTATGACCTCCAAACAAAAAACGCAGCAACACAACCATCAACAACCAAAAACAATCCAGAGACAGCGACAGCGACGAACCACTAAACCTCTCTCTTGAATTCAAAAAAACCTCAACTCTTTGTACTAACTCACTAACATAGTATCCCTTTTTTTTTTTGCTCTCTATTTTGTGTAGTAAGAAGAGTTTCAGATCTGGCCTTTCTTTCAAGTTTAAGAGTTGTTTTTCAGAGGTGTCTATCTCTCAGATTTTCGTATGTATCCCTGTGTGTATTTTTCAGATCTCCCCCCTCCTAAAGTGAGGACAAAATGGCAGATTATATAGATGGAAAGAGGAGGGAATGGGGTAAAAAATTGGGGTGAAAGTGATGGAAAGAAGGGGAAAAAACTGTAGGAACAGCTGGTTGCAAGACAAAGCATTAATGAAGAAATTACCTCTTTCATGCTAGGATCTCACCAACCCAAAAAGCAAAGTTGAACATACCATTTTTGGGAACTCCTTTGTCCTCTTTGTTTGACTTCTAGCTGTTAGCCTCAAGGTTTCACCTATTGATTTTGATGATAACAAACCAAGTTATTTAGTCAATGAATATTTACTTGTGGTTAATCTATTTTTGTGTAGGATTGCTCATGTAGAAGAATATGGTGAAGAGAATATTATGGGAGAAAATATTATTTTTCAAGATTTGATCTCCGCTTAATGGAAGAATTAATATTTGAATTTTGGATTTCAAATATTAATTTACTTGAAAGAAATTACTACAAAGAAAGATCTTCTACTCTATGAAAGGAATACAATATTGGAAGACTACCATTCTTGGGTTTTCACTTTATGGAAAGAATATTAAATATTTTTGCTATACAAGTTTGGTAAAATTATCATATGGAAAGAAGGTATTGATATTTACTACAAGGTAAAAGAAGGAAATATTTTATACAATATTAATTATGAGGAAGCTTGATATTGGAAGATCAAATTGAGATACTGCAAGGAGAATATTTCTACGAGGATATTACAAAAGTTATTTTTGTACTCAATGGCATTGAAGTGGAGATGTACTAAGAGAGCTTCAGTACATATGGCAAGGAATCTTCAAAGGAAACAAAGTTGACGTGCTGGCAAGTGACAATCACTCCCTTGATTGTTAAGCTATTTAGTTAATGATTTCTTGAAAGAAAAAGCAAAATGTTTCGTGATAAAGAGAACCTCATTAGCAGCCAATGATTTTATTTATTCTCTACAAGGAAAATATATTCACAGTCAAAGAAACAAACGAAGACGAAGAGGAGCAGATTTGTTGACATTCTAGCCGAATTTATATGGAAGGAAATTAGCTCTTACTTTATTCTCAAAAAGAATTTCAATCTTTTTGAGGATCAATTCTCTTGGGTTGATTATCTCCAATTACAATAAAGGCATATGGAAATCAACGTCTATTATGGAAACAATATCAAAGAGCAATCATCAAGTACAGGGAAGTCTCTACAACTAGTTCAAGACACACAACTATAAATTCAAGAAGTCACAAGTGGAGAAGATACGTTTCAATTGACATTCTACATTCTCTCTTAGCTTTTACTTATTACAAATCACTGTATTCTTGAGAGTCCACTAGTGTACGAAAAGAAAAGAAAGAGAGTTGGGGTAGAGGTAATAGTTGTGTCAAGAAGTTGGTCTGATTAGCTATAAATCAGACAAGTCCGTTGTTGGTGAGCGTGTTGAAAAAACCACCAGGGAAAGACGTTTTTGGTTAGCAATAAACCATCACTGCGTTGTTGGTGAGCGTGTCAAAACCAACTTTGTAGATCGTTGGTGGTGAACGAGGAAAACCACAAACCTTGTAACCAACATCAAAGAGCTAAAGAGATAACTCCTTTGCAACCCAAGGGGACTGGATTAGGATACCACATTGGTTCCGAACCAGTATAAAATATCGGTGTGTCAATTTTATATTCTGCACTTTAATTACTGCACAGTTTATTGCGTATCTTTATTCTGCTACAGTATTAGTTGACTGTCTCGGTAAAGCAGTGGACTGAGGAATTTTTAGAAAAGATACAATTCACCCCCTCTTGTACTTTCAATTGGTATCAGAGCCACGTCTCACATCTTTATTTTTGCCTAACAGCAAGTGAGTAAAGATCCATGCAGATTATCAAATCACGGGGGAGATCCTTCAAGAAGGATATTCATCAAATAGGCCGCCTGATGCAATCGAAACTACGAAAGCGATAAAAGATAAGAAACGAGACGAGACTCACACGAAAGTTCAAGTAGCAATGAAGAACTTGTTCCGTTACACCCCGAACGATTGGAAAGAATCACCTACGCTAAGCAACTATCCTCAAGAGACACGAGGCTCGAGCAAATAGAATGATCAAAGATGGATTGAAGAGCAACTTGGATTCATCCAATTGATTCAAGCCAAAATGGTTACAAGGTTCAAGAGCATTGCTCATTTAATGTTTTGTGTTCAAAGTAAGGTAAAAAGCAATAAATGAAGGAGGAGTGTATTTATATCACTCCTTTACATTGTTTGCCTAGATTCTGGCCCGCTGCTGCTCAAGTGTTCATCGCGATCGCGCATGAGTATATGCGATCGCGAAGCACACTCAATTTCAGAAGCTCGCGATCGCGCGAGGCTTGACGCGGTCGCGCAGGCAAAGTAGTTCCTCTTCGCGATCGCGAAGGTTGTGCACGTGATCGAGAAGAACAAAAATCCTTCATCAGGCAGTAAGCTCAGCAGGTGTACCCCTGTTTTGCCCTGTTTTGCTCCCCTGCTTCCTGCACTGTTTCCTGCCCTGTTTCCACATTGATTGAGCTCCAATGCATTGTCTTTAAGTCCTCCCCGAGCTCATATCATCCACGCCTCTCCAAACCAAGTGTAGGTGAGCGTCTTGTATATCCTTGGCTTGACTTCGAGTGAATGGTCTCGATGCAATTTGGGTTGCATCATCCTCCCCTTCTTGAGAAGATTTCGTCCTCGAAATTAAGGCGTCCTCCTCCAAGGTATCATCACCTACATCAAAAGAAGTCAAGTCACTAACATTGAAAGTAGTCGACACATTATACTCACCGGGCAAATCTATCACATATGCATTGTTGTTGATCTTGGATAACACTTGGAATGGGCCATCGCCCCTTGGTGCCAACTTCCCCTTCCTTTAGTTGGGAAATCTTTCCTTGCGGAAATGCACCCACACCCAATCTCCCTTCTTGAAATCCACCTTCTTTCTTCCTTTGTATTTCTTGGTTGCTATCTTCTCATAAGCCTCCTCCAAAGTCTTCCGCACCTTGGCATGAAGTTCAAGCAATGCCTTGGCACGAGCTTTACCTTCAAAATCAACAACCACATCCCTTGGCAAAGGGGTAAGATCAAGAGGAATCAAAGGGTTAAAACCATAAACACACTCAAATAGAGTCATGCCAATCATACGATGCAAAGTGCGGTTATATGCAAACTCCATGAGTGGTAGCTTCTCAATCCAAGTCCCGGTCTTTCCTTTGGTCATAGCTCTAAGTAGAGCTCCCAAAGTCCGGTTCACCACCTCGGTTTGCCCATCGGTTTGAGGGTGGTGGGACGTGGAGAATAGCAACTTGGTGCCAAGAGCACCCCACAAATACTTCCAAAAATGGCTAAGGAACTTGGAGTCCCTATCACTAACAATGGTGCGAGGCACCCCATGCAATTTCAAGACATTATCAATAAACAAGGAAGCTACATGTTGTGCATCATTAGTCTTTTTGCACGGAATAAAGTGAGCCATTTTGGAGAAACGGTCAACGACAACATAAATGCTATCGTGTCCTCCTCTAGTCCGGGGCAAAGCCATAACGAAATCCATAGAAAGATCAACCCACGGACTAGTAGGTATGGGCAAAGGAGTGTATAAGCCATGGTTGTTGGATCTAGACTTGGCCTTCTTACAATCCAAGCAAGCATTGCAAAATCGCTCCACAAGAGGCCTCATTTTTGGCCAATGGAATTGCTCTTTAAGTATGGCCATAGTCTTGTCCACCCCAAAGTGACCCATCAAGCCCCCGCAATGCGCTTCTTGAACTAGCACATCTCTCCAAGAGGACTCGGGGACACACACTCGCCCGTGCTTGAAAATGTAGCCATCTACCCATTGGTATTTGTCCACTCTTTCCCCACTCACTAGAGCATCATGAATGCTCTTGAGCTTTGGGTCATGAGCATACAATGATTTGATGCTTTCAAAACCCATAAGTCTAGAAGCGAGAGTGGTAGCAAGAGCGAATTTTCTAGAAAGCGCATCGGCCACAACATTGTCCTTACCCTTTTTGTAATGAATTACATAAGGAAAGGACTCAATGAACTCCACCCACTTGGCATGTCTCTTGTTCAACTTTTCTTGGCCTCTTAGATGCTTGAGTGACTCATGGTCACTCTTGATCACAAATTCCCGAGGCCATAGATAGTGTTGTCAATGGGCTAGAGCTCTCACGAGGGCATACAACTCCTTGTCATACGTGGAGTAATTCAAGGTTGCGCCCTTCAACCTCTCACTAAAGTAGGCAACGGGTTTCCCTTCTTGCATGAGAACACCCCCGATTCCCACCCCCAAGGCATCACATTCCACCTCAAAAGCCTTCCCAAAGTCGGGCAATTGTAACAAGGGGGCGGTACTCAACCTACTTTTCAACTCTTGGAAAGCTCTCTCTTGAGGCTCTCCCCACACGAAGGATTTGTCCTTTTTCACCAACTCGGTGAGCGGTGCGGCAATGGTGCTAAAGTCTCTAACAAAGCGCCGATAGAAACTAGTTAGGCCATGGAAACTCCTCACATGAGATACGGTGGTAGGAGTAGGCCAATCTCTAATGGCTTCAACTTTGGACTCATCAACTTCTACACCATTGACACTAACAACAAAGCCCAAAAAGACAACCTTTTCAACACAAAAGGCACACTTCTTAAAGTTGGCATAGAGCTTTTCGGCTCGTAGCACTTCAAGGACTTGACTCAAGTGGCCAACATGGTCATCTATTGACTTGCTATAAATCAATATGTCATCAAAGTAGACTACCACGAACTTTTTGATGAAAGGTTTTAGCACGTGGTTCATTAGCCTCATGAAAGTACTAGGTGCGTTGGAGAGGCCAAAGGGCATCACCAACCATTCATATAGACCAAACTTGGTCTTGAATGCGGTTTTCCATTCATCCCCGGGTTTCATCCGGATTTGATGGTAGCCGGACCTAAGGTCAATTTTTGAAAAGATGCTAGAACCACTAAGCTCATCTAACATATCATCCAAACGAGGTATGGGATGTCGATACTTTACCGTGATCTTGTTGACCGCTCGACAATCCACACACATCCTCCAAGTGCCATCCTTCTTTGGAACAAGGATCACGGGCACGGCACAAGGACTCAAGCTCTCCCTCACCAAGCCTTTGGTAAGCAATTCATCAATTTGCTTTTGTAACTCCCTTGTGTCCTCGGGATTACTTCTATATGTCGGTTTGTTTGGGATTTGAGATCCCGGGACAAAGTCAATTTGATGCTCAATACCCCTCAAGGGAGGTAATCCATCCGGCATCTCCTCCGGAAACATGTCCTCATAGACCTTCAAAACATTTTCAATGGCACTAGGCAAAGGGTTAGGGTTAGATAAATAATCACTTTCGGAATTTAAAACCATACCTTTGTGCACTAGGCATATGAGCATCTTGGTGCCATCATTACCTCTCAAATACTCACCCGGTTGCATCATGGCACACATGCGACCGGTGGAAGATGGTGGGGTCTCGGCCAAAGGTTTGGCCACAACCGGGGACTTGGCCTTAGCCGCTTCCCTCAACTCTTTCATGTGCCGATAGTCTTCACTTACTTGCTTTGGGGTCAAGGGTGTAAGCACAAACTTCTTCCCCTCATGCCTAACCGTGTAAGTGTTGGCCCGGCCATCATGAACCACTTGTTTGTCGTATTGCCAAGGCCTTCCAAACAAGAGGTGGCAAGCTTGCATTGGCACTACGTCAAACATGTGTTCATCTTGATAGTTCCCAATCTTGAACCTAATCAAGACTTGTTTCACTACCCTCAATTCCCCACACTCACTCAACCATTGCAAACGGTAGGGGTTTGGGTGTTTCATTGTAGTCAACTTCAATTGTGAGACCAAAGATTGGCTCACCACATTTGCACAACTTCCCGAGTCAATGATCATGGAACAAACTTGTCCCTTCACTCTACACCGGGCATGGAACAAGTTTTCCCTTTGTTCATCTTCCCTCTCCTCACTCAACATGGTCCCCAAAATGCGACGCACCACAAGGAACATATTAGGATCATCCCCCTCCGTCGCTCTCTCTTCACCCTCAACTTCCTCACTCTCCTCCTCAACTTCACCCTCGGACTCACTTTCACCCTCATAGACCAACCCATCATCCATCACAATCATTGTTTTCCGGGTAGGGCACTCTTTGGCAAAGTGTCCATAACCCTTGCATTTATGGCATTGGAAAGAAGAAGAAGAAGGAGTATTTAAAGTAGTTTTAGAAATACCTCCAACCTCTTTGTGGTCGCTTCTCGGGGTGGCCTTTTCAAGAGGCTTCTTCACATCTCGACTCCCACTTGCTCCACTAGCATATGGGCTTTTCCATTCTTTGGTGTGAGTTGATGGAGTGGTAGTGGTAGTACTCCTATAGCGAGGAGCCTTCTCTTCTTTGAGCCACTTTTCGGCCTCAACCGCGGCATCACAAACATCTTGTAGAGAGTGGAAGATGTGTAGTCTCAATTGGGAAGCAATCTCTCGACTCAAGCCACTCTTGAAATGGATGATAGCTTGTTCGTCATCTTCCGTTTCCATATCAAGAGCCATCCGGTTTTTCTCAAAGTCGTTGAAATATTCATCAACGGACTTATAGCCTTGTTTCAATTCATAGAGCCTTTTGAGTTGCTCTTGTCGATACTTGGGAGTCACATACTTGTTGTTCATTACTTCTTTCAACTCTTCCCAAGTGATGTTCATCCGCAACCCAAGTCTTCTCCTTGATCGCTTGATGGATTCCCACCAAGTAGAGGCATAGGACTCAAATGAAGCTATGGCATAAGTGGCCTTCTTCTCCTCGGTCATATCATTTGTGTCAAAGACCCGCTCCAATTGGACCTTCCATTCAAGAAATGCTTCCGGATCACTAGTCCCTTTGAAAGGCGGGATAGTGATCTTGACACTATTGAGGTTAGTGTCACGACCCCCACGGTTTGGTTCCGGTTGAACCCCATAGTTGTCATCAACATCTTCATATTCCCTTCCCAAGTTTCTTCCCATATAAGCTCTTGGAGGTCCTCGACCTCGCCCACGACCTCTATCTACACCTCGGCCTCCATTCATTGCCCTCCTATTTGGATAGGGAGCATCAAAGTAATCATCATCAAGTCCGAGACCATCCCCTTCTTGAGCTTCATCAACTTGCTCAAGGGGAGCTATGTTTCTCCGGGGCCTTAGGAATGGAACATCTCCTTGGGGATTGCCCAACAATCTTTCTCTAGCAAGAGCCTCATCCCTCAACCATTGTCGACGAACTAGCTCTGCATATTGATCCGGTTTCATGATTGAATCATCACTAGTGCCTTCACCGGTATCTTTTGGGACACTCGGGGTCCTCTCCTTTTCAAGAGTTTCCATCTTAAGGTTTAGGGCCTTCACCTCGGCTAGCAAACTAGCCAAGACGTCGGTTGGAACCTCAATGGTACTCTTTGCCTTCTCCTCCACCATGTACCTACAACAATAAAAAACAAGAAAAAGAGATTAGAGTAAAAGTCCTCACTCACTCCCTCACTTTTGCTTGTCGCTCGGGTTCACTCAAGTTGGGGTTGGGTTCACACAAGCTTGAGATCAATGGCCTCCTCGTAGTTGCGCAACCTCCTCAATGATCAATCCAAGTCACAAGAACCAAATGCTCTTCGGGAAGAGTGGATTCAATGGGACTCGATAAACGCTAAGCTATTTGGTGCGCTCTTGAACCAAACAATTAACTACGAATCTTCTTTGAATTCTACTCTCCTTCTAAGCACGAGTATCCTATTCGCACAATGGATTAGCACTAATTAGGTAGAAGTGTTACCCTCAAAGTACTAACCGGAAGTGACGCGATCAAATGTTCAAAGATCGAATCGTCACTAAACGGATTCGGAATTGGATGAATTTTGGTTTGTGATCTAGAAACTCACCATATTTGATGATGCTATGGGAGTTTTGGTGGTTGGAAACTGTTACGATACCTTTGCGAACGTTCTGTCCCAGTTCAGGAAATTCTGGAAATTGTTACCCTTCGCGATCGCGTGCAGAGGGGCGCGATCGCGATGTGCAAAATTCAGTTTTGGGCGCGATAGCGTGAGACCTTGCGCGATCTCGCAGGTCTGTGCAGCAGAACCAGAAACTCGACTGTAAACTGCAGTTTTGGCACACAAACAACCCAAATTCAACTTGTTTTCAGTTTTCAAGCTTTCAAATGGTGTTTTCAACTGTAGTAAATAATCCCCAATGGTTTAGCCAAACAAACAACCAACAAACAACTTGTTTCAATGATTTTGGTCAAATTCTTCAAAAAATTTCAAGACCTTCAAGAATCACAATTTTGATTTTTCACTCCAATACTCCAAATGATGTTATGGGGGTATCAAAACGACGGAAAAACTATAAGGAGTAAACCCCGATACCAAACAACCAAGAATTCATAACATCAATCGAGTTCTAGCAAATTTTGTGAAATCTTCAACCTAGGGTTTAAATTTTCCAAACTTTGATTCTCAACTTGAAATGATGTTTTGTTGGTACCCAATCAAGGAGAATACGTATTCAAACAAACCCCGATAGTTGACAACAAAAAAATCGCAACAACAAACGATTTCTAGCAATTTTTTTGTGATTTTTCAATTTTTGAATTTTTTTCTTCTTTTTCAAATAACAAGAACAAGAACAAGAAAATAAATAAGAAACAAAGATGACAAGCACGAAGAGTAGGACGAGAGTTCGTAAGAACGTAACCCTAGCCTTGCTCTGATACCAACTGATGCAATCGAAACTACGAAAGCGATAAAAGATAAGAAACGAGACGAGACTCACACGAAAGTTCAAGTAGCAACGAAGAACTTGTTCCGTTACACCCCGAACGATTGGAACGAATCACCTACGCTAAGCAACTATCCTCAAGAGACACGAGGCTCGAGCAAATAGAATGATCAAAGACGGATTGAAGAGCAACTTGGATTCATCCAATTGATTCAAGCCAAAATGGTTACAAGGTTCAAGAGCATTGCTCATTTAATGTTTTGTGTTCAAAGTAAGATAAAAAGCAATAAATGAAGGAGGAGTGTATTTATATCACTCCTTTACATTGTTTGCCTAGATTCTGGCCCGCTGCTGCTCAAGTGTTCATCGTGATCGCGCAGGAGTATATGCGATCGCGAAGCACACTCAATTTCTGAAGCTAGCGATCGCGCGAGGCTTGACGCGGTCGCGCAGGCAAAGTAGTTCCTCTTCGCGATCGTGAAGGTTGTGCACGCGATCGCGAAGAACAAAAATCCTTCGTCAGGCAGTAAGCTCAGCAGGTGTTCCCCTGTTTTGCCCTGTTTTGCTCCCCTGCTTCCTGCACTGTTTCCTGCCCTGTTTCCATATTGATTGAGCTCCAATGCATTGTGTTTAAGTCCTCCCCCGAGCTCATATCATCCACGCCTCTCCAAACCAAGTGTAGGTGAGCGTCTTGTATATCCTTGGCTTGACTTCGAGTGAATAGTCTTGGTGCAATTTGGGTTGCATCACCGCCATACTTCAATGGACAACGATACGGCTATTGAAAGTCGAGAATGAGAATTTATGTGCAATCTATTAACTACCAAGCTTGGCTAGTCATCCAGGATGGACCACTACCCATTCCAAATGGTGGAGGAAAGAAATCTAAAGGTACCAAATCCAATTCTACAACTAGGTACTTGAAGGAACAACTTGATGTTATGCAAACTAATGCTAGAGCAATTAACTTGCTCTATTGTGCTATGAGTGGAGAAGAGTATGACAAGATCTCAAGTTGTAAAACTGTAAAAGAGATATGAGATAAGTTGGAAACGACTTATGAAGGGACTTACAATGAAAATAAGGAGAATGCAGTCAAGTCAACTCTTGACAAATCTGGAGATGAAAACGATCAAGAACCGGTTAACATTTGTTTCATGGCCAATAATGAAACTAGTGGGACAAATTCTTTTGAATGTAATAATTGTCTCGAGCTTCAAGAAGACTTAGACAATGTTCTAGATGATGGAGAAAAACTTTTCAAAGAACTCAAGAAGATGAAAAGAGAAAAGAAAGACTTGGATATTCGGCTTGAAAAATTTCAGATTGAAAATAAGTTACTTCAAGAAGAGGAGAAAGAGAAGAACATTCGGCTTGAAGGGTATCGGATTGAAAATAAATTGCTTCTAGAAGAAAAGAAAGATTTGGAAACTTATCTTCAAGAATATGAGAGTGAAAGTGTCTTACTTCATGAAGAAAATTCTGAGCTACGCAAACAAATCAACAAATTGCAAAAATCATCTAGCCACTACCGTATTCGATCAGATAAGTCGACTCAGTTCCATAACAGCTCCAAGTCAACTAAGAAGGGATCTACTAGCAGACACCTCACAACAGATAAGTCGACTCAAAACTATCTCAAGTGGACTAATTCGGCATCCACAAGTAAATACTCCATTTTTCATATTACGTGTCATTCTTGTGGTAATTCTGGACATAAAGCATTTGCATGCAATTATTCTAGAGATTATATAAGATCGAAATATGTCTGGAGACCCAAACAAATACATGCACCATTCCCTACACATGTTACTAACCATGAAGGACCCAAAGAGAATTGGGTACCAAAAACAAACTAATCTGTTTTGCAGGAACTCCTTGAGTCTAGCCTTAAAAAGAATAAATCGTAAGTGCGTAGAGGCTGATCAAGGTCATTCAAGTTCTTCTCACTGTACTGAATATGGACATCTCAATTGGTTTAAGTACAGTCGACTAACCTGGTTTGAGTCGACTCCTTGCTCTTTATTAGTAATCTGATTGGTATGAAATAAAAATGTCAATATCCATATTATAGAAGTTTTATATATGAATATTATGTCTTGCATCTTTAACATGAAACATGTCATATTAGTTAACCAAGCATGCCAACTTCTTTTGATATCATACTCACTTGAATCATAACCTTGTGCTTAAGATAATTGTTGAATTGAATCACTTGTGATACATATTTTCTTGGTTAGTCATTAATGTCTTATTCAAGTGGAAGAAAATTATTTTTGAATATTCTGCACACTATATATCCTAAGACTCAGATGGTTGGAAAGATAAAGGTACGTGTTTCTAGTATTGATGCTTATCCATGACTCACTTGAATTATATACTTGGATCAATTTGTGTAATACATCTGAGATCATTGAGGTGAGTCCAAAGATTATCTGTTTTGGAGCCTTCTTTTTATAAGCTTAACATTTCTCATGTTCTTTTTGGCTCCAAAATGAAATAATGTGATGTATTGCTCTTTACTATGTTCGACTCACTAATATTGTTTGATAACCATATGTTTAATACTCTGTGTTAAAAGTCCTGTTATTACCATTTGCTTCATGATATAATTATCTCTGAATTTATCTTGGAGAACTATTCACATGAGATAAAGAAAGGCAGGAAAATCAGTTTCCTCCCCTTAGCCGAATAAGTGTATTCTCCATCATGGTAAGAACAATATTAGTAAGATTCAAAAATTCTATATTACGTACACTTCCTTATTTTTTTCAGAATGTTAGTTGAATAGAAACCTATGGATACTATTTTTTTATACTAATATTATCTTGAGCAAAAGTATAAACTGAAGTTGAAGGGCACAAGTTGGACACCAAGCAATAAAATAATATTTGTGCAAGTTGAAATGAAGAATCCGTGAAAGAGCATTAAGTAGTGTACGATACACTTCTTCAATTTCGGAAGAACTGAAAGAAATTGCAAAAGACCAAGTACGAGGATTTATTATCAAGCCAACTATACTACAATCTTGAATATTCAGATTCGAGCTTGAAGAAAGGGTAAGGTTGTGAGAAACACGGGTAGACTTGTAGCCCAAGGTTTCACACAACAAGAAAGTTCTTTTCTCTTTTATAAAATTACTCTTGTAAATATCTGTAAAGCTTATTGCATTCTTGATATTACTAATGAAAATTGATTGAAGAATTTATTAAGCTTCTTTGAGATGATCAATTTCGAGATGAGGATGATGAAGAATTAGCCATCTTTTTCAAATTCCATACAAGCAAGCAAGAAGCTTCTTCAATAAAGCCAAATACTCAAAGGAACTACTCAAGAGAGTATAGTATGTATAGAAAATTCATGTACATGCTCTAGTGAAATTCACTTTCTTATTGCAAAGGAGAAGATTGGTAAGTCCTTCAATTAAATGAGGTATCGAGGTATGATTGACTCTCTACAATTTATTTTGTAATGATTTGTTTATCCTATTGAGTCATTATAAATTTCCACGAAATGATCATTGTTTGCATCCAAAGTTTTGGCTTATTATTGTATCCAAGAACTAACTGATTGATCTAGTAGGATACTCTCACATATAAGCCTTGCAGATGGTAAAGTGATATGAAAAGAGCAGCTCTAATATTCGAGTAAGTTCTTTTATATCTCATTCGTGCTATGAAAAAGGATAAACAAAGTTCCTTTGCCTTATATAGCTAAGGGTGGATTATTTCTCCTTGAAAAGTTGGTGCGCATGAACTTCAATGAAATATCAACCAGAGTCAACAACTCACTCTATGCCATTAGATGAAGGGTAATATGTATGTTCCCCTTAGGTAAGAAAAATTCACTATGCGAATGTTTCTTCACATTGAGGAAAATAATTGGTATGGAAATGGTGGATAAGGTGTATCCTTTCATGGTGAAAATTAATACATACTACTCAATTGACTTTTATATGCTTACCTCATTCTATGTGCCTTCTAGCATATGGAAGTTCTAGTCTCTCGAAAAATTGGTCATTTGATTCTAAATGCTCGTCTATGTCATGTGTGCTTAAATGGCTAGAAATGTTTTGATTGATCAGACATGTCTCAAGGTTTCTCATTTAAGTCAAGCTTTACCATATATTTTCTCACCTACTCGAGTTGTAGAAGCATATGCTCTCAATGATTTTTTTTTTGATTCTCAAATGATGATATTCTGTTATTCTTAGTTGACTTATATGTCCAAGATGAATCACTTGCCTATGAAGTATGATCCTTAGTTGCTTATGAATTATGATCCTTAGTAAGATGTAGGGATATTTTCAGTTTGTGGATCTGTTACATGTTTGGGATTTGAATATAAGTTAATGCTTCGAGTTATGAGTCCATATAGATCTATAATAGAAGTTTCCAGTTGACTGTATCGTATCTGTCCATTACAAGTTCTGTAGTTGACTACACTTCGTATTCCACCCTTTTGATAATGACAAAAGGGAATGATAGTTTCCTGTACAAGACATTTGCTTTGGTAGCACTATAAGACAGGATATAAGGAGAGAGCATGAAGTAAGGGGGAGCATCTACCTAATGTCATATATAGCTCCAAGAATTGAAGAGCACACACTCAGGGGGAGCTCACTAATTCAGGAAAGTCCACATCCTTCTTATAATCCTTGATTTATTTATTTTATTAAATTAGAAGGTCTTGATAATCTAGTTAAATTAAAATTGAATATATGCATTGCATTGTTAAATTTTAATGGGTATATGGTATTTTTGGTACTTGGTATATGGTATTTTAATTGGTTTTGGTACTAGAATAACTGCCAAAGACTGCCTACCTTTTTGATAATGTCAAAGGGGGAGAAAATAGTGTGTACAAAACCATGGATAAGATGCATAGGGTAAGGGGGAGCTCTCACTTAATGTACTTCAAGGAAGTAACCTATTTATCTTCATTAAGTAACCTATCTATCTTCATTGATTATAATTACATGTTTTGTACACGGTGGTTTGTCATCATCAAAAAGGGGGAGATTGTTAGCCTCAAGGTTTCACCTATTGATTTTGATGATAACAAACCAAGTTATTTAGTCAATGAACATTTACTTGTGGTTAATCTATTTTTGTGTAGGATTGCTCATGTAGAAGAATATGGTGAAGAGAATATTATGGGAGAAAATATTATTTTCAAAGATTTGATCTCCGCTTAATGGAAGAATTAATATTTGAATTTTGGATTTCAAATATTAATTTACTTGAAAGAAATTACTACAAAGAAAGATCTTCTACTCTATGAAAGGAATACAATATTGGAAGACTACCATTCTTGGGTTTTCACTTTATGGAAATAATATTAAATATTCTTGCTATACAAGTTTGGTAAAATTATCATATGGAAAGAAGGTATTGAGATTTACTACAAGGTAAAAGAAGGAAATATTTTATACAATATTAATTATGAGGAAGCTTGATATTGGAAGATCAAATTGAGATACTGCACGGAAAATATTTCTACGAGGATATTACAAAAGTTATTTTTGTACTCAATGGCATTGAAGTGGAGATGTACTAAGAGAGCTTCAATACATATGGCAAGGAATCTTCAAAGGAAACAAAGTTGACGTGCTGGCAAGTGACAATCACTCCCTTGATTGTTAAGCTATTTAGTTAATGATTTCTTGAAAGAAAAAGCAAAATGTTTCGTGATAAAGAGAACCTCATTAGCAGCCAATGATTTTATTTATTCTCTACAAGGAAAATATATTCACAGTCAAAGAAACGAACGAAGACGAAGAGGAGCAGATTTGTTGACATTCTAGGCGAATTTATATGGAAGGAAATTAGCTCTTACTTTATTCTCAAAAAGAATTTCAATCTTTTTGAGGATCAATTCTCTTGGGTTGATTATCTCCAATTACAATAAAGGCATATGGAAATCAACGTCTATTATGGAAACAATATCAAAGAGTAATCATCAAGTA
This sequence comes from Petunia x hybrida, assembly GCA_037355625.1. Classification (NCBI taxonomy): domain Eukaryota; kingdom Viridiplantae; phylum Streptophyta; class Magnoliopsida; order Solanales; family Solanaceae; genus Petunia; species Petunia x hybrida. The sequence continues at coordinate 406,905 of JBBBVM010000783.1, forward strand.
CAGGGAAGTCTCTACAACTAGTTCAAGACACACAACTATAAATTCAAGAAGTCACAAGTGGAGAAGATACGCTTCTATTGACATTCTACATTCTCTCTTAGCTTTTACTTATTACAAATCACTGTATTCTTGAGAGTCCACTAGTGTACGAAAAGAAAAGAAAGAGAGTTGGGGTAGAGGTAATAGTTGTGTCAAGAAGTTGGTCTGATTAGCTATAAATCAGACAAGTCCGTTGTTGGTGAGTGTGTTGAAAAAACCACCAGGGAAAGACGTTTTTGGTTAGCGATAAACCATCACTGCGTTGTTGGTGAGCGTGTCAAAACCAACTTTGTAGATTGTTGGTGGTGAACGAGGAAAACCACAAACCTTGTAACCAAGATCAAAGAGCTAAAGAGATAACTCCTTTGCAACCCAAGGGGACTGGATGAGGATACCACATTGGTTCCGAACCAGTATAAAATATCGTTGTGTCAATTTTATATTCTGCACTTTAATTACTGCACAGTTTATTGCGTATCTTTATTCTGCTACAGTATTAGTTGACTGTCTCGGTAAAGCAGTCGACTGAGGAATTTTTAGAAAAGATACAATTCACCCCCCCTCTTGTACTTTCACTAGCTTTTTCTGAATTTTGAAATATAAACATAAAGAGCTAAGACTTGCTAAAGTTCAAATCTCAACTATTTACTGTATTACCTAACTTGACTTGACTAAATGGATTAAAATCCATACTCACAAGACTCAACAGAAAACTAATCCCAGAATAATCAGAAATATGCTTAGAAACTAACAAGACACATTAAGTGATTTAAATAAGCTCAATGCTTAACAATATCCCCAACAGACATGAATAGTCACAACCTTCACATTTAGTAAACTCATACTTGAGATCTACACATTTAAGTAAACACATTTAGTAAGCTCATACACACAGCAGCTTGGACGAATCAAGTTTATGGGGGCAAAACAAGTGAGAAAACCGATTCTTTTTATACCAAGGCAGACGAGCTTGAACATTTAAATCAAGACATGGGAAAGAAATGTATTCCCGAACAATGTACACGATTTCAAACATAAACGTATAATCAACATAGCTGCTGCTTCCCCGTGTTGTCATAACCGCTGCCTCACCATGACAGAACCACCACGCTGCATTACATCGCCATTACAACAGCACCTCCGAGCGCCAAAGCAACCATCGCCTCACCAATGGACCAGCCATGAGGTCACTGTTAAACGCTGAGCAATAGCATCACTGCCTAGACGACGCCACTGCTCTAATCAGCCATAGCAGCGTCACAGCTGCAGCGTCGCAACTAACTAGTGCCAATCCACATCAACCCTGTAGCATCACGAACCACCAACCCCCATGGCCAACTCAAAACCAGGTATTACCACTGCCTTCTCGCCAATGCATCTTAATCACTTCTTTAACCCACCACACATACACACCAAATATGCCGCAGCGCCATCACATACCCTTGCCATTGCTGCAGCGTTCTTGCCAACGCAGTCACCACTAACTCGTCGACGCCAAAGTCAAAGCCAAAAACTGGATCAACAGCCCGTCACCTATACACACACATCACACATGCTGCAACACCATCATCTTACCCTCTCCGTCGTCTAACACCCCAACCAAACATCCCTGGTTCGTATGTCGAATCTCAATTGCATCCGTCACCATCTTCTTCTAACTTAAACGATCCCATTTTGGGTCGTCTCAGTTAGAAAGGAAAGGAACGGGATGAAGAAAACGAGAAAAATAAACAGAGAAAAAAGGCCATGGATGAGTTCTTACAGGTGCGAGTTTCCAAACGGAGAAGACAAGGGTCACCGGAAAAGTTTTTGCATCGCCCTTTAAAAATCCCGATCTTTGCCAAATCTGTGTGTTTTGGGGAAACTAATGTGAAATCGTGGAAGGGGAGGTCAAGGCGGGTCGGGAGATGTAAAATTTTGGCCGGAAAGGGGTGGTTTCCGTCGCCGCCGGTGGTGATTTGAGGCGGAGTCCGACGTGTTCAAAATTGGACTGAGTTATGTTCTTTGTTTTTAAGAATTGGGAAAATTGCCTAAAATGGCAATATTTTGGGTTTTATACCATGGACCTTGGGCCGGGTCAAGGGATTGGGCTAGCGGGTTGCACAATTAGGTTAGTACTTTTCCTCTCTTATAAAATGGCCAACTAGAGACTAAGCAAACATCACAACTAACTAATTAAACCGACAATTGATGAGAAAACACACAAGAAATAATTTAACAGTAAAAAACTTTTTCAACTAAGCATTACTTCACAAAGACAATATTTTTTTATAATAATTTTTTCCTTTAGTTAAATGCTAAAACAACTAAAATGAAGGATAAAATCTAGCAAAACTCTCATCATAATAACACAAGTATTATACACATTTTTTCGATATTTTGTGTCAAAATTAGGTGATTACAGTTGCCCCTCTTTGTTCGAGAACACGAAGAGTTTTCGGACAAAGATATAATCACAACTAATTTTAGCTTTTTAGTTCTAGCCACGAGCATGCAAAATGGTGACCGTACCCTGACTTTTGGTCCTAACCACGAACAAGGCTACCTACATATCCCCGGATTAAGGAATCAGGTCAGTGTAGTTCCTTACGTGCGGTAGCTGGGACTACCGCTTTTGACAGACTTACAGACTCTCTAGACTAATACTAGACACTTCTAGACATACTAGAACTGACTCGAGATACTTCTAGACACACTTGGGACTGTTTCTGCTGGTTCCTTGTTTCTAGTTGCTGGCTAGCTGGCTGGTGGTCATTGCTTTACAAAAAAAAATGAAATTACAACATTGAAATGTAAAATTACAATTTCTAAGCTAACTCTTCATGCTTCCCAAGCTGATGAACTGGTCCGAAACTCCCACTACCCAAGTGGGTCTTGAAAACTTGAAATTCCCGCTCGGGCGGGCTTGACTTGAAAGTTGAAATCGCCGCTTTGACGAACTTTGACTGGAAAGCTTAAATTGCCGCTTTGACGGGCTTTGACTTGAAAGCTGAAATTGCCGCTTTGACGGGCTTTGACTTGAATGAAATTGCCGCTTTGACGGACTTTGACTTGAAAATTGAAATTGCCGATTTGACGGACTTTGACTTGAAAATTGAAATTGCCGCTATGATGGAGTTTGACTTGAATGAAATTGCCGCTTTGATGGACTTTGACTAGAAAATTGAAATTGCCGCTTTGACGGACTTTGACTTGAATGAAATTGCCGCTTTGACGGACTTTGACTTGAAAATTGAAATTGCCGCTTTGACAGACTTTGACTTGAAAAAATGAAATTGCCGCTTTGGCGGACTTTGACTTGAAAGTTGAAATTGCCGCTTTGACGGACTTTGACTTGAAAGATAAAATTGGAACCACCACTCTGGTGGGTCTTGTTCGCGTTGAATTGAAAACCATCACTCTGTTGGGTCTTTCTTATGCTGGAAATTGAAAACCATCACTCTGATGGGTCTTGCTTCTTCCAAATTGAAAACCATCACTCTGATGGATCTTGACTTTTTGTTGAAAATTAGAAACCATCACTCTGATGGATCTTGACTTTTTGTTGAAAATTAGAAACCATCACTCTGATGGGTCTTGCTTATGCTGGAAATTGAAAATCATCACTCTGATGGGTCTTGCTTCTTCCGAAAATTGAAAACCATCACTCTGATGGGTCTTGCTTTTTGTTGAAAATTAGAAACCATCTCTCTGATGGATCTTGCTTATGCTGGAAATTGAAAACCATCACTCTGATGGGTCTTGCTTCTTCTGAAAATTGAAAACCATCACTCTGATGGGTCTCGCTTCTTCTGAAAATTGAAAACCATCACTCTGATGGGTCTTGTTCTTGAAGAGGAATCCCCTTATCCCAACGGGTCTTGCGTTGAAACTTGAATCCCATCATCCCAATGGGTCTTGTGTTTAAAGTTGAAAATTCTATCCCAATATCCCAATGGTTCTTGTCTTGGAAGTTGAAAATTACGGCTCCCTGCTCAGATGGTCCCTGATTTCTTTGTTCCCTCTTTGCCCTTCAAGTTGGTCCCCGACGAACAACTTACCTGATGTAGTTGTGTTCTCACACTTCCCGACCAAATTCACATCTCGGTCTTTGGTCACACCTTTGTAGAAATAACAAAGCATTCCCTAGTGATCTTCATGGTACAATCTCGGCGCTAGGCTCTCATTCCCGACTTTTCTGGTACAACTGAAACTTGTAGACAAGTTTTGCAAACCTTTCTGAATGCCCGAAAATAATGAGAAAGAAATAAATGAAAAGGAAAGTGAAGAAACTCAGAAGGAGACATCTAATGAAAGATGTCTCTGGTAGATAGAAGAAACTTATTTGGAGTGAAACGAAAACCTTAGTAAAACATGACATGCAATTAGAATCAATTCTTGACTAGTTCACACGGCCATAACCCTGACCTTACTCCCAGTTTGACAATCTTCTCAACCCGAACTTGATGACGAATTCCACGACCCTCAGTCGACTAGTAGTGCCCCTCGGGGTTTTCACTAACTAGCTTCTCTCTTTCTTCTTTTAACTCAATGTTGCCTTGCAACGCCTTTTCAGATTTTCACCGACAAGACTTCATTTTTTTTTCTTTCATTTTTTCGCTCTTTCCCAATCGACCTCCGATCTTTCCTTGCTGCTCGACCCCGTCTTTCCTTTCTTTCTTCAATTTCGGCCTTTATCTTGATTCTCCAGAAAATTTCTCCTTTAATGACCTTGGTGCTCCCAACTCCTAAATGCGATTGTCGGCTTATAAGAATGCGACTTTACAGCGTGGAACTTATCCCTTGATACCCTACTCGGCTTGACATTCTCAATGATCGGTCAGAAGGGTCTTTATTTGGACTATAACGTGGGATTTGGTTAGGTTACGAAGAAAGGGGTTCAACATAACAGCTCAGAAACATCTCATGAGACGATCAGATGAATATCACAAACTATGAAATCACCGCTTTTTGAAAATAAAACAAACTTATTTCCCCAATTTAGGCAAATTGGGGATTATTTATCTTTTTTTTTTTCTTTTTTTCCCTTTTTTTTTTTTGAGTTTTCTCTTTAGTTTGAAAAGCGGTATGAAAGCATCTCATGAAATGACTTAGTGAATGATACAACCCTTGGAATCATTTCTTTTAAAATAACAACAAACTGTAGCCCCGGTTTAGTGAAACTGAGGAATTATCTTTTGAATTTTCTAACATGAAAACATAGGGAATATTGAGATTATCCCCCGAGATGAACACAATGAAAGAAAAGGGATGTTGACTTTCTCCTCTTCTTTTTTTTTTTTAAATAAACTTCCGCCCCAGTTTAGGATAAACTGGGGCGCTTTGAGTTTCTTCCTCGACTTCGAGACTGATATGCCGATCATCTCTTAAAACATGCGAGTAGATAGTGCAATAAAATAGAAGTTTGTTTTTATTTTATTTTAAATAAAATAAATTAAAAACAAACTTCTGCCCCAGTTTAGCATACATTAGGGATTTGAATTTCTTTTGACATTGGCCGCAAACTTGGAGGCAAGCTTTTGCGTCAACGAGGAACAGGGGAAAATGAACTTTTCCCAGTTATGACCGCACCCGAATGGTTGCCTACGTATCCTTTTGAGAGGAATCAGGTCAGACGTAGCTCTACCGCTGAGGTAGATTTTCTTGTTGTTGTTTTTTTTTTTTCTATTTTCTTCTTTTTTTCATTTTTTCCAATTTCAATCACATTGATTCCAAAGGAGGGTAGCCAAAGAAAAATACGCAAGGCTCAAAGGGCTAGAAAATTGGTATAGTGTTTGGGTAGCAGAAATGAAAGTCGTTCGTCATCCTGTCCCGAGAATGCCTCGCACAAATAATGATTCAATAAATTGACCTGGATTGATCCACACGTGTCCTCGACTTCTGCTTCAACGATGGTTCTCAAAACTGGTATTTCAAATTCGGTCGAAGCGTTCGTGCATGATTTTGAACTTCTCACCGATCTCCCTTATCGAATGACTATTGATTAATTTCCAATTTATTTCACTCCCTCTTTTATCCCTTTTTATCACTCAGATAGCTCACAATGTCAGAGCACGTGTTTAGATCAAGACGTAAATTCCGCACGCATGTCATGTTATTAAGGCCGACAAAACATAAAACAGAATACTAAGAAAACAAGACCAAGAAAGAAAATAAGAGAAATGATGTCGAGATGAGAAAAAGATCTCGCTTTTCATTGAATTAAAGATAGAAGGGTTTGAACATCAAAATAAGTAAAATAATGCACTTGGATTACAACCCTTAAATAACCAAGTACACAGAAAGATTAGCAAAATAAGCTACAACATTTCACAGTCACTCAATTGCAAGTCAGGGCTAGTTTTCCTGTGTTAGGCATTGTTGAGCCCTTCACCAAAATGTACCATGCTGATACCAAAGAAATTCCCTGAATCTGGCAGCATCTTTTGCTTTTGCTCATTTTGTCCAACTTCCATTGGGGTAGACTTCACTTCTTTGGGACTGATGAATGACCGGGTAAGATATGGAGTTGGCTTCTCGAGAGACATGTTCATCTTCTTCATTTCTTCAATCCTTACTCTGTCTGCCACCCCTGGCACAATTTCAGGAACACAGTTCACTGTTACAAGTATTTGGTTAGCCCTAATTGACACACCACCAACAGGTACTACCGGCATTGCAGATTCAACTCTCAAATCTTCTACACCCACCATACCCACCATATGCACATCATCACAGACAGACAATGAGTTCTGGTTGATATTTGTTGTATCTAAGCCCTCGACTTGAATCTGACCATTATCAATTAAAGCTTGGATATCTTTCTTGAGAAAATGGCAATCCTCAGTGTCATGCCCCGGTGAACCTGAATGGAAAGCACACTGACGAGAGTCGTCAACCCTATCCCTAGGATGCATTCCTCTATTGATCGGTTTCAGTATATCCAAAGCTTGCAACTTATGAAAAAGTTTGGCATAAGATTCTCCAATTGGTGTGAACTCATTCTTTTTCACTTGATGCACCTTTTTATACTCAATCTTTGGGCGAAAACCTGAAGGACCTCTTGGTCGGTGGGGAAGGTTCAGTGGAGGCCGGAATTGGTTATGTGGAGCTTGGTGAATGAGATATATAGGATGTGGGGCTGGAGCGCGCCATTGCGGATAAGACGATATTGGAGCATATGGCTGCACTGTATGGATTGAGTATTGGGGTGGAGGGATGGAATATTCCAGATTTTGTGGGGTGTAGTAGTGTTGTGGAGGGTATATTTGTGGAGCTTGGTATGAGTGGGTTTGATGGTATCTTTTCTCGCTCCACTATTGTGAACCTGAACCCACCATGGCTACATCATCTTGATTCTTCTTCCCCAAGGCTCCTGCCTGGGCTCGCAAAGCTGTTTGGCTGACAATCTTGCCTGCCTTGATTCCTCTCTCAATCATCTCCCCAATTCTCACTGCTTTACTGAATTGTTTCCCTATGGCGGAGGCCATTGCTTGGTAGTAGGTCTCATCAAGAACCTCAATGAACTCTTCGACCATTTTATCATTGGGTATCAAAGGGCTCACACGCGCCGCCTTCTCGCGCCATCTATAGGCATACTCCCTAAAACTTTCACTTGGTTTCTTTGTGATCGTCTTCAAGGAAGAACGATCAGGAGCAGCCTCCATTTTGTAACCATAATGGTTTAGGAAAGCGCCGGCCATGTCATCAAATGTGGCCCACTTCGAAACATCTTGTTGCACAAACCATTCTGTTGCCGGTCCTCCCAAACTGTCAGCAAAGTATGCCATCAACAATTCATCCTTCTCAATGCCCCTCATTTTGTTAAGGTAGATCTTCATGTGGATCCTTGGATCACTTTGTCCAATGTATAGATCAAATTTGGGCACAACAAAACCTTCAAGCAATGGCACATGAGGGAACAAACACAGGTCTTTGTATGAAATATTGGTTTTACCCCCTTGCCCTTGTATGTTTTTTCACAGTTTTCTCCAAGCTTTTCAATTTTCGAGCAAAATCATTCTCTTATGTTTTTCCAAACCTCTCGATATCAACATGTGATTCTGGGTTGTGTCCCTGATCATACGACTCGGTTTGGCGGAAGACATTACCCTGAGCTTGCTCAAATTGTTGATTATGGGCCCTTAACTGTGGGTCACTGTTCGATCTTTGCAAAGTGTGTCCTGCAGGAATGGTGAATGTTATGGCAGGAACCTGGGGTTGGTCATGTTGTCCTTGTTGTAGGAATTGTGCCCCAGGTTGTATAGTAGAGGGTCCTGCTGCATTGTTAGTTGCCAGATGTGGACCAAATCCTGGAGGGTAACGGAGGTCTTCTGCCACTGTGGATTGCCCATGCCCTGGTGGCTGAGTATTTGCCATGAAACAAGCAGCACCTGGCGAAACAGGAGGTGCCTGAACTGCTGCCAAGTTACGAGTTAGTAGTGTCATCATTTCTTTTATGGCTGCAAAGTCCTCGGCCATCTTGGCCTGTTGCTCAGCTAAGCGAACCAGCTCAGTGTTCTCAATTTCCTCAGCCATCGTTGTTTGAGTGCTTTCCTGAAGAGGAGCTTCAACCACTTCTGGTACAGGCAGTGGTCCCTTGATTCTAGTGGAGTAGGAATGTGGGGCCAGCATGGCAGTTGCTCAAGCTAGTGCACCAAACAGGTTAGCACAAAAGAAAGCACAGATTATAGCCTAAGGTTGTTATGCGTCATCCCGAAACGGTTAACGGCGTAAGCCGAGTGTACCGATCGTATCCCCGAAAGATTGCTTATGTGCCTTGATCAAAATTAGAACAAAATTGTAACTGATACGTAATCAGCACAAGGACGAACTTGGATTTTCTTTTTCTTTTTTTTTTTCCTTTTTTTTTTTGACTCAACAAGCATAACTTAGAAAAATGACACGAGACGTACTCAAAATAAAATGCTTGACATGATGCATGAGTTAAAAGATATATACAAACTGAAACGACATTGGGCGGGTACACCCGGACGGTGAAAATAATGAGACTTGACTTTTTAGCGGAGTCAGATTATTCCACGAGGATCGACGCAAAATACAACTTAGCTAATTGCAATTTATTGTTTGTACCCTGTCTTGACCTTGAACAATACAAAGTAAAGTGGGACCTTAAAATAACATTTTTCTGTTTAATGAAAATTTAAGACTCAACCCGAGGAAGGTTCTAATGGAAGTTAAGAACAGATTATGAAACAAACTATTTTTTTTTATCCGAAAGATGACTCCAAAATCAGACATTATGACAACACAAAGATGGATACATTTTTTTTTTTTTGAAACAAACTCTTTGATCTAATTCGAAAAAGAATCTAAGAGTATTTATAAAATTTGGCCATTATGACGACACAAAGACACAAAATATTACACGAATTAGATGTAAAATTGGTTTACAAAAATTGGCCATTATGACGGCATAAAACCCCGATAAATTACTTTCCAAAAATATGGACTTGACTTGGACACAGACTCAAAGACAAAAGGGTCCCAAAATTTTGCCATTATACCGGCACAAAACTATAACGGTGCAAAACTATGACAAATTATTTTCTAATACTTGAGACCAAACCCGGACACAAAATTAGACTCTAAAAAATCTTGAAAAAAAAATTTGCCGTTATGACGGCGTAAAATGACAACTAAAGATATTTTGAGACACGGGACTAAACCCATTTTTCATTTTTCTCTCTTTTTTTTTCAAAATTTAACACCCACCCCCGGTGATCGGTCAGCATAACAACCCTCTTTCTACAATAAATGCAACACATAAGATGCCAATAATGTATCTTTTCGGGACACGGGCCCATCTTGACACAAAGGGGTCGGCCTAGACAAGTGCAATACTGGCGTACCACACCTCATTAAGTCAAATATGATGCAGATAATTGGGCTTAAAGGTTTAACTCTAGGTGACACAACTGACTCAGTGTCTAGACTGGCTGAAAAACCCGGTGGACAAACAAGGCGGAAAGTGCATCAGGGCCATCCGGAGATAGTGTGTCCGACCTAAAACCCCGTCACGCCTTCCTCCTAAATCATGGGCAATTTAGTAAGAAGTCCCAGATCCCACAAGCAATCTGGTAAGTGCATGTGTGCTTGTGTTTCAGAGACTCAGAGGGTTGCGGAAGAAGACAGTTTATATACAGTTCAACTATATCAAAGTAATAACATTCAACTTTTCATGAAATAACGACAAGAATATAACAACCAAATATTTAATAAATTAAAACATGCGAAAATTTTATCAAAGCCGGAGATTCTAGTTTTCACTAATTTCCCCAGCGGAGTCGCCAAGCTATCACGCCCTAAAAATTAACGTGTTTGTTTATTATTTAAAGGATGTGACTGGTGTTTCAAACGTACAAAATTATGAGAGAACCCGGAGTCGCCACTTGATAAGTTTAATGTGTGCCAAGTCACCAAAAGGTACCTTGAAACACCTCTGACTCGTCTAATGGTCTGCGTTTAGAGATTCGGGTAAGGTTCTCAGTTGACCCTCGGGAAGGTATTAGGCACCCTCGAGTCCTGTGCCAAGCACAGTTGCTTTATTGTCGCATTTTGTTAATTCATTAAATATGGTTGTTATATTTTTGTCGTTCATTTAAAGTTACGCTTTGATTGTTTGAAACAAAAATTGTGTCAAGTAACCCACAAGGTATACTTGGAACAAATTTATATATATTTTTGTTTTTACCTAATAAGTAGATCACAAATCATACTTATAATTGCCTAATCGAATTTACTCCTATTAATTTGCCTAATCGTGTCGTTCCCTTCAATAACTAAAGTTAAATTATTTTCTCATTCAAACCATGACAAACTCTTGCCATTTTATTCTCTACCATTTATTAACAAACCAAATTATAAGGTTAACAAGCTTGAGCAATCTTAAATACAACTCACTGTTGAGACGAACCACGTACCAAATTTCCCAATTTTTTTTTAAAAAAAATGCAGTCACATCATAACTTATTATATTTTACAGCTTTGTCTCTTTTTCGAAGTAAGTGTCCAGTATTAACAAAATCGGCGAATAGAAAACACATCTAGAAATTCCTATCTATATGTACACTTGGTTGGCTTAACAGTGAATGTCTTGTTTCGAAATATGAATTGGCTTGAAAGCACATGGTAGTCCACCTCAATAAATACATATCCACTCCACTTTTAATGTCAAACATGTAAAATATATTATATTAAACATGAGTACAACCAAGCTAATATAGCTCTTTAGAGCTTAGTTTAAACCATTTTTTATACATACTAAAACTTTTAAACAAGGCTAAAAGAACATGAAAGATGAAGCAAATCTTGGAGTACTTACCTAGTGTAGTAAACTTCCACAAGCTTAAAACAACACTATGACCTCCAAACAAAAAACGCAGCAACACCAAAAACAGTCCAGAGACAGCGACAACGACGAACCACTAAATCTCTCGCTTGAATTCAAAAAACCTCAACTCTTTGTACTAACTCACTAACATAGTATCCTTTGTTTTTTTTTTGCTCTCTATTTTGTGTAGTAAGAAGAGTTTCAGATCTGGCCTTTCTTTCAAGTTCAAGAGTTGTTTTTCATAGGTGTCTATCTCTCAGATTTTCGTGTGTATCCCTATGTGTATTTTTCAGATCTCCCTCCTCCTAAAGTGAGGACAAAAGGGCAGATTATATAGATGGAAAGAGGGGGGAATGGGGTAAAAAATTGGGGTGAAAGTGATGGAAAGAAGGGGGAAAAAACTGTAGGAACAGCTGGTTGCAAGACAAAGCATTAATGAAGAAATTACCTCTTTCATGCTAGGGTCTCACCAACCCAAAAAGCAAAGCTGAACATACCATTTTTGGGAACTCTTTTGTCCCCTTTGTTTGACTTCTAGCTTTTTCTGAATTTTGAAATATAAACATAAAGAGCTAGGACTTGCTAAAGTTCAAATCTCAACTATTTACTGTATTACCTAACTTGACTTAACTAAATGGATTAAAATCCATACTCACAAGACTCAACAGAAAACTAATCCCAGAATAACCAGAAATATGCTTAGAAACTAACAAGACACACTAAGTGATTTAAATAAGCTCAATGCTTAACAATATCCCCAACAGACATGAATAGACACAACCTTCACATTTAGTAAACTCATACTTGAGATCTACACATTTAAGTAAACACATTTAGTAAGCTCATTCACACAGCAGCTTGGACGAATCAAGTTTATGGGGGCAAAACAAGTGAGAAAACCGATTCTTTTTATACCAAGGCAGACGAGCTTGAACATTTAAATCAAGACATGGGAAAGAAATGTATTCCCGAACAATGTACATGATTTCCAACATAAACGTATAATCAACTAATGGTCAAACGAACTAAACTGCACTCGGGTAAGAACATGTATATTCATTCAACTTCCCAATGATTTTTACATGCTGCGACTACACGGGATTTCAATTTTGTAAACTAACAACACTAAACTAAAACAAACAGTAAACAAAAGAATTGAAGGGAAACGATTGGAATTTACTCCTAACCCATTGTCAATAAAGCACTGTCAACACTGCCCTTGCTGCTGCCTCAGTCACCATCACCACTATGTTATTATTGCCTTGCCGCTAATGCCTTGGCTCGGACACAATCAACATAGCTGCTGCTTCCCCGTGTCGTCATAACCGCTGCCTCACCATGATAGAACCACCACGCTGCATTACATCGCTATTACAACAGCACCTCCGAGCGCCAAAGCAACCATCGCCTCACCAATGGACCAGCCATGAGGTCACTGTTAAACGCTGAGCAATAGCATCACTGCCTAGACGACGCCACTGCTCTAATCAGCCATACCAGCGTCACAGCTGCAGCGTCGCAACTAACTAGTGCCAATCCACGTCAACCCTGTAGCATCACGAACCACCAACCCCCATGGCCAACTCAAAACCAGGCATTACCACTGCCTTCTCGCCAATGCATCTTAATCACTTCTTTAACCCACCACACATACACACCAAATATGCCGCAGCGCCATCACATACCCTTGCCATTGCTGCAGCGTTCTTGCCAACGCAGTCACCACTAACTCGTCGACACCAAAGTCAAAGCCAAAAACTGGATCAACAGCCCGTCACCTATACATCCCTGGTTACCAAACATCCCTGGTTCGTATGTCGAATCTCAATCGCATCCGTCACCATCTTCTTCTAACTGAAACGATCCCATTTGGGGTCGTCTCAGTTAGAAAAGGAAAGGAATGGGATGAAGAAAACGAGAAAAATAAACAGAGAAAAAAGGCCATGGATGAGTTCTTACAGGTGCGAGTTTCCAAACTGAGAAGACAAGGGTCACCGGAAAAGTTTTTGCATCGCCCTTTAAAAATCCCGATCTTTGCCAAATCTGTGTGTTTTGGGGAAACTAATGTAAAATCGTGGAAGGGAAGGTCAAGGCGGGTCGGGAGATGTAAAATTTTGGCCGGAAAGGGGTGGTTTCCATCGCCGCCGGCGGTGATTTGAGGCGGAGTCCGACGTGTTCAAAATTGGACTGAGTTCTGTTCTTTGTTTTTAAGAATTGGGAAAATTGCCTAAAATGGCAATGTTTTGGGTTTTATACCATGGACCTTGGGCCGGGTCAAGGGATTGGGCTAGCGGGTTGCACAATTAGGCTAGTACTTTTCCTTTCTTTTATAAAATGGCCAACTAGAGACTAAGCAAACATCACAACTAACTAATTAAACCGACAATTGATGAGAAAACACACAAGAAATAATTTAACGGTAAAAAACTTTTTCAACTAAGCATTACTTCACAAAGACTATTTTTTGATAATAATTTTTTCCTTTAGTTAAATGCTAAAACAACTAAAATGAAGGATAAAATCTAGCAAAACTCTCATCATAATAACATGAGTATTATACATATTTTTTCGATATTTTGTGCCAAAATTAGGTGATTACATTACTAATACCATGATGAGCTAGGTATTAAGTTATACCACAATTGAGGTACTAAATAATACATGGATTAATAGTACTTGATTGATATTGACTACCAAACAAAGGATAAAACTTAATACATGGATTAAATTAGCCAATACATCATACCAAACAACCTCTTAATTCATATCCACTTTTATGATGTTGCATTATTAAGTATAATGTTTGCTAAGCTTCCTTTATGATATGATTCAGCTATGTGAGCCACTTCGATTAGCTTCTAATATGATATTGAATTATCGAATGATTATGTTTGCAAGTAGGGATGGAATGAGCTGATTAATGTGCTTCGCTTGGTACTAGTAATAATATTTAGTATCGGTCACATGAAATGCCTTTATTTTGGGGCATGACAAACTTGGTATCTGAGCAAAGGTTTGAAAAATGTCCTACGGTGTCATAGAACCGTGTCTTGTAGAGTCTTAGTTATAAGTGTGTTGCGCTCCATACTTAGAAAATGAGAGGCTACAAACATTCAAAGAAAAGTTTCTCTCTGTTATTGTTACTTTAGATCGTGCAAGAAAAGCGCAATGTCAGAAAAGATCAATATTAAATTGTGTTTTCCTTTCCTTCCCAAAACATAGTTCAAACAAACTCCCATGCAGGTAATGTTAATCATGAAGTTCCAGATGCAGCTTGAGAGGGTGTGCCAGTCCCCCAACTCGAATCACCAGTGTGTGTACCAGGGCTACGTGTGCCAATGGCTCCTACGACTCATGGGCCTATTAAGGCACAAAGAAGAGTGAATGTTCAGGAAGAAGTTAACAATAATGCACTTATCCCGACAACCTATGGATGCGGCTCTGAAAATGTCGATGATGCATCCTTCTTGATCATAAAATTGATGATATTGGGTCCTCTCATCTTTTCGGGACCTAGTACTGATGAGGACCCTATGTTATTTTTGGAAGAAAGTGTTGGATGCTAAGGGAACTAAAGTTGTTCGATTGGTGGCATTTCAATTGAAAGACGCAGAAAATATTTGGTTTCTAGCAATTAAGAGTGAAAGGACTAGGGATGTTGTTCTTAACTCTGGGTCAACGAATAGCACTCGCTAAATAAGTTTAAAAATTTGAGGCAAGGATCAATGAGCATGGTCGAGTATAGTATGAAGTTCACTAAACTTGCTAGGTATACTTCCACTTTTGATTCCACATGATACATCAAAGATAGAACGGTTCAGAAGGTACATAAATCCAGCTTTGTTTAGGAGTGTGGTAGGAAGCTGTCACAGTTATACTTTCAATGCCATAGTTGATTATATAGTTGTGGTAGAGAAATGTCAAACTGGACCTGCAAGCACTTGGTACGAATTACATCTACATGTGATTGGAAGAATAGACTTGATATTCCCTAATCTTCTTGTATAATAAAAACCATTTCAACTATAAATGAAAATTTTCAAGCTTCTACTTACAAGGACTAATACTTAATTTTATTTTGGCTATCATCTAGTCAGACACCTATCTACTCTAACTATTTTGAATGTAATTTTTTCTTCATTACACTTGTTCACTTGTTGTGCTCCATTTTATGCTGAGGTGTATTTTAAGACATAATTGAACATTAACCAAACATGAAATAATGAATATAAATGATAATAAAAGTTTCAAAAGTTATTATTATTTTATAATGGTTTGCATTAAAAAGTAAAAGTAGCTGAAAAGGAAAACTATTTTGCTTTCCAACATAATCATAAAACTTAGGACTTCTTTTCTTTAGTTATTATTTACTGCTCAAAAGAACAAAAATCAAAAGAAAAAGCAAAAGCAGTAGAAAAAAATTCTTTCATTTTCTATTTTAGTTATCAAGGCTTGATGACAATACATGACTGAATTAGAAAAATATTAAAAAAAATAACAGTATTTGAAGATCAACACGAGTTGAGTATTTAAAAGTTACAAAGAGTACTAAAAATTTATAAACTAAATCATTATTTCACTCAAAACGCTTTCCAAACATAATATTCAATTTCGATAATATATATTGAATTAAAGTTATAAAAACCCTTATAACTCGTAATCATTTTTTGGTAAATAAAAAGAATTTTATTACCAAAGCAATTTAACAGCTCAAGAAACGAAAAAAAAAGTAACTATTTACAAGCATGGACAAGTCTCATCCTGCTACTAGCTTCCCAACTATACTATCTAGCAATATCTCATACTAACAACTGAATACATCATGGATAAAAATCTAATGTTGTCAAACGTCTCTGCAGTTTTTTCTTCATACTCCCCCGCTGGTGCACTTCTTGAATAATTTTTCTAACCAGTTTCATAGCTTCTTGTTGTATTTTCTGGAACACTCTCATATTTCTTTCCCTCTACATGTGATATATAGCTGCAGTAAGTCCCATTCTATAGATCTCATTTGGAGCTCCTTTGCCATTAGAAGTACCTATTGCCCATTCTAATTCATCATGCCATGGTAAGACCTGTCTCTGAATTTCTTGCCACCTTAGCAATTTGGACCACACACTTCTGGAAAAACTACACAAATAGAATAAGTGATCATGGGATTCTTCTTCTTTCACGCAGAGGGGGCATAGAGCCTCATTGACTACTTTCCATCTAAACAATCTATCTTCAGTAGCCTGTCTGTTGTGCAGTGTCAGTAAGAGGATGAAGAGCATTTTTGGGGGACAGGATTTGTTCCAAACCATTCTTCTCAAGGTAAACTTATTCGTAATCTCTCTCATTGTTGTATACGTTGCTTTTATGGAATATTATCTTACTCTTTACAGTTCCTCTTTATCAATATTGGCTTCCATTAGGAATTTCCTGGCTCCTATTATTTTCTGCACCATCCATGAAGCTTGGGTCACTTTCACCTCTGACAAAGCTTTCCCTTTTATATAATAGGTGTGCACCCAATGTATCCATAACCTATCTTTCTTCTTGCTCAGGCTCCATAACAGCTTACAAATGGCGGCTCTAGTCCATATCTGCAGTTCCAGAAGGTTCAAGCCCCTGCTGTTTTAGGATAGCATATCTTCTCCCAAGCAATTAAATCCATTTTTTATATTGTTACACTACCTATCCAGAGGAATTTTCTACAAATGCTTTCCACTTGCTGGATAATCTTTTTAGGGAGGATGAAAATTTGGGACCAATAGATTTGAATGGCAAATATCACAGATTTGATCGGTTGGACTCTTCCCCCATAATAGAGGAACTTGTTAGTCCAGGATGTAATTTTTCGGACCATCTTATTTATCAGAGACTGACATTGGCTAATGGTTAGTCTCTTGTTACTTAGGGGTACTCCCAGGTATTTGAAAGGCAGGTCAGCCTTTACAAATCCCAATAGCTTGATGATTTTCTCCTAGATGCTTTGATCCACACCCCCAAAATATACTGAACTTTTATCTTTATTAGCTTGTAAACCTGATGCAACAGGGAACATTTCAAAACCTTCAAACAACCGTTTTACTGAGTAACAAAAGATCATCTGCGAAGCTCAATTGGACAATGTGCAATTTCTCACATCTAGGATGAAAGTTGAAGTTAGGTTTGCTTCTTAGCTGCTTCAGGATTCTAGTCGGATATTCCAAAGCTAATACAAACAAGAAAGGGGACATAAGGTCTCCTTGTTTGAGCCCCTTTTTTTTTTTGCTGGAAAAGACTTTGTGGTCTGGCCATTTACCATGATTAAATAGGAGATAGTTGTCACACATGTCACTATCCAGTGAATGAACTTATCTGGGAAATTGAGGCACTATAGGACTTGTTGAAAATAGGGTCATTCTATGGAGTCATAAGCCTTTATCATACATATCTTGAGTATGTGATAAATTGGTATTTTACCAACTTAAAGACTACTTTAGACTTCCGTTTTTGAATCCAAAAGCAACATTATGTGCTATTAATACCATGAATTCCTTAGTTTTAGGATATAATGAGTTTACAAAAGTCGTAGACTAGAGATTGAAGTTGAGCAAGATTTGGAGTCAAAGTGTGGAGAATATGGCAGCTGCAAATGAGGGCGCCCCACCCTACGCCTTACACGGACCGCCTGATGAGAAGCCGAGAGTTGCAAGTTGGAGCTTGAAATAGGCACCCCATCCTAAAGGCTAGGCGGACCGCCTGATGATATCCTGAGAACCATCAAAGTTGAAGTCAAAATGGGCACCCCGCCTTGGTGAGTAGGCGGACCGTCTACTGATATCCAAATAGTGTACAAGTCTGGAACCACAAAGGGCGAACCGCCTCAAGAATTAGGCGGACCGCCCATCACCTGCAAAGATAAAGAAATCAAGTCAGCCAAGTCACCAAAGGGGGGACCGCCTTTGGCTTTAGGCGGGCCGCCCATGCCAATATGGCATTTTTTGTAATTGTATTCCTAGATAGTATAAATAGAACAAGCTAGGGTTTTTACATTCATTCTATTCTATATTTCAAATACTACTATTAGAGGCAAGGTTTAAGAGACAATATTCAAGGTTTTCATTGATTTGTAAGCTTTAAATCTTGTACTTTTGGATCCTCAATCATATATCAATACATATTACATGTTTGAATTCATTCCATCTTTTTATTACATGAATTTGGGTGTAAGCATACTATAAGTGGTAGAAAATCAATGGGTGTTACTTATTTTCACTAAACATAATATGGGTAATGATTATCTAACTCCTATTACGTTAGCATCAAATCTTAATGAACATGACATTGGGGTTTCATTTCTACATTGCTAGTTAAAGACTCAGGAGAGATAACTAGTGTATATTAGCGGATTTAGGAAAATTTTGGGTTTTGTTGGCTAAAACTTAGCCTAACTCATTTAAAAGAGGTAACAATCGGAAGATGTCCTCTTTCCTTGAGTCTATGAGTTAGACCTTTATGCGCCAAGATATGGCTCTTGCGACCGTAGTGAGGTAGAACCCTCTTAGGCGTGGCAGATTCTAGGGGTTACTATAGAATGACTCGACCATATTCATATATGTCTTAGGTAGGTGAAAGTATTATATCCATTAATTGGACAACACTATTAGCCGTTTACGCCTCTAGCTTCCTTTTATAGAATCAATTACTTGTTTTTAATTAATTACTTTGTAGTTTATGTTAGATTTACAACAAACACTCCTACCATATAGGACTCTTAACTAACACTATTTGATTATCTATTTACGACTCTCTCACTTGAACGACTAGTTTCTTTGGAAAATCGACCCCGACTCATATCTAGTGGCGGATGTAGAGTTCACCGTGCGGGTTCGGTGGAACTCAGTAAGTTTAGTGCAGACAGTGTATTTGTGTTAAAATAACCACTAAATATGTACAAAAATCAAGGCAAGAACCCAGTTACTAGCACTTAAGATCATTATTCTAAAATTTAGAACCCATAAGGTTCAAATCCTGCATATGCCTCTGCTCATATCGGGTATATATCGTTGACAACCACCCCTCACCATTAATGGTGTAGGATTGAGAGTGGATCAGCTTGCACCTAAGAGAGATACCTTTCCTGTTATAATTTTAAACTAGTTCATGACTCAGAATTTATCTGAGGTCATTCTCCCTGGCACATATGCTGACTGGTTAGGGTCCACAAGCTTATCCATTACATTCTAAATTCTCTTTGTGATCACATTGGATATAATTTTGTAAAGGAAAGTCCAACAGGAGATAGGTCTGAATTCAAACACTCTTGAGGGACTGTTGACCTTAGGGATCAGAATGACTGTAGTACGGTTGATAGGCTTGTAGAGTTCCCCTGTGGAGAAGAATAGTTAGACAGCTTGGATCACCTCATCACCAATTATTAGCCATGTTTTTTTAGGAAGTATGAATTCATTCCATCACATCTAGGGGATTTCAGATCCCCTGTCTCTTGCATTGCCCTACAAATCTCCTCAGCTAGGATAGGTTGCAGTAGCTCCATCTGTTGGTCACTATTCAAAACAACTTCATGCCGCATGATACAAGGATGAATAGCAGATAGATGTTTTGCAGCAGTGCCCAACAAACCATTATAAAACCCAAGAATTTCCTGCTCTATGGCTTTTTGCCCAAAAATAGTATCACCATTACTGTTTACCAGGTTGTGGATACTATTTTGAGCATTTCTATTATTTACACTGGCATAAAAGAAAGAGGTATTGGCATCCCCCAGTTTCAGCTACTGAAACCTGGATTTCTGTCTCAGGACATTCTCTTCAATATTGGACCATATTTCTAGGTGCTCTTTCAAGTGTTTCTCAGAGGATACAAGCTCAGTCTGATGGTGTTTTATGATTTGTTCTTGCACTGCAACCAGCTGTTCTCTAATAGTTTTTACTTTTTTTCCAAGCTCCCCTTTTTTATGAATAGATAAACTCTTCAGCCCATTTTTCACCTTTTTTTATCTTTTACCAGACATTTGTCATAGGGTCTTGGTATAGATGAGCATCCCAAGCTTCCTTTACCACCTCAGCAAAGTCCTTATGTTCAACAATATAATTATAGAATCTGAAAGGTTTAAGACCAAGAGTATGGTTTCTCTCCCGCTGTGGGCTAAGTGGTGAGTGGTCAGAACAACCTGGGCTGAGAATATTCACCTCAAGTGTTTCCATCTCATGCATCTATTTGTCATTAACTATAGCTCTATCCAGCTTACTAAAGACATGACCATTGGTCCAGCTGAATTCACTACCCACATACTTCAGTTCAGTTGAACCAGTGTCTTCAAAGTAGGTCCCTCATATCCTTCATTTTTGCTACAGAAATTGGGGTACCCATCCATCTTTCCTCTGGTGCCATAACTGCATTGTAGTCTCCCATTGCAATCCAGGGCCTTTGGCTAGTATTATGTACTATCCTCAACTCTGCCCATAATTGCCTCATGTCATCAATAGTATGAAGTCCATAGACTGTTGTCATGTTAAATCATCTCCTACTACTTGTTTATGCCTAAAATTGGTCGTGAAGGTTAAACAATTAAATTTATGGAAGGGTCACAAGCAATTCGGTAAATACGCAAGAAAGTAAGTAAAAACTGAAAGAAAAGTAATAAGCAAGAAAGTAAATAACTGTATTCCTTGAGAATAGCCGAATTTTGTGTGAATCGCTTGATTGTAATACAATGTAAGGAGGGGTATTTATAGCTATGATTTACCCAGTACTAATTATGGTAAAATACAAAGACTAATAAGGTCGCGGGCCTTCTTAATCAAGGTAGTGGTATATACTAAACCCTAACTTGGAGACTTTAAATCCAAAGGCGGCGGGATATATACCTTGTATCTTATAGCCAATGCCGGTTGAGCAGCCGTAGATTGAGGAGCAGGCGCGTATCCTCTACACCCGGTGATTTGTAGACTAAGTATAGTTACGCCAGTTGGACTCATATCCCTGTAATTATAGGTGGCGTATTTTTGTCCACACAGTCAGTCCCCCCACATGCTGAGTGCTGGCGTAAGTAGTCAGGAAGTAAAAGAGGTATGCAAAAAGGATGTGAAAGGATATATCACTGACTTCTTGAAACTCGCAGTCTCTTTGACCGAGATAGACACTTGATCTCTTCTGGAATTCCACGCGTCTTCATCTAATTGGTTGTTGTCAATTCTATGCACTTTTCTCATAAACGCCTTTTATTATGTTGAATCATTCCATATCTCCATGCCATAATTACATTGATTGTTTCATGCTCCATCCTTATCTCATTCCGCCTATAAATACGGGCTTCATGATAGATTAAAATCACAAGCTTCTTTAGAAAACACGTTGAGTCTCTCAAAACATTCACATGAGAAAACAAATATATGCCTTTAATCCTGGTTTAATATTCCCAGAACAACTTCTTCATTTGGGATAGATGGTGTTTGAGAAAACTAAGTGTAGAGATACTTCCATAATTTTCCTTCTTCGCTCTTTCATCCGTTCTAGGATGAAAAAAGTCCCCCGAGTCATGGAGTGTAATCATGTTTCTAATGATGTTCTCCTGAATGTCTTCTATATGGCATGTGCACTAATTACGGTGCACTCATTTTCTAATGCAACGGTTGTTGTGATATTCCTCTAATCACGTCGGGTCAGGACGCTTAACCCTTTCAGCTGTCATAAGGCTTCTCCTCTAGGATGCCATCGGCATATTGGTAGCTTCTTTAATGGTGTTGGGTTGATGCTCCAATACCTGGCTCCTCTCCTTGGCTGTCAAGGGGATTCAGCCTTATGCCACCAGCAGATTAAAGAGTCTCCAAGCTCTAAGTCTGTTTTTTGGCTCAGGGTTGTCTCCTTGCTTGGCTAGATCAAGTCGATTGCTCTTGTAATACCTCCTCAGTCGCTGGCTATGGACTGCCTTGGGGAGGAACTCCTCCCTAGTATAGGTTCCCAGCTCAAGCCCTCTCGTCTTCAATGAGCTCATGATTGTGCGTGAAGATCAGCGGGGCTATGCACTCCCGTTCGACCAGTAGATGTTGAAGCTGATCTTTAGGCTCTTTCATCAAGATGAGAGAAAGACCCTCCCGTGCTCAGACGCTTCTGAAGTCCTTTATCCTGGACGACGCGCACGGGCATTGGTTATATAGTGGCCGCATATTGAAGAATGCTTGGGCTGACATATCTCCTAGTGCCAGGATAGTCTCTAGGTCGTTTGCTGAATAGAATCTACAATCAATATGAAGGATCTCCAGCTGTGCAAATTCGAAGGAACTTGCAGTTTTAGCCTTTTGAAACTTGAGAATACTTGTAATGAACAGTATTGTATTCGAAAGAACTTGGTTGCATATAGTAAGCCTACGGGCCTTTGATATTAATGAAAATGGATGTTCATCAATATTTTGTGCGTACTTGTGTAATCACTTATAGTGTAGTCAAGCAGCGTTGTTTGGGTGCCTTTCTGGGCGATGTCTTTTAAAAATGGGTTTGCGCTATGTTGGGCGCTGCTTATGCATTAGTAAGTGATGGCTTATGTTTAGGCCTAAATCTGGTCATTTAGGTAAAACAATTAAATTTGTTAGAGAGTCACAAGCAATATAGTAAATACGCAGGAAAAGTAAGTAAAACTGAGAAAAAAGTAATAAGCAAGAAAGTAATAAACTTATTCATTGAGAATAGCCGGATTCTGTATGAATTACTTGATGTACAATATAATGTAAGGAGGGGGATTCATAGTAGAGATTTACCCAGTGAAAACGCTCAACACACACCTCGAATTGAGGTATGAACAGTCGTCGCAATATAATTTACCCAACTAGGAGTCGGGGTCGAATCCACAAGGAACGGTGTGATGCGATTAAAGTAGCGGAGGAACTAAACCTATTGAACTTAGCCAAACAAGTGTAATAGATTGATGACACGATACTAACAACTACTAACTACAGTAAGAAGCAAGTAAAGGTGATCAATGGATTTCTCACAAACAAGGGAAGACAAGTATGGAGCCTAGGATGCAATCATTGCACAGGGTTTATATATTATGGTCGAGTCGTTCTAATGTAATCCCTAGAATCCTCCCGGCCTAAGAAGGATTTATCTCACTCCGCTCGCAAAAGCCTTAGTTGAGCGGATAAAGCACTACTCATGGACCCAAGGAAAAGAGACATCTTCCGAGCGTAACTCTTTTTAGATGGGTTAGTCTATGAAATAGCCTATCAACCCAAATCCTCGCTAGCTCTATTATCCTAAGCTAGTTAATCTCTCCTGAGTCTTTAACTAGTTAAATAGGCAAGTAACTCTAGTGTCATGAGCACCAAAGTTAAGAAATTAAAGTGATAGAAGCTAGATAATCAAAACCCAACAATATGTAAACCTAGTCATGAATCATTCATATATCCATGTCCAAATCATACCAACTAACAATATGAATATCTAGTCATTAAATATATTCACAAAATCATGTCCTCAATAACATCAACACCACCAAATATATTCAATACAAAACATGAAAATAAAGAAAGGACTACAAAGGATTAAGAATTTCTCAATGGGTTGCTCCACATCTTCACTCTCGTGGTGTTTTGTTCATGGATCCTTGCTCCCAAGATTGGAAATAAAGAAATAGCTGATTTTTCGCGTTATAGCCACCCTGGTACCAAAGCTTTACTCGATAGCCACTTTTTCGCTTTAAGATTCGTCACTGTTTGATGCATAGCCACTTTCTGCCACATTTTTGACCTTCTAGCCACTTTACGCTGTGATGAGTTTTGGCGAACGGCCACAAGGCAGTCGACCGCCCATTTAAAGAGCGGTCCGCCATTTTCCTGAAGGTCCTCTGCTTTGCTTTGGGCGGACCGCCCTTTTTAATGGGTGCCCCGCCCTTTTCATTTTCTCAATTTTGCCCTTCCTTTTTGACTTGTTTTCACTCCAATCTCTTCCAATATGTAAATAAATCATGATAAGTGCACTTATTTAATCAAATTAACACAACAAAAGCTCAAGTATAAGTATGTAATGTGTGGTATGTTAGCCACACATCACCTAGTCCTAATTATGGTAAAATACAAAGATTAATAAAGGTCGTGGGCCTGTATACTCAAGGCGACGGTATATACGAAACTCTAACTTGGACACTGTAAACCCTAAGGTGGCGGGATGTATACCTTGCGTCCTACACCCATACCGGCTGAGCGGTCGTGGAATGAGGAGCAATCATGTATCCTCTGCACCCCGTAACTTGTAAGCTAAGTCTAGTCTCGCTAATTCAAATCGTATCCCCATAATCATAGGTGGTGTGTTTTTGCCCACACAGTCAGGCCCCCCACTTGTTGAGTGCTGCCGTAAGTAGTCAGGAAGTGAACGAGGTATGCGAAAAGGTGTGAAAAGATGTCTCACTGACTCCTTGAAACTCGCAGTCTTCTTGACCGAGACTGACACTTGATTTCTTCAAGAAACCCATGTGTCTTCATCCAATTGGTCCATGATGCTTCCATGCAACTTTCCTATAAACACTTTTTATTGCGCCAAATCATTTTGTATCTTCAGGCCATAATTACATTGTTTTATGATTCATCCTTATCCCATTCCGCCTATAAATAGGGGCTTCATGATGGACGAAAATCACAATCTTTTCCTCAGAGAAATGCACTACTTTTTTATAAAGATTCCTTATGAGATAATGGCCTTTCTTCTTAAAAAAATATTCTCCTTTGATCATGGTTTGATATTCCCAGAACAACTCCTTAATTTAGAATGGATGGTGTATGACAAAATTGTAAATGAAAAAACCTCCACAGTTTTCTTTCTTTGGTTCTCCATCCATGACTGGATGAACGGAGATTTCCCCGAGTCATGAAGTTTGATCGAAATTCTAATGACGTTCTCCGGAATGTCTTCGATGTGGCATGTGCACTGATTAGGGAGTGCATGTTTTTCAACGCAACGGTTGTTGTAATATTCCTCTTGTCATGCGGAGCTCCTCAGCAGAAGAATGCCTACCATGCAGTGCTTCTGCATCTTCTCGTCTTTTGGCTCTATGGGACAAATAGTTGATGTAAATCCAAAATAAAATGGATAATTTTCTATTTTTATTTTAATTTAGAATAATTATCTTCTAGGATAGAATTGATCATAATCATTATCTTTTGTTAGATTTTATCTTTATCATATTTTGATTTTATCTTTATCTCTTAGTTAGAGATAAAGTTTACCTAGTTTTAGGCTTTTACCGTGACAAGACTCCTACTATAAATAGGGCCTTCCAGGTTCATTGTAAAGCACCTCAGTTTATGAATAAAAGTATTAGCTGATTCCTCTCTTATTCTTCTCCTCCTTCTCTAGTCTATTCTCTAATTTCTAACTTTTCTCCCAAATTTTCATACTCACTTTGTGGTGCTACATCAATATTGGTATCGGAGCTTAAGATTTTTGTCCAACTATACTTTTTAGCACCATAAAGAAATACTCACCACCTACTAAGAGAAAAAAAAAATCTTTGCTATTACACTCAATCCTTGAAGCTTTGGAAGTTGAAGACAGACCTGCAAGACACTACTAGAAGTGAGATTTTGGAACACTATAAGGTACTCGTCTTTTCACTTAATCACTTGGTTAATATTCGTGTGTAAGGTAATCCACTAAAATTTAATATTGGTTTAGTCTTTACATTAATATTTTTAGTTCTTTGTGTGCACTTAGATATTAGTTTATATTCTTCTATTATAAGTAGTAATATTTAGTCATTCTCAGTGTGTTAACCCTACATTTCTTTCCTCTACAACAATCCAAAAAAAAAAAAAACCCATCCATTGAGTCACACAGTTGTGGATTGGTGCATGTCTAGGAAAGTTTTGTCAAAAAGGCTATTACTTGCCTAAGGAGTCTGGTTTTTAAGTGGGACCATTGTGACCCCTCCAGTCTTTCCTGGAAACTTTCCTGGTGCATTATTCAAACTTTGTGCCTTAATTCCAATTTCTTCACCATGCCCCCTGTTTCCAAAAATACTGAAAAAAATGAAGCTACTTCATCCCAAGTTGATATTGAGCTTGTCCGTGACCTAGATCTTAAAGAGCGAGTAGATGATCTCTCATATCTCAAAGATGGCTTTAAACAACTCCAACAACAAATGGATCAATTGATAGTAATTGTTAGGCAAGCAACCTATTGGTAATAATGACCCATCAATGTTGACACCCAATTTTATCCCTCGTGTTTTTAAAACAATAGTTTTCAAATTTTACACGCAATCGTGCATTTGTCCTTGCCACATCCATTCTTTCAAATTATCTTTTCGTAATAGCCTGACAATCAAGGCCATTTTTAAAAGTATCGTCTTAAACCATAGCCATTTTTACAAGGCGTACGCTTCCATTTTAAATTTCTGCAATTACCTCTATTTTTGATAAAATTACCCAATTCATTTTAAATCCTAAAATACATTTTTATACAATTCCCTAGCCATTTTATTGCTTTAAAATTAATTCCCTAATTTTTCTATGCTTTATACCTATTTTATACCATTTCTATACCTATTTTATAATTAGATTATGCCTAGTATACACTATTTATACAATATATATACATAAATACATATATACATATTACACCTCACATTTTATACACATCACACATATTTTTTACACCTCAGCGCCTAGGTGGATTAATCTCAGCCGTCCACGTGTGCCACCCGACGGCTGAGATCAAATCCCCTATTATTTCCCCTAAACTCTCCTCTGGCCCTCATTTCTTCCTCACCCCCCCCCCCCCCCCCGATAATCACTCTCTCTTCTCTCTCTTTGGCGAAATGAAACACCGTCACTGTCGATCGATTTTCCGGTCAAATTGGTGGAATTTGGGGAAAATGGTATCATTAAACTCCCCTCGTCATCCGCTACAAAATATATATACTTTTGATGATATTTGGACGAGGGCTAATCTTGACCCTTGTGGACTGAGTCACCACCACCGGGAAACGCCTCCGGCGGGGTTCAGGTCGTGTTGAACGGTATTATCATTGGAAAAGGGGTAAGAATTTCTCCATGCAACCCCAATTTGAGACGGATTGATGTGACCCGACCCGGTTCTAAAATGGGTAACCCTTTCTTTTTTTGTCTGTTATTCTTTAGACCTGTGTGATACCCTCGCCTAGTTTGCCTAGTTCTTGCTACGTTTTAACATGATTAATTGTTGTTCGTCGATTGACTAGAGTGAAAATTCATGAAATTATTTGCTCGCTTCACTGATTTGAACACTGACTTGATTTCATGTGTGTTTGAGTTTAGTATAATCACGACTTGTATTCTAGACTACTTCTTTTAACCTATAAATTAAAAGTCCATGATTGTTCTAAATTCATCGTGCTTATCTCTATTTGTTATAATGAACCTAGCCTCACATTCTGTCAAAGTAAACTATATCCACGATTGTATGAATGATAATCTGACTCAGCATGACTAAGAGGATTTTAAACTGTTTCAATTAGAGTTTTGATTGAGTTCTTGAATGGAAGTTAGCTATTTGTTTGATCCTGTGCCAACTAAAGCTTTTCAAAATCTGTTGAGTTATTCTCGAGCCTAAAATAGGTCTATGCAATTGATTTCCTGAACATAGACTATGTTATGTTTAAGGAGAAGAAACTATATCTGTCAGTAATTGGATTTGCCTTAAGTTTAGGGCCTTGATTGGTCTATACTTGGTAAGACAACCTAGATGACTGTTTTTAATTTTAGGAGACAATATTCCTTGCCTTATTTTTCTTTCACCCGTTTGAAATTGAAAACCCTCACCTCACACCTATTTAAACTGGTATTCTTCACCCTACACAACGCACACAGAAGCACACAGTTTCTACACAAAAACAAAAGCTGCAGAACACTTTTCTGAAGCTTGATCTCCTTCTCTGACTTTCTTCTTCTGGAAAACAATTGCTTCACTTAGTTATTTGGCTCTGTCTTGCAAGTCCTGATCAATCTACACACTGTTTCTTTACTCTTTTACTGTCAAAAGGTACCTCATTTTCTTCCTGACTACCTACTGCATATGTTTCTCTATTTGTCTATGTCTGGATAAGTTTGTTTGTTTCATCCCACCTCTGTTTTGCTTAGTTTAAACTACCTATGCTTAGACTCTGTTTTTGTTAGTCCATGTTAATCTTGTCTGGTTAAGGGATCCAATAGGATCCTACCGGTTTCTGCTAAGGACAGGGGCACTGGTTGCACCTTATTGATAAGGTTCTCTGCAGTCCTTCTTGATTTGGACAAAGCCCCAATTCAGGCTTCCTTTTTCCCCTTTATTCTCCTGCTAACCTTGTGCTTGCAGCTTGTTTGGTCTTAGGCAAACCATGCTTTATTTCATTGACTACTGGAGAACCCTAAAATTTAATGGGGTCAGTGATTAGACCTTCTAAGTTGGTTCTGATAGTGAGGTTCCAGAATGGTAAACCTCTGATTGTTAATGACAGCCTTGATCTTAATCCTCAAGGCACAGGGCACCCCTTTGACCATTGCTTTTTCTCTGTGATTCATCCCCTAGAAATTGTCCCCTGTTATGTAAATTTAATTAGGGATCCTGTTTGTAATCAGTTAAGACAGGGAACACAGCTACTAGGCTGTGTATTGGCTACCCAGGGGCCTTTTCCTAACTTCTACTTCTCTATGTTGCATCATGTTAGGCTTTAACGTTCTTAAAACCAGTTTGACGTGTGTATAGTTAATATAAAAGTCATGCAGGCTGCTTGTAAAGCTTTTTGAAACGTCCATATTGCTTGGTTAATCATCTTATACAGATTTCAGAGTCTAAAATTCGAAAGTATGTTTGTTCTGTGATTAAAATCTGGAATTTCTTTTGAAACAGGGGCTATTTGTGTTATAGTTGTCTAAATTGGATTATTTTTCTGAAAATTTATTAGCCCCTCTTTGCATAAATAGCCCAGGCCCAAAATTATTTTCAAAAATAGCCTTTACGTGCACTCAACTGATTTTTAACTACTCAAACACTCCTATACACTAATCTAATAGTGTATAGGGGTGTATAAAGTAATTGGGGTCATTTATACACTTTATATGTATTTTTCTAAATTTATAACTATCATTTAGTCATATATTTGCATGCTTATACCTATACATATATACGTTACGTGCGACAGCCTTTGATTGCATTTCTGTGCTTATGTGAAACTCATTTTGAAAACAGCCCCTTTCGCCTATATACTTCCAAAATTGACCCCTAAACCAAAAGGCCATTAAGGTTAGGGCTCGACAATTAATGATGAGTCATACCGACCCTAAATGGCCAATATTTCGTTTTAAAACTAACACCCATTTGGTTTTTTGGTACAAATCTGAAATTGGTTTGCAAAACTGCCTATTTATCCAAAATTGCCTTAAATGCTAGAATTACACAAATAGGCTGAAATGGAACACCCTTGCATGTTAAACCATACTTACGATTAGGCGTTTGTATTAGAGGCCACAAAACACAACTAGGCTTAAATATAGGCCGTATGTGGAACTTATTTGCATGTGTATGAGTTGAATTGCCTAGACATATTGCCTTCTTGAATCTAAATGCTAAAAAGACCTTCCAAGTTAGTATTATATAATAGCATTCACCATTTTATCCCAAAACATAGACTCGGACGGGAACAACCTTTTGTGGGACTCGGGGGAGTGCCTAATACCTTCTCCCCTGAATCATTTGGACTTCTTACCCATTCGAATCTCTGGAATAGACTAGTATGACTATTAAACTTGACCTTAGATACTTAGGTGGCCTAATACACCTTAGAAGACTATATTAGGTGGCGACTCCAACACTTAAACTCAAACGAGTTACCCAGTCAAATTCGAAACCTGACTCGCCTCGAGTTGAGTCCAAAATCGGGTATGACAATCAAATGTGTCCCCCTTTTCAGTGGGGTCCACTGACGACCAACTATATGCCACAAAAGATGGTCTTTTACCTATTCCTCCAGATATGACCCATACTAAGGTTAATCCTCATTGTCGGTCAAGTATGTCTGTCCAACCTTCAGTCAATCCTCATCATCAATCATGCTCTTTTATCGCACCCAAAGCTCCTATAGATGAAGATTTTCATTTGGATGAAGATCAATTTAAGGGTAGGCGTCTGCATTACAGCCAACACTATCCACTAGGTGATAATCCTTCTTTCCTTGACCAAGGATAAGACATATAGGGAATATCCTAATAGGAGAACTCTTAGGTTTGATAGAACTTCACCACCTAGGAGAACCTATGAGGACCACAATGACCTTACAAAAAAGTTCAAGGTGGAAGTACCCTGTTTTGATGGAAAGTTGGACTCCAACCTGATTCTTGATTGGGTAGATAACTTAGAGGACTACTTTGACTGGTGTGACATGCCTGACATTTCTCGTGTTTGCTTTGCTAAAATGAAACTAGTCGAAAGTGCTAAGAAATATTGGCAAAATGTTACTCAAGAGATAGAGCATCTAGGTCAACCACCAATTACTCGGTGGGCTGAAATGAAAGTAAAACTTAAACAACAATTTGTTCCTTTCTCTTTCAAGTCCCAACTCATAGATCAAATGCTTAACCTCAGGCAATTGAACTCTAGTGTGACCGAGTACATGACCCAATTCCTTGACCTACGACTTAGGTCTGAGCTAACAGAACCCACCTATGTCACTATTGCTAGGTTCATAAATGGGCTTCGTCCAGACATTAAAAAGGAAGTTAATCTTTATTCCTCTTATTGTGTAGAGGATTCATACCAAAAAGCCTTAGAGCTTGAGAAATATTTCAAAACTTTATCCTTGCGTCGAGGATCATTCCAAGTTGGGGAATCCCGTCAGAATCGAGTCAATACTCCAGTTATCCCTAGATAAAGAGAGGTTAGCACTACCGTTCCTCCATAGTCATCTTCCATATCCTCCAATCCTCCATCCAAGGGGTCTTCTAACATTTCTCGCATTCCTAATCCTAATATACGATGCAATCACTGTCATGACAAGGGTCATATTGCATCTCAGTGTCCACATCGCACACTAGCAATAGGATTAGCTTCTGAGGAGTTCAAGGTGATGAAGAAATCTTAGTTGAACATGAGGAATTTTCTGGGGATGAGGTTGATCTAGATTGTGAACAAGGGGACGAAACTTACATAAATATGGTTAGGTGCATCTTAGCTACCCAGGAATTAGATAATGAATGGAAACGTACATCTATCTTTTCTACCATTTGCAAGAGTAATGGTAAGTCTGTTAAACTTGTGATTGATGGGGGTAGTTGTATGAACGTCATTGCTAAGGGTTCTATAGACCATCTTAATTTGAAAATAGAGCCCCACCCTAACCCTTTTAAGGTTGCTTGGGTGAAAAAAATGACCCTCCCAATTACCCAAATATGTCTTGTTCCAATTCAAATAGGTCCATACGACGTGTATTGTGATGTATTACCTATGGATGTTGCCCATATACTCTTTGGCCGACCTTGGTTATTTGATAGAGATGCCATTAACCATGGTAGGGAGAACACTTACTCCTTTAAGTTTAAGGGTAAAACAATCACTCTATAGCCCGCTAAGCCTCACGAGCTGATTCATAGGTCCAAAAGTGAGTCTGCCTCCCAAATCCATGTTCCTAAGTGCTTATATCTTGTCACATCTACTGTACTAGAAAAGGATTCTATTGAAAGTGGATTTTGTCTAGCCCTTATTGCCAAATATTCTCCGCTATGTTCATCTGCTTCTAGTTTGTCCCTTCCTCAAGAAGTGCACCCAATTTTTTCTGAATTTGCAGATGTCGTGCCTGAGGAACTTCTTAGTGAGCTATATCCTCTTAGGGACATTCAACATGCTATTGACTTTATCCCTGGATCTCAACTGCCAAACTTGCCACGCTATAGGATGAATCATGTAGAACGAGTTGAACTAAACAGACAAGTTAAAGAGGTATTAGCTAAGGGATTTGTTAAACATAGTCTTAGTCCTTGTGATGTACCAGCCCTTCTTAACCCCAAGAAAGATGGTTCTTGGAGGATGTGCATTGATAGTAGGGCCATCACTAGAATCACCATCAAGTATAGGTTTCCCATCCCTAGGCTTGAAGATCTATTATATATGCTAGTTGGTTCTTGTTGGTACTCTAAAATAGATTGCGCAGTGGCTATCACCAAATTGGAGTTCGCCCGGGGGATGAGTGGAAAATTGCCTCCAAAACCCGAGACGGCTTGTTTGAATGGATTGTCATGCCTTTTGGTCTCTCCAACGCTCCTAGTACCTTCATGCGTGTTATGAATTATGTTCTTCAACCATTTATAGGGAAATTTTTGGTGGTCTACTTTAATGACATCCTAATTTATAGTAAGTCTAAGGAGGAACACATGTCTCATCTTAAGAAAG
Organism: Petunia x hybrida; assembly: GCA_037355625.1. Lineage (NCBI taxonomy): Eukaryota > Viridiplantae > Streptophyta > Magnoliopsida > Solanales > Solanaceae > Petunia > Petunia x hybrida. The sequence continues at coordinate 439,654 of JBBBVM010000783.1, forward strand.
TTTTTTTCGTTCTTAGGGAGGCTAAATTCTATGCTAACCTTAAAAAGTGTTCTTTTCTTCAGCCTCAAGTTCTCTTCTTAGGATTCATTGTGTCTGGATAAGGAATATTTGTTGATCCTGATAAGGTTAGGGCTATAAGAGATTGGCCTGAGCCCAAAACCATTTCTCAAGCTCGTAGTTTCCATGGTTTAGCCTCGTTCTATCGTCGGTTTATTAGGAACTTTAGTGCTCTCATGGCTCCCATCACTGATAGCATAAAAAAAGGAGTATTCATTTGGACCCACAAGGCTTCTAGAGCTTTCTTAGATATCAAGGATAAGATTTCCACTGCCCCTGTTCTTAGACACCCTAACTTTGACAAAGTTTTTGAAGTTTCTTGTGATGCTTCTGGGGTTGGGATTGGGGGTGTGTTGAGCCAAGAGGGACATCCTATAGCCTTCTTTAGCGAAAAGCTTAGTGATGCAAAGCAAAAGAGGTTTAGATCCTCAATATATGGTAAAGAGCTTTACGTTGTTGTTCAATCCCTTCGACATTGGAGATACTACCTTCTTCCTAAGGAATTTGTCCTATTTTCTGATCATCAAGACCTTAAGTATCTTAATTCCCAAGCAAATTTAGATCCTAAGTATGCTAGGTGGATTGAATATATCAATGAATTTTCATTTGTCCTTAAACACAAATCTGGGGTTCAGAATAAGGTTGTTGATGCTCTGAGTCGTGTCATTACCCTTCTTCACACGCTTAAGGTAGATGTTGTGGGATTATATGGGTTAAAATATGATTATTCATCTTGCCCTGACTTTGGTCGTATCTTTCCAGAAGTGTCATATGGTAATCGTAGAGATTTTTGGGACTTTATCTTGCGAGATGGTTATCTCTTCAAAGGTTCTAAGTAGTGTATTCCTCGTACCTCATTTAGAGACTTTTTGATTTGGGAGATGCATGCTGGAGGATTAGGTGGTCATTTAGGCCGAGATAAGACCATTTCCTTAGTAGCTGATAGGTTTTATTAGCCGTCCCTTAGAAGAAATGTCGCTAGGATTGTACCCTAGTGTCGTACATGTCAACCAGCAAAAACTAGGAAGCATAACACTGGTCTTTACACTCCTCTTCCAGTCCCACATGAACCATGGAAAGATATTAGCATGGACTTTGTCTTAGGCTTGCCACACACCGCTAGGAGTCATGACTCTGTTTTAGTCGTTGTGGATAGATTTTCTAAAAAGGCCCACTTTATTCCATGTAATAAGATTACTGATGCCTCTCATGTTGCCAAGTTAATCTTTAGGGAGATCGTCAAGCTTCATAGTTTGCCCACATCCATAGTTTATGATAGAGATGTTAGGTTTGTTGGTCACTTTTGGCGAACACTGTGGAGACTTTGTCATACACAACTAAAGTTCTCATCTGCATTTCATCCTCAAACTAATGGACAAACCGAGGTAGTTAACCGCAGTTTAGGTGACTTGCTTAGATGTGTTGTTGGGGACAAACCTTGGAATTGGGACTTAGCATTACCATTGGTTGAGTTTGCCTACAATAATTCTGTTAATAGGTCTACTGGAAAAAGTCCATTTGAGATTGTGTATGGATACTCTCCTCGCTCTCCTATTGATCTTTCCCCACCAGCCTCTCATACACATATTTCACCATCTGATGAGACATCTGCTACCCATATTCGAGATTTACACACTGAGATTAGGCAAAAGATTGCTATACATAATGCTGAATATAAATTAGCATCTGATGTGCATCGTAGGGCTAAGGACTTTAATGTAGGAGACTATGTCATGATTCGAATTCGTCCTGAACGCTTTCCAAGAAATATCTTCAAGAAACTCCATACCCGTGCTATGGTTCCATTCCCTATTTTAAAGAAATTGGGACCTAATGCTTACTTGGTGGATTTGCCTAACCATATGACTATTAGCCCAGTTTTTAATGTGGAAGACTTGACTCCTTACCGAGGCACCTTTGAGCCTCCCCTCTCTTTCTCTAGTGTCTCCGCAGGTACTCCAGAGCCTAGGCCTCTACCTTTCAAGGCTCCATCTCAGATTGTAGATGTGCTTATTAAAGAGATCATAGGTTCTTCCAATGGTGGTTCACGCAGATACTTGGTTCAGTGGAAAAATATGCCACCGCATGATGCTACATGGATTAGCGAGGATGAGTTTCATTTGCTTGATCCAGATCTTTTGGAGTTATATCAGCAGTCACACTCGCTGGAGTCGAGTTTTCATCCACCCGAAGAGAATGATGTAAATCCAAAATAAAATGGATAATTTTCTATTTTTATTTTAATTTAGAATAATTATCTTCTAGGATAGAATTGATCATCATCATTATCTTTTGTTAGATTTTATCTTTATCATATTTTGGTTTTATCTTTATCTCTTAGTTAGTGGCGAGTCCAATGTGTATAGGATTTTTCTGCTCGTTCTTGTCAAATTCTAGTATAGTTTATAATATCGTCCCACAGAGATTAGGTATTCTATGCTACAGACTTGTAATATTTTTATTACTATTTGAGAGAATCAAATTGATGAAAGGTGTGTTTTTTAAATTTTGAATTTATTTAAACTAAAGCAAACAACTTTCTGAAGATTTTTAATTTAAAAAGAGTTGGGAATCATTGAATTCACTTAGTAATACTTATAATAAATATCTCAATTTTGACATGTATTTCTCTTAAGAATAATTGCTTATTGCTAATTCAATTATATTTTGCTCACTAAAAAATAATCAATTAATAACACTCCGTGAGGTTATGCATATTAACTGAATTATAATTAGTGACGATTAAACCGAAATATTTTTCTTGCCTGAATTGTGCTCAAAAGTAGTAAAAACTTCGTGAGAATATTTTCACTAAAAATCAATAATCTTGTCTACGACAATTCCTCCGTGAGAATTAAAACTGAAGCAAGCAAGACTACGGACTTGGAATGATAGCTTTCACTCTGCTATTTTATTCACCGATTATCATACATTAATTTTGCTCCGTGAGAATTAAAAAATTAATATAAGAATACCTTAGAGATAAAATAGACGGATGTAAAAATAATGATTTTGTAAAACCTATCACTCCAGCACAATTTAAAATATGATTAAAAAGTTTCAAGCCAAACATGTATTAAAATTGAGATAAGTATTATAAATATTACCAAGTTTCATCAACTATCCCAACAAAAGAGATTACTCCATTATAGAGTAATTAACACTTAAAAATATAAAAACTAAGAAGAAGTAGTATTTCTTCTAAAGGAGAAAACTACAAAAGCTTAAAACTATAAAAGACAAAGATAGAAAAAAGAGAGCAAGACTACTTCTTATCTCGGCAAGTGAATTGGAAAAGAAAAGAATGGATACTTTGCCTTATAGCACATGTGCCTATTTATAGAATTTTCTACCGAGTGTATTTGCAAAGGAGCCTAGATGAATCTTGCTTTTGCTCCTTAGATTAATTTAGCAAGAATCTTGCTTTTGCTCTTTAGATGGATCTAGCAATTGATTCTAGATGAATCTTGTTCTTCTTACTTGTTGCTCTTCTTCAATTCACCATTTTTTCCTCCTATAGAAGATTCTCAAATGTCTTTGATGAAAGTTAGGTAAGGTCTTGGTATTTCCCGTAGTAGCAAAGGTGTCTTGAATTGATGACTTTTTCTTCCATTTGCAATTTGCTCTTCACCGTAGTAAAATTATAGACATGAATCATCGGTGCTATAATTGCACTATGAAAAATATAGTCATTGATGGCCGTTCCATTCTTTTTCTTTATTTTTAATATGTACTTCTTCCTGCAAAATATGTTAAAAAATATGCGAGAGATGGATATATTTATTCACGTTTTATTTAAAAATACTTAATATTTAACTATGAAAATATATGAATAAATTATATCCATCAGTTAGAGATAAAGTTTACCTAGTTTTAGACTTTTACCATGGCAAGACTCTACTATAAATAGGGTCTTCTAGGTTCATTGTAAAGCACCTCAGTTTATGAATAAAAGTATTAGTTGATTCCTCTCTTATTCTTCTCCTCATTCTCTAGTCTATTCTCTAATTTCTAACTTTTCTCCCAAATTTTCATACTCACTTTATGGTGCTACATCAACAGTGTAGAGATTATTCCTACTTACGAGGCAGGGTCTTCACTATGGTATTCTCTCCTTCCCTAGACAGTTGATACGCAGTTGATTTCTCCAAAATCTTTACATTCAGGGTGGTCGTATAGCTCTGCCCTGTTCTGCAATTAGGAGGGCGCATCAGCTTCCGGTTGTCTAGAGAATAGGGGGAACATGGTGCTCCCGCAGCCGCTGGTGGTTTCCACGTTGGTGTCTCTACAAGTGATTCCAGATGAAACTTTCGGCTTGCACGCTGCTCTTTCCATCGTTCTACTAAGGGATTCCTCAGTTGGACCGATTTTCCAACTCCCGTGGTGCAACCCTATAAAGATGCTGTTGTTCGGGGCATGGTGTTGGAAACATCCTCTTCTGTGCGCCAAGAGAAACTTCGATACAGGAGCTACAATCTAGATGAAGAATCTCCGGTTGTGCAAATTCAAAGGAACTTGTAGCTTTAGCCTTTTAGTTTCTTAAGAATGCTTGTAATGAACAGTGTTGTATTCGAAAGAACATAATTGTATATTATGAGCCTACGGACTGTTGATATTAATGAAACTATCGTTCATCAATATTTTATACGTACTTGTGTAGTTACTTGTAGTGTAGTCAAGTAGCATATTTTGGGTGCCTTTCCAGGCTAGTGTCTTTTAAAGATGGGTGTGCGCACTGTTGGGCGCTTCATTTTGTCAGATATGAAGGCTTTAGGTTGCGCCCAAAATAGAACGTCTTTAGCCGGTTGTATATAACGGGGCATTTTTGCATTCAAGTCATAACGTCTTTGCTTGTTTACTCGAGTATTTTAAGACTTTCTAACACTATGCAAGCGGGCGTCCTCACCGAAATATAGGTACAATTTATTGAATTGACGATTTCAACTTACGAATAATGCCCGGTGGCTGAACTAGAAGTGATTTAGCTTTAAGAAAGTAGTGTACTTTACTTTTTGCAGCGAAAAGTGAGTGTATTACTTCAAGTTAAGTTGTGTCGGGCCTATGAATATTTGGATCATAGATGGATCTAGCTGTAAAACTGACTAAGTAGAATAGTTTATTTTATTGATAAACAGGGCACAGAGCTAAATAAATAAACTGGACAAAAGATGGGGCAAAGTGCCCGTGTAAAGTAATGATAAAGATGAAGAGCAAGAAAGGAGAAAATACATATCTCGAGTGTGTAGGTCCAGTAGACCTTTCAAGTGTAGTACTTCTTAAGCCAAAAGACATTCAAATTATTTGGAATGGCTGTCTCTTCCATGTCTTCAAGAACGTACACACATTTTCCAGCTATGCCTCGGACATTGTAGGGCCCTTCCTAGTTTGGGGCTAACTTGCCAGTACTGGCTTCATTGGTGCTTTGAATTACCTTGCGAAGAACCAGGTCCCCTATGTTGAGGGAACACAAGTTGGTCCGCGCGTTATAGTATTGCTCCACACGTTGCTTCTGGGTTGCCAGGCGCATGGCCGCTAGCTCTCGGCGTTCATCTAAGACATTATGTGAGGCTGCTAAAGCCTCGTTATCTGACTCTTCCTCGGTGAATGACCGTCGCAAACTGGATTCTCCTATTTCCACGGGGATCATAGCGTCTGTTTCGTATGTTAGTAAGAATAGGGTATCTCCCGTGCTGGCTTTTGAGGTAGTGCGTTAGGCCCATATAACTCCTGGCAGTTCCTCCGGGCACTTACCTTTGGCCTCCTTGAGCCGCTTCTTCAAATCTTCCACTATGGTCTTGTTAGAAGATTCAGCTTGTCTGTTGGCCTCCGGATGATAAGGCGTCGAGGTGATCCTCTTCATCTCGCACTCCTCCAGAAAAGCACTGATCCCGCCTCCTATGAATTGAGGCCCGTTGGCACAAGTGATATCCACTGGAATGCTGAAGCGACATATAATATTCTTCTAAATGAACTGTATCACCTCATGCTCCCGGATTCGAGAGTAGGTTGCTGCTTCAAACCATTTAGTGAGATAGTTCGTCATGATAAGTAAAAATTTGATACCTTCGGGCGCTTTAGGCATGGGTCCTACGATGTCCATTCCCCATTTCATGTAGGGCCGCCATGGGATTGCTACTGAGTGTAGAAGCTCAGCTGGCTGATGAAGCATATAGAAGAACCTCTGGCAACTGTCACACGGTCGAACAAATTTGCTCGCGTCATCTTCCATTTGGGGACAGAAATAGCCCGCCCTGGCTATCTTCCGCGCTAAAGATCGTTTGCTGGAGTGATTTCCGCATTGCCCTTCGTGGATTTTTCTTAATATGTAATCAACTTGAGAGGGCCCTAAACATTTAACCAAAGGGTCGCTAAAAATTTGGTGGTACAACTCCCCGTTGGTCAGGCAGTAGCGAGTCGCTTGGACCCTTAGTCTCCAGCTTTCTTTCCTTTCTTCTAGTAGTGTTCTCTTGTCCAAGTATTTGATGATCGAGCGTTGCCAATCCCAGACAAGTCCTGTCATGTTAACCTCGTGGCGCTTGACGTCCACGTAGGTTAACTCAATAACAGTTCCCAAGAAGTCTGCGTTTATATTTGCAGCGGTCGCTAGACTGGCTAGGGCATCAGCCTCTGTGTTTTCTTCCCTTGGTATTTAATCGACCTTCCACTTTTGGAAATTTTTAAATGCTCTCCACCTTGGCTAGGTACTCCTGCATGCGAGCGTCTTTGGCGGCGAAAGCTCCGGTTATCTGGTCGACCACTAGCTGAGAGTCGCTAAAGAGACTGATCTTCCTGCCCCAATATGTAGGCTAATTCAAGTGCTTGAATTACGGCTTCATATTCTGCTTTATTATATGTGATCGGTGGGCAGCTGGCGACTTTTCGAAATATGCTCCTGGTTGGGGAGTTGATCACGAAATCGAGGCCAGCTCCTTTGACACTCGAAGCTCCATGGGTGTGGATCACCCATTCCCCTAGGGTAATGCCTTTCATCATCTTATATTCGATTTCAGCCTTTGGCATCATATCGACACTGAAGTCAGCAGCAAAATCCGTGAGGACTTGTGACTTGATAGTCGTGTGTGGCTGATAGATAATATCATACTCCCCTGACTCTACGACCCATTTTTCCAACCTACCCGATAGCTTAGGTTTGTGCAAGATAGTCTGTAAAGGAAATAAAGACTATGATAATCGTATGAATCTGAAAATATAGTCGCAACTTCCTTGCTACTACTAGTGCAAGCGCCAGTTTTTCCATATGTTGATACCGAGTTTCAGCATCCAGGAGAGATTTGATGACATAATATATTGGAGATTGCACTCCCTTCTCTTCTCGTACAAGAACAACACTGACAACAACTTCAGACACTGCTAGATACAGCAACAAAGGCTCTCCCTCATATGGCTTAGTTAGCTACGGGGGATTGGCTAGATACTGCTTCAGCTCTCGGAGCGCCTGACTACATTACTCTGTCCACTCGAAGCTCTTATTCTTCTTCAAGACGTTGAAGAATTGGTTACACCTCTCCGAAGATCATGAGATAAATCGGCTAAGTGTGGCTATCCGACCGTTGAGTATCTTCACCTCTACTTCACTCTTCAGCACCTCTGATATGACATCGATTGCTTCGATCTTGGCGGGGTTTGCTTCTATCCCTCTGTTAGAGACGATAAACCTGAGAAACATCCCTGAAGATACGCTAAAGGCGCACTTTTCTAGATTGAGCTTCATGCCAAACTTGTCCAGGATGTCGAATGCTATCTCTAAGTGATTGACATGGTCTCTAGCAAATCCTAATTTGACCAGCATGTCATCGATACAAACCTTCATAGTTTTTCTGATCTTCTCCTTGAACATCGGGTTCTCCAGTCTCTGATAAGTTGCTCCTACATTTTCTAAACCAAAAGGCATTACTCGGTAACAGTAAGTCCCCTTGTCCGTGATGAAAGAGGTTTTCTCTTGATCATCCGGGTTCATAAGAATCTGATTGTATCCCGAGTACGCATCCTAGAAACTGAGAGCTTCGTGACCCGTTGTCAAATCAATGAGTTGATAGATGTTTGGCAGCAGGAAGGAGTTCTTAAGGCATGCTTTATTCAGATCTGTGAAGTCGATGCACATTCTCTATTTTCCATTCTTTTTCAGGACCACCACAATGTTGGACAACTAATCGGGGTATTGAACTTCGCGAATGGATCCATTGTTTAACAGCTTCTCTACCTCTTCGTGGAATGCTAGTCCTCTTTCACGGTTTATCGGCCGTTTCTTTTGCTTGACTGGCAATATTCATTTTGTGCGTGATGACGCTGGTTGAGATTCCAGGCATGTCGGTATCCGTCCAGGCAAATGTGCCTGACCGAGCACGTAGGAAATTAGCAAACTCTTGCTTGGCTTTGGCCGAGAGTTTAGCCCAACGTAAAATTTCTTATCTGGGAAACTTTTGTCGATGATTATTGGGTCCAGGTTGTCGACAGTGGCCTTGGCGGTCTTTCCTTTATCATCAGGGTATCGGGGCATGATGGCTGGCTCTCGGGGTCCAATTTCTTCGTGCCCCTTGGACCCGAATGGTATGCTGGCAACTAGGAAGGGGCCGAGTATCTTGTCTAACATCTTCTGCTGGTTCTTTACCTCTTTCTTTACCACGCACGTCACAACGGCAACATAGAACCTTCTGGATAACTTCAACTCCACCCGAATCTCTCACACACCCAGGGAGTAGGGCACTTGAGGACTTGATAAAGTGTAGACGACACCGCACGTAGTTCGTGAATCCAAGGTCTTCCCAAGATAATGTTATACGAGAGATTGCATGTCATTACCTGGAAGGACGTTACCTTCATCACTCCGAGGAGGTGTACCGACAGGAGCACTTCTCCTACAGACTTCTCGCTAGAACTTTTGAAGCTGGTTATCGTATATGGGCTGGGGATTATTTGGTGCTCCAGCTCCATCTGAAAAATGGCTTTCCAGTGGATAATATTCACCGCGCTGCCTGGATCTACCAACACACACTTTACTTGGGCATCATGCACCTGTAGGGTGAAGATCAAGGCATCATGGTGCATGTAGAGGACTTGTTGCACATCTTTACCATCGAATTTGATAGCATTGATATGGGGATTTTTAGTCATCTCATGGTTAGCCTCACAAACCATAATGGTTTTGGCCTTGTTGTTGTCAACCCCAAGCCCCCAAAAGATCGTGTTGACATATCTTATGTTACCCTGGCCTTTAGACGCCACTCTATTAGAGTTACGATAGAGCATGGCTTCTCAATGGGATGCTGGCGTCAATAGTGAACAAAGAAACAATATTTTCTAAAATCTGCTCATAGTCTCGGTCATGTTGGCTGAGTTATGAGATTTTTACCGGATCTTGATGTCGGCGTTCAGTGAGGCATCGTTGTCGTTGTTCGACATTTCTACGCTTTTCCTTCGTAGAAACCTATAATTTCCTGGGCCCCACAATGAGCACCAAACTATTTAGGTCTAAATTTGGTCGTTTAGGTAAAATAATTAAATTTGTTAGAGGGCCACAAACAATACAGTAGATACGCATGAAAAGTAAGTAAGAGAGGAATCATCAAAGAAAAGAAAAACAGAAACTGAGAGAAAAGTAATAAGCAAGAAAGTGATAATCTTATTCCTTGAGAATATCCCAATTTTGTGTGAATCGCTTGATGTACAATACAATGTAAGGAGGGGTATTTATTGTAGAGATTTATCCAGTCCTAATTATGGTAAAATACAAAGATTAATAAAGGTCGTGGACCTGTATACTCAAGGCGGCAGTATATACGAAATCCTAACTTGGAGACTGTAAACCCTAAAGCAGCGGGATATATACCTTGCGACCTACGCCCGTACCGGTTGAGCGATCGTGGCATGAGGAGCAGGCGTGTATCCCCTGCACCCGGTGACTTGTAAGCTAAGTCTAGTCTCGCCATCTGGACTTGTAATCATAGGTGGCATATTTTTTCCCACACAACTTATTTTGCATCTGCGATAGATGACTTTTAGGGCAAGGCCCGTGCCCGTAAGGGAACGTCTTTAGCCCGTTGTATGTAACGGGGCATATTTGCATTCAAGCTAGAACGTATGTGCTTGTCCATTTGAGTGCTTAAGTCTTCATGATGTGGGTGAGCGTCCCCACCGACATGTTGGTGCAAGTGTTGAATTGACGATTTCAACTTTACGAATAATGTCTGGTGGCTTAACTAGAAGTGATCTAGCTTTAAGTGAGTAGATCTCTATACTTTTATAATGAAAAATGAGTGTATTACTTCAACTTAAGTTGTGTCGGGGCTATGAATAGTTGGATCGTAGATGGATCTGATTGTAAAACTGACTAAGTGGAATAGTAGTTTTATTGAAAAAGAGGGGTGCCGAGCCAACAAAAGTTTAGTAACATAACAATGACAAGGCTAAGTGCATGTTGGTTGTAATAATAAAGAATAAAGAGCAAGAAATGAGAAAATACATGTCTCGAGTATATCAAACCAGTTGACCTATCAAGAGTAGTATTTCCTAAGCCGAGTGGTAGTTGTTCCTTCCGCGTTCCTGAATGTGTTCATCTTTCCAATAGCGCTCCCCTATGCTTGATGAAGGATCAACTTTCGGGAGGCTAAGAGGTGTTCTCCGAGGACCCTTCGTTCATTAGCTTTGAACTCGGGTGCATGACATGTGGGTTATTGACCACTCGATGATACAACTCCCTATTAATCAAACAGTAATAGACTATATGTCTTCACAACTGTCTACTTTCTGCCTTGTTTTTAGGGAGTACTCCCTATCTCAAGTACTCAATTAATGCATGAAGCCATTCTGAAATGGATCGTACGTTTGGAACTTTGAGGTTCATCAGGTCCGCGAGGGTTAGCTCGATCACTATCAGTCGGCTGATATTTGTATCCTCAGCCGATAAGTCGATCTCTGTGCTTTCCTTCCGATGAATAAACTTCTATTGGCGAAAATTTTGTAGAAGTGCCTTTATTTTAGATAGCCGCTCAGACGAGCAGATACCTCCAGCTGTGAACACTTCATTCATCCGGTTGACCACCAGCTGGAAGACGTTGTAGAGACTGATCTCCCTGGCCCCCTACATGTAGGCTAGATCAAGAGCTTGACTTATGGCTTCATATTCTGCCTCGCCGCAAGGGCATCTTGCAGCCTTGCAAAGTATCCTCCCCGTTGCTGCTTTAATCCATATGCCGAGGTCAGCTTCTTCACCTTCGAGCACTACACCCGTATGGATTTTCCACTACCAAGGGCCAACCGCCTCTGCGTTCTTCACCACATCCTCAACTTCTGACATCAATTCTATGCTGAAATCCATAGCGAAGTCTTCCAAGGCATGGGATCTGATGGTCGTTGGCGACTGATAAATAATATTATATCCTCCAAGTTCTACGACCCATTCTGCTAACTTTTTTGAAAGCCCAGGTTTAGACAGAATGGTCCGTAATAGGACAGAAGAAACCACAATGACCGTATGATTCAGACAATACAGACGCAACTCCTGCGCTTCTGCTCCCAAAAGTCCCTTACTAGCATATTGTATAAGAAATTGCCTTCCATCTTCTTCTCGCGCGAGGACTGCATTGCATGCTACTTCCGAGATTGAGACATACAATAGAAGGCTCTCCCTCTAAAACCAGTTTGGTTACCATTGGAGACTTTATAAGGTTCATCTTTACTTGTGTCAGTGCTTGACAACTGAGTATTGGACATTCGGGATCTTCATGCTTTACCAGCACCTCGAATAGTTGATACCACAACTCCACGGCTCATGGGACCAAGTTACTCATCTCGGAAACCTACTCTCTTAGCTCTACTACTGCTATTCTAGCCCTCATTTCGATGGATGCATCCCATAGTGGCTCTATTTCGACCACATTTACTTCCGCTTTCAACTTTATGTTAATGTCCTTATCGGATGCTCGACTCTCTTTGGGCAAAGACCACTCACTCCACAAGTTGCCAATCTCGCACGGGGTCGGGTATCTAGAAACATGATAAAGACTTGAGGGTACTCCCTTTACTCTATGTATCCAAGGTCTTCCCAAGATGACATCATATGAGAGGCTGCAAGCCATTACCTGAAAATGTGTTATACTCATCACGTTTGGCATATAGACCGACAGAGCTATTTCTCCTATAGGCTTTTCGTAGTCGTTGTTGAATCTGGTTACTTTGTAGGGGCTTGGAGTTATCTGATGATGATGATCCATATTCTGCATTGTCTCCCACTGAATGATATTGACGTTGCTTCTTGGGTCAATCAGAGCTTGTTTGACCTGAGATTCAAGCACCTTGATCGGGACAGTGAGGGCTTCATGGTGGTTTTCCTCTCCGTTCTCCACCCTGAACATGATTGGACCAACATATGATCTTAGTACCGCAGTCTTCAAAGTCTGGTCGAACTCGGGTGTAGTGAAGATCGTATTGACACTCCGCTTGTCCTTGGGGTCGGGCACTCTGAATCATCCCGCCCCCTCTGTGATCAGGTCCTCAAGGTGTCCATTCTTCAATAAGCGTTTGATCTTGAGCATCAGAGCTTTACAATCGACCATGGCATGGCCGTTACTTCGATAAAAATTGAAGTAGGCCATTGAATTCTTTCTTGATGCGCTCTTAATGGTGGCTAACCAGTGCACCCTGTAAACCTAGTTTCCCAAAGTGATTGGTGACTAGTTCCACTGCATTCACCCACAGCCCAAAGTCTTTGAAGTTGCATTGCTCTGAATTCTTCTCGTGTGATCCGGTTCCTCGGGAACTACTTTGCTTTTTTGTTACCTTCCCGGGTTTCGTTTGATACTGAGTCCTTCCTTTCGTTCTTCTTTTTCCGCCTTCTCCTTCTAGAGGTAGGCTTCTCGCTCTCTTTCTTCGATGGCGAACTCAGGCTCAAGACAGAACTTCTCATTGTACCGTTGGTGTAGGAAATTCCACGTTGTCATCGGGTGTTGAGTGAGACTCCACTATAACTATTGAGTGGCTAGCAAACCTTTAGAGTTCAGACTCTTGCCGAAAGCTACCACAACAGTATTATCGGGAACTGGAGGGAGCTCCTTGCATTCCCTCTGAAATCTCTCCAGGTAGTCTTTTAGCAGCTCATCGCGTTGCTGGATCTCAAATATATCTTCCATACACTTCTCTTGCTTGCAGGCTCCGGACTGCGCCTTCTTGAATAGATCTTGCATCTAGGTGAATGACTCGATTGATTCCAATGGCAGCTGGGTGTACCATGTGAGGGCACCTTTGGTTAAAGTTGAGTCGAACTTCTTCACCAGAGCAGATTGAGTTTCTTCCTCATAAATCTCGTTGCTCTTGACATCTGTATAATAAGTAGCGATGTGCTTATCCGGATCAGTAGTTCCGTCATACTTGAGGTTATCCGATAGGGAGAAGTGTTTGGGCACATGGATCGGTGCAGCACTTGCTTTATATGCATGTTTGTAGAACTTTTGCTCATTAACGATGGTAATCTGGGGTGGAACACCCGACACCTTACCGATCCGATCGTGGATGACTTTCAGCTCCTTTAGGATGTCCTGAATGACATACGTTCCTTCGAGACCTTAATTTCCAGCCGATGTCGAGCTTCCGGGGGTGGCCTCAGTGTTGAGTCTTCGATTGGGAATGAAAGTTGGTGACTCGTTCACAGGCGCGGGTCTTCGCGGGGACACTGGCCTCTGGGACGAACCAGCAAAAATTGCTCCCCACTTCTGAAGCATGTTTTCGAACAAGTTGGTCGAGTTTCGCTCTTCCCATTCCTCCTGGGTTTAGCAAGGAAATCCTAGAGTTTGGTGTTGCTTACACGTGGTTGATCATCTTTGATGTCACTGCCTACAAAAATTGGATCTCTTGTAGGGTATTTTGGTTGTCGGTTGGGATCCTTTGCAGAGCCGTCTATCGTATCAGCAGTGTTCTTTGGAACATTGTCGTTGTCGTCCAACATGGTTGCGCTTTTCCTTAGTAGGAACCTTCAATTGTCTGGGCCCCACAGTGGGCGCCAAACTGTTTATGCCTAAAATTGGTCGGGTAGGTTAAACAATTAAATTTATGGAAGGGTCACAAGCCATATGCTAAATACATAGGAAAATAAGTAAAAACTGAAAGAAAAGTAATAAGCAAGAAAGTAAATAATTGTATTCCTTAAGAACATCCAGATTCTGTGTAAATCGCTTGATTGTACAATACAATATAAGGAGGGGGTATTTATAGCTATGATTTACCTAGTCCTAATTATGGTAAAATATAAAGACTAATAAGGCTGTGGGCTTACTTACTCAAGGGGGTAGTATATATTAAACCCTAACTTGGAGACTGTAAACCCTAGGGCGACGGGATGTATAACTTGTATCTTATGGCCCATACCGGTTGAGCGGTCGTGGCTTGAGGAGCAGGCGTATATCCTCTACGCCCGGTGACTTGTAAACTAAGTCTAGTCTTGCCAGCTGGATTCGTATCCCCATAATCAGAGGTGGCGTATTTTTGCCCACACACTACTCTTGATATTCACTATTCCATGGATGCATTAAACTCAAGTATGAGTTGCATTGAATTCAACTTTATGAGGGTCCCACATAACCATGATTCTCCCTTTAGTACTCAGAGCCCCATTTGTGCACCATTGCCATGTTGGTTCTATTCTTTTTGTTATTTTTGCAATGTTTTTCTCCTTTATCTATGCTCCATAATACTGACTAGAGCAACTTTATTTTTCTTAATAAAAAGCTTAATATCGTTTTGCTTATAGATCTTATTAAGACCTCTAATATTCCAAGAGACTATATGAATCATGATGAATTAGGTGGTGGTCCTCTATCCCTCTCCCATTCACTTCTTGTCTTATTTGTCTCAATTCTCCCTGCATTGGGGTTGTCTTTAGCAGATGATATATTCAAAGGCATGAAACCGTTCTCAGTATTACTTGGGTAGTTTCTTGGTTGTTTTTTATTTGCGGCTGACATGCCCTTAGCAATTTGCTATTTGGCTTTAGGTAGCTGTTGTCCAAGTGTGAGTCCTCATTATTTTTGAACTTCTTCCAGTTGTTTTGTCCCTGCCTCTTGGACCTCTTTGGTTTGCTTTGCATGCTGAATAACATGCTCTGGCATATTGGTCTCCTCTATTGCAGCTTTCCCATTTTTGTTTACCCAGGTTTGTTTCACAGAAGCAGGTATACTCTGAACAATTTGTGTTTGTGTTTGTGGACCTGGTATCTTTGGGGGTGTCACACACTTATGCCTAATTTGACAGCAACTTGCACAATAAACTAGTTCCCATTCATATTCCACTACTTGTTCAAACATCTGGCCATTTGGATCCAGTAGTTTTACCAGACCTAGAAAACTCCCTTAACATCCATTTCTACAAGCAATATGGTGTAAGATATTCTTTCAATGGCAATTGTACATTGATTTGCATACAACGGCTCCCTCAGTACACTACCTATTCTACTTAGGGAGTTTAGGCCCCAACAACTTAATGACAAATTTGGCAGAGTTACCCATAGAGGAATAATTTGCAGTATTTCAGCACTGAAATAAAAAGTTGTAGTCCATACTTTCAGTATTATTAGCTTATTAAAGATGGTGTATTGTCCAGAGCACATGACTGCATCCCTGTCTTCTAGAGAGTGAAAGTTCACCAGGAAATATCTATCGTTATGGTAGTACACCTTAGGTTTGACACAAAATTACATTGGGATGCCATAAATCGATCTAACGAGGCAAAGGTTGGGGAATCCCCTAAGACATATAGTATCAATGCACATTTCAACTTCTCTTACTCATTATTCAATTCAGCTTTGTCAAGTTCAACAATCCTCTCCCCATTCTATAAAGTAGGAGCAATAAAATTCAAGTTCATATCTCTAGCAGCAAGTCGACTCCCAGTGAATAAGCTATTCCATTTCTTAGCCTTCTATTCAACCTGACTCAGCTCCAATTTCCTTTGAGCATGAGTCTGTTGCACTTCATTTCTGGTGCCCGAAGTTTCCCCTGCTGTCATCTTTTGCAAGTTGTTTATTATTGGAGCTTGAGCAATGCTAAGACTCGGATCTGATGTAATCTGAGGGGTTACCTGAGTATTACTAGTTCCTGAATTTCCATTCCCATCCACAGAGATCAACGAACTCTTAGGGGCCACGTTAGTACTCTTCCCACTAGCTAGCTCCGGCAAATCATCTTTGAGTAATTGGGTTACCACCGTTTTCATGTTTCTAGAATTGTAACTGTGTTCTATGCTTTGCTGTTTGATTTCGTTTCTAGTGCGTATAATTCGTCGAGTTTGAGTTTTGGATTTTTTCGCCGATTTCAGAGGTCGTCCTCGTGGCATTTTCTGGTGGTGAGGCGCAACGTTAGCTAAATTCGCACTATCGTGCGCATGTAGAGCATTTTCTTATTTTAACTGGTAAAATTAAGTGGACAAAAATTTGTAATTCAAACATTAATTTCAATATTTTCAATACTTGTCCAAAACCATTTCATAACACCTTCCCCAAAATAGAAAAATTTTCATTTTCATGCAAACCTAATTTAAAAATTAACCAAATAAATATTTTTAATACGTAGTAGAGTTCTAAAGAAAGACAAATTAACTAAATCGGACGGCTGTAATTACAGAATCAGATCTAATATTAAGTGGCGCTTACAATATTGTTTTGGCCAGATAGATATGTACACATAGCCACATCAGCTCTACAAACCCTCTCTTCATTACTCACTGTAACAATCTTCTACACTTTCGATCAAGCTATCTTTTCAGGTTCTTTAATTAATCTTTCTACTAATCGTTTATTGATTATCATTTTTTTGATTAATCACTTTAATTTTAGGGTTTTTTTAATGATTGTTTCTGGTTGATAATTAATTGTGATTTAGTTTTGTTATTATCCGATGAATTGTGTTTTAGATGGTAATAACAGTGGCAAAGATTTAATAGGTGTCCAGTGGAATTGGTCGAAGTGCGCGGTTATTAAAACTAAAAATTAACAGTGGGAAAGATTTTTTACTATTTAGGGTCTGAGAGTTACTAGTTATTTTTAAGTACTTGATTATTTTATGATAACAGTTGTCAAGACTGAATCTTTACTGTTTAGTGTATGAGAATTTTGGGTTCAGGCGTCAGCGCTGCTTGTGATGTGTGGGTTAGGCGCACGCCACCGTTTGGAACCTTGCTGGACAAAAGCTTGTTGTTTAAGTGGAGCAGGGTAGATGGACATACCTAGTGCCTAGTGTGGAACCATGAGCCACCGATCCTCGTGGATTTATGGGTTATCAAGAAAAGAAAAAGGAAAGAAAGAAAGGAGAAAGAACTTGTTGGTGATAACAGTTGTCAAGACTGAATTTTTATTGTTTATTTTTTGAGAATTTTGGGTTCTTTAGGTACTTGGGTTTTGATGGTTTTTGTTTGGCTTAGTGAACTTGTGCGATAAATGGTTATTCCTTGGGAAAACCGAGAAGTTTGTAGTTGGTTTAGCTTCTCAAAGACAAATTATCAAGTATTGGAATGATGCGAGTCAAATAAAGTGGAATCGATATAGATGATTCATATAGCTTACTCCAACATTGTTGTTGTTGTAAGTACTGTGAATTGGGAGCACATTTGTGGTCGAGTTTTGAGTGAATTAATGAACATTCCGATCTTTGTGGGATTTCGGATTTTATTCAGTTCCTTTTATTGAGGAGCAAAGCACTCATTGTAGTTTACATTGGCTATACTTAATAAAGTGATTCTTAACTAATGCTTGTTGAAAATGAGAGTGGCTGAATATGTCTGCTCTGTCTCTTTCCTGCTCTTCTTTGAAAGGAGGTGATAGTTGCAACAGTAAAGGTTCATTCTCCAGGGTGTCTGGCTCTATAGCTTTCAATGAATGGCATCTCCTTTATCGAACTTGATTAAGTTCGATAGCCCAAATCTGTGGACTGGTATTAGATGCATTAAGTGTGACATCTGTAAATCAATGCCAAGAGAGTGTTAAAGTGAGTTACTTTTGCAAGTGCTCTACGTTCCAAACTCACTTATCTATTTTGTTTGGAAACTACAAAAATGAAGGGAAAAAGGAGGTAGAAAAATTAGAGAAGAATTTCTCGTCCATTGGGTTTCGGGAGTAAAGACGAGAAAGTTGGGAAGAAACAATTTTCCCTTTGCTTGGAGTACATCGGGAACTGAAAAATTAGTGAAGAAGAATGGAAAAAGCATTAACTGGGGATCTGAATTTCCCTCTGTCAATGTTATCTAGTTTTCTCTCCCACAAAATTGGTGAAAATCTAGGACCCAATTATAAGTTTTATCTCCCAACTATTTTCCTTTCCGTGCTTCTTTGTTAAAAGACAAAAGATCGCAAGAAAGGGCTTAAGCACAAGTTAAGATGGATGGACTTAATGGAATTTAATTCAATGGATTGTCTTTTTTGATCATCTACTGTTACTGTGTTACATATGGTTTTTTCTGCATCAGCTGCATATTGCAAACTTTTCTTCTTATCCTCACTCTATCACATATTTGTATTGTTTATAATCTGACTGTTACTTTTGTTTTGTTTCAAGCGTCACTAGATACCTGGTGAAGATGGGTAACAACGGTGCTGAAGACGTAAAGATGTGTGGGCTTGATGATGCTAACTGTTCTGAGGCCACAGTTGAGATAAAGATAAAGACATTGGACTCGCAGACATATACATTACGAGTGGATAAATGTGTAAACGTCTTTTGCCTTTTGTGTTTAATGCCTGAAGAAAGAAGGCTGTTATGTGTCAAATTGGGGGCGATGGGGGAGAGAAAGAAACAAATATGGAAGGGCTATCCTTCCATACGTAGTTAATTTATATTTTATAAATTTTGTCAAGTTATGGAAGTTTTTACGCAAGCATTTTCAGTGCATTTAAGCTTGTCATATCTGAGAACTTGGGCTTTATGTTCATGTCTGAATTGAAGCAGAATCACATGTACACTAACTATTCAATTAAGTTGACGTCGGTAGCACATTTTGCTCTTCCAAACATGCTCTATTACTCCTGAAAATACATTTTCTATTGTTTTTGGCTTTCAATGCAGGTTCCAGTTCCTGCACTTAAGGAACAAATTGCCACAGTTACTGGTGTCTTGTCAGAACAACAACGGCTCATATGCCGGGGGAAAGTGTTGAAGGATGATCAGCTCCTTTCAGCTTACCGTATCCTTTTTGTTATTCATTCTCCATCAAGGATATAGATACTTGTATGCAATCCTAGGATTTCTGGACTTCAATTTAGGAATTTGAATTCCTTCATCAATTTACATTACAGATGTAGAAGATGGACACACTTTGCATTTGGTTGTGAGGCAACCTTCATCAGAGATCACCCCTGATCCTCAAGGTTTGTTATGGCTTAGCCAAACTGTATTCCATTTGGAAGTAGACCTGAAGTTGGTAGTGCAAGTTACATGAAGTCATTTTGTTCTGTTCTTGTGGTCCGACTTTGGTATTCTAAATTTTAATTGTTGTACCATCTTGGTACCCTTCTTAATAAAACTTTACCTTATCAAAAAAAAAAAAAATTAATTGTTGGATATTTGGTCTCTTCGTGCTGCTGGGGGAAGTAAGAGCAGAGAAAACAACTGAAAGACATCTTGGGAAAACCAATTGTTTACACCCGAGGAAGTTGAATTGATCAAACCACAACATTGGTGATTGACATTAAAGAGTAGAAGAAATAATAAGTAGATTGATGAATGCTTTATATAGCTTCTATCATGTTAGTGAGTTCTTTCTAATCTTCAAAATTTATGAAATCTGTAGGAACGACTAAGGAAAAGAAAAGATAAAGCAAGTGTCGAGTGTTTTATATGTGCTCTGTCATGTTTCTGAGTTCTTTATAATCTTTGAAATTTATGAAAACTGTAGGAACTGATTCTGCATCAAGTTCTGGGCAAGGAAACCGAGTGGGTCCTGGTGTAGTAGTTGGAACATACAACTTATCTGAACATGGAGATGGAGCTTTCCCTGACCTGAATCGGGTAGGCATGTTTTCTTTGTGACAGTGTATGTAAACCTTTTGTTTTATGTTTCATGAAACAAATTAATTTGTACTTTCATATTTTTAAGATTATCTCAGCTGTGCTCGGTTCATTTGGAGTTGCAAGCGTTGGCAATGAGGGAATTGATCTCAATGTAAGTTTTGAATTGATCTCAATGTAAGTTTCACCGGGTTTCACTCTTGATCGTGTGCTGATTTTCGATTCTCTTTTCTGAGGACTGTTGGTTGGTTCAATAATTTTTACATTTATTTCATGCTCTAATTTTCTTGGTCGAAGGTTGCCATATTGCCTGTCAATCCACTCCCTCTTCCAAGGTGCATGGTTTATTAAGCGCAAAAGCGTCAAATTTGCCCCTCTACTATACGAAAAGGATTATTTTTACCCTCTGGTGTACTATCAGTGCACAAATACCCCCATTGTTAATTAAATGCTCACATATACTCCTCCTTCGTTTAGTTGTCCAAGGTGGAATCCACATGAGATGACTTGGCATTAAAAACAAGTACTAAAATCAATGACAAGTCAGCAAAACACACAAAAAAGGAAAAATTAGAAAGAAAAGACCTGTAAGGTCTCATCTTCTAAAAGGATCATTTTTTTCTTTTTTATGAATAACGATCATTTGCATTGATTTTCTTTACTTCTTCTTCTTTCTTATTCTTTCTTCTTCCTAATTCAGATCCACCATTGATACATCTTTAGTAGATGCTACTAACAGTAACTGAGTTCGTTCATATAAGTGAAAGATTTGACTTTAATTGATCATTTATTTAAGTAACAAACCGATATTTGATGTACATTTCGTTATTTGTTTAGTTTATTTGTCAAACGAGAAATACAGGCTTTTTTTTTTCTTTTTTTTTTTTTAATTTATTTTTCTATTTTTTGGATTTTCTCATCTGGGTTTGGGGTAGAGATTAAAAGTTGGAGGTACCACTGGTGACGTTACAGTTAAGGAGGAGAAGGTTTGTAAATGGATTTATTGGTTTTCAGGGAAGAAGGGATGAAGTCAATTGCTAGTTGCCACTAATGGTGGTGTTTGCTTTAGGAAAATGAAGAAGAACAAAGATGGTGGTGTGGAAGATGAGTCTTACGGGTCTTTTCTTTTTAGTTTTATCTTTTGTGTTTTGCTGACTTGTCATTGATTTTAGTATTTGTTTGTAATCCCAAGTCATCCCATGCGGACTCCACCTTGGACAACTTCATGGAGGAGGGGTATATTTGAGCATTTAATTAACCTTGGGGGTAGTTGTGCACGGTAGTAAAACGGAGGGCAAAAATGATCCTTTTAGTATAGTAGAGGGGCAAATTTGGCCCTTTTCCGTTTTAAAGATATCAATGAACTCCCACTTCTTACTCACGTTGAAGCTTGGCTTAAAAGAAGTAATCTAATTCCAGATTTGACATAAAATATATGCTATTGTTTGAGTTATACTACTTAGTTGCCCCATTTTATGCGACATAGTTTGTTCCGTCACAAGACTTTTAAAAGGTAACTATGTCTTGCACATTCTATAGTGAGTAGAAAAATATTAAGGTGATGAAGTTTGTGTGGTGGGTTAGACACCATATCTTTGAAGTTGTAGTAGTGTTTAATGTAATAGAATTTTTGGAGGGGGGGAGATTTGTAAAAATCATTATCTCTAGAATCATCTCAAACATCTCAGGACATCCCAAGTTGAAACAGTGTCATATGAAATTGGGATGGAAGGAGAGTGAAGTCTTGAAATTTACAGTTCATACTAGAGAACAGAGACGTTTGGTATTAGTAATGGAATGTTAATTTAGGAAAGGGATAGGAAAATATCATATTAGGCACCCCTAGTTTTTACCAATTTGCCTGAATGAATATCTTGATAAAACAAGGTTATTGGCTAACACTAGTTTAATAAATGAGTACAGGGAGACTAAAAAGAATAATAAGTACATGTAAGTGGGAAAGTGCCCAGGGGGCTTTCGTCTAGTCACTCTAGTGGAAAGATAGCAACACCTGATGTGTGGATTAGGCGCAAGATGAGGATTCGAACTATGCCGCAGACAAAAGACTGGAATTTAAGTGGAGAAGGTAGAGGGGCGGGCCCATCATCCACAAGTTCGAATCGTGCACCAGTGGCCCTCGTAGACATATCTGCTTTTTTAGGAAATTCAGCTTATTCTAGTATCTCTATTTACTATTTACACTTAGGTGGTGCTTCTATATGCTCTAATATAGGGCTTACTAGTAATAAATTGCACCGGCATACGCATGCACCATCAGTTCATGTTGGGAGGGAAGGGAGGGTTGATCGCAGGACTTGGTTTAATTGTTTTGTAACTTGGACACTTGTGTGTGTATCGTCTGTAGGGTCTTAGTGGAGCTAGTCTGGGAAATATGAGAAACTCTGACCAACCACTGACTGAACAAGCTCGTACAACGGATCAATCTGGTGCTGGTAATGGCGCTTCTGCACGTCCAACAGGTTTCCCAGTGGAAGCTCTGCAACCACCGGTAACTTCTCCATCAACTATCTTTTGACACTCTTCGTTTGACGCACAAACCAACATGTTCTCCATCTGCGGTATCTACAGTAGTAGAACATTCTTGGCGCCTACTTCTGCTCTTCTTCTTTTGTGACTCATTTATCTGTTTTATTTTTGCAGGTTATTCCTGATTCTCTGACAACTTTAACACAGTACTTGACTAATTTGACTGAAGAGTTCAGAGCAAATGGTAAAAGTTCCCTTTCCTTTCTTTTCCACTGATTCCCCTCCTTGGAAAGGGATGTGACGGTAAAACTGTTCTCATATGATGAAGTCTGTTGTTGGCAGCTAGGGGACTAAGTGAGAATGCTCAAACTGCTGGGGTCTACGGAGCTGAAAGACCAGATTTAGATGCATCCTCACATTCAACACGTCAGAGAGGCCTTCCAACACCTGTATCCTTGGCAGAGGTGATGCTGTCGATGCGACAATTACTCACTCAGCAATCTGCGGAGTGCTTGTTGGTATGTGCTTTAGCAATTATCTTTCTTTTCCACTGACTCCCTTCCTTGGAGATGGATGGAGAGGGTCAAAGCGTTTCTCTTATTCTCAAGTGACTGAAGAAACAGCTCCACAGAAACCTTGGAGTCAAAGGCATTCTGCTAGTTTTGCACGAATCACAATTCATATGAAATGAAAATGAAGTTATTGTCACTAAACTTGATTGGATTCAAGGTCTACGGTTGTTTTTCTAATTACCTATTAGTTGCTTTAAGAGTGCTAGTATTTACCTACTTATCAAATTCTTTTAACTAAATAAAGATAAATGAAATCTACCTGTCAAGGTGTCAAACCAAAAAAGAAAGTTGAAAAGAAGAAGCTCTAATACTTTTGCTGGTTCTCTTAAGGGTCTAGCATCAAAGTTCTGTTTGGTCAATGTCTGTCTTTTCTTCTTGCACCTTTTCATTCAATTAACGCAAAAAATATTGTTTTTCTTCTCTCACTGTTTTGCAACTTTCAAGAATTTTGAAAAAAATTATGTAATGTTGGTATTTTGATTAGTCGTACTATGTGGAAGTATGGATCACTGTTGATCTCTTCTTTTTTAACCATCAAGTGGAACTTATGGCATTTACTTTACCATGATTTGAGTGTTCTGTAGAGTAGATCTCTGAATATGTTGCTAAAGCATAACTGCATTTCCAAGACAATTCTCTGACTGTGGTCTTCCCGGACTCTAAGGAAAAGGAATATATTAGTATAGATAGTATATCTATACAGTTCTAGCTGGAGGTGCTATTCATCATGAAGTAGAACATTGTTGATTGTTCCATTTGACAGTATTAATTTTCTGGTTTCATTTCTGCACTTGGCTGCAGCAATTTTCAAGGCAGCTGGAAAATCAATCAAATGTCACAGAACCAACAGAAAGAATGAGAATTCAATCTTATGCTTTGAGAACTGGTGATCTGTTCCAAAAATTAGGCGCTTTGCTACTTGAGCTGGGTCGGACAATGATGACATTGCGGATGGGCCAAACAGCGGTAGGTTTATTTCAATTTGGACAACGGGTGGTATAAGAGGTCGTAATATTAAATCGTGGGTTTCGTCTTCTTTGTGCTGGTAATAATATAAAGCGTACTGACAAGGGATAGTGAACTTAGGACGATGCTGTGGTGAATGCTGGACCTGCCGTATTTGTGTCTCCATCTGGTCCTAATCCTATTATGGTTCAGGTGTTTTACTTGTCTGAGATGTACTTTCTTTATAATAGCCTGTTGATGTGGATGCTCAAGTTCGTTACATTTGACCATCTGCAGCCACTACCTTTCCAGCCAGGCAGTAATTTTGGTGCCATTCCTGTCGGGACTGTACAGAATGGCAGTGGACTTTCTGGGGCATCTGTTGGTTCTGGTTTTATTCCAAGGAATATTGACATTAGAATACGAACAGGTTAATTCTCATTCTTGTTTGCATCCATCACACCTTTTAGAATGTACACGAACCTTAAGATTCAGTCACTAGGTCCACATCGTGTGCATGCTTATCTTGTGCTTGTTACTAACTCACTTGTACTACTAGGTTCATTTATGCCTTCAACTCTTAACCGAAGGGAGCCTATTGCTTCACAGCATCCAGGGCAAGCCACTCCTGCTGCTTCAAATGGTGGAAATTCTGATAGAGAGACCAGTGATGGCACTCGAAGCTCTTCTGCCATGGAGTCGGGAGTGCGGGTGGTTCCTATCAGGACTGTTGTTACTACAGTTCCGGCTTCAATTGGGCGTTCAGCTTCTGATTCATCTCGAGGTTCCATGGGAATATTTTATCCAGTTTTAGCAAGAGTTCAACACGTCAGTTCTAGGAATTCTAATAATTCTGGAGCTGCTCAAGCATCTGACCGGAATAATTCACACGGAGTTGCGGCTGAACAACCGCCTAATCCTGATTCTGCGAGTGAACAGCAGACTAATGGATTCTCTGGTGCTGAAGGTAATCAACTGATCATGCAATAATTCCTTCCGTTTATGATCTTTTTCCTGTCAGCAGCAATTCAGCCCTAAAAGGTTTCCGTCTGACAGGTTTATAAACATTAGTCTGAAAATGATTGAGTTGTCAACGGGTTTGTGGAAGTATCATTTGAGTGATGTCTTGCTCGTCGACAGAACAACACATCCACCGTTTTCTGTGATAAAGTGGCAATAAATGTCTCTAGTAAAGAATTAAATATTTATCTTTGCCGCTTTCCAGTTTGAGACGTGTCCTATCTCTTCTACCGTGCTCAAATCAACTTTCGCGAGAACTACTTTGTTTTTATGCTTGCATCAATACTTATCTTATACTCCCATTTAACTCGTCCAGCAGATGATCTTTAAGTATAGAGGGTTGATTTTGGTCAGGGTGTTAGTTTGTATCTGTATTTGTGAATTGAAAAAGGGCAATAATGGCATGTGGTGGTGGTTATGGCTTTTGCTCTGTTTGCTAGGTCTGATATAGTGTGTCAGTCTGCTTTTGATATACTTCGAGTATTCCCAAAAAAAAAAAAAATAAATAAACAAACAAACAAACAAAACCACCAGTCAATCTCATTTTGTGTTTCGAGAATGGTAACAGCCAACTATTGTCATTTTTATCTGTGATGATTTTCAGGGAATTTTGGCTCATTTAGTGAACTATCAAGCAGCGAAGACTTCTCCACACAGTTGCAAAGTAGAGTTGACCAAATTTATAGAACATTTTTCGGTGGAGAAAATCTACATCCTGAGAATGTCAATGATCGCAGTGGGGGTAGCAATTCTGTTAGTGGTGATAATGGGGCAGCTGAAGACGTTGGTAATTTGCAGGAGAGGGCAATGGCAGCAGGAGACGAAGGAGTTCTTTTGTCAAATATACTTCGTCATATCCTGCCAATTGTCTCTGAAACTGCTGGATCAACATCTGATAATTCTTCTAGAGATAGATCAAATCTTGACGAGGATAGAGGTGACCATGGTTCAATACAGGTATTCAGCCCCTTGACATCTTGTTCCCTTTGTGCAGACTAATTTATGTGTTGGTTTGTAAGAGACTTTTTTTGTTGCTGGAGAAGAAGACTCAGTAGCTTCTTTAAGGCAAATAGGGAAAACCCTGTTAGAACGTTCTTTTATCTAAGCATGAATTGCCTTGTTAATACAGGGTCAAGAAAACAGAGAGCACGCAAGTTCTTCAGGTCGTTGCCATGATTCTTCATTGCCACCAAGTTCAAAACGTCAAAAGGTAACTGCCCCTTTCTCCATATCTTATGCTTCCATTATCTACCAAAGAGAAAAAGCTTCAAAGCTATGTCGCACCCCTCTTGCTGGGCAGATAAAGTACAAAAAAGGCGAAGTAGAGAGGGATGGAGGGAGGGGGCAAGGATAGAGTGGAGTAGGAGCAAATTGGCATGCCTTGATTGAAAGGAATTTGGTGTTTTAGCGTGCGGTCAATGTTAAAGGAAACTAAGCATATCAAACTGTTATAGTATAAATTTAATTATTTCAACAAATTTTCAACTGTCATTTTGTTTCTCTATGCAATTC
Source organism: Petunia x hybrida (assembly GCA_037355625.1). Classification (NCBI taxonomy): domain Eukaryota; kingdom Viridiplantae; phylum Streptophyta; class Magnoliopsida; order Solanales; family Solanaceae; genus Petunia; species Petunia x hybrida. The sequence goes on from JBBBVM010000783.1 coordinate 466,247, forward strand.
ACCAAAGAACAAAAGTTAATGAAATTTAAGGAAACTCTCGGGTGGTCAGTGAATAAAATTTGGATGACAAGAAATTGTGGTGAGTGACGACCATATAGGTTGTGACACAAACAACTTCAACATAATTCAGGATATATGATTTATTTATATTATATTAAAAGGAGAGTAGTGGGCAAGGATATTAAGCCAAGTGGCAAGCTAATAAAAAGCAACTTTACAAGCTTGGATGATAGTAATGGGAAATGTAATAATTCAATGCAGTAATTTCTGAATTGAGTGAAGTTAGTTTTGAACTTGAAGGGAAAGAGAGTTTTTAAACCGTCATCTTTCATATCATTTTCAAAGGTTAACCACGATTATTTTATAAAAATTATCTTTCAATTCAGAAACTAACGTCTCTAAGTTCAGAGATTAGCCACACTGAATGTTATTACACTTAGGGCTGGCAAAATAAGCCCAAACCAATTGGATCCGCCCATCCCGCCTAGATTTTAATGGGTTTGATTGGTCACACATTAATGATGGGTCAAGTTTGGACACAACCCAACTTAATCTATTTATTATAATTAGCCCAAACCAACCCATGTTAATTGCCCATGAATGGCCATATTGTTGATTTTTCTCCATGTTTCTTATAAAGTAGTGATCCTCTCAATTTGTTCGTTTGGTCTGACCAGTAATCACCATTTTCTTTATGTTATAGGTCTCCCTTAATCGTAGATGGCATCATTGAAATGTAAATATCAAATCGTAAAAATGATGGGTCAAGTTGCGCGGTTTGGGCATTGACCCATTACCTAGCCCATTTTTGACTTGCCCAAATTCGACCCCAGTCGCTCTTTTGCCGCCACTAATTACATTACTCGATGTCGTCATAAACTTGCCATGTGTCTTTTATTAGCTTGCCGCTTGGCTTAATATCTTTGTCCACTACTCTCCTTTTAATATAATACAGATATTGCTGATAGTGTCACTTGTAGAGTGGACCTACTTTGGGCTGGGGGTCACCAGTAACTGCGAAAAGATCATGTGTATATGTATATATTTCCTAAACTGGGCTATATATTTTGCTTGAAACACCAATACCCAAACGTTGGTTAAGTGCACGGGTTGCCTTTAGTGTGGTGACCTATCCGACTCCTAACTCCAGAGTCCATCTAGATTTTGTTTTTGTACAATTTTTATAGTCATCAACCCCCCCCCCCCCAACCCCCCCTTTTTCTTTTGGCTTTTTCCTTTAGCTATCATCTTTTTCTTTTGGTTAAGTCCCCCCTCAAAAGCCCTGCACCCTGTTTTAAAGACAGTGGTGCCACTGTCACATTCAAATCCTAGGTCCGCTTCGGCATTGGTGACCGAAAAGGTTGCTTAAGGCTGAAGTCCGTTGCCTGATTGTCTTTTGGGGAACCGGAAGGAACTGATATACCAAGCTCTTCTTCTTTAGAAGTCAAGAAGAATGAAAATGTTCTTTTCTTGGTTGAATTTGTATATTAGTAGAATCTGGTGTCACAGGTTAAATTGAGAGGTGATGGACCCAAACTTAATGCATGTAATTTTATTAGCCTGTTTGAAGTGGAGCTGAGAGAGTAGTATTGAGTTCTTTCTTCTTGACATGAATTATTAGTTTAAGATATTACTAATTGGATTAATTGTACTTTTGAATGCAAACCTTACTCCTATTCGATTACTCTGGTTTTTTCACATTGCATGTTCACCTGTCTGGATGATAATATCACTGCTTCATGATGCAGCGGGAGTGATTTCAAGGTTACATCTGGTGCAGCGGTTCTGATCAGGATAATGTGGCCTAGTTGATGTTTTGATCAATCTATATAATGACAGCTGAGTGCTGCTGCTTTGGGAGCAGAAATGTTGTAATGAGCACCTTCTTCCAGATTCTGTAGTTTTGCCTTTTTCGTCCTCTATTAAAGTTCTGCACTTTTGGCTCTGCATTCTGGACAAGTGTATAATTATAGCAGTCAGAACGTATGTAGGTCCTTGCATGGCCAACCATGGTTATTGTTCTCATTTTTAACTATTTATTCTTCAAACGAATGTAAAGGAGTGAAGAAGGGGTAACGAGACCGAGTTTGAGAGGTTGCAAAGAGTTCATTTGGGTGGTGGTGGAGATGAATCACCTTTGCCTCTTTATTTAAAACAATATTGAAAGGAAAAATGGATTTTTCGTCAGTATTTCGTCTCTAATTTGTTCGATGCGGCTTCCTTGCATTGTGCAAGAAGGTATGCTTGTTTCCTAAACAGGGAATGAGTGTTTTTTTTTTTTTTTTTCTTGGGTTCCATTTGTTGTACCTTACGTTGGGATTTACAAGTGATACTGGTTTTGTACATTAGAACAGAACCTGCAGCTATCTTTCCTAGAAGACTTGGCTTGGTTGCAATCAGATTTGCAACAGATGTAAAATTGATATATTGCGGTGTAATTGGATCTATATATGGTGATAGTTTATACATATTTTTTAAGTTGGTTTTATTCATTTTTTTTTTGTTCTTTACAAGAAAATAAAGAACATAAGCTCGTACTTCGCTCATATATTTACGAAAAAAAACCTAAAAATCAGTTTGAATAGGTATAAATTTTTTGGACACCCCTAACGGATTCTGTTGCAGCCTTGAATTATTGACCACATTGAAACTCCACCATAACGATACAATATATTTCACATTATCCAACATAACTAATATAACAAGAGACATCATATCATTAAGTTGATATTCAAGTATATCGTGCCCTAAATACATAAGCGTGGATACACATTCTAAATTTCTAGTCTATATAATCAATGCTGAAGGTTAATCCAATTGGGAAATTCAACAAAATTGAACACTTAAACACTCACGCCTAGGCACCTTGGAGAAAATTCACACATGTGGAGGTCTCTCAATATTTTAAAAAATTGTCTTCCTTATACACTTAGGGGTCGTTTGGTTTGATGTATAGGTAACTAATACATATATTAATTAATGCATTGAGTTATTCCTTTGTTTGGTTACAAAAATAAGTGAGGGATAACTAATACATGGTTTAGTTTATCCCCACACCCACATGGGATTAATAATACCATATTTCACAATACATGGATTAAATTTTGCAGTGACCAAACTACCTTTATCTCTATTAACCTTTATACGTAAAAGAAGCCACTTTTTCATAAAGTTGGAAACTAATTACTGAATTTCAACTTCTTCCAGTTTGAAATAGAAGTTTTTTTATTTGTGTTATGATCATGTTGGGTGTGTAGATAGTGTTGAGTTAATCTAAATATATGTTTTGATTATGACAAAAAGAATGCGATACTTAAGTTCTATGTGCCTTCTGCAGGATTTACAAGATGAAAGCCTAAAGATTATGGAAGATTGATTCTGAGGATCGTTGATTGATTTCGAGAGTCAGCTATGGAAGGTTAAGATTTATGGCTGCGTTTCTCGTGGGACTTGTTCCACAATATGCTCTTGCCTTATTCTCTGGAGATATTTATATCCCTAAGAGAATCAAATCTTTTGGGTCAAATCTCTCTAATTCCGGAACCTCGTCAATCACATCTCCATCATATCTCGATTACAGATCTGCCTCTTTTCCCCTCAACGGACGTCGCTGCTGGGACTCTATATATTCAAGCTTCTCTGGAGATTTTCCCTACGCTTCTTATTACTATCTACTATCTCTAAGTCTTTTACTTGCAAGAACTGTATTCCTAAGTGTCTACGAGTGTGTCACAAAAAAGATAAGAGAGATCGTGTAGTGAGGTAATAGTTGTGTCACTGAAGTTGGTCTGATCATCTATAAATCAGACACTGTCGTTAGTGGTGAGCGAAGGATTAAAACCACCTGTGAGAAGACGTTTGTGGTTAACGATAAACCATACTTGTATTGTGTTCTACAAGGGCTTGAAGAGAGATAACTCCCTTGTGACCCAAGTGGACTGGATTAGGAACCATTTGGTTCTGGACCAGTATAAAACTCGGTGTCGTTCCTTGTTTATTTACTGCCTTTTATTCTGCACTGATTATTATCTATCTTCCTAAGTCAACTAATAATTTGAGTAGTCGACTAAAATTAGAAGTAAAAACAATTCACCCCCCCTCTTGTATTCATCAATTGGTATCAGAGCCTGGACTCACATTTTTGTTTTTGCCTTACAGCAAGTGAGAAAAGATCATGTCATCACACGTTGTGAATGAAGCTCTTCTACAAGAGGGAACTTCTGCCACTCGACCTCCTTACTTCAATGGTAAGTACTATGGTCATTGGAAGATTCGTATGGAAACATACATCAAATCGGTTGACTTTAAGGTCTGGCGTGTTACCAAGAAGGGTTCTTTTGACATTCCCACTATCAAAACTACAAAGAAAGAAGGAGATCTTCAAAACGTTCCTACTGATGTTGATATGGACGATTATACTGACGAACAATGGGAGATTATCCAACTTAACTACAAGGTTGTAAATATTCTTTACAACGCTATCAGTGGTGAAGAATATAAAAAAAATCCAGTTGTGAAATGGCTAAAGAAATATGGGATAAGTTGGAGGTTACGTATGAAGGAACCAGTAAGGTGAAGGAAACTAGAATCAACCTTCTAGTGTATGAATATGAACTATTTCAAATGAAAGATGGAGAATCTGCTGAAGATATGTTTGCTAGGTTTAGCAAAATTATTGGTGAACTCAAAGCACTTGGAAAGATCTACTCTAGTGGTGAGCAGATAAGGAAGATTCTAAGAAGCCTTCCTACTACTTGGCAACCCAAGGTTATAAACATAGAAAGTGGAGATCTTAACAAGATCTCTTATGATGAACTCAGAGGAGATCTGATTGCCTTTGAGAAAACTCATTTGAAACGAAATGTGTTGGAAGAGAAAAAGAAAACCGTGGCTTTCAATACTACAGTGGAGGAAGTCGACTATGATCAGGATGTTGAAGAAGATGATATCCAAGAACAACTTGCTATGATGTCTAGAAACTTGAATGGTCTAGTGAATCGCAGACGACAATTCAGAAAAGGCAAAGCTCCCTTCAAGAAAGATCAAACCAACTACAGAAATGAGGGTCGATGTTTTGAATGTGGCAAACAAGGACACATTGCAACAAACTGCCCTGACGCCAAAAGAAAAGGAAGGAACAGATCTTACGCAGCATGGAGTGATGAGGATGCAGCTGATGCTGAGTAAGAAGAAGCAGCCAACATTTGCTTCATGGCCTCAGACAACTCTACCCGCAGTGGAATTCAATCAAATGACTCAAGTGGGGTACGTTGTGAATTCTGTATTGAGAACTCTATAAATATTGATGAAGTTCTAGACGAGCTGGAAAAGGCACTTAGGAAAATTAAAAAACTAAGTAAAGAAAAAGAGGAATGGGAAATAAAACTAGAAGTAGTTGAGACAGAAAATGAATTCCTGAAGGAAGAAATAAATCATCTCAAACTTAAACTTAACAGTCATAGAAAGTCCACCAGTCAAAGCTCGGTAGGATCAAATAGCTTCTATAGATCAGCTAGATCTTCTATGTCTACAAGAGAAACTAAAACTATGCCTATTTGCTATCATTGTGGTGAACCTGGTCATGTGTTTAGAAGATGTCAAAAGAGAAATTCTGGAAAATGGATTTGGAGACCAAAGGCTAAAATTGAAGCTAGCATCTCTAAAGCTAACCCTCAAGGACCCAAGCAAGCTTGGGTACCTAAATATACTTAAAAACTTTGTTTTGCAGGGACGCCACAAAAGATCAATGAAGATGGGAAAATAGTTTCTTGATAGTGGATGCTCCCGACATATGACCGGCGATAAACAGTTGTTCAAATCTATAACAAAGATTGATGGAGATTCTGTAAAATTTAGAGGAGATGCCAAAGGAAAGATCGTTGGCATTGGAATCATATCTTTAAGTCCCTCCTGTGATATCAAGGAAGCATTTCTAGTTGATGGACTCAAACACAATCTCCTAAGCATCAGTCAACTATGTGATGGAGGGTACAAGGTAAAATTTGAATCTAGCAGATGCATCATCCATGACAACAAAGGTAAGGTTGTTCTTTTTGGATCCAGGGAAAACAATATCTATGTTCTAAACAATGGTAAAGCATCAACAGGTAAACATCTATGTCTTGCATCTATTACTAATGACCCCTGGACATGGCATAGAAAGTTAGGTCATGCTAGTATGTCTTTGATCGAGAAACTATCTAAACATGAACTAGTCATTGGATTACGTAAGCTTAACTTCTTTAAAGATCATATCCGCAATGCATGTCAGCTAGGTAAGCAAACTAGAACTTCTTTTAAAGGAAAGGACATTGTCTCTACATCCAACCCCCTTGAACTACTGCATATGGATCTTTTTGGTCCAACCAGAACTGCTAGTATAGGAGGAAAAAGATATGCATTTGTAATTGTTGATGATTACTCTCGCTTTACTTGGGTTATGTTTCTATCTCATAAAGATGATGCTTTTAAAAGTTTTGAAGTGTTTTGCAAGAAAGTTCAAAGAGAGAAAGGTTACTACATTTCCACCATCAGAAGTGATCATGGAGGAGAATTCGAAAGCAAAATCTTTGAAGATTACTGCGATTCTCATGGGTTCACTCACAACTTCTCGTCCCCTCGGACTCCTCAGCAAAATGGAGTTGTAGAAAGAAAGAATCGCACTCTTCAAGACATGGCCAGGACCATGTTAGTTGAGCATTCTCTTCCGAATCAATTTTGGGCTGAAGCTGTAAGTACTGCTTGTCATATTCTGAATAGGTGTCTTATTCGCCCTATCCTTCATAAAACCCCCTATGAACTCTGGAAAGGTAAAAGACCTAATATTAGCTATTTTCACCCCTTTGGATGTAAATGCTTTATTCATAACAATGGCAAAGATAATCTTGGTAAATTTGATCCTCGTAGTGACGAAGGTATTTTTCTAGGATACTCTACTACCAGTAGATCTTATAGAGTGTTTAATAAAAGGACATTATCTGTTGAAGAATCCATCCATGTTGTCTTTGATGATTCTTTGACCCATGTCGAGAAAGGTAATGATGCAGATGACGAAGAAGTCGAACCAACTCTTTCAACACCCTCAGAAGTTACAGTCACCACCTCTGAGCCTTCAAGTCCTCAAATTCAAAATATTGAGGAGTCAGATTCCATTCCAGGACAGGCTGAGTCAACTACACAGCTCAAAGAACTGGAAGTGGTAGTACCAAATGAATGGATAAGTGATCCCGACTATCCACAGAAATACATCATTGGAGATCCTCGAGAAGGTATGAAAATGAGAAACTCTCTTAAATCTAATCTGGCTTTCATCTCACATATTGAACCAAAGAAGATAAACGAAGCCCTTCAAGATGAATCTTGGGTCCTTGCCATGAAAGAGGAGCTCGATCAATTTGAGAAAAATTAGGTATGGAAGCTTGTTCCTAAACCCAAAGGAAAATCTGTTATGGGCACAAAATGGGTATTCAGAAACAAGCTCAACGAAGAAGGTAAGGTGGTAAGAAACAAGGCTCGTTTAGTGGCTCAAGGCTACTCTCAAATGGAGGGAGTCGACTACGACGAGACATTTGCTCCTGTTGCTAGACTTGAATCTATTCGCATGCTTTTGGCTTTTGCCTCTTTCAAACGATTCAAACTTTTTCAAATGGATGTTAAAAGTGCTTTCCTAAATGGATTTATTAAAGAAGAAGTTTTTGTCAAGCAACCCCCGGGTTTTGAAAACTCTAACTACCCTCATCATGTTTTCAAGCTTTCCAAAGCTCTCTACGGTCTTAAACAAGCCCCTCGTGCTTGGTATGAAAGACTCAGCTCCTTCTTATTATCACATGGTTTTTTTAGAGGAAAAAGTGACAAAACCTTATTTATACAGAAAACTTCCTCCGATATTCTTATTATACAAATTTACGTAGATGATATCATTTTTGGTAGCACTAATCCAGAATTATGCAAGAATTTTGAAGTGCTAATGCAGGGAGAGTTTGAAATGAGTATGATGGGTGAACTCACGTTCTTCCTCGGACTTCAAATCAAACAGTACGACGATGGTATCTTCATTTGTCAATCTAAATATACTAAGGAACTCATCCTTAAGTTTGGCATGAATGACGCCAACTCTGCTAAAACTCCCATGAGCCCTGCTACCCATCTGGTAAGTGACTCAAAAGGTACAAGTATCAATGCTTCTCTCTATCGAGGTATGATTGGATCATTACTTTACTTAACTGCTAGTCGACCAGATATTATGCTTTCAGTCTGTAAATGTGCTCGCTTTCAGTCAGCTCCTAAAGTATCCCATCTTGCTGCAATCAAAAGAATTCTTCGATATCTTGTTGGTACAGTTAACTATGGTCTATGGTACCCTTGCACCAATTTCTTTGATCTTATTGGCTTTTCAGACGCTGACTATGCAGGTGATAGAATTGATAGAAAAAGCACCAGTGGTGCAAGCTTCTTTCTTGGGAAATCCCTTGTTTTATGGCACAGTAAGAAACAGGATTGCACTGCTCTTTCTACTGCTGAATCTGAATATGTCGCACTAGGACATTGTTGCACTCAACTTCTTTGGATGGGAGAGCAACTTTCTGATTATGATCTATTCTTTAAACCTATTCCTATGCTATGTGATAACACTAGTGCTATTGAATTATCATACAATCCTGTTGATCATCCTAGAACTAAGCATATTGATGTTCGTTATCATTTTATTAGAGATCATGTTCAGGATGGTGATATTGATATTGCCTTTGTGAGCACTGATTTTCAATTGGCTGACATTTTTACTAAACCTCTTTTAGAAGAACGGTTTTGTGCTCTACGTGACTTGCTTGGGATCTTACCTGATCCTTATTAACTCTCATTACTCTCCAGCAATTAAACCTTTTTTTTATTATAATTAAATACTTTCCGGTTTTATGTTTATTTTACTCTGTCATTATTACTTTTTACCTTTTCAAATGACATCATTACTCTTTTTAGTTGAAAAGTTGTCAGGCGGCGTGAGGAGCGAGTTCCAAGGGTCTGCACCTTGTCCTTTCACTTCCATCAGACCATCACGTCTTTTCGTTTCCTCTCTCACACACGATACCACTTCTGTTCTCATCCCTTTTCCTTTTTAACTTCCCCCATTCTCAAACCCTTTCATCTCTCCACTTCTCCTCAACCCTTCTACATTAAAATGGTCAGGAAAACTTCCTTCTCTGCTCGTCGGAGTCAACGCACCAAATCAAAATTACCCACTACCTCTACCACTCCGGTACAGGTAGACTCTGACCACTCCGAAAATACCATGTCAAATTATCAAAGCCCTGACAGAAACCCTAATCCTTCCAAGAAATCCGGCAAACGACCCATGCAGTCTCCTGACGAAGAATGTGTTAAAAGACCAAAGAAAGAATTCTCCCTTGCTGATTTGGATGAGACTTTGGATTTCTGGGATGTCTCTGCGAGTGAAAAGCTTGTCGCTATCAAGGAGAAACCTCTGGCTCATGGCAGACTTATGGACTTGGAGTCTATGGATTCCCTCAATTGCTCTCTGAATCCGTGGTTTGACGCTCAAGACTGGTCAAATTTCTTCTCCACTGAACCCATTGACATTCCCGAGGATTTGGTAAGACTCTTTTATGCTAATCTCCGCCCCTGTTCCTCCGGTGGTTTTGAGACAATGGTGTTGAACACTCGCATTGTTATCACCAAGGCTATTCTGTGCCGTATTCTGGGCTGTAAGTCTTCTGCCTTGGCCTGCTGATTTTGAGGTCTCCTTTGACCAAGCCAAGACCTTTTTATGTGATAAGTCTGATGTTCCTGAAAGGCAACTAGGCCCCTTAGACCTCTCCTTTGAAATACGTGTGTTGGCTCATATTGTTGGTACTACTCTGCTTCTCCGCACTGGTTCTCTCAGTTCCCTCTCCCAACGTGACACTCTGATTGTTTATTGCTTAGTCACTAAAAAGAAACTTGATTTGGCTGCCTGGATCATTGAATATATGCTTGAAAGTATTGCTGAATGTGCTTCTCTTCCGTATGGTATCATCATCACTCGTATCCTGCACTTTTATAGAGTTGATATCTCTGCTTGGAAAACCTGCTCATTAACTGCATGCTATAATTCTCGCACTTTTGCATCCATGGGGTATGTTCGCCTTCACGGCTCCTGGGTTCGCAAGGAACCAAAGTCTCCTAAACCGGCTGATGATCCTGCTGGTCCTTCCAAGCCATCTGTTCCGGCTGATGCTGAGCCTGTTGGTAAGCTTAAGGATGCTATGGCTGACATCAATGACCTGTTACTTAGTCTGCACTACAAGAGTGAGAAGGCCTCCGATGATACCGCTGAGCTCAAACTGGATGTTGGTAGGTTCTCTCTTAAGTTAGACACTGCTGTGACTGACTCTGCTGCTGCTATAAGACAGGTGCATGCTCGAATTGATGCTGTTTCTATGGATGTTCAGGCCAGAATTACTGCCATGTCAGATGTTCAAACTAAGCTGGACATGATGACTGATAATGTTGTGAATACCCTTACCTATTTCCTTGCTCCTCGATAAACTATGCTATCTGGGTTTGTAATATTCAGGATATTTTAGACTTGCTCTTTTTTTTTGCTCCTTTTTGGTTGATGCCAAGGGGGAGAACAGACTGCTTATGTACATTCGCTCTATGTGAATATCGTATTATCGTATCTGCATTATACAATGTATAGGGTCACTCAGTCAGGGGGAGTCAACTAACCTCTTTACCTTGGAGACCTCTACTTGTCAATATAACAGGACACTCACTCAGGGGGAGTCAACTGTCAGGATTGGATAACGCACTCACTCAGGGGGAGTCAGCTATCAGGATTGGACAATCGACTAGAGCGACAAAGGGAAGTATCCTGGCACATACTCCTTTACTTTTTGTCATCACCAAAAAGGGGGAGATTGTTGAGTTAATCTAAATATATGTTTTGATTATGACAAAAAGAATGCGATACTTAAGTTCTATGTGCCTTCTGCAGGATTTACAAGATGAAAGCCTAAAGATTATGGAAGATTGATTCTGAGGATCGTTGATTGATTTCGAGAGTCAGCTATGGAAGGTTGAGATTTGTGGCCGCGTTTCTCGTGGGACTTGTTCCACAATATGCTCTTGCCTTATTCTCTGGAGATATTTATATCCCTAAGAGAATCAAATCTTTTGGGTCAAATCTCTCTAATTCCGGAACCTCGTCAATCACATCTCCATCATATCTCGATTACAGATCTGCCTCTTTTCCCCTCAACGGGCGTCGCTGCTGGGACTCTATATATTCAAGCTTCTCTGGAGATTTTCCCTACGCTTCTTATTACTATCTACTATCTCTAAGTCTTTTACTTGCAAGAACTGTATTCCTAAGTGTCTACGAGTGTGTCACAGAAAAGATAAGAGAGATCGTGTAGTGAGGTAATAGTTGTGTCACTGAAGTTGGTCTGATCATCTATAAATCAGACACTGTCGTTAGTGGTGAGCGAAGGATTAAAACCACCTGTGAGAAGACGTTTGTGGTTAACGATAAACCATACTTGTATTGTGTTCTACAAGAGCTTGAAGAGAGATAACTCCCTTGTGACCCAAGGAGACTGGATTAAGAACCATTTGGTTTTGAACCAGTATAAAACTCTGTGTCGTTCCTTGTTTATTTACTGCCTTTTATTCTGCACTGATTATTATCTATCTTTCTAAGTCAACTAATAATTTGCGTAGTCGACTAAAATTAGAAGTAAAAACAATTCACCCCCTCTTGTATTCATCAGATAGTTTGCTCAGAATATCTTAGTTTAATGTACTGTTGGTGCATCATGCACCTTGTTACCCGTTTTTAATATTGCAGTTTGAGTGGGCAGTAGATGACAAGCAGCAACATCAATTGTTTGAGTGGGCAATTTTTTAAAAATATTAGCTCACTAACTAATTGCTCAATTATATAAAATAAAAAAACTCTATAAACATCTAAGGGTATAATTGTAAACAAAAGTTTATGTATGTTTGTACCAAACACTAGTTTAAGTTAATACATAGTATATTCAATTTTTAATACAATGAATCAAACACATAATAAGAACAATCTCTGTATTATTAATCACTGTATTATTAATACCTGTATTACTAATCCCTGTATTGTTAATCTCTGCATAAGCCCTTTGCCTACCAAACGACCCGTTACGCCTGTAATTTTGTTCCTATGTATAAACTACTAATTAGCGAATATTATTTTTGTTGGATTTCATATTTTGTCATTACTTAATATTGTTTCATCCTTTTATTTCTCCATCCTCTACAATAATTTCCAGCGCAGTAATTGATTACTGGATTTAAAGAAAGGTAAGTGGTTTCCCAATTACTTCTAGAAAATAGTTTGGCTTTGGTTTTATTTTATAACTTTTTTGTCCTTTTCTAACTAAAACATTAGACCGTCTATTTTTGTTTCACAAAACTTTCATTAAAAAAAATAGATAAAAGAGTTTGCTCCCTGCAGAATTAAAAAAATGGAATTTTTACCCCACATAAACATCGATAAATATTAATGACTTTTCCTAAACACAAATTACGATTCCTCTTTTTCTATAGCTATCTAATATAATTTTTGAATTTCTTTTTAATTATTAATAAATATTTGATATTCAGAATATCTTATAACAAAGTGCCAATATATTAATAGCCTATTTGGCATTGCTTCTTCAGGGCAAAAATTACTTCTTCTTTTTTCAAGAAAAGTACTTTTTTTAAGAATTTTGAGGCGTTTGGCAACAAAAAAAAGTACTTTTAGGTAGAAGCGGAAGCAGTTTTTCTGCTGTTGGGGAGAAGCTACAAATATCTGCTTCTTCCAAGAAGAAGAAGCAGAAGCAGTTTATTAATTTTTTCAAGACAAAAATATTCTTACTAAAAATTCATATTTTCCAAATTATCCCTCATTAATTAACCATATCTCTCTCTAAATAAAATTATATTTCTCTTTTTCTATTTTTTTCCTGCTATATACTTTTATAAATCTTCTTCTTCTTAGGACTAGTTTTTATTTCTAGTTATTTCTATCAACCGTACATAGGATCTCCTATTCCTTAAATCATTTTTTAAAAGTAAGTGATTACTACAAATTTTTAATTCCGTTATATGTTTTTCAATTGCATAAATTTATATATTTTACTTTATGTTTTACATTTTAACTAAATAATTTTTTTAATTAAAGTCTTTTATGATAAATATTTAAAATTATTTTCTTGTTTTTATTAATCCAAATGTAAAATGAATTTGGATGTCCTTTTCGTAATTTAACACTCAAAAGTATTTTTCGTAAAGATTAGTCAAACACAAATTATTTATTAAAAGTACTTCTCCAATAAGTTGTCCAAACACAAACTGATTATTATCTAAAAGTACTTCTTTGAAAAGTACTTATGTCAAAAGTACTTCTCAAATTAAGCAGTTTTTTGCAGCAATCTCAAACATGTTCTAAGCCTTAAGTGTAGGAATTACTGCTAATTAGGGTAGTTACATATTTAAATTCCTAATAACAAGGCTGATGATATGATTGTGCGTGTTTACATTTTTTTTTTTAAAAAAAAGAAAATCTTTTCATAGTACATTTGCATTTGATTTGAACTGTATGTGTTGCATATTTCACTATTTTATTTATAATTAGAATATAATTATGTATTCAATATATACTTTAAATACACACACACACACACACACATATATATACATACATACATTACATATTTCAGTTATTGAATGGAATTAAGTATATATTTTAAAAATATACATATTGCATATTTTATTTTTTTTAAATATTTATAGTATAATTATGTATTGCCACCAAACGACTTTATAATTAAATATGTATATATTGTATATTTAATATGTATTCACTTAATAATTAATGTATATTTCTTGTATTTATGATGTATCGATATATTATTCACGATTATTATATATTTACATATTACTAACATGATACGTAACATGTATTCATTTTATATTATGCGTGTTTTTTCTTATATTATAATATATTCATCTGTTATTCAGGATAATTCTATATTTTACATATTATTAACATGATATGTAGTATGTATTTTAATACATATTAAGCAAAACACATCGACAACTCCTTAAAGTTGTCTACGCTTTTCACTTTGACACTTCAACTTAAGTATGTTTCATTTAAATTTTAAATACTTCAATCACATCTTGAATGTGTCATTCAGATACAACTTGATGATGTGTCTAGTGGTGTGTTACACAAATTTTCAAGAGCGTGAGAGAACCAATTTTCTGTTTTAATTTTTTTTCTCTTTCTTTTTCCTCATCTTCTTTCCCATATTAATATACTTCGTCGGTGTCATCAAATTTGGCGAGCTCATCACATAAATTTCCGCTAAACAAATAGTCTGATGTAATTTTGTTGGAGATCTACTGAAAAATAGATCACACATGCTTCGTGTACAACGATTCCCCATCTATGATGGATTTTAGAAAATTACAAAGGAAGAAAAACTTAAACTTAGCTATGGTGATAAGGATCAAAATCAAAAGACGATAAAAGATAAAAGATAAAAGATAAAGGGAACGAGACGCGTCTCGAACTCCCTACAAGGTATCCACGGAAAACTTGTTCCGTGAAACCCTCGTATCGGTGTCAAGAAGAGCCTACGCTAAGCAACTACCCTCGAGTCAACACTCGGGACTCGCAAATAGAACGATCGGGGAGGGGGGGTTTGGGGATCAACTAGCTCACCTAGAAGACTCAAACCAACTAAGGGTTTCATTTCATTCAAAGAGACTCTTTCTCTTGAAAGTTTGTTCAATCATTCATCATAGCTAACTAAGGAAATTGAAAGACTAATGAAGTATTTATAGGCTCCATCTAGACATAATGAAAGCCCCAAAGTACCCCCAAAGTGGGTTTAAATAACATATGCCACGTAGGGCTAAACTAGGAATTTCATATGAAACAAAATAGAAATCCCGCAACTTCTTCAGCAACTAGGCACCCCGCCTAGTGTAGTAGGCGCCCCGCCTAGTGGCCAGGGAGGCGCCCCAAATAGGCGCTCCGCCCCTTAGTAGGCGGCAAGAGATCCAGAGAGTGGACATCAAGTGGGCGGTCCGCCTAGTGAAACGGGCGGTCCGCCCCTTCTTGGAAGGCCTTGAAACGCTTCGAAATGTGTCTCGAATGCTCCTCCTTCCATGGCGTTTCAATGCATGAGCTCTCCCTTGGTCTTGGATGGTGTTTTTAGATGGTTGCTCGATTTGCCCCGCATCATCCTCCCCTTCTTGAGAAGATTTCGTCCTCGAAATCAAAGTGTGATCTCTCATGGCATCATCAACTTCTCGGGGTGGCCAAGACTCTCCTTCTTTGTCCTTCTTGAACGTCACTTTGACATAGGCTTCTTCCAAGATCTCCCTCGCCTTAGCATGGAGCTTAGGACCTACAAGCAACGACAAGCAAACTTCCTACTTCGAAAGTAGGTTAGTGCAAGAAGTGTGGAAAACACACTCTTGTGATATAACCAAGCATCAATAATAAGCACAAATATCAAGTCTCCAAGGAGAACAACAAGTACTTGGTTCATTAAAAGCATGCACTCAACATAATAATGAGCAAATAGGTCATGGGGACATGGAAAATGCAAGATCAAGCTATCAAAGCCCCCTTGTTCCTCAGGCTCACTATCAACATACCAATCCCTCCTCAAAGTGTGATCAACATGTGGAGTGGAGTGAGTCAAATAGCTCAACCTACAAGTAGTATCAAGCACTCCACTCCCCTTCTTTAGAGCATACCTACTCACACCAAGGAACTTCTCTTCCCCCCCCTCCCCCCAACTTCATTACCTAAGCAACCCTTCTCAAAAGACAAGCTCTCAAGGAAGGTATTGATGATGGACTCTTCTTCATCATAACCCCAACAAGCAATAGTAGGGTCACTCAAAGAGGCATCTACCTCACCCAAGTTCTCAATCAATGGGTTGCCTAAGGGGTCAAACCCTTCACACCATGGGGGTTTCATTTGGCTAACCACCCTAGTCCGATACAAGTCATTTCCACTAATGAGAATGCCTTCAAACAATGGATTAGTAAAAACATGCATCTCAATATCATGATTAAGCATAGACAAGTTATCAAGACTAGGTTCACTTGAGGAGTCATCATAGACAACCTTGTCCAATTCATGCAATTTGGACTCCTCAAGGTCAATACCATCCTCACCATAACACATTGGTCCACCGAATAGGAGCATATTAATAAGGGAATGATCAAATATCTCATCTTCCCATTTGTCAAAGGTTGGTGGTGTGTCATAGCAAAGGTCACAATCATTGTCAACTATCAAATCTACACTAGGGAGAGGTTCATTGAACAATGAGCTCACATCATGATGTGGCATAGCATCCCTCTCAACTAGTATGCCACAAGCAAACTCAAGTTGACAACTAGACTCTTCACTAGTGGCATATTCACTAGTTGCATCATAAGCACCAACTAGTGTTGAGTCATCACAAGACAAGTAGCAAATAGTAGGCTCATAAAAAGGTGAAGTAACACTTACATTTGTAGTACTTCCTTGATCAGTCACACGGCTTGAAGTGTCATATGCAACTTCCTCTTCATGAAGCCCACATTGAGAACTTCCCTCCTCTTGTCTTTCCTTCCAAGCACATGGTTGAGGCTCCAATGGCTTGTTTTCAATTGTACCTACACAAGAACTTTTACAAGAAAAAGTAAAAGATGAAGAATTGTTAGAACAATGGGTGCTCTCACTCTTAATTTTTCTTTCCTCACTTCTCTTCTCTCTCAGTTTTACCTCATGGTCAAGTGTAGTTTGTGGTGACAATCCACTCACATCACTCCTCAAATCCTCTCATTTTTCCTCTCTTGGATTGCCACCGGTCACTCCCTCACTTCTCTTTTTCTTTTCTCTCTCATTTGAAGTGGAGTGACTCTCACTTTCATCATGCAATGGCAAGACAATAAGATTGTTTGCCTCGGGTTCAAGTACAATGGGTGACTTTGCTTTATCCGCCTCCCTCAACTCTTTCATTCATTTGTAGTCTTCCCTTACTTATCTTGGAGTCAAAGGTCTAAGCACATACTTCCTCCCATCTTGCTTGACCGTGTAGGAGTTGGTCCGACCATCATGCACAACACATCTATCATATTGCCATGGTCTCCCAAACAAAAGATGGCAAGCTTGCATCGGGACCACATCAAACATGATCTTATAGTTCCCAATGCTAAACTCAATCAACACTTGTTTTACCACCTTTAGTTCACCACACTCGCTAAGCCATTGTAATCGATATGGTTTTGGATGCTTTAGAGTGGGTAATTTCAATTGGGAAATCAAGGATTGGCTCACTATGTTGGCACAACTCCCCGAATCAACAACCATTGAGCACACTTGCCCCATCACACGACATCTAGCATGAAAGAGGTTTTCTCTTTGATCATTTTCCACCTCCTCTTCCATGAAAATGGTACTCAAGCTCCTCCTAACCACCAAGAATAGTTGAGGATCATCATCTCCTTCTATGGCCTCCTCACAAGCAACTTCCTCATCTTCCTCTACTCCCTCATTTTCGGGTTCACTATCTTGCTCATATACCAAATTACCAACCACCACCATGGTTCTTTTTGTAGGACAATCTCTAGCAAAATGACCATAGCCTTTGCACTTATAGCATTGAGTAGAAGTAGAAGTAGGATTGCTCATGCGAGTTTTAGAAGTACCTTCCAAGTGTGGTGTGGACTTCTCATATGGCTTCTTCACTTCTTTGCTAGCACTTGCACTTGGAAAGTTTGCATTTGGAGTCTTCCACTCTTTTGGCTTGTTTGTGGTAGTAGGAGTGTTGCTTTTGGACATCTCTCCCTCAAGCCAATTCTCGACTTCAATTGCGGCTTCAAAGAGATCTTGAAGTGAAAGATAAGTATGCAACCTCAATTGAGAAGCTATACCATAGCTCAAGCCATTCTTGAAATGGATCATGGCTTGTTCTACACATTCGGTATCCATATCTAATGCCATCCGGGTCTTCTCAAATTTCATCATAGTACTCATGCACCGATTTGACACCTTGTTTTAGATCATAGAGCTTCTTGAGTTGCTCTTGTCGATACCTTGGAGTTATATACTTGGTATTCATGAGTCCTTTCAACTCTTCCCAAGTCACATTCACATACACACCCATTCTTCTTCTTGACCTCTTCATGGACTCCCACCAAGTAGAAGCATAGGCCTCAAAGGTAGAAATAGCATAGGTGCCCTTCTTCTCCTCGGTCATCTCGTTTGTGTCAAACACCCGCTCCATGAGTAGTACCCATTCCATGTATGCATCCGGATCATAAGTTCCCTTAAAGGATGGAAGATTGAGCTTAATACTATTGACGTTGTTGTTGTTGTCACGTACCCCATAGTTAGGCTCCGGTTGGCCTCCATAGTGGTCATCATGAGCAACATATTCCCTCCTAGCATTCCTTCCATCAAATCTCATGGGTGGCCCTCGACCACGGCCTCTACCCCTATCCACATTTCGACCCCAATTCATTTGCCTCCTAGGTTGATAAGGAGCATCATACCCATAGGCTTCATCACCATACTCGGTCTCCTCCTCTTGTTGAGCCTCAACAACTTGCTCAAGAGGTGGAACAAATCTAACGGGTCTTTGAAGTGGAGCATTTCCTTGGGGATTGCCCAAGTTGTGGGGAATGCCCACGGGTTGGGTATTGCCCAACACACACTCTTGAAGAGCTTCAACTTTCTTTTGTTCATATCTCTTGGCTACTTCCGCAAAGTGTCCGGGAGTCATAGGAGTGCTATGACTTGTGCCTTCTCCGGATTCAATTTGGACACTCGGGGTCCTCCTCTCAACGGTCTCAAGTCTCAAAGATATGTCCTCCAACTTGGCCATAATGGTAGCCATGAAATCCTTCATGGGATTATCTCCATCATTTGCCATTGTACCTACAAAAGCAACAAACGTTAGTGAAAACATCTCACTTACACCCTCACGTGTATAGCACTCGGGTCACTCGTTTAGTGGTGGTGAATATTTCACTCAAGTTTGAGTCTAGAAGCTTCACGTAGTTGATCAACGAACCACAACTCAATCACTCAATCCACAAGCCAAGTGTACTCCGGGGTGAGTGGAGTTAATGCGACTCTATTGGACGATAAGCACTTTCAAGTGAGGACTTGAGTCAAAAGATACTACGGGTCTTATTTGAATTCTACTCTCCTATCTAGGCACGATGATCCTAAAAGCTCAAAGTAATTAGTACTAATCGAGTAGGATTATACTCTAATAGCACTAACCGGAAGCAATGTAATCAAAGAAACAAGAAATCCTAGAAGAATCTATCCAAAACACCAACTCAGGAAAACAGGCGCCCCACCTACCCAGAGTGGGCGGTCTGCCTGGTTCTCTACAGAGGGGAGTAGGCGGTCCGCCTGAAAAACAGGCGGCCCAAAGTCTAGAGAGCTCCCCCAAAATGGGCGGTCCGCCTCTGTGACTAGGCGCCCCGCCTACTGCAAATTCCAGCACAGTTCAACTTCATTTTTCTTGGCTTTAGCACCCAAAAATCCAACAAATCTCACGTTGTTTTAGCAATTCGAAGGTACCCAAATGTGTTTTCAGTCACCAAGATCAAACCCCAATGATTTTAAACTAACCCCAATAAAAAACAATCAAATCACCATTTTCATCAAGTTCAAACTAGGGTTTCAAACTTTTCAAATTTTTCAAGGGTTTCAAATTTTCAAATCTTGGAAGACAACTTCAAATCACGTGTTTAGGGTACCAAAATAACGGGTTTCCAATAAGTAACAAACCCCAATATCAATCACATAACAGGTCCATCAAACCAAGAACATACGATCAAATTTTTTTTTGGTGTTTTTCAACTTTTTTTCTATTTTTTTTTTGTTTTTCTTCTTTTCTTCAACAACAAACAAGAAACTAAGATAGAAACCAACCTAGGCACGAAGAATCAAGGGTCGGGGGTTTGTAGAAATAAAACTCGAGCCTTGCTCTGATACCAAGATGATAAGGATCAAAATCAAAAGACGATAAAAGATAAAATATAAAGGGAACGAGACGCGTCTCGAACTCCCTACAAGGTATCCACGGAGAACTTGTTCCGTGAAACCCTCGTATCGGTGTCAAGAAGAGCCTACGCTAAGAAACTACCCTCGAGTCAACACTCGGGACTCGCAAATAGAATGATCGGGGGGGGGGGGGGGTTTGGGGATCAACTAGCTCATCTAGAAGACTCAAACCAACTAAGGATTTGATTAAATTAAATCCACGTATCCCGATATTATCCGTCACTTTGGCGTGTAAACTACACGCATCTCTTGTATGTTGCTGCCTATTAATTTTGTGTCTAAATGACACATTCAAGATGTGATTTGGGTGTTTAAATGGAACAGACTTGAGTTGAAGTGTTAAAATGAAAAGAACGGACAACTTTAGGGGCCGACAATATGTTTTTCCTATATATTATTTTATTATGTATCCCACATTAATTTGTTCACATTTTGTATGCCGTAATTACTTCTAAAAGTAGATGGGATAAAAATTAAAAAGATTGAATAAGAAATTATTAAGGTAAAATAAGATTGTCCATAACTGCATGTGTCATAAAATAAAGCGACTAAATTATTAAGAGAGTTAGAGTTTGCTGTTAGTTGGCATCCTAAGATAATATCTACCTTAATTATAGTTACAATATCTTCTATTGCTTTTACCGAAAATACATTAAAATTCAGCCAATCATACTTAATGTTATGGCTAGATTTTGTTTAGGTTAGGTAAAAGTAATATATAGTAAATTGACGGTTATTTATGTTTTTACTCCAAAAAAATGAAAAGAAAGACCAGAAGCTTGCCTGATAGTCCCGACTCACGCCAAGGTTAAGCTTTTAGTCTCGAGGGGAAAAATATTTAATTTTTAACCTCTTATTGCAATCATCCAAGAAGCGCCAAGAAGCGCTGCCACGTTCTGGCGATGTGGACTTCAAGTAAAACAGTTTTTGAATGGGGCTCTTTAAAAAAATATACAATAGCTAAGCTTTAAATTACAAAAATACTGACATTATGGCGATTTACAAAACATAGCCATTTTTTTCACATACAATATACAAATTCCGACAAATCTCACAAGTAGGGTGTTTCTCTCTTTCTTTCTATTATCCTTTCCCACTGCTGCCAGCCCTAGATGCTACCACCACTTTGTCGGCGCCAGACGCTCGCTAATTTTTTATTTTTTATTTTTTTTGTGGATCTGAAAATGAAACACACAAAAAATACATATACACATTGAAAACTTTTTGAAATTGTGACACCCTAACTAGGAGTATCCCTAGAGCGAAACATATGAGAGATGTTGGGTATATAAGCAAGCATACCTTAGACCCTAGTGATGCGTTTTAATGTGCGAGCCTAGGCCTAAAACAGACAATATCACTAACGGGCTGGGATGTTACAGAAATTACTGCAAATTACATATACATAAATATATGCTATACATACACTAGATACACATATGCATAAAAGGACTGATGGATATACAAAGAAAACATACAAAATTATGTGTAAACACTTACACGTGACATACACGCACATACAACTGATATACTCAGACATGCAGATGCATACAATGATATACACATACATATTCTTATACACTTATAAAGATATTCATGTACATACATAAATATACAGAAACATACACTTGTATAAATTAGACATACATTTACTTCCACCTTCAAACAACCACCATAACCACCAAGACACTTACTTGCACGAAAATACAAAAAATATATATGTGTATACACATATAAAAAAAGTAGAAGAAGCAGACTGGAGCTCCGGCAGCCGCCACCGGAGAAGCCATGTTGCAGCAGCCGCTCCGCGACACTGCATCTGCTTCATCAAGGTAGCAGCAGTAAGGCGGCACAACAGTGGTGGCAGTGGAAGATTTCGGCGAACCGGATAAGGGCAGGGGAAGTGGCTGGAGGATGGGGAGAGAAAGGGATTAGGGTTAGGTGTTAGAGAGTAATATAAATAGTATGTTTGTAATAAACTATAAAAATATCGTTATATTTTGTAATTTCTTAAGAATGTAAATATGTCTTTTTATTAAGTTCTTTAAAGTGACTACTAGCATAATGAGGGCCAAGAATTAACTGTGGGGCTATAAATCGGGTAATTTTGATGACTAGTTAGTGTTCGCACCAATTAAAGAGAATCAGTGACCAATTACAAACTTTTAGAAAAGGGATTTTTACACAAATATACAAATTTTCACCCTTAATTACATAAAAATAGCAATATTTTTCTAATTACAATGCATGACAATATTTTTCCTAGCAAAATGGCAATGTATAAATAGTTCATTCCAATATTTTTTTAGCACATTTCATTTCCTCTAAAAATAATTTCACACCCTATTTCACTTCCCCCAAAAAAATCTCCTCCATTTCTTCCTTTACCAGCCCTAATCGTCTCCAACAACAGCCGCCAACAAAAATCTCCTCCGCCCTCGACTGCCGCAACAACCCTAACCTTGAAACTTTCCTCCACCTCGTCAGCAACAGAACGCCACCATATTCTGTAAAACAACGTGTTCGCCGCCAGCTTTACCGTGAAACGCCGCAAGGTGGAACTCGTTTTAGAAGGCGATTGTTGTACATCTCTTCTCTAGTGGATCTTTCCGGTGTGACCCTTTGATTCCGCTGATTTTCCAGCAACAGTAAAGTTGGCCGGTGGCGTGACCGTGATGACAGTTGGCATCGCTGTGATGCTGCTTTGGTGGTACTTTAGAGACGATGACGGAACAGCTATTTGGGACAAGATTTGCTAGCGTGACTTTTCTATAATGGCAAAACTAATTGTTTAATTTACTTTATTACGGTAGTATGTTTATCCATTTTTTTGGGTCGAATTTGGTGTTTGAGAATAAAATCAGATCCACCATATGTTGTTGTTATTTTCTGGTTTTCAGTTGTTAAAACAGATCACGCAATTAGCATTAGTTTTGTTTGTTAACCTCTTTTTTAATGTGTTGGTGCTGTGTCAATCTCAAACAGCTGTTGAAACAGTCTGAAACGGGCGTTGAAACAACATGATACAATCTGAAATGGTGTTGAAATAATTTGAAACAACTTTGAAACAGTCTGATACAGTCTAGAAAATAATTAGATACGGTGCAAAACAACCTGAAACGGTGCTGAAACAATCTGAAACAGTGCTGAAATAGCGTTGATACAGTGAGATACAGTTTCAAACATCGTTGAAACATTGAAATAATTGTTGCAACAGTTTGATACATCTGAAACGATGTTGAAACAGTATGATACTATATGAAAGGACATTGAAAAAATCTGAAATAACTGTTGAAACGGTCTGATACGGTCTAAAACGGTAGTTGATACAGTTTAAAACATTATGATACAGTCTGAAATGGGACTTGATACAGTTTAAAACAGTCTGATACAGTCTGAAACGGAGTTGATACAGTCTGAAACGAGACTTGATACAGTTAGATACGGGCTGTAGAAACAGTTGAAACAGTGCATAAACAGTTGAAACGGTGCAGAAACAGTTAGATACGGTTGAAACGGTACAGAAACTGTTTAGATACGGTGCAGAAACAGTTGAAACGGTGCAGAAACTGTTTAGATACGGTGCAGAAACTGTTTAGATACGGTGCAGAAACAATTGAAACGGTGCAGAAACAGTTGAGATACGGTGCAGAACCAGTTGATACGGTGCAAAACCGTGAGATTCAACGAGATACATTGAGGATGGATGAGGAAAAGTGAAATTGGGGAAAATGAGTGGAGTAAAAGTGAAATTGAGGGGAAATGGTGGGAGGAAAAGTGAAATAAGGGAAAATGGGAGGAGCAAAAGTGATAATGGAGGAAATAGAAGGAAGAATGTAAGGGTTTGGTATGTTATGGGAAAATATTGCTATGTTTTTGCTATATTTGTAATTATCTTGTGTTTTCCTCTATAGGGTAATTTTACTAAAATGTTGCTATGTTTGTTAATTAAGCTCTAAAACTTGTACTTTTATGTAAAAAATCCTTTAGAAAAGTATCCAAATTTTAAAAACACGTATTTATTTTGAAGACTAGTCACAGGAGAAAACTGCTTGGGGTTAGCTCAAAGTTCGAGGGAATTTTACTGGGACTTTATATTAAACAAGTCCCACTATTTTTTACTTGGACTTTGAAAATTTTAGTTCAAAAATCCTACTAAACTTTTGCGTGTTTCATGGATCTGACTACTTTTCTAAAAGTTTTTAAATAGTAGCTAATTTTTGTTTAGCACAGTGCAAACTAGGTTACGGGGTCAAATTTTTACCTATAACTCTCCCAAGAAAGATGAGGCAGGTTTGGGCCAGGTTAGAACATTAAGTTTGGGCTGGGCCTATTAAGGGCTAGGGCATCAGTATAAAAACTTATAGTAGTAGCTCACAATTCAATCCATTCTCCGGCTAGGGTTTTTGCAGCAGAGCCTCTCTCTCTCCTTTTTCTCCATTTCAGGTTTTACTACTCCACAGCCATGGCCGAACAGGTTACCCTAAATCACTTTATAACACAAAGCTTGTTACTTAATAATTATTTTTACTTATTAAAAAGCTGAATGATTTGCTTTTATTTTGTTATAGACGGAGAAGGCTTTCTTGAAGCAGCCAGGTGTTTTTCTTAGGTAAGTTTAAATTAATGTGCTTTTCTGTTTTTTATTTTAGTAATTTTTGCTATTTTGATGCTATTTTTTTAAATTTGTGATTTGGCAGCTCGAAGAAGACAGGGAAGGGAAAGAGACCAGGAAAAGGAGGCAACCGTTACGTGAAGAGCATTGGTCTAGGTTTTAAGACTCCTCGTGAGGCTACTGAAGGTTCGTTTTTATTTTTATTTCGTTTATTCGTAGATCCAATCCTTTGTAATGTAAATTTGAATTATGTGTTATTTTATGTTTTAGTAGTTCATTGATCAGCTCATATTAATTGTAAAAGGTAATCGATAGCTGAATATACAGCAGTTTGCATTTCTCAGTAAGGATAGTTTGAATAACAGTTTATATCTAAGTTGCCTAGATCAATACATGCCAGTAGAGAATCCGAGCAATGTAGGCTTGTGTTGTGTCAATTCTCTGGTAGAGTTTGCAGTGACGTTAAAAACTGATTCTTCCATTGTATTAAATATTAATGTACATTTACCCATGGTTAATCAGTTAAATTCGGAAACTGATGTTTTTAGATATTGTCAGTTGTTTTTGTTTTGCTTTGTACTGCATTAAATATCATTTTTGAATAGATGCTTCATGGAGAGCTTCATTTTAGTAAATTTGCTTGTGCTAAATTTTGCATATTTCTTATTTCCTTTTTTGCGCGGAAATATACAAGCTCTTAGATATACAGTCGAATGAAGGGTTGCAATTTAATTAAAGAGTGACATCCTTCCAACTTCCATTTTCAGAACTTCGTTGTTCGTCGACTTCAGCCAGTTTATTCATCAGATGCTATAGTTTATATTTTCATCAATGGATTATTTTTGATAACTGGATGTCAACATTGAACATTATGTTAATGTTATCCTTATGAATGCTTACATTTAGCTACATAAGTAAATCCGTAAGTTCAACGTTATTTTTGTGGTGACCTTATAACTCTTTACTCGGCTTTGATTTTTCTCATACCTGGGCATGTGATCTAATCCAGTTGTTGCTCGTCACATATATTAGGTACTTACATTGACAAGAAATGTCCATTTACTGGCAATGTTTCTATCAGAGGTCGTATCCTTGCTGGTACATGCCATAGTGCCAAGATGAACAGGACCATCATTGTTCGTCGTAACTATCTCCATTACGTCAAGAAGTATCAGAGGCAAGTCCTTTTCACTTTTAACTTACCAATGGCTCCTCCACTTGTTTTACATCTTGTAATTTAACATGTATATTACTTCAGATATGAGAAGAGGCATTCAAATATCCCAGCTCATATATCACCTTGCTTCCGTGTGAAAGAGGGAGATCATGTTATCATTGGGCAGTGCAGGTCAGGACATTCTCCTTTTCCTTTAGATGTTTACATTATTGGCACTTTTTCTGCTATGTTCCTAATTATGTTTTTGTACTACTTGACAGGCCTTTGTCCAAGACTGTGAGGTTTAATGTGTTAAAGGTGATTCCAGCTGGTTCTGCTGGTGGTGGCAAGAAAGCATTTACAGGAATGTGAGCTGGATGAGTTTATTGTCACTTCTAGATTATGATTAGTAATTTTGTTTAAGAATCTGAGGGAAGGAATGATATCAAGACTTCTCTACTAAAAGATGTTTTCTTTTGCCTTTGAAGGCTTAAATTTTTGTATGTTACGTGCTACTTTTCATTAGTGAGAAGTTCAAACTTCTGTTTCATTCTTGCTGTTCTTTTTCTCAAGAAGCCTAAAGAATATTGTCATGCTTGCCCAACTAGCAGAATGTTTATTGTAGAAATCTTCTTGCCTTATTGATAGGAAGCTGATGCAGATGTTTTGTGCTATCTTAGAACCTATTGGAAGTTGATATTGAGCACTAATCTGAGGACCAGGCATCTATAAGCTTATCATCTTGCTTGGACTGGGTGTTTATAAGCTTATGATCTGGCTCACTAGTTTCCGATGTTCTTGGTGATTTATGGAGAGGAGTTGAATAAGCTTTGATTAAGTGAATTGGTCAGCCGCTTTGCAAATGATCTTGCATTGTTGGCACGAGTTGTCTCAACTCAGTAGCTATTATTACTCCTAACTCTAAGTCATGATATGTAAATGATCTGTGCGTCATATCGTCTGCTTTTTCATAAATTCTGTTTTATGACTCATTTCCGTTCATGGGTGGTTCAAAAAATTGCTGTGCAACTTTCGTGGACCATGATTTTTACTGGTATGCCGTATGCCCATAAAAGCGACAACCTAAATGTGAAATGTTAGCAAGATTGTTAATACTATGGGCAACGTGTTTTCGTGAACCCAAAAATATATTCGCTCCAGTGCTAGTATTTTGGTACGCGAGCAGAACAGAATCTGATGATTATTCATACAAACTAGCGAAAGCTTAAAATTAGGAACTCGATCTGTTAGGTCGATTTGACTAGTATATTTAGCTAATTGACACTGTAGTTTGGTCTTATTTTAGCAAAAATATTGATTCATATAACGTTGATTAATTATTCCCTCAATATAATGTTGTCTAGAAAGTCCAAAAAAGGCCGACTTTTTGGCTCATAAGCGCAGTGGACAATCCTCATGACCACATAGGTAATGTTTGTTTTATGTAATACTCCGTATGAGGGAATTAACTTATCCCTCTCAATTCTTTCCAAAATCAAGAACCATAAGCAGAAGTGCAATCTACTCATTTCATTCAAACCTAAAATTGATCTGATATATAATTCCATTAAACCCTTCTCATACCTTACTTGGGAGATAACACCAGATATGTTTCTGTATATAACTCCATTGACTTTGGCCTTCATTTCTTGAAGCTTTACCATATACAAAAAAAGGTCAATTTTGTGCCTAAGAAACCTTCTACCTCAATGAAAATAGAGTTACAATTCGAATCTCAAGTCCCCTCCCCCCCAAAGTGTTGGACCACTATTTGCACGTTATTGGCCAGGTCCAATATCAACCCCCCATAAGCCCGACACAAAGTTTTGGTAGGACCCAATTGAAGATCAAAAAATTTTAGTGGATGTACCCGTATATCAGTGGTTATGACTTTTTGAGCCCATTTAGGTGAGCTTATTTTAAGCAGCTTATAAGCACTTTTTAAGTGTTGGAGCTTATTTTGTAAATAAACAGTTACGTGTTTGGATAGAAGTTCTGAAATTGAAAAAGATGTTACAGAATTGTTTGGTAAAAAATAATTTTTTATGTTAAATGACTAAAATATCATTAAAATAAATAAAAGAAATGGGAGGATAATGTGGGCCTTTTGTTAATGAGGGTACTAGTGGAATTAGAAAAAATTATAAGGGATAAAATGATAAAATCATTGGTCAAACCATTTAGTTTTTAAGCCAAAAGCAATAAGTTGGGATTGCCCAAATTCTTGCTTTCGACTTATTTTTGACTTAAAGCCCAAGTGCATTTAAGTCATTTTACACTTATAAAACACTTCTACAACAAAAAAAGTGACTTAAAAGCTATTAAGCTAATCCAAACACCCTCTTTGTCCCCACTTAAAAATGGTTTAGCAAAATGGTCTCGAAGGCAGCACTTCAAGTTATAAATTGACAAGTGCTGCCTCTTCGGAAAATATAAAGAGCAAGTGCTACCTGCGAAGAGATTAAAGGGGCAAGTGCTGCCGAGGCAATACTTCAAGTTATCTGGGAGAATGTGGGAAGAGATAAAAGGGAAAATATTGCCTATGCAAGAGGGGTCCAAAATCAAGTGTTGTTAAGTGTTGTCTCTTAGGCAACACTTACAATAAAGGGATGGTGGGACAACACTTCAAGTTATCTAGGAGAATGTGAAACGAAATAAAAGGTCAAGTGCTGTCTAAGAGGCAGCACTTGCTAGAAAGGGAAGACGAGATGCAGACGCCAATATAAGATTTTGTAGGAATATTTCCGTTCCTAATTTATTCATTAAAGTTACCGGAGGTTATTCATGCGAAACCACTTTAAGCGGGTTCAATAAGGCAAACCATTGCCTGTGGTCCCATAGTTTTGGTGAAATTTTGATAACTAGCTAATTTTGGACGCCTTCAGTGAATTTTATCCACCATTTCAAAATTAATTGAGAAATAGCCAAAAATTTGCGCGTGCACACTTACTCTCCATTAGCATTGGTAAACACCCTTGACTAGTCTCAGTATTTTATACTGGGACTTTGAACTAACATGTTCAAAGTCCCATTACTTTATACAGCGATTCATGTTCAAAGTCCCAGGAGCTTTATATATAAAGTTCAGCATTTTATACAGGGTTTAGTGTTTAAGTGATCCCAGTATAAAATACTGTGAGTTTAAACATGTTAGCTCAAAGTCCCAGTATTTTATACTGGGGCTTGTTCGGAACTGGCTAGTTTTCAAATAGTTTTACGCTGCTGGCTAGTATTCAATTAGCCCAGTGCAAACAGGGTACATAACAGTAAATAAATTGGTTGCTGACTCATCAGTGACCAGTCTAGTTCCCCAATAATACTGAATACGTCACGTGTCCCAACAGACCCAAGTAGGTTCCACTTTTTCCCGCCAACTGTGAGAGGGTTGAGTCACTTGAGTACACCTTTTTGTCTCAACAGCTGGTACCACAATCCACCATTCAGGCCCCACTAAACCTCAATCAAACGGTCCATATTCGCCCAATCCATTTTCCCATATTCTCATTATGAGTGAGAGTGTTATTCCATCATTATAACCTCTCTTCCAATTAATTAACCATAACCATCCACACCCCACTCTCTCCCTCTAAAATCGTTAGTTTTAGTGGGAAATTAAGGGGTTTAGGGTTTGAGAAAATGGAGAAGTGTTGGCAAAGCAAATGTGAGTCAATGTGGCAGTCAACCTCTGTTTCAGACTCCCATTCTCAGGTTTTATTTTCTCTATCTCTCACTCTCTTTTTTTATTTATCGGAAACAGCCTCTCTAGGTATGGGTAATGTTTGCGTATACCACACCCCACTTGTGGGTTATGTTGTTGTTGTGGGTCATATTATTTTCTTTGCTTGCATGTTCATTTTTAGTATGTGCATAATTGCTTTACTACCTTTTTGCAATTTGTATTGTATTTAGTATTGTTTTAGGCCGAGGTTAACAGCCTCTCTACCTCTCACAAGGTAGGCGTCGTACACCTCACCCGTGGGATTTCACTGGGTTTGTTCTTGTTTTAGGAATCTTTCATTCTTGTTAATTGCATGCTTCCATACGAGTAGCCACAAACCCACCTTAATTACCAAAAGTGAAAAGCCCTTAGATTATGTCTTCATTTAATGTAGTAGCAGTTTGGAGGAGTTCTTTTATTTCACTTATTTGACTGCTGCTACCAGATTTTTCACCAAGGGATATCAACTTTTATGTAATAGGCTATATCAAATTATTTTAAATCATCGGGACTCAACCATAATGTTTATCATGCATTTTATTATTTTTGGCTTGTAATATACACATATAAGTAAATTTCTTGTGCAAGGGCTATCATTTGACACCCCTTGCTTCATTGTGGCTCCTCCACTGGCTGCTACTTTTTTAAGTTTGAATTGTTAATGCGGGGAGTAAGTTGTTCTATTTCGGCCTCCTTTGCACATTATAAGCTGAGCACTTTTGCATTATGACCTGCAATAGAACAATTTTGTGTGTGAAGCCCTGTCATTACCAAGGCATCCGAAATTACTATGTCTATCCTAGCTAGTTGTTCTTAGCAGGTGGTAGCCAAGACAGAGTGTGACGATTAAAGTTTTAGTTAAGTCTTTATGCTACTGACCATAAAAAAATAACTCTTTGTACCAAATCTATCATTTTGCCTTGATTTTACATGAGTAATTGAGAGACACATGCATCTTTAGGGTTAATGGGAAGCGAATGGGATCCACATATTACCTTTTCAATTTGTAGCAATAGAAAGTGGAAAGAATTGTATTCCTATTGCATCAATGAAGCGCGAAGCTTGGAAGAGTTAAAGCGACGTACGGATAAACCAGTTGTGACTAATGTGGAGGAAATCGAGGTTGTAAATCCTAATTCGTATAGTAAATTCATGTTTATGGCTCTATGTTTGTAGTTTGAGTTGCCTATTTTTAAATAATTAGAGATGGCACCTCTTTTGCATCATTATGAAGTGACTTTTCAAGTGTTGGAGCTAGACTGAGAAAAATTCTGATTGATGTTTTCGGAAACTTTAGAAAGCCTTGGGAATGCATTCGTGAATGTTGATTAATCAGATGATACTCTTGAAGTCCTAATTTGGTTTGTTGATCAATGAAAGCAAAAACAGCTATGAATGAGTTCTCGCTGCTGAGATAGTCAATATTATTTAAGGGTTTCTTTCTGGTTGCTGTAATTGGATGTCTAGTGAGCCCCTATGTTGTGCCAAAATTTTACATTGCCAGCCCGTTCCCCAACCAATGTGGCACTCTAACCCACTCTAACACCCCCGCCCCTCAGGCCGGTTGGAGGTGGAAAATAACATGGGGCCCAAACGGGAATTGGTCTGGCTCTAATATCATGTGATTTCAAGGGAAGAAGTTGTGTTTATCACTCAACGAATTAGTGATCTAAATACATGAAGACGAATTCTAAACAAGGTAACTAAATCCCCACAAATGTACTACTTATGTACTTTGTGTGCTATTATGTCTATATACGATATTCACTAACATCTGATGCAGATGGACAAAAGATACATTGCCGTTCATTGTTATTTGGGGCTTTACCTTTCCAAATACTTTTAATATTGTTTTACTGGATCTTGTAGATTCTTCTCTTCCATGCATATTTTTGTTGTTCTACTCACTGCTTTATGAAAGAACAATTTTGTTTTCCTACTCACTGGCCACCACCTTCTGTAGTTTCTGGATGCAGGTCAAAATTTATACTCATGCATTCCACAACATTCAGTGTCACTAGGAAATGGAGTAGTACAGCAGTCTGCTCTTCCGTGGACTTCAAATTCAAATGTCGTTAACTCTAGTCCTGCTGAGTTCAGTGGTTCATTTATATCTTTTCTTTCTAGTCCACTGCCCTCTTTACAGGGTGAGTTACAGCAATCATCAAATCTAAAATCTGTCTTCACGCTGAACGAAAAGCCAATAGATCATAACAATGCCAATGGATCTGCTTCTGGAAATGGACCAGTGCTTGTACCTGCTGTTGAATTGTCACAATATTTTAGTAGCCACAAGTTTAAAGCTGGAGAAACTCGTAAACCAACTGCTGTAATAGACCCTCCAAAACGTGAAATGGCTAGGGCGGCTGCTCCTTCCCACTATGTTCACCATGACAAATTAAAGCATTCTTCTTTTCCTTGGGGGCCAGCAGGTCCGATCCAAGATAGTGCGGTGAAATTCCGAGATACACCTGATATTGTGACATCTAAAAAGGTTTTTGTAGAAACAGGATCTTCTGGGAAGTTGTCCCCACCACTAAGTGGCTATCCCCGTGTGTATTGTTTTGGCATAAGTGAGTAATCCACTAATTAGTTTCGCTTTTCATCAATACTTTGTTATATCTGTTCTAATCAGCACTGGTCTTCTAATGCAGGTGGATACCTGCTTCTCAGGAATACTGGTCTTCTTGGAGTTATTTGCTTGTGCCATGGTTCACAAATGTCTATTTCTAGATTTTGTGAGGTAGTTATCTCTGAAGTCTCATTTTTTGCTTCAGCAGTTTTTCCTCTGGAAAACAATACTTATGTATGAGTATTGAGATGTCCATGTATTCTTGTGTCTATCATTTAACCTGAAGGCTTTTCTTTATGACGGTTTGACGGTTTACTTTTGCGCAGCATTCTGGTTTATCTAATGTTAATCCTGGGAATGCTGTTCGTATGGACAGTGGTGTAACCATAGCTCAGTGGAGGAAGATCTTCTTCAAGAACTAGGGGTAAGGAATATGTGAGGTATTTAACATCATTCTTCCGTGCCTCCAAATCTGTGCTTTTATTTGTTTTTTGCTAACTTTATTGTTTCAAACTTCTTTGTGTTTATGTATTCAATTTGGTCATGCTCAGATATTGCTGCGGGGCACCTAGTAGTACAATTTAATGTTACCAGATATGTAGATCAATTTTTAGTTCATGGAATGGTAGTAAATTTTGCAGTCACTACTTAATGGGAAGCATAGTCTGCTCGTGTACTCTTTTCTAAATCATATGTTAAATTGCTTACGAAACCTTTGATAGAAACTTCTTAAAGAGAATTTGGAAGCTTAATTGAGATTGAGGCGTAATTGAGTGATTGATTTTTTTAGTCAGTGTAATTGAGTGATTTAATTGAAGGAGAACTTTGAAGGCTAAACTGGAATATTGAAGACTGTTAGAATCACTTTTCTCCTCATGTTATTGGATTTAGACAGAAAAGTGCTGCAAGTTGTAAAGAGAATGATAATAATTTGGGTCACTAAATGTAGTATTCAAATTGCTTTTGTATCATCTCTGGTAACGTTGAAGGGCTATTTGCATTTTGCTACCATCCACCAAATGTGGTGACTTTGACGCCATCAACTTAGAAAACTTTCCACTTCTTTGCTTGATTATATGCTGTCAACTAGTCAACTTAATCTGTTTATTAGTAGCTTCTTAAGGTATCTATCCTTGAACCAAAAGAAAATTCCTTTTATTAACTATTGACCTTCTGATCCAACTAAAGTGTTCCCTGCCTGCTAGGATGGTTTGACTGATGGGGCACATACTTTTGAATACTTATAGTTTCAGCATACATGTAAGCACGGGTGCAAGCTAGACTTATGGTTGCATGTACCAACTTATTTGGGTTAGTTCTATTTGCTTCATTTACAGCAGATAAGAACCTTGCTTTACTAGTATTTGTTAATGGCATCCCTTTGAAGCACAAGAGGCATGCATGGTGATCATTCTATTGTAATTCAGATTAGGGCTCCTGAAGATCATGGTGGATGGGACTGGCCTGAAGTATTTCCAGTAGGTAACCATCTGGGAGAGTTTTGTCCGCCCCTTCCCAGCTGCTCGTTAAATTCCGAGCTGTTCAGTGCATTTGGAGCTTCAGGTGGAGATGGACAGTCATGGAACAATTTGTCTATTTCAAAGAGTCCTCTTACTTTTCAGGAGGAGGTAGATGTATCGATGCATAACATTAAACAAGCTTCTGAGGTTAGAAAGTTTACTTTCTCTGGCTCCGATAGCTCTTCAAATAGCAGGTTCCTTCGCGTGACAGATATGGAGTCAGTAAGTTTCTCGAACCCTCAACGTCCAACAGTCTCGAACTTCGATGGAATACAAGGCCCAGGGGCTGGTTCTTCTTCCATTTCAGCTTATATTGGTTCAAACTCCAAGGATGCAAATACCTTCACCTCTATTCCAGATTTGAGAAGTTCAAAAAATCTTGGTATCAACAGTTCACTAATGCAGATGGACAGAAGTAGTCTTTCCTCAAATATAGAGTTGAAACTTGGACATGCATCTCAGCAAAATAAAAAATTGGGCACTTTAGCTCAACAAGCTTTCGAGTGTTATCCCATGGTCAAACCAACGGAGAATCGACAATCATTGTTTCCAGAGCCCTCGATGCAGAAAGGTTTGTTTTTATTTGTTAATTTATTCATCTGATTCTTGATGTCTCTGTTAGTTACACCTGCCAGTGTCTAAATATCACAAACAATCTTTTGTCATGCATCAGTGGAATCACGGGCAATGGAAGAAAGCAAGTCAAAATTTCATATGCTTAATACGAGCCCACAAAGTGGAAAGGGTCAGCTGGACCTTGTCAACTCTGCTTATGCAGTCAACGATGCAACAAGTGAATCCAGAACTAGAAATTTTGTGTTTCCTATGCGCCAATCGCACTTCAACGGTCCTTCAGAAGGAATACTATACTCTGAAGCTACCAAAAATAGGGTTAATGGAAATTATATTCCACCTGAAGAACCTCAGTGTGAATCCTTTACTCCAAAGTGTGACCAAATTGATTATAATCATGCTAGAGGTAATATAACTAATAGGGAATTTAATATTGACACTTCATGTGCTTCTGGACATGGGAACAATGATAAAGGTGTGGGCAACAATATTGTTAATCTACACTGTGCCACTGAATTAAACTTTGGACTCTACTCCAAGTGTAATGAAAATAAAAGAACTGTTAAGAGTCCCGTTGAAGGGATTGGTCATAGCAATTGCTTGGCCTTACATGGTAAGAACCTATTTTCGTGCAAGCCTTGTGGTATGATCATGGATATGCCTGATGCTCAGAACTCCCTCAATTTGTATGGGAAACCATCCTTTATTTCCAATAATGGACACTCTGATGATGGCAATGTCAGATCCGTCGATAAAACCATGGACGCTAGAGAAGCTCCAGCGATGCAGGCAGACCCATTGAGGTTTTCATTATCAAGTTCAACTCTAATTAGAAATCAAAATCCACAATCATCTTACGGAGAGAGCTTGAATGCAAGGCAGGTTGAACTCACCGAGAATCCAAGAATGCAAACCTTGCGTCATGGGCTGAAATTTTCTATACCTGCCCCTGTCAGTTCTTCTACCGCAGTCACCAGGCAGCCTTTTGACAAAGCGCCAACAGCCACAAACCAGTTACATGAATCCAATGTCGCAAATACACAAACTGCGTCAAAAGTTGCAGCAGTATCTGGCTTCTCAGGGGTTAGCAATTATATGGGAAAGCATTTCCAAACCATAGGTCCTATCACCGGTAAAGCGCTGTTGTTTCTTTAGTTACTCTGTCTACTGTAGCTTTGTTTGATTTGTTATTATAATGATATAGGAAATTTACGTCCATACAGATCAGGTCAAAGGTTGCCATATTTCATCTCTCTCACATGGAGGGTCTCTGCGTCCTCATGACTCACAATTGCACTGTCAGCTTTCCACCGATTTTAATGCAGTTTACTGGCCTTACGTAAGGTAACTCTGTTGAAGGTTTTTCCGTAACTTTTTTTTCATGGTTCGCAATTCAATATGTTATACGTTAGTACGTAGTTTATGACTTTGCACTTGGCCTGAGTCACCTCAAACATTTAGGGCATGTTACGTTAACAGATTACGGAAAATAATCCTTGTATGAAAACCTGTGGTGTTTTATACTTGGTTACCATTGCCATTTCAACATAGTTAATACCGGTGTAACTTATTGAGGAATCTTGAGATCCATACTTAGGAAAGATTGGACACAATGGAAGAAAAAAAATCTGCACTTCTATGAATCTAGGTCTCTAGTGGTAAAGTAAATCAGCCAAATACAAACAGGGATAAATGCTCCCAGACACGAATACCAAGGTAAGATAGGAAACACTCCTTTTGACTAGATAACACCTTTTCAAACTAGGCTCTCATTCCGGTGATCTTTTCAGTGAAGAAACAGTGTTTTTTACTAATCATTCTGGTGATTATTCTAAAACTCTGTTTAAGTTGATTATTATGGACAACAAAATATATTTTGTTGCAGGGGATAAGTCTTATGATATTTCAGAAAATCAAAATAGCACATTTGATTGGGTTGAACGTAGGAGGAATTTATTACGGAGAATGACTATTAGCAGGAGAACATTAATGTGGATATGTGATCTACTTCACAAAGCATCAGCGAAAAGAGGCAATACATTCAACAAGTGGAAAACAAGGGACCACCTCTCTAACATTTATTGCTCTCAGAAATTCAACAATTGTGGAAGATTCTTCAGCATAGTAACGGTACAAGGAGACAATAGAACTATCATTATAGTTCCAGAGGTCTCATTTAATGCTGGGTGGGATGGTCTTGCTACAAAAATTGAAAGATTTATACACAGAAATAAACCCACAACTGGAGAACCTCAACCACCAGCACTAGAGGCCACCTTTGCACAGACTTCTCGGATGAATAAATGGGTCGCAATGAATGGAAAATTAGTTGCTGAGCAGATTGAAGGCAGTCCAATCAGAATTTCGGGCACAAAACCGACAGAAGAAAGCTTTCTAAGCAGCTGTGTAGTTGGCAGATTTTCAAGTGGTGCGAATGAAAGTCCAACTGGCAGTGATGTTCGTAGATGGGTGAGTAGCAAGTGGAACAACTCAGTTGGTGTCTTTGAAATGGGTCTCAATTTTTATTTGAGTTCCCAACCAGATGGATGGCAGAGCAAGTGTTGATGGAAAAATGGTTGTGGAAAAATTCTGTTTTGAATCTGACATGGTGGACTCCAGCAACGACATGTATTCCCGCTGAAACAAAAATTGATTCTGTATGGGTAAGGATAGTAGGGTTACCATTGCACTTGTGGTCAGCAGACACCATGAAAGCAATCGGAGAAAAATGTGGTGGATGGATTGAAACGGAGGAAGAGACAGTTAAAAAATCATCTTAAATGGGCCCGAATCAAAGTGAAGGGACCGCCAGATCTGGTCCCCAGTGTGGTGGAAGTAGAAAACGAAGGGCAAATTTTTCTTCTTCCGGTGTGGTGTGAACGTCCGGTGGCGGTGTTGAAGTCACCAGAAAATATGGGTGAAGCAGGTCCCTCTAGACTCTACGGGGTCTCTTCTGTAGGTTTAAGTACTGAAGGGACAGATCACGTGACTTTACAGCTGGAGGATACAAGTTTGAATAACTTGGTCAGAAACAAGACACGTGGTAAAGAGGTTATGCTGAATAATGAGAAAATGAGACCCAAGAGTCAGGTCAAAGAGAAGGAGACTCTTTGACAGGGAGATGCAGGAAGTAGATCTCTTCATTGAGAAAATGCAAACAATTGTGATTTCACCGGAAAAGGAAGATGGCTTGTACTGGAGAGCAAATAACAAAGGTATTTTTTCAGTCAAGTCATATTATAAAGAGCTTAATGCTGATCAGTCAGGACAAGCACAAAAGTGGCCTTGGAAGATGATCTGGAAGAGCTCAGTCCCAACAAAAGTCGCATGTTTTGGCTGGTTAGTAGCGCACGGGGCATGTTTAACTCAAGAAAATTTGAAGAAAAGGGGCTGGACGTTGTGCAGTAGATGCTATTTATGCGAAGACTCCTGTGAATCTGTGGATCACCTCTTTGTGCATTGTAAATTTACATGGCAAGTGTGGACTATGTTTCTGACAATTTTTGGTGTCCAATGGGCCAGCCCTATGGAGTTCAGAAAGGTGTTAGAAAGCTGGGAATTTGCATGTCCAGTAGTATCCTTGAAGAAGGCATGGAGATCTATTCCTCTAGGCATAGCTTGGACTATATGGAATGAGAGGAACAAGAGATGCTTTGAAGGAAAGAAGGAGCAACTACAATCTGTAAAATTTAGCTGCCTACACTTTTTGTACTATTGGAAGAACGGAAATGTTGTTCAAAATATTCATGACTTGCTGGACTTGTTAGTTTTCTTAGGAATTTAATGTAACCAAGTTCAGCTTTTCTGTGTGTACATCTCACAGTATCAGCTTGATACTGATCAAATAAAACTTTACCTTATCAAAAAAAAAAAATGAGACCCAAGAGTCAGGTCATTTATCTTTGGGCCAGGACCAGTTTGAAAATATGGATAATATTGTAGTGGCCCGGGATCAAGAGAAGGGCTTAGAATCTGAAACAGGCCCAGTTATTTCAGATCCATTAGTGGACTCTTGTAATGGGTTTTTTATTGAATCAGTCTCAAGACCTGATTTCTTTCTTTTGGAGAGTCAGGACCAGTTTATTGGGAGGGGTCTGGAAACTTTTGTAGGCCCAATATATTCAGATCCTACGGAGGACTCTTGGGCTGGGGTTTTAAATACACCAGACCCAAGACCCGACTATATCCAGATGGAGATTCTAGCAAATAATGAGACACACCTATCAGAACAATGCGACATATCCCAGAAAGATACACTCTCAGAATCTTTTCCACTAATACTGTTGCCAACAATAGAGGAGAGAGAGGAAGAACTCGCCATAGTCTCAGAACAATCACATCTGGATTTTGAGAAGGAACTGGTGCCAACAACAGTAAACCAAATGATTCTGCACAGTGACAATTGGGTGGTGGAGGAAGCCATACCGTTGGAAACTCAAGAACATATAGCAGAGGAGTGGGCTTCTTTGTGGGTGCACAAGAATGTGCTGAAGATGAGCAAACAATATGGGGTTGATTTTCAGGGGTGTGAATGGAAAGCTTTGACTCTTTTCATGAAGATTGATAAAAGCAGACATCAAAAAAAAGGTGGAGGAGGTTTCTGCTTCTTCTTCTCGTTCTTCTTCGAAGCCTAGAGGAAGCAGGGAAATTCAAAATTTGCAATTGGTATCAAATTTAAGGAGGGGGAATCGAGGAACAGGGGAAAAGGTGACTGCATTAGTTCTCAATGAAGATCAAAATTGTATCTTGGAACGTGAGGGGTTTAAACAGTAGTGAAAAAAGAAATATGATTTAAGTCTTTAATGTTGGAGTGGAGGGCAGATGTTTACTGTTTGCAGGAAACAAAATTGGAAAATAATATACTTGTTCAAGCCAAGAAAATTTGGGGGAGTAGATGGGTAGATTGCTCATATCTTGCCGCAAATGGTTCAAGTGGGGGGATTATGATATTATGGGATAAAAGGGTGTGGGCGGGTAGTACTGTGGATGTGGGGACTCAGTCTGTTACTTGCAAGCTAAATTCTATCTCTCAAAATTTCACATGGCATATCACAGGAGTGTATGGTTCAAATGATAGGTTGGAGAGGCAAGAATTATGGTGGGAG
This sequence comes from Petunia x hybrida, assembly GCA_037355625.1. Lineage (NCBI taxonomy): Eukaryota > Viridiplantae > Streptophyta > Magnoliopsida > Solanales > Solanaceae > Petunia > Petunia x hybrida. The sequence goes on from JBBBVM010000783.1 coordinate 505,622, forward strand.
ATGGGGGCAATGAGAGGATTGTGTACAGGGCTGTGGGTCGTTTGTGGGGATTTTAATACCACCAGATTTGCTACCGAGAGAAGGATTGGAAATAATTACAACAGGGCAATGAAAGATTTTTCAGAATGTATTGAAGATTTGGAGTTAGTTGACATTCCATTGGCAAGTGGTACATACACTTGGTATAAGGGGAATAATCATGTAGCTGCATCAAGGTTAGACAGGTTTTTGGTATCTACAGAGTGGGATGAAGAATTTAATAATATAAAACAGTCTTTGTTGCCAAGATTAGATTCCGATCACAGTCCAATTTTGTTGCAATGTGGTTATTGGGAGTTCAAAAAATCGTACTTCAAGTTTGAAAATTGGTGGTTGGAAGTGGAGGGCTTTGTTGATAAAGTCAAGCAATGGTGGATTTCTTTTGACATTGAGGGCAGACCAGATTTTATACTTGCTACTAAGCTGAAGATGTTGAAGGCCAAATTGAAAGAATGGAATAAAATGAACTATGGTAATTTAAAAAATAGGAAATCAGAGTTGCTAGATCAAATTTCACACATGGATAAAGTCCAGGAGCAGAGAAATCTGAATGAAGAGGAGTTGGTCACTAAAGCAGGTTTGCAAATGGAGTTTGAAGAAATAGCATGGAGGCAAAGATCTAGAGTATTGTGGTTGAAGTAGGGTGATAAGAATACCAAGTTTTTTCACAGAATGGCAAATGCACATAAAAGGTATAACAATCTAGACAAGCTGGAGATTAGGGGTGAAATCATAGAGGAGCCAGAGGCTATCAAAGAGGAAATCCTGGACTTCTACAAAAAGTTGTACTCGGAAACAGAGACATGGAGACCTAGTTTCACTTGTGAAAACGGTCCTACATTATCAATGGAGGAAGGGGAATGGTTGCAAAGACCATTTGAGGAGGAAGAGGTGTTGGCAAGCATCAAAATGTGTGCCTCTGATAAGGCACCGGGTACAGATGGATTCTCAATGGGATTTTATCATTCCTGTTGGGAGGTGATAAAGGAAGACATCATGAAAACGGTAGAAAATTTTCATTCTCGGGGAGTCTTTGAGAAGAGTTTAAATGCCACATACATTGCTTTGATTCCAAAGAAGAAAGGGGCAAAAGAGTTGAGAGATTATAGGCCTATTAGCCTCATAGGTAGTGTGTATAAAATCATCTCTAAATTGCTAACTGAAAGACTGAAAAAAGTCATTGATAAGCTAGTTGACAAGCAACAAATGGCGTTCATCAAGGGTAGACAAATCACGGATGCCTCAATGATAGCAAATGAATGTGTGGATACAAGATTGAGGGGGCAGATTCCTGGAGTTCTATGTAAGCTGGACATTGAGAAAGCATACGACCATGTTAATTGGGAATTTTTGATTAATACACTTTGGGGTATGGGATTTGGTAATGAGTGGTTAAGGTGGATAAAATTTTGTATTAGCACAGTTAAATTTTCAATACTTGTGAATGGTTCTCCAGAAGGCTTCTTTTCATCTCAAAGGGGCCTCAGGCAAGGGGATCCTTTATCTCCTTTTTTATTCATCCTGGCAATGAAAGGGCTCAATAGTATGTTTAACAAAGCTAGGGCAAATGGATGGGTCAGGGGATTTAAAGTTGCAAACAAGGATGATTGCACTTTGGAAATATCTCATTTGTTGTATGCTGATGATTCCCTGATAATGTGTGAGGCTGATGCGGAGCAGTTAAGACATATTAGATTAATCCTTATTATTTTTGAGGCTATTTCAGGTCTCCCTGTCAATTGGAGGAAAAGCATGTTATTTCCGATAAAGGAGGCCAGCAATATTCATTTTTTGGGAGCTATTTTGGGGTGTGAAATAAGGACCTTGCCAACTACCTATTTGGGCCTAGCATTGGGGGCAAAAAATAAGGCTCTGCAGATATGGGAAGGGGTTTTGGAGAGGAGTGAAAAGAGATTAGCTAAATGGAAAAGTCAATATCTTTCTCTTGGTGGTAGAGTGGTCCTTGTAAATTCAGTTCTTGATGCTATTCCTACATATGTGATGTCTTTATTTCCTTTGCCAAACAAAGTGGAAAAAAGACTTGATGCTATTAGAAGAAACTTTATCGGGCAAGGGAACAAGGAGACCAAGGCTTTTCATCTAGTCAACTGGAAGTCTGTAACTGTTAGCAAGAGAAAAGGAGGCCTCGGTATCAAAAATTTGAGAATCCACAATCAAAGTCTTCTATTAAAATGGTTGTGGAGGTACAATTGTGAACAACATGCTCTCTGAGACGAGTTATTAGATGTAAATATGAGGAAGGCTCGCAATGGTGTACCAAAGCAGTCAACTCAACTTTTGGTGTGAGTAATTGGAGGTCCATCAGAACTTTGTGGCCTAATTTCATTAAAAATGCAGGGTTCAGAATTGGCAATGGATTGAAGACATCTTTCTGGAACGATGATTGGCTTGGGCATGGCCCTTTAAAAGACTTATTTCCTGACCTATGTAGCCTGGTACTTAATCCCGATGCTAAGATAGGAGAATTATGGACTCAGCAGGGGTGGAACTTCAACTTTAGGAGATTTTTGAATGATTGGGAGATTGATAGAGTTGCTGACCTTCTGAAACAGTTGGAAAATTTTCAAGGAACTTCAAACTGTGAGGATCGATTGATATGGAAAGGTAATAGCAAGAATATCTTTTCAGTGAGGTCAGCGTATCAAATTTTATCAAATAGCAACCAAGGAATTTCTAACTGGCCCCGGAAAGTACAAGCACCTACCAAAGTTCTCTGTTTCTCATGGCTAGTAGCTAGACAGGCTTGCTTAACGCATGAAAAGCTTATGGCAAGGGGGTTCCAATTGTGTTCCAGATGTTATCTTTGCAATAAAGAATCAGAGGACAACAACCACTTATTCATTCACGGTGAAACAACCTCGCAACTGTGGCATTTGTTCTTAAACATGGTGGGGCTCAGGTGGACTATGCCTAAGTCCTCGGTTGATCTTATAAGAAGTTGGAATCAGGTGGGGAATTCTGTCAGGAAAAAGAAATGGTGGAGTTTGATACCTGCGTGTATTTGGTAGACCATTTGGAAGGAGAGGAATGCCAGGGTGTTTGAAGGAAAAAGCAGCACACTACAAAATATCAAGATGAATTGTTTACTGCTTTTTCATTTTTGGTGTAAAGAAAGTTATGTAAATGATGATGATTCCATACTAGACATTATAGAATCCTTGTAAGTAGAGCAAGGTAAGGTTTAGTTGTTAATTTTTTGCTTTTTGCTTTTACTTTTGATCTTGTATTTGCTTACCAGCACAAAGTCTGTGCTGAGGATATATATATATATACAAATGTTACCATTCTCAAAAAAAAAAAAATGAATCTAGGTCTGTAGCACACTTCTTGCAAAAAAGCACGTGAATATACATCTCTTGATATGTTGCATTGAGACAACCCAGAACTTCTATCTATCTTTACTCCATTCAGCTTCAAATCTAAAATGTTTTTGGTGCAACCGAATATACTTGCAAACCCTTTATTTATTCAAAATATTGTTACTTTGAAGTAGAAAGGAGGATCCTTAAATGATGCAATGTAGAAGGATGCCCATGTAATATATCTTTCAAGTTATTTGAGAACCATAGACAAGGAGATAGCCTATTAGTAACAATCCTCTCTACCTCCAAGGCTCCAACCGTAAGGTTGGGGGTTTGAGTTGCTTAGGGAACAAACTGGGTAACGGTCATTGTTGGGGTCTTAGGAGGAGGGTTTGGGAATTGAGTTTTACCATATAATAAAAAGAAGTTATTTGAGAGCCATAATTCCGTTAAAAAAAAAGTTATTTGAGAGCCATAACTGTTACAATGAGGGGGGATGAAGATGTCGGTCGTCTTCTCCTTCATTGTAGTTTTGACTCGAGATTTTGGTGGGGAATTCTCAATTGGTTTTGTATATCATGGGTGATGCCAAGCACTGTAAAAGAGTTAATGTTCAGTTGGGAGTGTGGTAGATGGAGTAGAAGACTCTAGGGATGGAAACTGGCTTTTTTAGCACTAATGTGAGTTATTTGGAGAGAGAAGCAAGAGAGCTTTGATGGGGCTGAGATGACCTTTGTTCAGTTGGGAAATAGCCTTTTATCTCTTATTGCTTTAATTTGTACCCATAAAATTTCTTGTTGTATCGAAGATTGGGTGGCATTTGTAGAAAACCATATGTTTTGTAGGTTTTTCTTTTATGGTATACTTGTATACAGGCAATTTACTGGCCCAACTTTATCATTAATGAAGTTTTTTACCTGACTAAAAAAAACTGTAACAATGAGAATCTGTATTTGTTCATTAGACAATCATGTTTAAAAATAGAATTGCTCAGTCCTATGACGGTAAGTAACAGGGGAATAGCATCCGTCTGTTCTCTTTGGATGGTGTACATGCATTTGACTTGATCTTATTTTTTCTTCTAATTCAATTCATGGTTAATGAGCTTAGGTCTGGATGTTCCGAAAGCAATATTACTCCATCAATTGAGCAAGCAAAGCGCTTTCAGGTGGCACCAAATTCATTTATGTCTTCCCACTGCAACTGTGCTGTTAAGCCGGACACTTCTGTTGAAAAACATTATTTCTTTGGTGAACCTCCACACATTACTCGGAGAGAACAGAAAGGAATTTCTGGCTGCATTGGGAAGAATATATCTGCTTGTAAGTTGGATGACGGTGACAAATTTGCCTCGAAGAATGCGGCAATTTTGGAAAAAAATAGTGATTTGATGGGGACTAAGAGAAATAACATGGAGTGTCATTTTTTTCAATGGAGAGATGTTCCCAAAAAGGTGACGGGAGCAGTTACTCTTACATGTATGGAACAGACGAGAAGTTTCCTGAACGTGAATAATAAAATGAGGGAACGAAGTGCAGATGCTGGTGGAAACAAACCCTGTTGTGATGTAGCTTTTCAATATCTGAAGGAGCCAGAAATGTCCTATGCTTCTTCTGGAGGATCTGCGCCTGTTGTTGCTGAGGCATCTGCTGTGATTCATGACAGAGATTTCTCTACTGCTGATCGTCAAAATATTGTGGCAAGTAATGTTATAGTGGATGAAGGATCAGTAATCGACAGATGCTGGTCATCAAATGATGCACAAGGCAGTGAACAAACTGCAGAGTTTTTTTGTGTTGCTTCCAGATTCAACCCTGTGGATGCAGGACCATCCAAAAGGTTTGCTGACACTTTTTCTTGTAGTCTGATTGATGAACTTAGGCTAAGGGATTCTTTAAGACCGAAGAAAATGCAGAACCAATCTAGCTTCAGCATTCAGGAAAAGAGCCATTGTTTTCAGAAAATGGCTGATATTTCTAAAAAGGTAATTAGAAAAAAAACCAAATGGAGGAAGTTGGATACAACTTTTCCTGCCTCCGCCTTCTACTCTGCCTGTGGCTATCCAGGGAGCACTTGCAGTGCCGAGTTGCAATGTTCCTGCAAGCATAAAGGACCCCTATCTGGTAATGACAGTGCGCAGGAATGTGCAAGTTCCATAGAACCAAGTTCCAGAGGAACAAGGTTCAGAATGCGTTCATCAAGAACTCCTTCCTGCAATCGCAAAGTTAATTCTGACAAAGCAAAAACTATTGGTATTCGGTCAAATTTTGTAATGGTTGATGATGGTGAAACCGTTGAAGCTTGTGAATTACCAAGGAGAAAGAGGCCGAAATTGGATACTGCTTTCTCTAATAGGCAGATGGATGGGGGAGATAATCTTGGTAATGCAGCTGCAGCTAAGTGCAGATTGGTAGATTCCACTATGTCTTCTGAGATGCATAAGAAGGTTTCTAGAAGGGTAGTAAGGCCTACGGTATGCGGGAAGTATGGTGTAGTTTCTAATGGGAATCCTTCAAAACCAGTCAAATTTGTTTCTCTGAAAAAAATTTGTGATTCATTGGCAAAGTGTAGCCCCAGCGGAAAGTGCATTACCAAATCTACTTCTGTAAAGTTCAGGAAGGTAAGTGCAAAGGAAAAAACTCGACGCATTAACAAATCAGCGAATCTCGAGAAAGCAGGAATCTGTAATGCTGATCGTGGTGTAACTGCCAGAAAATCTAAAAGTCATCTTGGGACATCTACTGACTTGGTTCCTTGCCAATCCTTAGAGCAATCTAAAAGAACACATTCCCATGTTGTTGAACAAGTGTCTTGCTTATTCTACTCTCTAAGGAAGAGAAATCACCTTGTAAAAACTGGTAATATTGCAGACAGTCCTTTGCCAACTGAACAGAAACCAAAGTCCAAGGAGAATCAAGAACAGAGCCTGTGTGACTTGACACTTGAAGGTATGATTCAAGCACCAGTTTCTCTAAGTTCTCAAGGGACATATTTCATGAATACAATCTGGTTGATATTGTAGGCATTCATCCAGGAGAAGAAGCTCTTACCTGTGCTCGAACAGAGGTTTGTTGTTTCGTCTCTTAGCGACAGTTTAGATGTAATGGATTCCCGAATTAAGATTCTTTAAGACTGGTTCTATCTTGATCAGGGATACAAGGGCCGCAAAAAGGAAGGAGTGCGGTATAATTTTCCTCAGCATTCGGAGCCCAGTGGTGGATGCCTTGTTGCCCAGGAGCAGCTAAATGCATGGATTCACATAACTGGACAAAAGTCGTCTAGGAAGGAGATTCCAAGGCTTCCACCAAAAGATGCTGAATATGATTATAGGGTATGTCTGAGCAACGGTTGGGTTGCCTGGGAAGGCACATTGCTGAATTCTTGAACTCTATCGTGGTCCAAGCTGACAAGTCTAGTGTAGAACTTTTACATTCTTGTGTGCTTTAATTCCTGTTTGTGACATCGTGTTCTTACTTTCTTGTTACTCTTTATGTTTCAGAAGGAGTATGCTCGCTATAAACACTCCAAAGGGTGGAAGAGTTTAGTTGTTTACAAATCTGGCATTCATGCTCTTGGTCTTTACACGTCTAGGTTTATTTCACAAGGCGAAATGGTCTCTTCTGTGTCCATTCTCTTCCTCTGAATTTGAAAGTTTCCTATCAGCAAATTTAACTCACTTTTCACCTCTAGGTTGTTGAGTATGTTGGTGAGATAGTGGGGCTCCGAGTCTCTGACAAAAGAGAACATGAGTACCTGTCAGGAAAGAAGCTGCAGTATAAGAGTGCTTGTTATTTCTTTAGGATTGATCAAGAGCATATAGTTGACGCCACCCAAAAGGGAGGAATTGCTCGATTTGTTAACCATTCATGCCAGGCAAGTGTCTACCATAGCATAAATTATGCTAGTTTGATTGATTAAGTATGATGTACTCAGCTTTTCCTCTTTTGCTAATTTTACTTTACCAGCCAAACTGCGTCGCCAGAATCATTTCAGTGAGGAACGAGAAGAAGGTAGATAATCCCAATCAACCTTTTCAATTATCTTTCTGACAGTGTTTTAAGTTCACTAATGAGCATGGTATTAATTTGTTTACAAATTAATTAATAGAAAAAGGAAAAAAAAATAAAGAAGATACTTTGCACTTTGCACGGCATAGTAAATGTTGCTAATGCTATTCATGGATTTGCCTACTTGAACAAAGTCATGTTGGAAATTGATGTTAAAACACAATTCTTGCAATAGTGAAATCAGACCTTTTCTACGTTTTTACTTATACTTTGTTACATTGCTAGTTATGCTTCCTAGTTTTTCATCCGAACAAATAATCAAGATGCCGAGCCTTTATCAAATTGTAGGTGGTGTTTTTTGCTGAGAGAGACATCTATCCTGGAGAAGAGATTACATATGATTACAATTTTAACCATGAAGATGAAGGCAAAAAGATCCCCTGCTACTGTAATTCCAAGAAATGCCGCCAATATTTAAACTGACAGAGCATGATACCTGTTCGTCTGAAGTAATGTAATCAATGAAGTATATGAGGATGTAATTCTTTGGCCTCTGCAGTAATAGATAGTATGTTTGTGAAAGGCCTGCACCAATGTCCCTACAGTATAGTATTTGGGGATGTCGAATTCTATATCTTGTACAGTTACATGTAAATAGTTGGTTCATTTCGCGTTAACCTTCTTGTATTCAAACTGTTAACCTTCTCGTATTCAAACTGTCAAGATCGACTAAATTTAGATGTTGGCTCATGGCTGACATGCTAATAAAATAAATCAGCTTCACTTTTCTCTAACAAGCTGGAATACTGCAATTTCTCTGCTTTTAACACTGGTTAATCGAGCTGTAACTAATTTTAATTTGAGGTGTAGTAAATCTGACAGCAAGGAAAACCATCAAGTTATCCAGATTGTTGCTCTACAAGCAAGATCTTTTGTAGACTTAACGAAACAAAGACAGTTTAAATCTCCAATCGTTGTCATATATGGGATTAATAATTTATTTAGTAGTGAAAAGAGCTGCAACAAGTAATCTCAAGAACTAAAATAGTTTCTACATGCCACTACATAGCACCTACTGCATATGGATCGGATTTGTAACTATACACTGGTATATAAACCTACAAGACAAAAGACAGATGGAACTGCAGCCACAAAACAAGTTTCGGATATTCTGATAATGACCATAGGTTATTGCATTTTACCACTTTTAGTGATGTAATGAGATTTTCTCGTGTGCAGCATTGGAATAAAATATACAAATTACGAACTCATCATACAACTTGCGTGTGTGAGACAGCTTCAGTCACAACACCGCTCTAAGAACCCCAATTCGGAAGGTTAGCAGTGGCTTCATTCACCATTTTTACCAGAGTAACCTGCCAAAACCAAATACATACTCAACTAGAGAAATCGGATCAAAAGTCAAAAGTAGATTTCTTTCATTAAACACGAGCACTTCATGCATGCAAATATCCATTATTTAGAGTAAAAAGTCCTCAATGATCAAGGTCAGAGAAATGGGGGTGCCAGGGGAGGCTGTTGCTCCAATTCAACTTTCTGCCAATACCCACTCCCCCCTCCTTCCCTTCCTCTTTAAAAGAAACCAAAGATATATTAGGAACTTATATTTTGAAAGACTATACAATTCCTGTTGAAGCTTTGAAACCTTTTGTAAGTATCTCATCAGAGTCTAGAACTTGGAAAAATGCACGTGTTACTGGTAAAAGATTTATTAGTTGATATAGGCTCTTCTAAGCAGTACCTCTACCCCTTCAACTATTATTTAGTTCAAGTGCAGTAAAATCTTTGCAATGCTTGTGCTAAGAGCAAATATTATTAGATGTATAATATTTATAATTAGTTAAAGTATGCCGTTGTGGACTATATTCCTGGAGGCGTTCCTGTTATGATCAGGTATTAAAGCTTTAGATGGAGGACCAAAAAAGACAGATAACCATACCACACTCTCTGGAACACCAGGTGGAGGCAGAGGAAGGTTCCTCGGAGGCCATTTATTATCGTATGATCTTTTGTCAAATCTCCACTCTCCAATTTTTCCATAGGTCAGCTTTCCCTGAAAAGAATGTTCTCCCATCATTACTTTTTTACAACTGGGCATACTCATAGTCAAAGGAAGTAACAGCTACCTTCATATCAAAGTCACATCCATATGTGTAATGAATTATGAATGCCTTGCCGATTTCTGTATCCCAAGGAGGCTGGAAACAATCAACAAAACATGACGGGTCAGGTTTCAAGTTATGTTCATAAGGAAGAAATAATGCAACAAATTTTCATCTCACAACCAAATCACAACAAGCTTGAGATGAGTTTAAAATTCTATATGTACTCCCCATGAAAAAAATAGAACCATATTAAGCAGGAAGCCATTGCAACTTCGGAATATGAAAGCAATGCTGCTACCAACATAAAAAAAAAAAAGAAGAAAAAAAGGAAGAGAATGGAATGAAATCAGGTCTATCTGAGATAATCTCACTGTAACAGAAGATGCATATATGGGAGAGATGAACATATTAGAAAGTAAAAGAAGAGAGCTATGCTATTTCAGCCTGCTCAAAGCAGGGAAAACTTCTAAAGATAGTAAGAAAATTAGGAGGAAAAGGCAAAAGCGCCAGGAAGTCATTCAGTCTCACAAGTCACAAGACCTACATTGCCCTTCAAATTACAACTCTTGTCCCTTTAACGCATTTCAGACTATTTAGACCAAAGGTTTTTAAGTGACGCAACCAAAAAAAAAGAAGCAAATGGTAGCCTGGACGTGTAAATGTCTAATGTTTTACCAAAATTTATTTATGCATGTAATTTTTGGACCTATTGCTAAAGGGAGATAAAGCAGTTACCCAGAGAAAGTCTGATGCCCACAACGGCACACGAAATACAACATCAAACCTTTGCTTTCATTGTGTACAGAGTAAACTAATGGTCTATTCAACAACCTAGATGCTATGATAGCCTTTCCTCAGAAATCCTCTTCACATTGGCTCTACGTTTACATCTCAAAAATCTCGGTGCCATAAGCAAGTCCATAACACGCGATATGCTATGAAAAAAATCTTAGGAAGGCACCCCAATCACATGGAAATGGTTACTGATCCATGGAGCCCAGAACTCATTAACTTGGTCTTTCATTAGCACGTAACTCACATTCCTTAGCACTTCTCAGAACTAGTAGTCTGTCACTAAAGTAGTTAGGTTAATATTCTACACTAGGTAGTTACTGAGCATAACATCTGAAAATGAATTAGTACTGGTGATTCCTTTTGCTGTACATTTGTAAGCACTTTCAAGGTGCTTTTTAGTAATGAAACTGCATACGTATATCTGATTAAAGAGAAGTATCCCACCCACCATTTGGGCGTCCAGCACTTCCAACCTTCCTCATTCAAAGGTTTTTTCAAGTGAAAGAAGAATTCCGGTCGATGTACAGATATTATAATTAATTATCAAATGAGCAACAGGATATCTTCTTGATATCTGTTTTGACTTGGAAAAGATAAAGCAAAAAAAAAAAAAAAAAAAATAACTATCTCTCTCAAGTCTCAAATATGTAGTCTATAATGGAAATATAAACAGGAAAGCGAATGATCATACCTGAATCATGAATTCCTTGTGCAGTACGTTACCCACATTATGCAAAGCAGATGCAACTGCATAGGCATACCTACATATGCATCAATAGAGGTCAGGTGAGATCTGATTTGCCACTATATTTTTCAGTAACTATGGCATCTGTGTTGTATTGATTAAAAAATAGTAACTCTCGTACATCTCAAGCACCCAACCAAACGCTTTGTCTGCTTCAGGATCCTTTTTCATCGCCAAAGAAACATTCATCCATGTCGGAGCTATCTTCTTCAAAGCTTCCTATCATCATCCCGAAGTAAAGGGAGAATGGAAAAAAGAAAATTACCATTTAGAAATGCAAATCTAAGACTAATTATAATTTATAAGAATAAGCTTACCTTCCCAACAATGACAGGGGAATTTCCAATAGGATCAATGTCAGTTATAGGTCCCTTTTCTTCAGGGAAGAACTTTCTCAGTACAGACTCATACTTTTTGGGTTCTATGTAAAAGAAAGGGAAAGCAGCTCCAAGGCCATCGGTAGATAAGTTGGGAATGGGCTTGACAATAATATGATCTGGCTCTGACATCAATATGTAGCTGCACAAAAGAGTTAAATGAGTTAACACTGCAAACTAAAATGTGTGCTATTTTGAGTAACTTTTTATGAGTACGTATCCATACTCTTCTTCGATTTGTGCTTGTTGAAGCCACTGAACAAAAGCCCATGGTCTATTGAGGACAATATAACCCTGAAATGGCAAATGGGATGAGAGGTGAGATCACTTAACCAGTTTATTCAAGGAAGCACCACGCAGAAAAGAATAAAAAAGGAAGACAAACGTAACAGTCTCTCGGGTAACATGAGAAAGGTGAGGAGAGACTGGAAAAGCAGCACGACAACCACTCGTGTATGTCCTCGATTGAAATTTTTTTTTGTTGCAGTGCTGTGAGAATGTTTCTTAAGACATTTATTACCTGAGGTTATCAGTGTTTAACCTTTTACCTTTATGCACTCATTGGCCTCATTTCTATATGTATATGCATCAATTCTTGATGATGTTTCTATTTAAACAGCTTTTTATTGTATTTAGTCTGTTGCGAAATTATATTTTCTTCTAATGTACCAAAAATATGTTACCATTCATCATAGTCCATAAATAGCAAGGCCAACCATACAGCCATTGCATTTTAACATTATTCTACACACTCTGAATTACCATAATTGACATGTAAATCCCAAGCCACCCTGACCACGTTGGAAGTGCAATGGTCTTGCCACTGGAGCAACCTCACTTGTCTCATTCACACTGAAATACTCTCTTCACTATCTTGCATTGCTAAACCTTAACCTTTTCAGTTTCATGAATTATTATCCAAATGCTTTCTGCTCCAGCGCTACACCAAGGCCGGACACAGCAAGAGATGGTCATGTACAACAAAGACTAGATGAAGCATTCATGTTACAGAGAGTGCATCACCTAACTTCATACTCCATCCTGATGAAATCCTCGGATTCTCATTCCATGCATCAGAATAAAAACTTCTGAAAGAATGTGGATATTGATGACCACGCGTAAATGTAATTAACTAGGGAAACTACGGTGCACGTACAGCATAAATTTGAGTAGTCTCGCAACCAAATCAGAAATTTAAAGGCGTTGAAACATAATAACATAACGCACAACATGATATCACAGGACGAAAGGTTGAGTTCAAATTTCACTTCATTAAAAATAATTCCACTTGCTTGACCTCTGAAACTAATCAAGTAGCACTTGAAGGGGTGAGTTGAAAACACATTTAACTAAATTAAAAAAAAGGAACTTTGCAGAGATAGCTGGCCTAGCCGGGATACACAAATTATGCACTTATTATACACATATTATACATGGAATATCCATGGAATATACAAAGAATGACTATTTTTTGTTTAAGCCGCCTAGCCAATGTTCACTATAAAAATTTATGCGTTTTGCTAATAGCTTAACCTTTTCTGATGAGGTGGTTCACACAGTTCACTAATCTTGCACCAAGAATTCAACAAGACTAGCCACCCAATTACACAAAAAATAAAAATACAGACAAATACATCACTATCCAATTAAAACAGAAAATCCCAAATTTTATACCTGATCCATTCCAGAAGGAAGTGGCTGAGCAACAAAAGTAGGGATCTCATCCATGTACTTATCAGGTTTACCATTATGCAAGATCCTTGTAAACCCACCCATTTCAGAATTAGGATCCTCCTTAAATTTCTTAAACCAATAATACATAATCCTACACTGCCATGTATTATATACTGAATCAGAAGATGTAACAGCTGTATGAAACAACCTTTTCTTGGTTCTTGATTTTTCCAAAGGCATCTTTATAATAGGGTCTTGAGTAAAAATCCCAGCTTTCCTATAATTAGAAGTTGGGCCTGGGAATTCTTGCTTAAAAGAAGCATTAGCTGAGATTAGTATGTTGTATGTGATTAATGCAGCTGATAATGTAATTACTAATGTAAAGAACAAATTCCCACACCCCATTTCTTCTTTTTTGATTTTATCAGCAGCTGCAGTGTTTACTGTTTCCTTTGCATGATATATGTGTGATTTTTATATAGGAAAATTAGGAAGGTGGTAGCAAAGTGGGAAGAAGTTTAACAAAGTCTTTGATTTGCTGGAATCTTTTTGTCAGCTGGTGGCAAGTTGGTTTGTGAAGTGAGTAGTTAGAATTTAGAAATAGAGAGTTGACTATTCCTATTTCCTACTAATTCTAATTTAATGAAAGGCAGAATACATGTTTTACCACTGAACTTTACACGAAATCCCGCTGATACACTTATTCTTTGCGGGCAAATTTTGACACACTAAAGTTTTAAAATGTGTAACCATTACACACTACTTTGACCCAGGTACCCGAGATTGTGCAACAACATGGCCAAGCGCGTGAAGGCTTCTTTAAAATCCACATCTGCTATTTTTAACGTTCCAAACAGCCGAAAATAACGGCTCTTTTCCAAAAATTCATTAAAATGGGTCATCTTCTTCCCCAAATCAAACCAAACCTTCCATTACCAAAATTTGAGCTTTTCCAAAAAATTTGCCCAAATCTTGCTACATTTTCCCTTACATCTTTTCCTATTCTCTCTAGAACACTTATTTCTATTATTTGTGCACTTGATTTCTACTTTTTGGGTTTGGAAAAAATGGCTAATTTTGTGAATTTTTGTCGTTGCGGTGATGAAGTGGTTTTAACAACGTCATGGACTAACGACAACCCTGGTCGACGCTTCTATGCTTGTAAAAACTATAGGGTAATTGCTTAACTCATCTATTTATGGATCAAATAATATTGGTTTTTAAGAATTTTTTTTGTTTGTTCTTGAAGAACAATGGCTTCACAGGTTGCAACTACTTTGCATGGTGTGATCCTCCAACTCCAGAGAATCAAAAGAAGATTAAAATGAAAAACAACAAAATTGGAAGAGATTGTGTCTACTTATTGCATGTTTGGTTATGATCAAAGTGTTGTTTTTTGGCAGATCAAAAGGTTGTTGCTACTTAATTTAATGGTCTTTATGTATTAGTCTTTTTAATGTCTTCTAGTAAGCTTGTTTATCAATGAAGTTGTTTATTAGATTGTCTCTTTGGTTCTATGATGTGCCTAACCATGTAGCGAGCAACTTAATGCATCACAACTAGGAATAGAATTGGAACAAAAAAATAAGACATAATACAGTAAATTCATAGATAATCAAAAGAGGTGTTCATACATAAATGACACCAATGAACCTAACAAAACAAGGGTGTTCATACACCCTAGATAACTTAACAAGAATGCTGCTGTAGGCAGCACCAAGTTTAACAAAAAATGGTGTTCATACAAAGACACCAAATATTACCAAATAAGTCTAAGTGGATGAAACCACTATTTGTTCATATAAACCAGTCACTAACAACCATAAGGGATAACCTAAAATACTTAAGTAGAACTTCCTTGACTTGGATTTGGTTGTGAAGACCTAGCAGATCTTTGTAGTGCTTCCCTAGTGATAGCTGGACTTCCATTCCACCTCAAGCCCCTCTTTTCTGGTTTGAATGCACACTCCTTGACTGAATTAGATGATGTCAAGCTGCCGGTATCAATCAATCTAGCATTACCAGAACCACTCTGCAAAATTTAACAGTTAGTCATACTCAAAAAACTTTAAACACATAAAGAACCATTAGTGCAAAACAGTTAGCACTTACAGCAAAAGAAGTGAAACCATTGCTTGCTTGGAAAAGTCCAATGCCATTTCTTCCCCTGCCAGCACCCCTTTCAGCACCCCTTCCAGCACCCCTGCCTCCTTCACTTACATTTGTACCTCTACCAGAACCCCTTCCAGCACCCCTGCCTCCTTCACTTACATTTGTACCCCTACCAGAACCCCTTCCAGCACCCCTGCCTCTTCCAGCACCCCTGCCTCTTCCATTAGGGCTGCTTGGTACACCAGCTGCACTATCATGTCTCTATAGTCATAAATCCTCTTGAACTCAGCCTGAACATCACCTATTATCTCTTTTAAAATTTTGGCCCTAGCTCTATGGACCACAGATCTGCCAACATACAGATCCAGGTCATCTTTTATCTTCTTCTTCAGCTCCCATACTTTGATGTTAGGCTGTCCAACTATGGTCTTCCTGTAATGCTTTGCTAGCCACCTTGAGTTGCACAATACATTTTTGTTTGTCCTGTAACATGTGTGAAGAGGATTGTACCTTGCAAAAAAAAAACAGAAAACAACAGAAAATTAGCTTATCTACTGAGATCTAAAATTTTAATATAAGATAGAATGGGCTAGCAGAAAATTCAAGTACCTTTTAACCTTAAAGTTGTTGCTCCTGCCATCAGTACTTGCTACCAGCTGCCATGGACAAGTTTCCTTGCATCTCACCCACACTCTTTTTGGTTCATTAATCCATTTTTCAATTTGAACTCTTCTTTGAATTGCATAAGTTGTAACAGCATCTCTAAACTGCTTCACACTTTCAAATATCAAACCCAACTCCCATGTTATCTTCTGGACTGTAGGGTCAAATATTAATGCCTTCTTCTTCTTCATCTTTTCAGCCTGCCTCTTCTTGTATTCTTCACTAAATTCATCCTCTATGTCTGAGTCAAAGCTTTCAGCATCTGAAGAGCCATAGTAAGGATCATCTGCACCAACCAATCCAGCATACCTGTTTGTTTTACTGCCTGTCCTCAACTCATCAAAGCCTATATCAACACCAGCCTCACCTAAATTTATGTCTCCCTTGTCTTTTGGCCTTTCACACCTCCTCCTTCTCTTATACTTTCTCAATTCCTCTCTAACTTCTGCAAATTCCTCATGGACATCTGACTGATATTCTTTATCATCAGGCACCTCTACATCAACACCCTCACTCTCATCACTAGAACTAAAGTCATAATCTTTGTCAGACTCACCATCATCCTCACCCTCATCAGAATTGTCTCCACCTTCACCTATGTCAATGACCTCAGAAAAGTCTGCCTCTTTCCTAGTCTTAAATGTACTATCATCCACACATAAAGGGGCAGCATGAGTCACATATATATGTAGGGTATCCCCATCTATTAAGTCATTACAAATGTCTAATAAGTCCTTGTCAGTTACTATATTTACTATCTTATCAGACCTATCATTTGGATATACATATAACTCAGCCACATTACTAAAACCTATTTCCCTAGTATACTCCATAAGCTCAAAAAAAGACAGTTTATCTACATCCACATCAGTTACAACAGTCTGTGTACCACCCACATATTGAGCAAATAGACCAGGAACATATTCACCATCATGATACCATTTCAAACATATCAAAGTAAAAGCCATATTATCTGTAAGGAAAATGACAACACAAATTAATTATTCTGCCTAATTTAAGGAAAATGACAACACATATTCTGCCTAATTTATAATTATTTTAGATAATTATGGGAGATTAATTAAGGCAGATTAATCAAAATTTGCTTTAACAAACAGAAAGATGCCATACTATTTTCTACTATTTTTCAGTCACTTATTGCCAAAAAAATATTAAACACTAAGGGGACCACCGTCACATGCAGTCGACAATAACAACACAACAACTATTTTCAATACATTTGTAGCCCTAGATGAAGACAACACAATATTTAACAAGGCCCAAGACATAAAAGTAAAAGATTCGTACTTTACATACAATAAAGTTATGTTGATTAAGGAATTTACCACAAACATTCAAAAAATTCATTTGATTTACAAAAACCCTAAATCAGCCCCACCCACTCGATAACAAAGACAAACAGGTAACAAAATTGACTTACCTTAAAAGTTGCCTTTGAATTTCACTACGGGAACATAACAGTCTTGAATCTATGCAGTAGAATTAGAGAGTTTGAGGGTAGAAATTGTTCTTTGTTAGGTTGGTTAATTAGGGTAAAGGGAAGGAGGGGTAATTTAGATCGGCTGTGGGATATGAAATGAGGGGTCGGGTAGTTTTAGAGTCGGGTAGGAAATTAAACGTTAAAAGAGCTGATGGGTCGGGTTTTTAACGCGTGTGTAACACAGCTTCTTTATTTAATGAGGCTGGGTCAAAGTAGTGTGTAATGGTTACACATTTTAAAACTTTAGTGTGTCAAAGTTTGCCCGCAAAGAATAAGTGTGTCAGCGGGATTTCGTGTAAAGTTCAGTGGGTAAAACATGTATTCTGCCTTAATGAAACAATCTGTTACACTTGTTTAGTCTACTCTTTTGTGTTTCTTTTCCTTTGTTTTTTATAAACACAAATACGGATCTATGTCAAAGCTACTGAGTTCTGCTGAACCCGTAACAGAACCTTTAGATCCGCCCTGGGTTGGGTTACTTTAATCGTTGGGACTAAAATTAATCTCAACTCCAGATCCTAGGTTCTTAAGTTGGGAGGCTATAGTTGCAAAATTATTACGAAAGTGGTTCCCACCTAAATGTTAAGGGGAAAACATGCTTCAACATCAAACTCTTACATAACTTGCATGATACTACAAGCTACACATCTCAAATTTGCTCTTACCCACACATTATATGCAAGTGAACATGGTAATTTCTTTTAAGAAACCGCTCTTGTAAATTGATGAAAGGGATTGACTATTCCTCAGTCTCATTGGGAACAAATTATTTCTAACAACGAATAGTAGGATTTAAGTTTAATCAAGAAAATAGAGAGTTAGGTTTAGTGAGGACAAACTTTCTCACCATGTACTGTCGGGTTTAAATAAAGAAAAATGGTAGCGTTAAGTGAGATAGTTAGTATAGAAATACAGTAGTTAAACAAAAATCAATTCTATGGTGTGGAACCGGTCAAATTCCTAAGTCTTTCATTTAGCACAGTTTGAGAAAGCCGCCTCTTTTTCGACAACTTTTGTATCTTTTGTTGCTTTAGAATTCATCTTTTTACTATTTGACATTACAACCTCATATGTAACAAGATGGATTTTTGTATAAGAAGTATTCTAGGACAAAAGTGGAACTGGAAACCAGAAAGGATTTATCTTTCTTTTGCGAGATTGAAAAGGTTGGATATTTTAAGCAAACTTAAAAGTGTATGATATACGAAAGATTTTTAAATTTGATTACAAACCAAGATTACGACTTTTTGACCCAAAAAAAAGAAAAGGAAGAATAAAAAAAGAAACTATTAATTGTTCAGTTTCAGGCAATTTGTTTCTGTTTGCTGACCCCAGTTGATGACAGTCACTTCCGATTCGCAGAGAGGCACATGGTCTACTTCTAGTAGTTTACATGGAGCATGAAAATTTTGACATTTAACTTATACTAGTAGTTAAGTTTAACACAAGTTCGATCCAAACTTATACCTTAGAAAAAGTTCTATCCAATAAGAAAGTATTGAACCTTTTTTGGGTTCGGACCAAATGTACCGTAGCAGCTAAAGAGGCAAATATCGCATACAAATCAGCAAAAGCATAGTACATATTTATTCTTCTGATTTTGATTATGGATTGAGAATAAATTAGTTTTGAAAGGTACACTAGGCTGACACACTTTCCCTTTGGCACATGGCACCTTTCCTCTAATATGCTTACCAATATCAAGGCTGGAAAAGATAACTGAAGTTGACCAGAAAGATCTAATTAAAAGACTTAATTTTGTACAAGGAAATAACATACTTACTAATTTACAGAACTTGTTTTCACATAATATTCAATGAGCCATATTCGACCTCTCTTTGTGAAGAGGGTCCATTGAGTACAAAGTACAAGAGGCTAATACATGCCCAGATTTGGGAGAACTAGTCGCTGCTTGTTAGTAGAATATGTCCCGTCATCCTAACAACTTGGATCCATATAAGTAGCTGTTAGGAAAGCTTGTATTCACTTCTCATCTGTCAGTACGAAATGTATTCCGCCCTCTGAATATTTTACTCAGTAGGGAATATAAAACACTAATGTCTTTATACTGCAAAGTTGCCCACTGCAAAAACTTCATTCAAAGCAATAGGTAACTATCCTCCAGAATCCAGAGCATCCGTAAGTCCAGAATACATGAACGAAATACACAACTGCGATAGCAGAAAGGCAATACATTTCATATAAGGTAAGGTAGTTTTCAACAATTCGATCAATCCGCGCACAGTCAATTAAGATGTACCTCATCAAGCGAATAAGAGTCCTATGAAACATGTCGAAATGGAAAACGGCTTGAGCTCTCGACAGCTTGTCTGATGCGGGGAAACCGACCAGCCCACGATGAATAAGCTATACCAAAATTTAGACAGCATAATTAGGCCAAGCAATTGCTTCTCAAACTTTTTCAAAGCAAGGAAGAAAGAGAATAAACCAAATAGAAATATTAAAGATACCTGAGGTAATTATCTGAAAAAGATCTGCTTCAGATTTAGCATCATCAGACATCAAGTCCTGAATTCAGCCAGAAACACAATTCGTCAACTGGAGTGTCAGAAACCACAGCTAATAGAAAATTTCTTTGGCATGTTTCTTTTTCTCACGCACATTTTAAATGTGTGTGTGTGTTTGGGATAAGGACAATCAGATTAGGTATAACAGAAGGTTGAAGGATATTCATTGAATTACCTGACCACATAGAGCAAAGCTTCGGCCAATGAGCTTTGACACACTAGTAATGTTGCCAGTAGATAAATCTGGATGATTTAGAAGAGCTTCCTCTGATGTCATATCAAGTATAAGTGAACAGATGCTTGATGCCATCATGATAATAGATACATCATCTGTACCCTCTGGAATGCAAATACAGAGATTTCAGAAACTTTGGGAAAGCGACCAAAAACCAACTAGACAGAAAATAGTTGAGAGAGTAAGTCTCTCAAGAGAAAACCGTGCGTCGACAAACTACGTGGATTTGTTAGGCCCTCACTGTTATACAGTACATATGTGCTCTTTTCTTGGTGGTCACAAATAACTTAAAATTCAGTGATGACATGGAGGAACAATTTATTACACAAGTACTCATTTTAAAGTATATCCCAAATTTACATCAACCATTCTCTGGTTTTATTGGTAAATAACATCAGAAATCCATACAGGAGATTACAAAGCCAGAATTCCGTTAAAATTTTCTCTGATATCTCTGAAAATAGGACATTTTCAACTGCAAAATCTGAGCCTGAAGTATCTACATCCTTCCCCACAATGTTGAACAATATGCACACAGACGGAAAAATAGAAAACAAATTTCACCAGGTCCTTCTCGCGGTGTACTATCAACAAAAAAGGGCTTCACAATCTACGATCTTGTTGGGATAGCTGCGCCTTAAGACTTTTAGGTGGTGCACTTGGAAGCATCAGGAGTTCCTTGGACCGAAGCAGCAGTGAAGCACCATGAAACAAAGCTACTTCAACTTTAGTTTGGGTGACATTCTTTGTGTTTCCCTTAATCTGAGGAACCATGAGGTTAGGAGTAAGGAACTACGATGCTACGAGGCCTCCTTGATACTTGATACTGGTCCTTTAACGGTTCACACATCTTTGCTAAAAGTGGATGGGCATGAATGCTCATCTTTTTGGATGATGCAACAAATAGGAAATATGCACAGCAAACAAAGAATCCAAGACTTGAGACAAAGTGATGGCAAGTGGAAGAAGTTGAGTATTACCTGCCCAACATGACAATGCTACTAAAAGCTTGATAAAACTGGGATCATCTGAGTGAAGTTTAATTTGCTCCCGCTGTTCATGAGAAGGCAAGATTGTCAATAATATCATACAAACATTACAGATTCATTAAATATAATGTTGCAGCAAGGAAACTACCTTTAGAAGAAGATTCAAAATTGTATCGCATGCCAAGAATATAGAACCGTTACCCTCAGATGTATTTTTGTTTTGGTTAATCAAAGCAATGAGGCAACCAACAACCTGCAGGTTAAATTCATTCCGTTGGAAGATCAATAGATGAAGCAGACATATAAAATGGATTGCCAGCTATTATTTAAAATATTGGTTCATAGAGATTGCAAATATGCTGCATTAATCTCAGAGACCAGAACGAAAGTGAGACTCACTTCTCTATATGCACCTGAGGAAGCTAAAATTTTACATCCCCCAGTCTTCAGAGTTATTTGACACAGCATCGGAAGTGAAAAACAGATAGAATAAAAAGGACTGTCATTTGAAACCATGTTAGAAGTACCATGTCAGCCACATGTTCAAGACATTGAGAGTGATAGCCAATCAAAAAACAGTAATGGAAATGCCAAACCTCAATTCATCTTCCCCTTCAATTGAAAGCATATAATCTAGGAGTTGTGTGACCTTATCTTTACATGCATCGGGTGCTTCTGCAAGATAACTGAAAGAACAAAAGACAATTTACAACCAAGAAATTTTCTCTAAGAGAATAAAATCAACCTCAATCTCCAGCAAAAACGGCATAATTCAATCTCCAGTAAATTAATATCGCACCAAGTCTTATTGGAAGCAATTCAACTCCAATTTCCTCAGACATTTCAAGATGGCAGTACATATCTACCACTGTTTGACTAGCAGATAAAACCAGGAAATTGTAGATTTCATGTCATACACTGTTCATCCAGATGTCCAATTGCATCCATTTACAATAGGAAGTTAAATCACAGAAAAAAAAGAGTTTCCTATTCGAATGAACAATGAAATCAGGAATGAGGTTCAAGAGAGGAGAAACAAGTAAATAAATTAACTCGCAATGGTAGAAAAGTATAAGGAAACTACAGGGTGATAACACTCGAGCACAAGAAGATGTAGAAGAAGCAATTGAACCCACCTTGAAGAACAAAAACTAGAAAGTTAAACTAGCAAGATTTTGCTAAATACCTATAAAGACAAAATACAGTTGATATTGATTACAGCATTAATACTAACAGTTCCCTCAGGGACTACTAGGCAGCCACAGTTACTTATACTCTCTTCTTTCCACATCTAAACAGAAGGAAAGGTGCGATTCATACCTTCCAACTACTCGCACTGCAGCTAGAAGATCATCCCCTTTCATCTGTCCATGCTCCTGCACAGCATCATTATTGCATGAGCAGAGTTGCTATAATTATTCTCCTATGCACCGATGGATGATAGTACCTTTTTTTGATAAGTTATGATAGTACCTTAGCATCTCGTAGATAGTCCAAAACAACACCAATTGTCTCATTGAGCCCAGAAATGATCTTTGTGAAAGTGCTCTCACTGATAACAGCATTGGCAGTAGACTCTGCAAATGATTATCATTAAATGAACAGCTCGTAAGTCACCCCGTCACATCTCTCTTTACTGTTGGATAAAGAGAGAACAGCATAGCATAACATTGTTAGCCGTTCTTAGGTCTACCAACGGTTTAAAACATAGTTAGTTTATTAGATAGAAAAATTAGTAGTCTACAGCTTATATGTAGACATGTTTCCTATTTCTCTGTAGTAGTTATTTGCAGTAGGGAGGTTATTCCTCCACAATCTTATCGGTAGGAAAAGCAGGAAGTTATGTCCTTGTGTTTAGGCGGTAGTTATCTTATTAGTATTGTATTTATAGTCTCCTTTAATTCAATTTTAGATGAAGAATGAACATCTGCTTCAAGTAGATCGATTTTAAACAACATTCAGCAAAACAAGGTTGCAAGAAACGATATTCAATGAAACAAAAGGTTGCAAAGCGTGCAACCACACCTAAAAAATCTATCTGAAAACAAACAAACTGCATAAGTTTTAAGAAATTATTTGATCTTTTAAGTTGAAGCAGCAGTAGCTGCCATTGAAATCGTGTGAAGACCACCTCTATGTCCAACTCTGCCACGGCCTATTCCAGTTTGCTGGTTGTCCGAATCCCTCTTCTTCACATTCACTCTTCTTTTACCTTCTCCCATGTCATGGCTAATCTCAGATACTGCATGCCTTTCAAAGCCTAGAGGACTCCTGTTATCATCTCTATTGTAGGATCTTGAAGAAGGCCAACAATCAGTTGAATCAGCTGAATTTGGTTCCCATGAGGAAGGAGAAAGCCAATTTTGCTGACTACCAACGATGCTATTGCTTCCTGAGGATTCTTGATCTTCAATGTCAGTTCCCCTTCTGAAAGTTACATACTTTTGTATGCTTGGCTCCATTAAGTCATCACTTACAGCAACTTCAGACTCCACGAATGGATCCTTGATCCCAAGCCTCTTCTTTCGACCCCAAAAGAAGTATTATCATTGTGGTTAAATTGCTCAGATGTGGGATTTCTTCTCCTGTCATCGGAGAAAGTACTGGATAAATTGGAGCTAGTGGTTGAGTTCAGGTCAGCAACTGCATCAAGAATCGAGCAAGCTTTTGTAACACAAGCTGGGAGTGAAAATGCAGGTGTGGTGGTTACACTGCTCTAATGATGGAAGTTTTGGATGTCCTCGAGCAATAGTGCAGTGTATGATTGAGGAGAATTTGTGAGAGTTTCGGGATTGATGTCTAAGTGTCTGGATAGCCTAAGTGACCTGCTTCTTGTTACACCCCCCTGGGGTTTAAGGCTTTCAGATCCTGAAACAATGACATTCATTGCAACATTGCCTGCAACTGATTGCAATGCTTTGTTCTCCTGCTGCTCCTTGACTTTTCCATTCGGAGTTGCTTTGCTGCTGCTGAGTTTGTTCTCAGTTCCTTGCTGAACAGCTTTGCCGCTGGTCACATTTTCTGCATTCAGCTTCTGAGAATGGATGCTACTGTTGACAGCTTGTTCCTTGCTGAACAGCTTTGCCGCTGGTCACATTTTCTGCATTCAGCTTCTGAGAATGGATGCTACTGTTGACAGCTTTAAGTCCTGCAACAGGTACCTGCTCGATGACCACATTGCCATCGATCTCGCTCAGAGGATTTCTTCGGTACGGAGATTGTTCTTGTTTCCTTGAATTGCTACGGCTGAGAGACCCGGGCTGCTGTTGATTTTGGTTTGCATTCACCCTTGCTGGTGACCAAGCATGTGGAGAAGCAGCAGTTCTTGAACCCACAGCAGCATCAGCATTTCGCTTAACTTGAATTCTCTTAATAGCAGCAGCAGAGATATTGTTAGCATCAATGCTCTTATCCATCACCATAGATGAAACAGTAGCAGGTACAGATACCATCTTTCCAGGCCTATTACCATTATTAGAAGAAGCCACATTACCACCATTTGAGTAGTAATAGGTGATTCAGATCTTCTATTAGGAGATCTACTCACCCTTCTACCCCCTCCACTACTACTACTACTACTACTACTACTACTACTACTACTACTACTACTACTACTACTACTACCTCTTTCTCTACTACCCGACCGCTGCTGCTGTTGTTCTCTCTCTCCTCCTTCGTACTTAGACGGAGAATTAGGCGTTCTAGGCTGGCGTTGGCGATGAACGCTATTTCCAACAACACCATCATCTCACATACATCGACAACATTGTCTTGCAACCCCTCATTTCCATTGTCGTTCTAAAAATCATAACTTCTCTTTGAACCGGAGTACTTTCTACTACTCCTTTGAACATTATCAGAAGTTCCACTCAAAAGTCCTGAAGTCTTTCCAGTGGATGAACTCCTACTAAGCATACCACATTGTATCAAAATAGCATCTTCTTCTTCTTTAGTACAACTTGAAGTCCTCACAGGAGCAGACACAACAATACCATTCTCTATTTTTACATTTTTAGCAGATTCCAATGTCTCATTTGCAATTTTAGCACTTCCCTTTTCATCATCAGACTTTCTTTCCAGTTTCCACTTCATGGCTTTTTCTATGTTTGATAACAAATACTACTTTTTTAACACTTTCTACATCTCCCTCTTTGTTTTTCTCCACTTGGGTGTTGTTTGTTTTTGTGGTTTCTTGATTTTTTACTGAAGAAACTGCAGTGGTTGAAGTAGATTTAGAAGAAGAACAAGAAGTGCTCTTCTTGCTTAAACAACTCCCCATTGTTTCAAGAATGGATCCTCCTTTAATTCAATGAAAGGTAAGTAGAAAATTATCCAAGTTTTTGAGTACTTTAACTCAAGAGATTGCCGGTCTCTCTTAAGGAATCAGCACAATAGGTCGCAGGAGGAAAACGTTTTCCCAAACACCTAATTCCCTCCACATTAACTCTGATTTTGTATTACAACGCCCCATAACTAGATCCACATCAAGGGACCATAACAAACATGCAAATGAGAACACCTGCAGCCCCAGAATCAGGCACCATATTTGATGTGCACGAATATTGACTGTAAATGGTCGTACAAGTGGAGAAGACCTCAGTTTTTAGATTCTTAACTATTACCGGCATGGATATTTTCATGTTAATACGTTCCGTAATATTATATTAAATTGGAAGTATCAGAGAATATAATAAATATTTTCTACCTCACAAATATAGGCACATACCATCTCCACCAAAACTTGAAATAAGTTTGATAATTTTTTCAACCAAAGAGAAGGCTACGCCAAGATTCCTCTGCTTTAAAAGGAAATTCTCGCTACTTGTAGACTCCTTGGAGGCTTCATATTTCATGTATGCCAGGTCATTTAGAAGAACAGCAATTTCAACCCTGGATGACTCCAAGACAAGCAGAATACACCTGAAGAGAAGCAGAGACAATTAATGCTTTCCACATTCCAACTCAGAGATAAGCCAGGGGGAGGCAAGTTAAAGCAAGAGGAACACAATTCAAACATGAATTTCTGGTTTACCTGTCAGCAGGCAGGGAATCCTGGGAATCAGTTAAGTTCATCTCCCCAATAAGCCACCCTTCACCAACAATCGACATGACACACTCAGCCAGAACAAGAGCCTGAAGCTTATCCGCAGGTGCTACAGTATAAATGAGGAAAAAGAAAAATAGAAAAATAAATAAATAAAACGGAGATTCCAAAAGCAACTAAATATGGATCAAACCATGGATAATGTTCATTGAAACAAGAAGGAAAATGTTCGAGCTTGGAAACATGGGATAGTCAATGAAGCGATTAAGTTTGGAACCGTGGGATGGTCAAGTCACTAACTAAGCTTAAAAAGCTTTTGGCGAAGACCTAACCTAATGTTAGTGTAACAAGCGTAAGCCTTAATGACTGGGAAACTAATAGCCAACAAGCATCATGGTGTCTAAAGAGGATTTTCAAGGGAATTAAGTGCTTAGCACAAGCAGGGATCCAAATGACTGAATTCTTGAACATAAAACAGTACTCTATAATGAAGCTATACCAAAAACTAAGAGGAGACTAACCCAAGGTCCCATGGAGAAGACTAGTATGCAATAATTTTGGTGCACCAAAACGGATTTTTATGTTACGACTGGCTGCTCATGGTAAACTATACACAACAGACAGGCTGGTAAAATGGGCAATCAGCGTAAGCCAAACCTGTTCTTTGTGTAATCAAGAGAATGAGAATGTATCCCCCTTTTTTTTTCAAATGTCCGTTTGCTGCTCAAATCTGGGAAAAGATATTGCACTAGCAGGGTATAGAGAGGCAAGCACTGTGATGGGATGAAGAGATAACATGGGCTGTTTGCCATCACAAAGGGAAGAGCTCCAATGCAGAAATTTTTAGAATGACATCAGCTGGGAGTGTCTACTTTGTCTGGCAGGAAAGAAATTTCAGAATATTCCAACAGAAACAAAGAGATGTTACTGGTAGCACAAGACAAATTATATTCAAAGTAGTGTTTAGAGGGACTAAAAAGCCTCGACTAGCTAGGAAGCTTCAAAATCTTTATTTCTATCCATAACTAGCTGTCAGTAGGCTACTAGGCTTAGAAGTTAGTTGATGTTTGAGCTGAATTCTGGGACTTTGTCCAGATTCAGGAGTTTGTTTTCTTATTTTTATGAGCTGTAAATATTTGTTCTTGGTAAGAGAATCCTTTAGTTACCCAAAAATTATTTAAATCCACCTAGTTGGTATTACCTATATGGATCATTTGCGTCCATGTGTTCCTTCTTCTTCCTTTTTTTTTTTTTGGATAAGGTAAATGATTTTATTTATAATAAGGGGAAACCCCGTATACAAGTAGTATACCAAAAAGTAGAGAACCTACACCAAAACATGGTTCTCTACGAAAGATAGGGTACACCCAAAAAAAAAAAAAAAAACAGAAAGAAAAAACTATTCTTCAAATTAACAAAATCACTATCTACTCCTTCAAAAGCTCTCATATTTCTGTCTTTCCATAGTATCCACATAATGGCTAATGGAACAACATCCCACCCTCTCGGTCTTCTCTCATTCCTTCTGAATGCCCAGCTATACATTGCTTCCTTGACCGTGGCAGGCATTACCCATTGAACTCCCAACCAGTTTACTGCCCATAACTGTGTCGCCACCTTGCAATGAAGCAAAAGATGGTCAACATCTTCTATGGAGTATCTACACATGAAACACGAACTAACATAATTGATCTTTCGCTTCCTCAAATTGTCAGCCATCAATGACTCCCCTAGCTGCCAACCATGCAAAGAAACATACCTTCCTCGGCACCTTCGGAATTCAGATGGCACAATGCGGGAAATTCGTTTCCACTCTCAACAATAAGCTCTGATAATAAGATTTAATAGTGAATAGCCCGTCAGTGCTCTCCTTCCACCTCCACAAATCAGCAGTATCCCGCAATGGACTATGTCGATACAGTAACTCAACAAGATTTTGAAACTCACCCATCTCCCAATCCTGAAGGCTTCTCCTAATTGTCAAATCCCAAAGAACTTCCCCCACATGTACTCTACGAACTTGTTGGATATTCATATCTTTCTGGCTCAATACACTAAACATATTAGGAAAGACAACCTTCAACCCACTCTCACTACACCATTTGTGCCCCCAAAAACTAATCCTACTACCATCCCCCACCTTAACTAGCTAAACCTATTTTGATTCTAAGAGATTGTAGTTCTGTAGGGGAAACTTTTATCCACATGATTTAGAGCTTCCTCGTCCCTTTCTAACACCTTCAATCATCATAATTACCCCTATGAAAATGCACTATGTAGGACATGACCGAACCATCACATGCGACCTCCTCTCATAATCTTCTATGTAACTACTTGCACCCTTTGTTTGATATGATCAGTCCTAATCTTTACCAACCTTGTATGACTAAAATTTTCATCTTTAATATCTGCATTCCTAAACACTCAGCTTATAGATATGTTAGGCTCAAAATTCACTCTCATAACTCGTAAGCAACAAAAACCATTTCATGAGGTTAGGGAAAAAGAAAGAACGCTTTCATAATTAAAGTTGATAACTTATGCAAAATGGGCAAAGAATGATATTTATACTTCAAGGTTAACATACCAACTCGATTTTGCAAAATAGCCACTATACCAATGCGCATGTTGTTCGACCAAACATCATTTTTCATTAAGCGAAGAGCATCATATAAAGGTACCTGTAAGTTGTGTCCAAAAAATTCAAACTCAGATCCCAAACTGTAGAGACAAAACAAAAGGACCATATATTGGTTTTTTTTTTTTTTGGGGGGGGGGGGAGGGGGTGGGTTTCAGGGAAGAAAACAAAGAATTTATGACAGAATGCAAGATGAAATGTATCAAGCCCTCTTCAAATGGTTTGTATAAAAGGTTGTAAAAGATCGCTAAGAGCAAACCCCATAAGTAGGACTCCGCAACATAAATCAGTTCATCTATCAACTTTCACTCTATATACAACCATACATCTTGATTGGTTTATTTAAATGTACTTTATTTTAATCAAGTCTGTTCCTCTAGTTCAACGTAAAGGTTTTACCAGTGCTCGTAATAAATTCATTTAAAGCTGTATTTAATATGTACGAAAAAATAAAGATAATGAATATCTCTGCATACAAAAATTAAAGCTGGAGTCTATGACTCTGAAAACATGGATAATCATATAACAGAACATCCTAAACATTTTTAATATAGTTGTTAGCGCGTTAGCAAGGATATATGACCATATTACTCCAAAAGTATAGATGCACGTGTTTAATCTAAAGCAACGAACATACAGAATATCCATTGGACAGGATAGTTGATAGAAGGTGAAGCGCTTCAAACTTCATTGCATTCTGCAGTACAGCAAATTGCTTTGCCACAGCAGCTACCTGCCAAAAACAAAAATGTAAAATGCAATTTAGTGCTTGTAAATTTGTGTAGAAAAACGCATTGCGTGTCATAACTTGAGCACCCAACAAATGCACCAAAAAACCTCTAACAGAGAAGCTCCATGCTTGTGGACTCACCACCATTGACAGCTCAGCCGGATGCTCAGAATAAACATTTTCTGAGGGTAGCTTGACAACAATAATTTGCACAAGTCTCATAGCAAGTTCGATCATGTGAGAACCTGAAAACGATTAAAAGAAAGGAGAAGATACCGAAACAAAATCAGGTTTAATCTATGTAGAAAAATTGGAAAGCTTTGGATGATAAGGTAAGACCATGATCCTTATAAAAAGTAACAAGTTTCAGATGATCAAACTACATACCATCTGGTAGAATTGGCATTTGTGTAGCTAGCACATTCAAGCCACCAGATCCATACAAGTTTTTGATCCCTTCTTCATGGGCCGTAGAGACCAAAAACAAAAACTCATAGCATTCCTCAATGATAGGTGACCCTGCTCTGGAAGAGTAAACAAAAAGCTAAACTTCGAATGGAAAAAGAAATGAAGAAGGCAAATGTACTTCAAAATAAGGAAATGCACAAATGCACCACACAGTAACATTTCACTAGACCACTGAGGCAAAATAACATAAACTACTGAAGAAGCAAAAGAATAACTTTAACTAACTGTGCATTAACTAAAAGAACCTCTCACCAATTAAAATTAGCAACATAAACTACAGAACTAAAATAGCCAACAAACAGAAAACGTACTTTTTAGACATCACCTCCACAACGAGAGGAATCTTAGTAACCATATCTTCAGAAGCAGCAATATCGGGAACTCTGCAAAATGCAGCAAGAACTGTGATAGACAACTGCAAGTAGGCATCACGATTATCGTTCCCGCCATCACTTCCTTTCCCCATACCTAAAAGATTAAAAACTTCAATCAATCAACTATGCCACGATCCAGGGGCGGAGCTAGTAAGGATGAAGGGAATTCAATTGCATCTCCTTTTGAAGAATTATACAGTAGGTACGGTAAAAAAGTATGAGCTGTTGAATCCCCTTGATATAGGGAAAAAACTTGGTATTGTGATCGAGGAGTTCAAAAGTTGCTTTAGGTCACAAGTTCAAATGTCACCTATAATAGTCTACCACATTCCCGAACCAGGTCGGGCTTCCTTCACACCTTCCCCTCTATTCAATTTCATTACAATTACTGGTAAGTAATTTCTATCCTTTTAAATGCAATGATGCAATCTCAAATGGAAATGAAGATTACAATCCAGGAACCATCAAGGATTTGAGGAAGGGGCCGCTAAGTCAGGGCTAAAGCCGAGAGGATTAGCTAGGGAAGTAGGGAGATTGAGAGAGAGAGTTGTAACTAGGTGCGCACAAGTCGACATGGACAACACTGTTATAAAAGAAAAAGGTGCAAGCTTCCCACCCACCCACCCACCCCCCCATATAGGAATGCTATGAGTCCACGCTTGTCCAGTTAAAAAGCAGACTAGAACACTTAAAAAGCTCAAATCTTGATGGAAAAGAACAAGAACCATTACCAGTAAGAAGAAGGCGGTGAAGGAACTGATGTCCAACAGCTTCATAAACCTTACGAATGGCGGAGGGGTCATCTTTATTGCAAAACTTAGTAACTAAAAGAAGACCCGCTAAACGCTGCTCATCCCTTACACCCACGAAGCAGCTTCAAACAATCATCTAATAAAGGTTGTTGTTGTTGAGATGATGATGCCCCACTACTACTTGAAGCTTGTTCTTGTTCCTGCAATTCAAACAAGTCAATTACTTTTGCGAAAAAGAAGTGAGTTGCAAAAAGATGAAAATAAAATGGTTATTTTTAGCAAACCATTGAAGTTGGTAGTGGAGTTGAGAAGGAAGGGAAAAAGGGGATTTTCCAGAAAGTTTGAAGAATTTGAGGTGTCGGGGGAATGTTATGTTTTGTAATTTGTATAAGAACAAAATGGCGCCGTATTTCTACTTTGAAGAAACGGTTCTCGAGTCTTGGAATGATTTATCTATTTCTACTACGGAGTATATCTCTACTACTATATAAGAAAGACTAGCAGCTCATGGTCGTTCTGCTTGCCGACATAGGGTTAATTTGGGGATTTAAAGGGATTTCGTGCTCCACTGGTACAGTGCATTCTAGCATTGAAAGTGTACCTTTTCATGATAGTCCAAAAAAGACAGTATTTCTTATGTTTATACCCACGCCCATCCTCCAGTAATTTATGTTACAAAAACCGGATTGGCTAGAAAGGAATCTTACGTCAGCCTCTTCATATATATCTCCACAATTTGACAATTTTACCCTTCTATTGACACTATTTTGCGGCTTATGCCACTATTTTATGGGTTCGGATTTTATCCATTATTTTTTTGTCCAATATTGCTCAATGCATTATTGGATTCACGCCACGTGTCCTATCAAGTATTTAATGGTTGAGATATTTTTGTGCAATGTATAATTAAATAGTATCACAATT
This sequence comes from Petunia x hybrida, assembly GCA_037355625.1. NCBI lineage: Eukaryota > Viridiplantae > Streptophyta > Magnoliopsida > Solanales > Solanaceae > Petunia > Petunia x hybrida. The sequence continues at coordinate 537,666 of JBBBVM010000783.1, forward strand.
TTTGTAAGAAAAATAATTAAAAAAAATACTCAAAGTAACTTTAAATCCTTATGACACAAGCATATAAAACCAGTATATTTTATTTTGTTTAGTATGTTATTTGTAAATTAATGTTTACAAAGATTCACACAATTTTTTTTTAAAAAAAGAAAACAATTAGAGCATGTCTAAAATCTCGCTGAAACATTTAGTTGTTTATGAGGCCTACTAGCACAAAAAGCTGCTAACATTGACGTCTTATAAATGGCGAATGTCACTTTGAGTATTTTAGCAGCTTTTTGTGCTAGTATCTATTCCTATATTATAAATGAGGATAAGCACCTCATGGTCAACCTGCTTGCCGACCATGAGGGTAATCCTGAAATTAATAAAATGCGTTGCTAAGACTGTTTGTGTATTGAGTCTTCAGAGGTTGTACTTATCTTCCAGTTGACTAAAAAACCAAAAGCCATTTTGTAAAATTCTCTGTGTCCTAAATTTTTTACTTTTGAATGTCTGTTGTGGTCCCCATATTCAACTTTTGCAAATTATATTTTTGCCCTTTCTGTTCAATCTTATCGGCAAAGGTGCGCTGTACATTTTCGTAGTTAAGACCATCCAGAGATACTTTTTCGGAATGATGAAAGTTACGTGTGCTCCATTGGAAAATGGGTCCAACGAAAAGCATATGATGATGACTCAGGTGGGTCCAACTGAATTTCTCACTTCACACAGATTTCTCCATTTTGATATCCACGTGGCCAAAACTATTTCTTAGGAGAATTGGATGTACTCTTTTATGCAAACATTTCTTTTTCGTATAAGCGCAAACATATTCTGGTGAAGAATTGTTTCAGTGACGTACATTTAACAAGTTTCAACAACAAAGTTTGCCATATTTCGGTATGTTTTAAAAAGCTCTCCTTCTTTGAGTCAGTTTATTAAAAATAAAGTCTCCAGTATGTTCTAAAGGATTTAAGATAATTTGAAATGTATACACAAAAATTAAAACATGTTAGATAGATAAAATAATTTACTGTGAACTAAAATCGTAATATTTGGCATTAGTGACAGTAACATACTACCACTGTGGTATTCAAAATTATAATGTCTGAGAAAAAAATTGTAGTAATACTTTTGCATCAATTAAAATTAAGTAAAAACAATTGTCAAAGAAGAATCAAAGTGATGGGTAAGCATAATAATGCAAATTATAGAGAGACTATTGTTACAAAGTCAAATTTGGGGAGATATCTAAAATTATTCCGTTGTGAAACAAAAATATCTAATCCATCACGATTTTAATTACATAAAACTATAATTTGAAAACCATAAAGAAGCCCAGATTTATGCAAGAGTTGTCAAAGCAAATACAAATAATCACAATATAATAAATTAATGATGCTTTTTATTGTTTCTCTCCGTCTATTACCTTTCACTGATCCACTCTTTCTTAGACTAATTTGAGTTATTTGGTGACAGTTGAAGACTTGAACTCATTTTCTTGGTATTAATTCAACATCAAATACTACCATTTTGTTCTTCCCAGTTCCCAAATGCATAAATTTTCTCGCCAAAAGCAATAAACTAAAACTTCTTTTGACAAAACAACGTTCTACAGTATTTGATAAGCACTACAAATTGTCTCAGTCCAACATATCAAATAAAGCAATAGTATTATCCAGATAATACTGTTGATTTGTAATATACAAATTTTCTTATACAATAGAAGACAATGGATTTATTTGAAATAAAATTAGGACGTTTAAATTATGCTAAGAACTTCTAAAAAATGGAGCAAAACTTTGTGACTTTTATAGAAAAATTATTAGGAAAATACCGTTGGAGTTATAATTAAAGATATCAAAAAGAGGCAATAAAAATGAATGAAATCTTGCTAGGGAGCAATATTAGGCAAATGAAATGATGAAATAATATTTAAGTATGTGTAGGTATTTTGAAGTGTAAATTAGAATTAAATTATGATATTAACATATAATTGAGAGGCTGAAGTTATATAAGAAAAGTAAGATAATTTGATCCTTACACTGTGTCATAATTAATACACTATAAAATTATGAAACATTAGGTAGACGAGATGTTAAAAGAAGATCATTCAATTAGGAAAAACAGTAGAGCCTACATAGCTTGTAATTATGATCATTTAACAAAGATGAAGTCATGTGAAATAATCTAAAAGTTCATAACACCATCAAAATGAGAATGACTAAGAAGAGACCTAACATCTTTCCTAATCTTTGCCGAATAAAAAATTATAATTGCAAAAATTATTAATTACATGAGTGATACAATGCAAAGACATGTGAATATACTGTATTTGTCCCCATTACATAGCAATGTTTGACTTGACACAAATTTTAAGAAAGAAAGAAAGAAGATTTCTGAAATTTATGATCTAAAACAAGCCATAACCAGGGGCGGATGTACCCCTTAGTCACCGGGGTCATCCGACACCACTCGATCAATTTTTTTTTAAAATAAAATAAAATATAACAATAAAGAAAAAAATAAAATTACCTATAAAAATAAAGAATGACACCACTAAAATAAAAGCATTAGTAGGTGAGTTGGTGTAGGCACATATGCTTCAACTTTGTAGTCCTAAGTTCAAACCCCTTTAGTGGCAGCCTATTTCAAGGTTTTTTTTTATTTTTTTTAAGCTAGATTCTGACACCACTAACAAAGATTTTATTTTATTTTTTTTAAGCTAGATTCTGACACCACTAACAAAATATTCTGCGTACGCCACTGGCCATAACAATTTGTGTGGCTGAAAATAAAAGTAAACTGTTTCTACTTATAGATATATGACATTCTTTTTGGGACATACCAAAAATGAAATAATGCCACATAATTTGGGATATTGGAAATAACTAAAAGATAGGTGAAAAAATAATTATATGTTGTGGAACTACCTTTATATTTTATTACCTCGATAGGAAAAGGCTGCACATAGGGGTGTGATGCATGTAGCCTATCCTAAAGCAAATATTAGTGACTGTTTTCAAGACACGAATCCGTTAAAATAGAAGAAATAAGATAAGTAATTAATTTATCATTTCCCTTCTTTAGAGAAAATTCTGGATGAAAACAATAGAATTTGTATAAGAGTACAACTACTGATAATTTTAACGTTAGCTTAAATATAATTCAAATAATACATACAAAACCAAAAAAAATACTGTAAATTATCATCGCACAACATAGCTATTGGGCCCATGCAGAGCATGGGTCAACCTTGACTAGTCTATCCTTTCTTTATAAATGGCAATAAGCACCTCCTGGTCAACCTCCTTGCCGACCATGAGGTGCATTCTTGGGATTTCATGAAAATTGTGCCACGTGCTGGGCATGGAAGATATTAATCCCCACATAGTAAAATTCATTTTATACTAGCTGCACAATTTTACACCTGATTCTTCACTTCATAAGACTATTTGCATCCATACCTTTTCGTAATTATAACCAAGTTCAATACCTTTTCGTTTGCCTGAAAAGAGGTACCTGCCAAGGGGACACGTGCAAGAGGTAAAATCCCCAAATTGTTGAGAATTAACTTCGTGGGGACCACAGTTAATCTATCATCATGGTAATCTATTTAAAGTGCATAGTTGGCTTTCACAATCTTCATTTCCTTTTGAGGGAGAAGTGTTTCAATTTATTTTTCGGTCTTCAGATTCAAAGCTCTTAACATGACAATTGACAAACATTTCACTATTGTATAAATCAAGAAGAAAGGCAGGTTTACATTTAAATTCTTGATATGCCCTTACTAATGATACAAATATTTGTACTCATATCAATGTTTTAAAAGGCGGGGTGTAAGGCGAGGCGTTTTACTTACAAGGAGGCGAGGCGTAAGCCCCGAGACATGGGGCGTAAGTCCCATGAATCTTATTTTTTAATTAATTTTAAATTAATAAAATAGCATAATGAGCCAAAAAAATATCAAAAATACAAAAAATATTAAGAAAATTCAAAATAAGAAAAAAAATTATAGAAATAAAAGATCTAACATTTTTAACAATTGTAAGAAATTGAATAATGTTAAAGTTTTTATGAGATACAAATAAACCATAAGGCCTTAGCTTTCAAACAATTAAAAATAAAAAATTGTTACTATAAAAAGTGAATAAACAATAAAATTTATTACTATTAAAATTTAAAATATTAATTCTTTATTGATAAATATAAATTGCTTCTAAATTACAAAATAATTGAAGTCTAACAATTTTGAGTGACATAAATAAAACATAAAGACCAATAACAAGTGATTATATTATAAATATTGACTATGCATTTTTAGATTAAGTATACAGATGATATTCACTCTCATAATATTCTCAATTATAATACATGTAATATTATGTCTCGTTAATTGAGCTATACTCAATTTTTGAATTTCTATAGATGAATATAACTTTATTTTTAAAGAAAATTGTGGATGAACAATCTTAATTAGGAAATTGGACAGATCATTTGCATAGGTTCTATAAGGCGAGTCCCAAGCGTTGAGCGTTGGGCGTGCTCTGGGCGCATCGTCGGGCGCTTGGAACGTAAGCCTCACAGATCTAAGCCCCGACCGAGAGTCTCAGGGCGTTTTGCAAGTGCCTCGCCCCGGAGCGAGTTCCGGGCAAGTCTCAAAACTGCCTTTTAAAATAGTGACTCATATTAAATATATGTAACTTGCATATACAATTAAAAAAGCTAATAAGATGCTTTGCGAGTCAAACTAAATTTGAAACATTCCAACTTTGGACGTTGGAGAAAAAGATATCGACTGTTTTGATAATTATCCCATAAATAAAAGAAAGTAATATATATATATATATATATATATATATATATATATATATATATATATATATATATATATATATTAATGAAAAAACTCGTATATAATTTACAAATCAAAAGAGGAGACAATATGATTCATCAAGTTACTACCTCTGGAGTTAAATTCATATGTTTCCGTTTTTCTCTCCAATGTTTAAATAATATACTTCAATTTTCTATATTTTTCCTTACAAATTTTAAGTGTATTTAACATAAAAATTAACAAGATAATCAATAATTGAATTTACTGATCATATGCCATAGAGGTCAAATATGATTGTACTATTTTCTGTGTGCATGATTGCTTGCGAGCGTGGCCGGACTGAGAATGAAATATTGAAAACGCGATCTTGTGTTCATATGAATTCTAAGAATTTTTTTTTATCGAATTAATAAAAAGATTACATTAAAGAAAGTGTTACAAATCAAATAAATAACAAATGAAGATCTAAGATTATATTGTAAACCACAAGAAAAGTTAATATTATGAAACTAAATTTGAATTTTGGGGTGAGATTTCTTATTTTGATTAATATAGAAAGAAATATGAAGGAAAAATAATCACGGCTTCCTAAGATATAGTATAAAGCATTCAAGCTCACTATTTCCATTTTTTTGCCAGTATATACAAATTATATGTATATCATACATAGTAAGAGCAACCAAAAAATTCTTGATCAAATAGAAAAAGAAACAAAAAAAAAAAAATTATTGGGCCTGTGCTTAGCACAGACTTACGGAACTAGTATATTATAAAAGAGGATAAGCACCTCATGGTCAACATGCTTGCCGACCATGAGGATGCTTTTAGTATTACTATCTAATGGAGTAATTCTATATCCTACTAATATAAGTGCTGCCCACTTGAATAAGAGGGTAAATGAGTAATTTCAGATTTAGGCTGCTGTGGCTGTACGGTACATGATGAATTGAACGTGGTACCTTTTTAATTTAACTGGATATACATGCATATATACCCATATTACCCTCCGTCTTTTTTATTAATTCAGGGGTACCACTGGTATTTCACGATACTTTGCCAATGCTTTTCCACTGTACCCTTAACCTTTTCTGAAAATCACCGCTTCTACTGCTTCGCTGTTGCATCGCCAACTTCACCAAATATTACAAAAAAAGAATTAAACATAATGTAAAGAAATTCAACTTTATGCCTATTGCACCTTCATTCATTCTTAATCACAATTTATGAAATACAGGAAAACAGAAAAAAGGAAAAAAAGATTCTAAAGTACTACGAACTTTGAAATTTGGGTTCACTAAACATGCATTTACTTTCGGACAATTTATAGAAATAAAATATAAAGATGGAGCTGAGCAAAGGAGGTAATCAGTTCACGAAGTTTTGTGAAAGAGATGGAAAGTTAAACAAGCCAAAGAATGGCATTGGATTTAGATGATGCCCAAATCACCTTTTTTACCATAATCCTTTTTTCTAAAAGTACTGGTGAATTGTGTTTAGTTTCTCTTCAAATGAATTTTAATATCGTATTGGGTGAAAATTGTCGCCTCCGGTCAACACCTCGAGATGGTAGACCGAAGGGAAAACGAGCTGATGCTCCGAAGAGAAGTAATCGACCTCGTGATTGAGTCACCGAAGTCAGGTTCCAACAGCGTGACCGAAGACGAGTTAGACTTCGGGCTTTGGTGACACACCCTCCTACCCGAACAGTAAGGTCAGACAACCGAAGCCTTAAAACAAGGCTTCGTTTACCACCTCGGTTCCAGCGGCTTTGCAGCCCACTACTTTGCCCCACTAACTTCTCCATATTGCTGCTCAGATCGTGTGGAATGCACTTGCTGATGGTGGAGAACGTGGGCAAGGCTCTTAGGCCTATAAATAGAAGTTCATTTTGTATTATAGGTATCCAGAAATTTGTACCGAAACTCTGCCAAAATTTGTATTCAACGTTCATATATCGAAACACAGTTATTTCTTCGCATTTATATTTTTCTTGTGCATTTATTCAACTTTGATACGAAGAATTGCTTGTATCCGAATCCAAATTCGATTTGTACACCTAAACTGATTTAGGCCCAGGATATAAGCAGTAACGCTTTGTTCCAAAGTTCCGCATTCGCTTTTTGTCAAAAATTTTCGATTCAACGTTATGGCTGATAACGATAACGGTGGTAATAACGGTGATCGGGTTGGCGTTCCGTTGACCCAACAGCCCATCGCCCCAATGACAACAGAAGAGTTCCAAATGTATGTTGTCACAACGCTAAGAGCTCTCCAAACCAAGCAGGATGAGCAAGTAAGCATCAACGCTGAGCTTCGCGCCTCGTTAGAGGCGAGGAACAGTGCTGCCCTTAACGGCACCCAGCCCGCGGCTCCTGGTGGAGGCATCCCGCCCTTCGTTCCTCCGGGCGCGATAACAGGGGGACCTCACAACGGAGCCACGTCTGGGGGCTCGGGGAGCAACCCAACTTCCACGCCACACTTCGGGACGGTTCCCACCGTGGCAGAGACAACGTCCTCGGTAGACGTTGAAAGAATGAGTAGAGAAATCGAAGCTCGCATCGAGGCGCGCGTGGAAAAGCGCCTCGAAGGCGTGCCTGGGATAACGAAGGAGGAAGACGACCTCGACATCGATCAATACAGGGAGCAGCCCTACAAGCTCGAGGCGGCCCCAGCTCCAACTCCCCCGGGCTTCAAACTTACCTTCCTGAAGAAATATGATGGGACAACTGATCCCAAGGAGCACATAAGGGAGTATATGGCCATGGTGAAGAGCAACGACTTATCGGCCACGCAGCTCGAGTCGATGTTCTTAAAAAAGTTTGGTCAATCGTTAGAGAAGGGGGCGCTTCGGTGGTATTTGTGTTTACCAGCGGGGTCGATCTCCTCGTTTAAGGAAATGTCCAGCGCCTTTGTCAAAGCTCACACCGGGGCGCAAAAGATCCTCCAAAGGAAGGAGGATATATGTGAAGTGAAGCAGCTGCCCGGGGAGCCACTTAAAGAATTCCTTGAGCGATTCCACGCCGAACGCATGGAATTTCCTCGGATGGATAATACCTTGGCCATCATGGCATTCGAAAAGGGTATCAATAGTCGCAATTCTGGCGCCGCCGCTGAATTGCGTAAGGAATTACAACAATATCAGGTCCTGACGTGGGAGGATCTGCATAGACGCACTTACTCCAAAATCAGATTGGAGGAAGCTGAGTCCAAAAACCGAGGTTATCAGCAGCATAAGCGGGGTGAGTCTTCGAATCGCGCCGAGGCGCCACGAAGTAATTCGAAGGGGAGGTATGAACCTTATACTTCGACGAGGCAACATGTTAGCCAGAGGTTGGGTAACACCCTCGGGAAGTCATACCCCACCTCTCACGTAAGCCAAAGGCTCGGGGGGAAGGTTCAACCCAACAACGTGAATCAAAGAAACCCCTCGAGCTCCGCTTCGGTCCCTAGAAAGGATCTCCCTCGGATCCAAGATTATAACTTCAACATATCGACTTCGGAGCTGGTCGATGTCGTCAAGGGGACAGCTGGGGTAAGGATTCCCAAGGATATGAGGACCCCAGCGGACAAACGAGATCATAATCTGCGCTGCGAATTTCATGCAGATTACGGTCATAGAACCGAGGACTGCAAAGCTTTGCGCCTCGAAGTAGCCCACTTGCTGAAGAAAGGAGTTTTGGCTGAATTCCTCACTGACAAGGGGAAAGACAATTTTTCCAAGAACCGAGGCGATGGACAACCACCTCGGGCTCCACCTCCGGAGAGAGTAGTAAATGTCATCACCGGGGGGGTCAGAGGTAAACGGCGTTAACTTCGCTGCGGCCAAGAAATTTGCTAAGCTCTCCATCACCATGGAGAAGAGGACCCGAGTAGGAGGCTCGGGCAAAGACATTGTGTTTGATGAGGATGACTGTGATGGGATGATGTTCCCCCATCACGACGCTCTAGTCATCATGCTCAGAATCAATGACTCCGATATCAAAAGAGTCTTGATCGACCCCGGCAGCTCAGTGAATATCATCAGCTACGGGGTCGTGAAGAAAATGTGGCTGAAAGGGGAAATCGTCCCCAAATCAACAGTGTTGGCTGGTTTTAACAACTCAACGGAGAAGACGTTGGGTGAAATCACGCTAAAAACATTCGCCGAAGGAGTTACCAAAGAGACACTGTTCCAAGTCATGCCCGAGGATCTGGCTTACAATGTGATCCTCGGCAGGCCATGGATCCACTCCATGGAAGCTGTTCCTTCCACTTTACATCAAGTGATCAAATTCTCAACGCCTTGGGGAGTTCGATCAATTAAGGGGGAACAGCGAGTAGCGAGGGAATGCTACTCGGTCGCACTGAAGAGTGGAGTCGCCCCGAGCGGGCCAAAGAAATAGCAACCAGCGCAGCCGGGGTCAAGCGAGGCAAACCTCCAAAGTGAAGTTGAAAAGATCCCGGCATGCGTGCAAGAGCCTCGGAAGCAAAAAGCCGAGGACTCCACCATCGAGGAGCTGGACTCTTTCACTCTCATAAAAGAGTTCCCAGAGAGGAAAGTACACGTCGGCTCGGAGTTGGACCCGAAGTCGAAAGAGGCGATTATGGAAGTTTTAAGGTCCAACCATGACTGCTTTGCTTGGGCTCATTCAAACATGACGGGTATCGATCCGGAGATCATGACTCACAAGCTGAATGTAGATCCAAAGTTCACCCCGGTGAAACAGAAGAAGAGACCTCACGCCGGGGCGAAAAAGAAGGCGATTGAAGATGAAACCACGAAGTTGCAAGAAAATGGTTTCATAAGGGAGGTGAAGTATCCCGAATGGCTGGCAAATGTGGTAGTTGTGCCGAAGAAGAATGGCAAGTGGAGAATGTGTGTAGACTACACCGATTTGAATAAAGCTTGCCCCAAAGATTCGTACCCATTGCCCCAAATTGATAGGTTGATAGACTCCACGGCTGGACACAAACTATTAAATTTCTTGGATGCATATTCGGGCTACAATCAGATCCTCATGGACCCCAAGGACGAAGAGAAGACCTCGTTTATCACTGACCGAGGCACTTTCTGCTATAAGGTGATGCCCTTCGGGTTGAAGAACGCCGGGGCGACCTACCAAAGGTTGGTATGTCGCATGTTTAAAGAGTACATCGGGAAGTCTATGGAGGTCTACATAGACGACATGCTCATCAAATCGATCCAAATGGAGGATCATTTGAATCATCTGAGGGAAGCTTTTGCTGTGTTGAGACAATATGGTATGAAATTGAACCCTGAGAAGTGCGCCTTCGGCGTAGGATCAGGCAAGTTCTTGGGTTTTATTGTCTCCAAGCGGGGAATCGAAGCCAACCCAGATAAAATCAGAGCCATTGAAGAAATCCCCGAGGAGCTGACCGGGGTAAAGGAAGTTCAACGCTTAACTGGCCGAATCGCTGCCTTGAGTCGCTTTATCTCAAGGTCCTCGGAGCGATGCCACAAGTTCTTCTCCGTTTTGAGAAAAAACAATCACTTCGAATGGACGCCGGAGTGCAAACAAGCGTTTAAAGATTTGAAACAATACTTGGCTAACGCACCGTTGCTTGCCAAGCCAAAAGAAGGTGAGACATTGCTAGTCTATTTGGCAGTGTCCGAGGTGTCAGTGAGTGCTGTGCTGGTTCGGGAAGAAGATGGCAAGCAGCAGCCCATCTATTATGTGAGCAAAACACTTCTCGATGCTGAAACCAGGTACCCACACTTGGAAAAATTAGCACTCGCTTTACTCATCACTGCTCGGAAACTACGGCCCTATTTTCAATGTCACCCAATAGCAGTAGTTTCAACTTTCCCCTTGAGAAATATATTGCACAAGCCTGAGTTGTCGGGGAGGTTATCCAAATAGGCGGTTGAGCTAAGTGAGTATGACATCACGTATCAACCTCGAACTGCCATTAAATCCCAAGTCTTGGCAGACTTCGTGGCCGATTTTAGCATTGGGATTTTGCCCGAGGCGGAAAAGGAAAACTCCGCGGCGAAGGGGTCCCCTTCGGGGTTGTGGGTATTGCACACCGATGGGGCAACGAATTCAAAGGGTTCGGGGCTAGGCATTGTACTGAGGGCATCCACCGGGGAGAAGATCAGGCATTCGGTTCGATTAAAAAAAGTCACAACGAAGCGGAATACGAGGCGGCTCTAGCAGGCTTAGAGCTAGCCAAAGAAATGGGGGTCGAAAGAGTCGAACTAAAATGTGATTCACAATTGGTGGTCACCCAGATCCTCGGTGATTATACGGCTCCAGAGCCCAGAATGCAACTATACTTGGATCGGGTACAAAGGGTCTTGGCCCAATTCCAGGAATGGCAAGTTAAACAAGTACCTCGGGAAGAAAATACCGAGGCTGATGCTTTGGCGAATCTTGGTTCGGCTATCGATGAGGCTCACTCGGGAACTGACTCAGTGGTTCGGCTGCTGTCCGCGCAAATGAGAGAGATGAAGTTGCAAGTCAACTCGGTGGACAACCGATGGGATTGGCGAAGTAAATTCATCTCCTACTTCGACTCGGGGACTGTCCCCCAAGATAAAAAAGAGGCCAAGAAGCTGAGGACCCAAGCAGCCTCTTATCACATGATCGAGGGCAATCTATACAAGAGGTTGTACTGCGGCCCGATGGCCAAATGTTTGGGACCCGATAAGGCAAGATATATGATGGCCGAAGTGCATGAAGGCGAATGTGGCAACCACTCGGGGGGAAAATCGTTGGTGCGTAAATTGTTAAGAGCTGGGTATTATTGGCCCACGATAAGTGCCGATGTGAAAACCTTCGTGCAAAAATGTGATAAGTGCCAGCGCCACGGGCCAATGATTCACCAACAGGCCGAGCCTCTTCATTCGGTGGTGTCACCGTGGCCCTTCATGAAATGGGAAATGGATGTCGTGGGACCATTACCCAAAGGGAAAGGTGGTGTTCGTTTCATCTTAGTATTGACCGATTACTTTACAAAATGGGTGGAAGCGGCAGCTCTCACCGAAGTGAAGCAAAAGCAAGTAATCGACTTCATTAGAAAGAATATCATCTATAGGTTCGGCGTCCCAAGAGAAATCGCTTGTGACAACGGCAAACAATTCATGGGGGCAGCCATCACTGATTTCTTCAAGCAATGGGGGATCAAAAGAATTGTCTCGACTCCTTATCATCCAAGTGCCAATGGCCAAGCCGAATCTTCAAACAGGATCATAATTGAAAATTTGAAGAAGCGACTCGATGAGAAAAAGGGTCCTTGGCCCGAGGAGTTGCCCGGAGTGCTGTGGGCCATGCGAACAACGGAGAAGAACAGCACCGGTGAGACCCCTTTTTCACTAGCCTATGGCATGGACTCTCTCGTCCCGGTAGAAGTGGGCGAACCAAGTCTTCGGTACGCTCACACAACCGAAGACACCAATCAAGAGGCGATGCGCATCGAGCTAGACTTGTTCGAAGAGAAGAGGGAATCAGCTTTGGTTCGGCTTGTTGCACAAAAAAGACAGATCGAGGCTTACCTCAACAGGAAAGCTAAATTTAGGGACTTCAAGGTGGGAGATTATGTGTTGAAAACTGTGAACCAATCAACAAAGGAGGACAACGGGGGGAAGCTTATTGCAAATTGGGAAGGACCCTACAGGGTCAAAGCAATCGTTGGAAAAGGCTCTTATCAAATCGAGTCTCTTCAAGGCAAGCCCGAACCTATGAATTGGAACGTCTCTCATCTGAAGCGATACTACTTTTAGCCGAGGTAAATATCTATTACTTCTTTTTCAATTAAATAGCCCCGAGCCGAACAGCACTCCCATGGCATTGATAGACAATGTACTGACTTACTCCTCGTTCCATCTTTTTGCTTGACCTTTTTAGGAAGCAAACCGGACCGGTTCCAGTGCTCGGATCTTCATCGAGATTCACAACCGAACACTGGGGGGAGTGAGAAGGGTTGATACCGAGGTCGACATCGAGCCTCCCAACCGAAGCTTATCTATCCGACAACCGGGGACTCATGCCCGAGGATTAGATTTAGTACATTGTAATTAGCCCGATAGCGGCATATGATCAATCTGCTTTTATTGAAAGTTTGTTTCTTTAAGTTTGTTGTTTTTTACCCGAGGTCCGTTTCGACTTGGTTTCGTGTAATACAGCCTCTTCGGGCCCATGGATATTAATAAAATGACTTGGTTTCCATTCATGTGAAGTGACTTTGGTTTCATTCATTTTATCTATACAAATCTTGCACACCAAAGCTGCACAATGCCTCGACTCGAGGGCGAGACGTCGTCCTAAGTTTGCATCGGTCAAATTCTGCTTAAGTCTTGCAAGCATATCATTTATTTCCAAAAGTGTTCGATATACATATATGAAAAATCAACACACGAAATTCACAAAGCAATCTTTCATTAAAAGACCGAAGGCTGAAGTTATCTACATCCAAAAAATGACCCGGAGGTCCCAAACATAAATACAAAAGCCCGAAGGCCAACATTCCAAAAGGCACGAAGGCCCAAGAACAAGAGAAAAATATCCAAGCATCTGCAAAGCACTAAGGCTACGCCTCATCGGCATCTCCACTCCCCTCTTCGGCGCTATCGCTCTCATCATCCGATCCTTCACTCGAGGGGAGTTCATCCACAATCCTTTGGGCCTCGGCGGCAGCTTCCCTCGCCTTGACAATTTCGTCCTCAAGCACGATCTGCCCGGCCTGAACTTGCTCGAGGGCGCTGAGCCTGGTCTTGACAACGGCCCATGTTTCTTCAAATTTGGCCCTTGTTGCCCTAACCTCGGCCCGCTCATTAAGATGTGCGACCCGCCTTTCGAGCTTGGATATCTTGCCCCGAAGGGCTGGCACTTCGCCCACTTGGCCTTGCAGCTCAATAAGTTTGGCATTATATTCCCCGAGCTTGCCACGATATCTCTCACCCACCTCAAGGACTTCGGTCTTGGCCCTGAACAGCTCAGCTTCAAGGCGGGCATTTTCAAGGCTGAGCCTCGAGCGTTCAGCCGTAAACTCGTCCGTCGCAGCTCGAACACGAGCCTCGGAGGATTCCACAACCGCCCGAAGGTCATCCTCTGCTTTCGCCGCGGCCTCGTTGGCGCGTTCCAGCTCACTGTTCAGGATTGCGAACCGAGCCTCCAACTCGGCAACCTGCCCTTTGAGGACCTTTTTCTGACCATCCCAGGCGGCGGAAGCTGCTTGAATTTCCTTGGCTCGATCCCGTTCGAGATGAACAGCTTGCAGCGCGAGGACAAAGCTCTGCGTTTGAAACATGTGTCAATACTCGAAGATTGGTGAGACGTGTTATGTTAAAGGACACTGAGACTTACCCGAAGAGCAGAAGCGGCAGAAACACCCATCAAACTCATGGGGTTGAGATTCCGAAGGGCATGAGCTTCAGCGGGCCCGAGCAGGCCATCAAGAGACATGATATCCTCCTTCGTGGCATCTAACAAGTTAGCATCGGGATATATTTCCAAAGACCGAGCCGCAACGTTGGTAGGCTTCGGCGAGTCCCTTGAAGCTTTAACCATGCCTTTGATCAAACCCTCGCCCATTTTAGCCTTACCTTTTCGCTTTCCAGCCTCTCGGTCAGATTCTTCCACATGAATGACCTCGGTCGGCCCACCTACTTCAACCCTTGCTTCAGGAACGGACTCGGAGGCTGGATTTGGTCTTTCCTCGGGAACCAGAGGGGGAAGCTCTTCGTCGCTAGGCTCATCAACAAGCCCTCGGCGCTTAGTGACCAGAACCTCAGCAACAGGGGCGGCAACCTCTTCAACTCGAGGACCTTTCGCTTTGGTCGCCCGCTTCGAATTTGCTCTTTTTTTTTTAGCACCTGGGGCAGGAAGAGGAGAAATTTGCCTAACGTAAGTGTGAGTTGCAGTGGAAACACAAGAAAACCTACCCAAGAAAATTTCACCTTGTGAGGTCCCTTGGCTCGAGGAGGCTTTGGCTTTCTTCTCCTCGGTCAGCTTCCTAGCCAAATCCGTCATCTTAGCAACCCCTTCGGTGACGTCCGTCACCAACTTCTCACGTCTCTTTGTTTTCTTGCTTCCCTTCTCCTCCTCTCTACCTTCCGCCTCCGCCTCGGCTTCTTCTTCGTCATCAACTTCCCTCACGGCCTTGCTGGGGAGGCCTACGTAAGCAAAATGGAAAAGTCAAAGTTAAATAGTTTAAAGTGAAATCTAGCAACCCAAAAGTCTTCAACAACTCACCGTGCCTCTTGCACGCCCATCGGTTCTCAGCCAAAGCGGCTAGCGCCATCCACTGCCGTTCGGGGCGCTTCTTCACTTTCATGACCTCGGTCACCCACCCGAGCAGGTTCTTCGGAGGGACAACCGCTACTTTTTCAGCTGCAAGCCGAAGAGGGGATGGTTAACAATTGCGACAATCCAAAACCAAAGGAAGAGTGGAAGTGAACACTTACGCTGGGCATTCCACGCTTCGGGGAAGCCAGGCTCGGCAGACAACAGCCTCGTGGAATGAGCACGAACCGATCGTTCCATCCTCGATCCCCATGGTCCTCGCTCTTGCTCAAAATTGCGTATGAGCCTCGAGGCAAGAGAGCGACCACCCCGGCTTTGTGGAAATAGGGGTAGTAGAGTGAGATCAAGTGCTGGAAGGAGAAGGGCAATCCTGCTATGTCACTCAAATACTCGAGGGCCTGGACAACCCTCCAAACTCCGGGCCCAAGTTGAGCCAGACACAGGTTATAAGATCTACAAAAAACGTCGATGATTGGGTGAATGGGCAAGTTAAAACCTATGGTGAAGGGATAGGTAAAAACCGAGGAGTATCCTTCAACATTTGTAGACACGGCCGAGCCAGGCGCCGGGATCCTAATTTCCACCTCGGGGCCCCAGCGGCAGTCAGCCCGAACAGCCTCAATCCTCTCCTCGGTTATGATACTCGGGGTGACGTGAACGGGGATGTTCCTTTTCTTCCCCTTTTGAGCATCTGATTAGGCATGGACCTTCAGGTCTTTATCGTTGTTAAAGCTCGAGGGGATGACCAACCGAGGGTCGATCTCCACCTCGAGCGGAATTTTCCTCTTTGACTTCTTTGAGGGGCCAACCTCGGTCTCCCCCTTCGAGCCGCTAACCTCGCTCACCTCGGCCTCTCCAACCGAGCCACCCACCTCCTTAACGCTGGTGACGTCATCCCCCTCGACGTCATCATCCACCTCAAGATCCACATATTCGCTGGGTTCCGCTGAACCGCGACCGGCTTTTGCCTTGCGCCGCAAAGGGGTGGGGGCGGCAGATGTAGCCTCGCCACCACCGCCTGCTTCAACCACCTGCGATGGTGGCAAAGAAGCCACTGCCTCGTCGTTTACTGCCATGGCAGCAAAGCGTTCCGCTCTCTCGCCGGAATCGCTCGAGCCACGGCCTGAATTGGTGGCGGAAATAGTAGTAGACATGGTGAGAATCGGAAAGGAAGATGTTGGGAACAGAGTTGAAATGTGGCAGAAAAATGCAACAGTGATCTTGAAAGCTCTGTTTCTCCTTCTGCTAGTGTGAAGTGGTAAGTGGAGAAGAAAAGACAAAGGTGATGTATTTATAGTGTGTGCACACGTGCAAGTAGGAAAGCTAATGATGACTGAAACATTGGAGAAAACAAAAAGACGGCGTGACCGTTGGAAGACCTATCAGAAGCCGCCACGTAACGCGGAATGGCAACCCAATGGTTGCGCGACTTTTTGAAATTCGTGGATAGGGTTTTGCCACGTCGACTTCCCGCTTAAATTCATTCCACTCCTCGGCAACTTCGACGTCCACCGAGAAGTGGGGGGACTATCTGTATTGGGTGAAAATTATCGCCTCCGGTCAACACCTCGAGATGGTAGACCGAAGGGAAAACGAGCTGATGCTCCGAAGAGAAGTAATCGACCTCGTGATTGAGTCACCGAAGTCAGGTTCCAACAGCGTGACCGAAGATGAGTTAGACTTCGGGCTTTGGTGACACACCCTTCTACCCGAACAGTAAGGTCAGACAACCGAAGCCTTAAAACAAGGCTTCGTTTACCACCTCGGTTCCAGCGGCTTTGCAGCCCACTACTTTGCCCCACTAACTTCTCCATATTGCTGCTCAGATCATGGGGAATGCACTTGCTGATGGTGGAGAACGTGGGCAAGGCTCTTAGGCCTATAAATAGAAGTTCATTTTGTATTATAGGTATCCAGAAATTTGTACCGAAACTCTGCCAAAATCTGTATTCAACGTTCATATATCGAAACACAGTTATTTCTTCACATTTATATTTTTCTTGTGCATTTATTCAACTTTGATACGAAGAATTGCTTGTATCCGAATCCAAATTCGATTTGTACACCTAAACTGATTTAGGCCCATACAAATATTGTTCTAGGAATTAAATCGGTTACAAAGAGCAGAGCTTGTGGATGAAAATTATGGGTTTGTGAGGAGTTTAAGATTTCTCAAGATCTTTAATTGCCGGAAACATTGTGCATTATTGTATCACTGAGTAAATAAAGGCAACTACTAGGCATTTTGCTATGTCCAAAGTTCCAGTTTTCTATGCACTGCATGTAATGTAGTTGGTTGTGTCGCCACATGGACAGACCAACATGTACTTCTTTGTTAAGCTTATGTCAATTAAATTTTTTTAATTGTGTTTTGTACTAAACAATAAAAATTATTCTTTGATTGCTACCCCTCGGTTCCACTATTTGGCATATAGGCTCATTACAGTCCATTTCTAAACTCTTCTGTCTAATAAAAATCATTAGTAGTAATTTTTTCTCCTTCATTGAAATCCAAAATAATAAATTAAATACTTCGCACAATTGAAATAGAAATGTACTAAGAGTCGATGAAACACAACAGTGACATAGTTCATATTGCACCAATAATTTCGCTACTACATGAATTTTTTACGGTTTGTTCTGAAAATTTAAAAATGCACTATCAAAATATAGTTATTTCAGGTGAAATACGCATCTTAAAAATCAAATGACATCTATTACCAAATTATTACGGCAGTCAATCATTTCAAGTTATATAATAAAATTTGATCAAATACATAATTTAAGAAAGAAGTGAAACCTTTTGATATATGTAGTCATAAAATATTTCACGATATTTATATAATTATACAAATGTATCTTTATTTATTAAGGATAAATATGAAATTTAAATTTAAGCTAAACTATTTTTAATTGTAAAAAAGTATAATTTTTTAAAATAAATTAAAGAGAATTATTATCTCATAAACTAAAACAAGGGGAAAAAAATAAAGAAAAAACATCTAAATATTTAAACATAAGTATCTAATTCTACACCAAGCAATCAAAAATATTTCGAAGAGCTCTCTTTACACCGTTGGGCCCGGGATTCTCGGGCATTACCCACCTAGTTATTATTATTATTATTATTATTATTATTATTATTATTATTTTATTATATTTATATTTATATTTATATTTATATTTATATTTATGGTGGTCGTCCAAGGGTAATTTTGTAATTTCACAAATAATTTTCCCACATGGCAATAAGCAGCTCATGGTCAACCTGCTTGCCGACCATGAGGGCATATAGGACATTTCACTCGGGACTCAATGTCAACAACCCCACAGCACTAATAAGCTTCAGCCGCTACTGCACCTCCGCGGCTCTGCTGCTTTTGGCAACACTGAAGCTTCGCCAAATGGCAAATTCCGTCGAGATTGACGACTTTTGCCGGTGGCTCCGGCGACGGCGAGACAATCAAGTTTACCGGGGAACAGTAAAATTAGGGAATTCTAATGGTGTACCTTGTCCATAACCTTTTTGCTTTGATTCCAGTTATAAATAGGTAGAGTGATATAGTCTGGAGCTTGGTCTGTTGTTGCATGTAAAAGATTTCCTCTTTGTAATTTTATATATCACAGAGAAATAAAGAAAACATTAAAGACACACTTTTGAAAATGATGTGGGAAGTGATGAGCTTTCCGCCGGCGGGGAAAATGGAGGTAATTCCAAAAGAAACAGACGAAGGGATTGTGGAGAAAATGACACAAAAAGGTCCTCTCAAGTGTGGAATGAAAAAAAGGGTCCTTTTATTTATTTTTGCTTTTCTTTTCTCTCAAATGAGTGATTAAGTGTAAGTGGGGGGGTGATTAGACTCTTTTAAAAATTGTGGGGCAAAATTAAAACACCCAAAACTTACAAACTTACCCACTAATCCACTACCTACCCTTTACCCCAACTTCTGATTTTTGAAAAATCAAAAACTCCAAACATCCCAAACATTTCCCAAAAATCCCAAACATCAGTCTCTTCAAAAAACGACCCGCGCCCAACCCGTTTTCGACCCGGCTTTTTTTTCTCAAAATCGGACTGTCAAAACTACTCCATTGTCACCGAATCTCTATTGTAAGTCTTCTCCGACACCAACATTGTAGTTTTCTTCATTTGTTTTCATGATTTTACCAATTTTTTGATCGATTTTTGTTGTTAACAAAAAACCGTAGAATTTTGTTTTAAAAGTTATGTTTGTTTATGATTCTGTCTGGGTCGATTTGGGACGAGGAACTGATGAAGTTTTGACTGAATTTTTTGTGTAGTTGCCGGTGATATTGTTAAACAAAATCCGTTTGTTTCAAACATCCCGTAAGATGTTTGAAACATCTGTGTTGTGTTTGGCCATATCGCCGGATGTTTAGCCGGAGATGATTCAAACATCAATAGAGATGTTTAAACATCATCCCCTGTAGAATACAAACATTAAGCGTGATGTTTAAACATTACTCATGATGTTTGAACTGCATTTTTCAGTAACACATATGGATAAGGCATTTAGAATATTCTTAAAACTTGTGAAGAGTGGTAATAACAAGCCTAATGTACACAATCATGATAGTTGTATATGTTGAATAGGAAATGGGCCTCAAGTTTTTTGAACCATATTTTGTTCTTATAAATATGGGAAATACGTGTAAAGAAACTTATTTGTTATTTGTGTATATAGGCAACATGCCCCCCAAAAAAAGGTAACTGGTAAAGGCTACGGCTGCTGCTGCTAAGAAGGTCCAGAAGACCACAGCCAAAGCCACAGACAGGCAAATTCCCTTGGAATCTGAAAGTGAATCTCCTCGTGCAAAAAGACAAAGAAGCAGGGCAGTACCAGATCTTTTACAGGTCCCTTTCGAGAGCCCAAACGCTAGTCGTGCTAGTCGTGCTAGTCGTGCTAGTCAAGCTAGTCGGGATCTTAGCAAAAATCAACACGAAGAGGAACAACAAAGATCAAGAAGTAGTGAAGAAGGTACAGAGGATGCAGAAGCAGAGCCAAGTAATGAAGAAAGGGGAGAAAGTAGGGGTAGTGCTATGCCTCAAGTTAGAGTTAGTGAGGCAAGGGAAGGAAGAACAAAAGCTGTTCATGATTTGCCTGCAACAACAGAAGAAACAACAGAAGCAACAACACAAGCAACAACACAAGCAACAACACAAGCAACAGCAGAGGATCAATTTGTAGAGGCAATAGAACAGGAGGTAACATCGAAGCTTATGTTTACAGATCTTGTATGATGTTTCAAACATATACGAATATGTTCAAACATCACTCCGAATGTTTCAAACATTTTATATTATGTTTCAAACATAATAAATGATGTTTGGATTTATTTCAAACATTATAGATTATGTTTCAAACATATTATAAGATGTTTGAAACATGTTGGGTGATGTTTATACATCTTAACAATGTTTAACCCATGAAAATGTTTTCTTCATTAGAAATGTGACTGTGTAATGATTGTTTTTCTTGTATCAATTTTAGGTGGAGTTGGCTGATGAGGTTACCCCATGCATAAAGACTGACCTGCCTAATTTGAGTCAAATGAAGACGTGGATGGAGTATAATAATGCGTTCGCAACAAAGAAGGTGACGGTCAGATCATCACTGCACTCGAAGTTGGATAAATTTCGTAAAGCTTTACATCATTTTAATCTAATGGAAAGATTCAAGGAAAGCTGTTTCGGGCACCTAATCGATTTGCCCAAGTGTGTGTTTGCTCCAAAGCTGGTTCACAACATTTTACTTCGCCGGGTTATTTGTCAGAAGAAGTTTGAGGCGTGGTTTAAATTCCATGAACTGCCTCTTCGTTTTGGGATGCAGGAGTTTGCCTTGATGACAAGATTGAGTTGTGCCCTACCTCCCCCTGATGATTTCATGGATGAAGCCCGTAGCAAGGGGAAAGATTTGTGGGATTTGGTTTCAAGGAAGGGGAAGAAGGCTGCAAGTAGTGATTATATTCTGGAACTGATAGAGAGTGAAGATCTGGTGAATGATGATGACATAAGGTTTAGTTTATGTTTGTGTTGGTTCGAGCACCAAGTGTTGTGTTCAAAGGACACTAACAGTGGTATTGAGGAATGGGTAGTTTGTCTCGCAAGCACCCCTGAATACTTTTACAAGTACCCATGGGGAAGAAAAAGCTTCGACTTGACTGTGTTTTACATCCTGAAAGATTTTACAAGCTGGAAGGCTCCTGAGAATAGCTACACACTGTATGGATTTCCATGGGCTTTCATGGCATGGGTGTTAGAGGCTATTCTGGCACTTAGGCTAAGGGAATACCCTAAGGAGAAGACAATACCACGGATGAAACGTTGGTTGGGGGATAAGGTAGAAAAGGACCCAGATGCAGTGTTCCAGCATGTTAACATCCAGGTAGGATTTCTTTTACTCCCCAGCTCTTTCACATTCAACACTGCATTATTTGTGTTAACATTAGTAGTGATGTTTAAACATTGCACAAAATGTTTAAACATTATACTAAATGTTTAAACACTTGTACAGATGTTTTAATGTTACAATAAATGCTTAAACATTAGTAGTGATGTTTAAACATTACACGAAATGTTTAAACATTAGTCGTGATGTTTAAACACTGGTACTGATGTTTAAATGTTACAATAAATGCTTAAACATTATTAGTGATGTTTAAACATTACACGAAATGTTTAAACATTAGTCGTGATGTTTAAACACTGGTACTGATGTTTAAATGTTACAATAAATCCTTAAACATTAGTTTTAACATTTGTGGTTATTTTATTGCAGGAGGTGCACCCTTACCTCGTACCCACACCCAAAGAGTTGAGGGATGTGCTGCATGACTTTGTGCCATTTGAGGATGTAGAAGACGTGGTGATTGATGGCTTGATGCGGGAGTTAGATGGGGTGACAATGTTGAGGAAACAAGCTGTTGTTCCTAACACCCCTCTAGAACATGTTGTGCTAAGTCGTGGTGCAATGTTGACGGGATACAGTGGGGCAAGGGTGCTGATCTTTTTGGAGCAAGTGGAAGAGAGTACACTGGAATTGCTGGGGATCTTTTTGGATATGCTAGAAGGAAGTATGAGGGTAGAGGAGGAGTTATTGGAAGAGAAGAAGATGGCAGCAGTAGAGGACCTGCTAGAAGAAAAGAAGATGGTGGAAGTACTAGAGGAGGAGTTGTGAGGAGAGAAGAAGCAGTTGTGGGTACGTCGACTGGAGAGTGCACTTGCAAATGCTTAAAGTGCAAGGAAGACACTGATAAGTTGTTGTTGAAGGTTGGTGGGATTGAGACTATGTTAGTTGAGCTGAAGGAAATGATGAAAACACAGGTGCCCAAGAGAGTAGGTTTGAGAAGCATCTTCCCTAGTAGAGTTCTGAAATCCCCATTTACTGCTTCAGGAAGAAAGGGGAAGAAGAAGACAGTGAGGGGGAAGATTGATATTTACAAGCCTGTGGATAAGAAGAGCAAAGATGCGATGGATGCCTTCTTGGCAGAGAAGAAAAATGAAAAAAGTCCACTTTTTCTTGGGCATGAGTACAATTACAAAGATCTGGAAGAAATCATTAGAATGGAAAGCAGTTTGAAGGAAAAGGTACACGCAATTCACCCTAATTCTTTTTTCTTAGTGCATATATTAGATCAGATATTTAAACATGGATTGGGATGTGCAAACATAACAAGCAGTGTTTAAACATCACAAATAACTTATGATATGTGTAAACATAATACATAATGTGTAAACATATTAGTTAATGTTTAAACATTACGCATATATGTTTATATAATGTTAAACATCTATACGATGTTGCAACATATCACAAAATGTTTAAACATTATGTCTGGTGTTTAAACATTTCCCCTGATGTTGACATGTTCTGCCTGTTCTTTATGTGTTTTCTTTTTCCTTTTTTTTTTCCTTTTCTGCAGCATGTTGAGGAAATCATGAGCCTGATGAGGCTTAAAAAGAATGCCCACTCCCAGTTCTATCTCAAATCCGATGTCATTTTGGATTTGAATTTCTCTAAGAAATTGTGTGAGCTTTACAAGAAGCAGCGTGTACTCGCTGATGCATTGGCTGCGCCCATAGAAGTACAGCTTGAGACTGTTCAATTCAAGGATGAGATGCTGGACTATGCACAAGGTAAGCAGCCAAACCCAGGGGGTGTGAAGTGGGCTGGGGTGAAGAGGATTTTCTGTCTTATGAAATTGAAAGGGGTTCATTTTGTCACTGTGGAGTTCCTTGTGGAGGAAGGTAAGATAAGGGTATACGACTCCATGTACAGTGACAACACTGATGATGAATTTGACACAATGATCAAGCCCATCACTTTCCTTTTCCCCATTTTCATCAGACAGTGCGAGATGTTCCAAAGTTTGCCGGAGGATATCCTGAACAAAAAAGTGTGGCCATATGAGCGTGTGACAGACGTCCCGACAAACAACACTCGTACTGCATCAGGTGCTTATGCCCTTGCCTTCATTGAACACCTTCTTACAAAGACTCCCTGGGACAAGCTCTGTGACAACACCATGGTGGATTTTAGGATGAAATGGGCTGTGGACATATTTCGTGGGAAGATGGTACCGTAGTTTGATAAGTTATGGTTGGACAATTAAGTATTTGTTGGCATGTAAGGATAATTAAGTATTTATTTTGGCTTGTTTTCTTAATTTTATGTTATGTTATGTTTTGTTGGAAGTCATGTAAGGATAATTATCTGTTTTATGTAAATACTTTGGTTGTGTGCAATCTCACTGATTTAAGAAACATCATGTGGATGTTTAAACATTTCATCATATGTGTAAACATACTTGACTATGTTGAAACATAATTCAGATGTTTAAATTATTAATTGGAATATGCTGAAACATCATCCAAATGTCTACAAAACACGGCATCCAAATCTCTCCTTTTTGTTTTTCTTTTTGATAAGTAATACTTAATACCACTTAATAATTATTCAAAACAATGAAACGGAAAATGAAAATACAAGACTACAAAACACGGCATTGTAAACAAACTGAAAATGAAATGACTAGACTTAAAAGGAGACAATTCAAAATACATTATATCTTCACTTCACATGTGTGCCGCTGGAGGACGTGGTGGTGTAGAGTAGTTCTGCGGGTCAATCTTGAGTTCAACTTGAATACCACGGAGCATACGCTTGATAAGATGTATATTTATCTTATAATCCTCAAGGAATTCGTCGAACCTAGTTGTTAATTGCGTCACTTGATCCTCAATATTTCCAATATATGCTGGTAATTGATCCACATCTGCGCTCAAGGTTGCAATATCTTCACAGACATTTTCGATTTTAGTGGTCCTTGGCATTCTACGATCACGTTCTGGTGCTCTTGGTGGCGTTCCTCGGCGAGGCATCTTTGTTGTTGTTAAAGTTGTTGCTTGCTGCAGATTCAAGTGCTTTCTAATAGTGATGGTTTGTGTTGTTTTCTTCAGATTTTGTTTGGGCTGGATGGAAGTAATTATGGAACATATATATAGGCTACATTTGGTGCCTTTTCGGTTGCATATGTGATGGTTACAGGAGGTGCCTATTCATATGTAGTTGTGTATGTGCCTATTCACATCCACCCCTTCATAAATTCAAACGCACCCCTTCATAACCCTACGTACACCCCTTCATCTTTTCCCTTTTACACAATAGAATAACTGCATACTTAATCATGGTTTCATACTTGCAAAAAAAATGTGTAATTATACGTCTCATAACTCAACACATGGTTGGATACTTGCAAAAAAATAGATTGCTTCATCCAAACATATCATGATATGTTTAAACATTTGATAAAATGTTTAAACATATGGTAATATGTTCCAAACATCTTATACGATGTTTAAACATACCATCAGATGTTTGAAACATCTGTCATGATGTTTGAAACATATCATGATATGTTTAAACATTTGATGAAATGTTTAAACATATCGTGATATGTTTCAAACATCATGACAGATGTTTAAGCTTAAGCTTGAGCTTTCAATAAGAATGAGTTCAATTATCAATATATACTTACTTTAAAGTGTTTTTTTTTTATTGTTTTGACTCCTAAACCCTTCAATTGTCGATGAAAACTTAGATTAACTCTAATCCCTTGATAGGTCACTCCAAACTCTTTTGTTAATGTTCATCTACATGAGTGAACAAGTTAAAATAGAGTTCTCACTCTAATTTTGTTCAAAATCATTCACATGCACATAGGAACGACTAATTATTGGAATTTAAACAACCAATATGTTCACCTTTCAATAAAAATACATGTAAACGCTTAGTTGTTGGTGTTATCACTCATAACACCAACACCTTTCACTCAAACACCTCCATCTTGATTGATAGAAACACCAATCATCAGTGTTATCATTTCAAACACCTTCAATATCGATGGAATTATACTTTGTATACTTAATCATTAAGTTCATCGTTCAAAATGTGTAATTATACGTCTCATAACTCAACATATGGTTGCATAATTGCAAAAAAATAGATTGCTTCATCCAAACATATCATGATATGTTTAAACATTTGATAAAATGTTTAAACATATGGTAATATGTTTCAAACATCTTATACGATGTTTAAACATACCATCAGATGTTTGAAACATCTCGTACGATGTGCAACATCTCACGAAATGTTAAACATCAGAGGGTGATGTTTTGTATATTTGGCAGAATCTTAAACATCTGTCATGATGTTTAAACATCACGTGTGATGTTTAAACATATCATGTTATGTTTAAACATCCCATGTGATGTTTAAACATAACATGATATGTTTACACATCGCTCGTGATGTTTAAACATCATGGCAGATGTTTAAACATAACACATTATGTTTAAGTAAATTAGTGAGATCCGAAACATAACGAAATATGTTTAAACATCGTGTTAAATGTTTAAGATTCCGCCTGCTTGTTAAACATTGCAAGTACTATACTAAAATGAGAAGACGCAGTTGTAAAAAAGAGACTAAACGACTAAATTAAATAATAGTAGAGTTTACGACGTACGAATATAAAGTTTGTAACATAATAATACGTTACATGATATAAAGTTTACATGATATAAAGTTTAGAACATAATAATATGTTAAATACGGAAACTAAGGTAATATATAACAACTTAAAATATATAATAAACTTCATACGCCTTCAATCTCCAGGTCCAGTTCATCCAAAATTTGTGTAATTATTTGCATGACCCTTCGGTGATCCCTCGCGTGCCTGTACCTTAAACGCCATAAATCTGCTCGTACTGTTTCTATGGCTCGATTCATCTCTGCCATGTCGTCCTTTAGAATTGCAACTTCCCAATTTATATCGCCTCGTCGTTCTCTTTGTGGCGCATTCTGTATTGGTTGGTTGTGACGTGATGCCTGATCACTATTGCCAACCTGCAAGGGGTCGTTTGATCGTGCTTCAGACATATTTATGTTGTTGAAGTTGTTGGTGATGGAAAATTCACATATACTGTTGGTGCATATAGTGTTGGGTATTTATAGGATGTCAATGTGGTTTTTAAAAGTCACCCTTTATACTTTAAGAGGCACCTTGTGGAATGAATGTGTCTTTTCAGTGCAGTCGTGCAGTTTTGAAATGTGTCTTTTCAGGAGAACCCGTCTTTTCAGTGTAGACGTGCAGTTTTTGACAGTTACTGTGAAACATCCGTCGTGATGTTTAAACATCCAGTGGGATGTTTAATATATTAGGTGGAATCTCAAACATTTCATAATATGTTTACACATTACACGTGATGTTGAAACATATTAACTTATGTTTAAACATTCGATCTAATGTGTATACATCTCCACTGATGTTTAAACATAGTTCAAGATGTTTAAACATTGTGTTATATGTTTAAACATTGTGGAAGATGTTTGGAACAGACTCAAGTGCGATCAAACATTTTATATGGAACAAGGAAGCAGGCAAAGCATGAGAAAACAAGACACACCTTAATAACTTAATACGAACATAAATAAAGGATTGTCTAAATAGAGATTACATATTAAAGGATTGTCTAAAAAGAGGTTCAGAAATTCAACAACAAACACCCAAATAAAAGGATTGTTCAAAGCAGCAGCTAAACACTTGTGGGATCGTTCTGACTTGGTCTTGTAACTGTTGGGCAGGTAGTTTTTTTGTGGCCAAGCTTTTTGCAAATCCCGCATTTGTTTCTCCTCTTTTTGAATCGCTCCCCAACGGATGGAATTCTCTTCATTCTCCTTCTTCCACGGCCAAGTTTCAAGTAAGGGCTAGGTAATTTCCATTCCTTCAGCTCTTGAGGACAGTCATGCCAACATTGTTCATCCGGAACTGGATAGATTGGTTCGGCATATGCAAGCAAGTAGGAATCTACATAATAATATGGCGGCGTGTATTCATAGATTTTCCTCCCAAACTCATCTGGATACTTCAACCTCATAGCTGCCATAGCATGTGGACAAGGTATCTTGTCCAAATCAAACCGCTTGCAAGTACATGTCCTGTTGTGTAGGTCCACCTCATAAGTCATATTTGTTGGACCTCCTCCTTTAACTTTGAAAAAACAGGTATTCACTCGATGCACCAAAAGCTTGCTGCCCAATAAATTGTTGGCTGTTATCACCTCTTCGATTAAGGGGACACAAGTGTTCGAACTGTTCAAAAATTCCATGCGCCTCTGAAGAAACTTTTCAGCATAGTTCTCGCTTATAGCATTGAAAAGCGCATCAATTGGAAATTCTTTGTGATTCCTGAACATTGAGTTAACCGACTCGGCAATGTTTGTGGTCATCACATTGAACCTACAATATTAACAAACAATAAACAGGAAATGCAGTCACACATACTGGAACATTCGTTAATATGTTTGAACATCCAACACTATGTTTCAAACATCAACAATAATGTTTCAAACATCTAAGTATATGTTTGGTGTAATTCAGGTACCTGTCTCCAGGGAAGTGTGCTTTGCTCCACTTCTCAACCCCAAGATCAACAGGTAGTTGGATACCCTCTGGTCAATTTCTTCAATTTCTTTCAAATGCTTATCAAACTGAGCAACCGTATATGCCTCCGCTGCGGTAATGTACTTACCAATTAAATCTCCACAATGAAAAGTCGTGCGGTGGTTCTCACCAAGGTGCCTCATGCAATAACCATAGTTAGCAAATGGGAAAACCTTACAAACAGCTTTTTCAATGCTTCTGTGCCTGTCGGAGATAATGCACAACTCATCATCGTCAGGGACTATTCCGACCAATTGCTCAAAAAAGAATTCGTAGGCGGCATCGCACTCTTTGTCAACTACACAAAATTCAAGAGGAAAGATGTGATTTTGAGCATCCTGACCGACAGCGGACAACAACACTCCACCATATGGACCCGTCAAAAAAGTACCATCAACAGCCAACACTTTTCTAATAGTCTTAAACCCCCTGATCCACGAACCGTAAGAAACAAAAAAATACAGAAACCTCCCTTGTTCATCAACCTGTAATGCTGTCTTGCTTCCTTCATTTGACTGCCGAATCATATAGCTGTATGCACCAAGAATGACATAGCCATATTCGGGTGACCCCCTTGCCAAAGACTTTGCAATGTTGTGCCCTTGAGACACTTCCAATAGCTTATTTTTCAACCCAACTCTGCTAGAACTGCATCCTTGATTTCTTTGGTGGATGGTGCTTTTCCATCATGAAATCTGTTCTTCATGTACTCTCCAACAACATTGCACGTGACGTGTGGATGATGGCTTTTAGAATGCTCAGAACCACAAGTGTGCTGGCTGTTGTAGACCGTGATATAAAACATGTCACAGCTCTTGTACTTCATGGCTCGAATCCACCAGTGGCAATTCTTGTCCACACATCTAGCACAAAATACATTCTTCTTATTCTTCACATACTGAAAATAGAAAGGCACTCTCACTGCAGCAAGCTTCAACAGCACAACCAACTCGCGCTTGTTCGTGAATGTTTGCCCTGTGTAGAAACCAGTGCCGTCCGGCCGAGTGTGGCTGCCTTGTGATGGTATTGAATCAGGAAACTGTACCTCATTATCTTCTTGGATTTCTTTTGCTTCTTCATCTTCTTCTTTCTCAGCCACATTCATATTTAGTGAAGCCTCCTCTGCAATGTCATCCAACCCATGATTTTGTTCATTAGAATTTTCAGTCCGAGGAACCACATTTACACGTAGAGTGGGCCTAGAACCAGATGCATCCACATCAGCCATAAAAAGAGAGACATCAATATCATTCCTAATGTGAGAGGGTGCAGTCTTTTGCTTTACAATGCTCAACAAGTACGTAATAGATAGATCCCTCGGATCATCAAGAATTCCCCAACTTTGAATGATTTTTTCAACCAGCTCATTATAAGTAACCTGCTTACTAACAAGAATAGGTCTACTCTCTTTCACAACGGGAACCCAAACAAAACTTTTAGCTTTCTCCACCCATTCGCCGAGATAATCAACTACCAATAATACGGGCCCCATTATTTGTCCTGAAGATACAAAGAAGGTCTAAATTCGATCCTTATAGTATAAATTTCATAATACAATTGTTTATAGAAGCCATATTCACAAAAAATGAAAGGTACTGCTTCAAACATTCTGTAAAAAAATTTACAGTGTTTACACATCGACACAAATGTTTAAATATTTTTTTAGATGTTTAAACATCATGCATGATGTTTGAATATCATTCAGGATTACTAAACATCATTGAGGTTGTTTAAACATCAGTTAAAATGTTTAAACATTTGGACTTATGTTTAAACATCATGCATGATGTTTGAATATTTAGCATGATTACTAAACATCATTGAGAATGTTTAAACATACGCTCATATGTTTAAACATTTGGACTTATGTTTAAACATCCTCAATGATGTTTAGTAATCCTGATTTATATTCAAACATCATGCATGATGTTTAAACATACGTCCAAATGTTTAAACATTTAAACATACGATCAGCATTACCACATATGTTTAAACATATGATACGATGTGCACAAAAACATCAACGAGATGTTTAAACATCAACCATCTCGTCGACGGATGTTTGACCAGAAACCAAACCCAGTTCTTCAAAATTCTCAATCCGGTAGCTTTTAGCTTCAAATCAAATTTCTCGACTATAAAGTTAAAGAACACTTACTAGAGACCAAATGTGGCTGAAAATCCAAGGCGATTAGTTGAGATTCGTGTTGTAAATGGCTGAGCAAATTTTGACAATTCTCAAATTTTTTTGGAACAAATCTTTTGCAAATACACAATATACTTGTAAATAGTTGTTGAATCTACTTTGGGGAGCTGATAGTGAACCAAAAAAGCAAAAAAAATGGCCGGAAACTCGCCGGAATCGGCGGAGCAGTGATGGGGGTGGTGGGGGACGGCGGGGGTGGGGGAGCTATTGGGTGGGAAATTTTTTTCCCCATTTTGGGGGTAAAATGAGGGGGTGCAAAGTGTAAACTTAAAAACTTGAGGGTTAAGTTTGTATGCATCTTTTACCCAATTAACACTAATCCTAATGGAGGACCCTATACCTATTTTTTAAAACTTGAGGCCCTTTTCATTATTATGTAACTAGCTTAGGACCTCTTTTTAAACTTACCCGGGATTGTGGGAGTATAGAGTTAAATGGTAAAGTAATAGAGTAAAAGTCACTTTGAGATTTAATGGTAAAAAATACAGCCAGGTCTCAACACAGGCACACGTGGACGGTGTAGAATAAATTTGGAGAGACATAGGCCGGACCCATTCCCACGAAAGAGCTAATAATACTTCCTTCTTTTACTGCTTCCATTTCACTGAATCTACTTTAGTTTTACTCATTAGCTAGGCATTCCTCTTACCCCACTAACAACTCTCATCTATTCATTTTTGTTTTTCCGTTTTGTGTTCTTTCTTTACATTTTTTAATCTTTCACCAAAAATATATATATTTTTTCAGATATACTGCATAAAAGTTGCAATACGAAAAAGGCTAATAAAGTTTCAAAATAAAGATCTATAAATAATAATAAATTTTTCTACTAACCATCAATCTTAAATTTCACTACTAATTAACTTCAAAATATTGTTTTGGATTTTCATTTTCTTCTTAAAAAGTTAGTGTTTTCGTCAAAAGCTATAAAATAATTAACATATCATGACATTTAGAGGCAAAGGACTTTACGTTTTTTAAATTATGAAGTTCAAAAAAGTGAGTTAAATTTGATAGCATATAAAATACTTTTGAAATTATAAGAATGTGAGGCACTTTTGCGAAAAAAGTTTGGAATATATCAAAATTTACGAAAAACTCATATCTATAAACTCATAATTTTCGTAATTTTGAAAACTCTTACATATTCAAATTATCAGACTATAAATTCCTAGCAAAATTTTCCTACTGTAGACATCAACGAAGTACTTTTCTAACCAAATACATATGCTCAAACAGATGAAGATTAATACTATAATGAAATAAATTTGAAATTAAAATTATGTCGATTTGGTAAAAAGGTAATGGTAAAAAGATTGATTACTCAATCAGACAACATCAAATATTAGCAATAGCAATCTTTAATAGACATGGCACGTGGCGAGACGTTTTATCTGACATCGAGGGTGGCCCAAGCATCGAAGTACTGAGTGTATGCCCCCAGAGATTTTTAATATTTAATATTTATAATTTGTATAATTTGAAATAAATATTTTTTAAAAGACATAAATCATATGAAAAAGATAAAATTCGTAAAACTTCTAAAGATTGACACTGAGTCAGTTTATCAAGCATGTGAAAGAAAGTGTCCACATCATGATATTCTTAAACATATGCAGTTGTAGGTCACCCCAATATATTTATGCCTCACCTGAATACCTCAGAACGCCTTTTAAAGCACTATTAATAGCATATTAGATTATGATTAGTACACATTCATTAAACTTTAAAATAAAGGCACGATAAAAATGAAATTAGTACTCACTAAAATACAACTAACATAACCTATCAAACAAAGATGAAGCTCAATAAAATTAACACAATTGATGGCATATATATCAAAAGATAAGCTCAATAATATTAGAAATGATAAAAGGAAGCTTGATAGATACTTACATTTCTTTCTATAAGTAATGACTCTTATATATAGTTATCAATATCAAAACTATTTTAAATTAAATTCTGAAACCACTAATTCGTCTAACTGTTGTCAATTTACAAATAGTAGTAGTTTTCATAGGGATTATTTCAATATATAAGTATTTGAAGGAGTAATTAATACATACAATACACCTAATAACTTTTTTAAAGAATATCCGTAACTCTTGGGCCCGGGGCATTCCTCACCTAGTAGAGGAGAAATGGGGAAAATAAAGCATACTTAGTGGCCGTTTGGCCATAGATTTGAAAAAATATTTGAAAAAAGAGTTTTTGAAGTTGGATTGAAAAATGGTATTTGGAAGTTGAAGTTATGTTTGGACATACATTTAACTTGAAAAAATGTAGAGTTTTGTGGGAGGAGAAAAAACTTGAAAAAGTGCTCTAAACCACTTTTTGGTTTTTCAAAAATTGTTTTCCAAAAAAAGTTGAAAAAATCATAAGATTTCATGGACAAACATGTTTTTCAGAAACTTTTTGAAAAAAAGCAAAAAATTTTTGATGGACAAACATATTAATTACAAAATAAAAAGCCAGCAAAAATTTTGCGAAAATTATATTAAAGGAATGGAATAAGTTGAGTTATTCAAACTTGGTACAATACACCTTTAACATTGTCCTATACATATTAGCTACCTCGACTCAATCAAATTTGTACCCTTTGAAAAAAAATATCTACAAAGCACAAATCGTGTGTTTCGACATATTTGAGCGCGTGGGAGGTTTCTTTTCCTCCAATATAGCATTACCAATGATTTTAAAAAATGGGCATAACCCATAACCCTTCTATAAATCAATTCCCAAACATGAATTTCGCCTAATTTCATTTCTTTCCATTGTTTTCTCCATCAACTGTTACTTTCCTTTTTTCAATGGCTAATTCTCAAAATGTGTATTGCTGCGGATTGATGCAAAGCTTTGTACATCTTGGACACAAGCTAATCCGAGTACATAAATTCTACTCTTGCAAATTTCAACAAGGAGAATGTGGATGTAACTTCTTTATGTGGTATTACCATAAAACGCCACCACAATTCAAGAGAGTTATTTGTGGTCTTTTGAAGAAGGTGAAGAATTTTGAAGAACAGGAAAATCAGGCTAGACGTAGGTGATTCAAGTGGTACTTGCTATTGTTATTTTGCACATAATATATAGTTGGCTAATGTCTTCTAATAATATGTCGTGTATAGATTGAAGTTAATGTATTATGGAATGTATAGTTCGTTAATGGCTTGTAAAATCTGGATCTTTTGCTATCTTTACAAATTGGGATATGTAAGTCTCAAAAAAAAAAGTAATTCACAAATATGGTAAATTGACTCAAGCTTTAAAATAACAGAGATTTTATAACACCATATGAATTTCAAAAGATTCATAACTCCAACAGTGGATTCAAATTGTCATAATAAGCTAACACAACCAAAAGAAAAAGTGACATGTTCCAAAAGACAAATTTTACATTGATAAAATTTTATCCTTAAGTTAATCTACTTTGAACTAGGGGTGGGAGTTTGGTACTTCGGTTCGATTTTTTGAAACTTCGATTCAGTACTTCGGTATTCTGTTCATTAGAAGTGAAGAAAAAACCATACTTGTTATAATTCAATTCCTGTTTATTTTTGTTTGGTTTACCCGGTTCTTCGGTTTAAATCAAAATTCTAGCACAAAAAATGGGCCAAACAAGAAAATAGCAGTGTAACAACAGCATCAACAACAACGTAACAACAACAGTAGCAGCTGTGTAACAACCTCAACATCAACGTAACAGCAGTCGCGTAACAGCGTAACAACAACATCATCGCAAGTGTAACATCAGCAGCAGGAGCTCTGTAACAGCCACAGCAGCAGCGTAACAGCAACGTACAACAACAACAACACAAGGGTAACAGCAGCAGCAACACAAATGTAACAATTCAGTTAAACCGAACAACCGAAGTACCCAAATCTAAAAATCGAGGACAAAATCGAAGTATCGAATTCTAAAAAATGTATAAATGAAACTGAACCGAAATACCGAATTACCAAACTAGTTCGGTTCGGTACGATTTTTCGATTTTCTCAATTTTGTGCCCACCGTTACTTTAAACTAGCTCATCTTCCGCTGACTGATATCCTTGAAGATGCAGTATTTGTTGGCTTTCTTACAGCTTGTGCCTTGGTGTCCCTCATTTGTTGTATCTATGCTGTTAAAAGTTCCTTTTGGCCCTTCCATTTCAGGCATGTTGGTTGGAAACCAAGGTCAATAGTTTACTAGCTGCTTTCTTGAGACCTTTCCCATGCATGAAATTTTTTCAGTATTTGTACCAGGCCGCTACATTTTTCAGCAACCAAAAGACATAAACAATTTAGTACCTGATGCATTAAATAAAGTATATCATAAAAGGTGGCAATTTATATTTACATTGGGGATATTTTTGATGTGTTAGGGTCTATGAATATACCATAGCCAGTCTAATTTTGCCTCTTTCCACTACCCAACACTAGTGGATTCCTCTTTCCCTCTTTATTCTAGTAGCAACAGTAGTATCACTTCCCCTTCTAGTGGAATAAATGACCCTCTTCCATAGACCAATCACTCATACATTTTTTCAAAACCCTCATCTTAGCTCTATGACATATAGATCTTCCAACATACATACTCAAGTGCTTCCTAACATCTTTCTTCACTTCAAGTATTATAATTAATGGTTGTAATGTGATCGTGTCCTTCAGTTTATATGTTATATACTTTGAATTGTACAGTTTGTTCACATTTTTTGTAGCCCTAGACTCCAATACTGGACCACTTTCATTTATTGACCCACTTTCTGCTGGTCCATTTTTAGGCCAGGCCCAGTAATCAAACCAATGAGTCCCTTTTCAGCAGGAACAAAATCACCAATAATATGTTGAACATATACGTCAATTATATCCACACGTGATAGGTCCTTAGACAAGGTCTAAAAGCTCAAAATAAAATCTAATTAAGACAAAGTCCCGAAGAATTTGGTCAAAGTGGAAGGCTTCCACAGACGAATAACCTAAATCTTTACTATGTGCACACAACTCGACCACTAAAAAATAGTCTCTGTCTAAAATATCTAGTAGGCATTTGCCTATAGATAAGATGCATGGTGTGCTTGTAAGTTGTAAATATTTTTAGAAACACTTTCATAAGTACATTTACAATTTACTTGTGCTAAACAAAGGTTGATTAATTTACATGTTATATACTCAGATCAGCTTTTGTAACTTCTTAACCAAATTATGTTAGTTAAGGTCCAATTTTTTACCAGTAAACAAGATTTGTCAGATAGTTGAAAGAAAAAATACAAGACTTTTAAGACTTGCCATCCTCACTTTTTTCCTCTCGATTTACGTATTACCAACCAAATTGGGAGAATTGCACAACTATGACATCATAGGCAAACGGTTTGCCCTTTTCACCCCTATAATAGTGGTTTAGTGAAAATGACCTCCACTTGATTTAATGAATAAATTTTAGATGGAAATATCCCTATGAATCTTATTAAGACGCCTGATATCCCAGCCCTCCCTTTCTCTGTAAGCACTGTCTAAGAGGCAGTACTTCCCTTTGACCCCACTTTCTTAGGCAACACTTGCTACTTGAGCTCTTTCTAATAGGCAGCACTTTTTGATGGATAACTTGAAGTGTTGCCTACGGCGGTAACAAAGGCCATTTTTCTAAAATAATGTTAAACGAGGACAAACTCTCAGAACTAATCAATTTTCGGGGGAGGGGGTTTGGGGGGGAGGAAGGGGTGAATTTAAGAAATAGGTAAAAAAGATAGTGGTCTTGAAAGATTGAAGCTATATAAAAGTGGTTTTTAAGAATTGAGCACTTCCACAATTACAAAAATGCTACAACACTATAATGAGGCTGTAATTGCAAAAATGCCACAACATCTTAATGTAGCCGAAATTACAAAAAATGTCACCGCTCCTTACAAAGTAGAAACAATATCAATCTGTGTATGTTCATTCTTATACTCACATTTATTTTGTGAATAATTAAAGGCCAAATCGTCATCGTTTTCGCGCATATACAAAAATCAAAGCAATACATAACATAAGAACAACTTGACATCATTTCTTCATACAACGAGCAAAAAATCATGTTCATTTTGTAAATAAATTTTGCCAAATCGTACTTACTATTGACACCCAATTTTGTCCCGGAATTTTCAATTAATGTCTAATTATGTTTAAAATAAGGTTAATTTTTAGAATAAATTAAGTTCATAATTTTAACAGAAAAAGGGCCATAATTGTTCTTCATTTTGAGTCTCGGCCTATTTACGCAACACACAATTTTCTTCCTAGCCCAATTTTGGAAACCCCTAACCCTCTCCCTATAAATCCTAAAACCCTAACCTCTCACCCTCACTATTCATCATCATCTTCACTCCCCTACACACAAAAAAGAGATCTAGCATTTTTTCATCTTACACACAAAAATCAGAGACATCATCATCTTCTTACTCCAAACACCAAAATTTTAGATGTAGCTCATAACAAATCCCCACCGGTAACAAAGAGACCCCCACACTGATTTGGATCTCTCCTCTCGATCTCCCTCACACCCATTACATATCCACACCCCCTCGTCTCCTTCCCCTTTCAACACACATCACACCACTGGTCTCTCTCCTCGACACCACCACACACAGATCCACCACCACTCGCAGAGGGGAAATCGTTAAAAAGGGGTGAAAGCGATGTAACACCAGTGGCAGCGGTGTACACAGGGACTTCCGTCGCCGCTGACTATTTCTGTCTACGCTCCATCACTCGCAATCGAAATAAAAAGGAGTCGTAGCGGTGCCGCTGTGTCTCTCACCAGAAAGACATAGCCGGTGGTCGCTCCTCCTTACTTCGTCTGAGAATTTGCTCCGTTCGCCGGAGATCCGGTTACGTTTAGCCGACGATGCTCCCCTGTTTCTTGTTACTGCTGCTGTTATGGAATTATGTGTTGTGCCTCTGTTATCCGCGACTGGAATTGTAAAGGAGTCAGGGTTGTAGCGATGCCACCAGTGGGCAGTAGCTCCTCCGCTGAAACGACCTCGGTCAGTCGTTTATGAGGTTAGGACTCCGATTGGCGTACCGATAATTTTAAAATATTTGTAATGTCCATTAGGACCTGTCTGTAAAATTTGAGCTAAATCAGACTTCGTTTGGTAGGCATCGGAAGAAGGTTTCAGTTTTTATCGTCGATAAATATTAAAAAGAGATTTACGAGCTCGGTATTGGCGAATGAGCTCTGATTCGAAATCCGAAAGCGCCGTTAGGTTCGTATGATTATTTGTGACTTTGGTGAACTTTCGAAAGTGAATTTCGATATTGTTTGGCTAGTTTCTGCTAAAATGCCGAAAGTTAAATAATTTGACTTTTTCTATTTAAATTCGCATCTTGAGTTTCGGGAGTCCAATTTGAGATCCGCCTTCGCGAGTATGTTACATATATTTTGTATAACTGGTATGCAAAAGTTGGGATCATTTCGAATATCGTAGGGTTCTGTTTTAAT
Source organism: Petunia x hybrida (assembly GCA_037355625.1). NCBI lineage: Eukaryota > Viridiplantae > Streptophyta > Magnoliopsida > Solanales > Solanaceae > Petunia > Petunia x hybrida. The sequence goes on from JBBBVM010000783.1 coordinate 575,428, forward strand.
TTTCATCGCGAAAAGAAAAAAAAATAAAATAAAAAATGAAAAAGGGGAAAAATAAAAAACATTAGAAAGAAAAAGAGTGTGCATGGCGGTGGTCCTTAGCAATTTAGCTAAGGACCGACCAGTAACCTTTTAAAACGCTAAAAAAAAACTGAACAGAAAGGAGAATGCGAAACGCAGTGGAAAATGCCAGAAAATGAGAAAAGGGGCCGGAGAAAAGTAGAATTTTCACCTTTAAACATTCAGGTAATGATCTTAATATATTATTTGAGTTTATTACGTATGTTTGAATATATTTTTACGGTAAAAATAGGGATATTAGACATCGCCCTAATGACGTAAAGTGATAGTTTAAAGGGTCAAATGGACCCCGATAATGGAATTAATTATATATTCGTACTCAGTGAGTTATGGGCAACATATAAATGTAATTTATTTGGGGTTTGGTTATGTGGCCTTAAACCCTGTATATAGGCCTGGCCTGCGTATTGCGTATGCGAATAGAGTATCAGGTTTCTAACCGGATTGCCCGAAGATGTGAGGAATGAAGCCTTTAGCCTAATTTGATATATTTTTCTGCTTATTGAATAGAGTGGGATCGTTTGGCAATGAAACCAAAGGACAAGCGGTTATTGAGTGGATGTACTAACTTTGTAACAAGGTAAGTGTTTATATCCATTTCTTTGGAGGCACCTGGCCTCGTGGATTTTCTACTACGTGTTCCTTACGTGTGTAGCTGCCGATAGGCGTACTCATTACGCCTTAGCTTTGGATTTACATTATATATTATATGTTATGTCCTGTTGTTGGTATTGCATTGAGGATCTGAGCATTGTACTCTGGCTGTGAGTTGACATATATTTTCCGGCAGTCGATGAGAGTCCCGCGCCGGTGAAGGTTATCATTGCATCATATTGAGGGTAGGAGGATTCCGCCCTCGGAGAAGGAGAATTCCGCTCCATTACATTATATTGAGGGTAGGAGGATTCCGCCCTCGGAGCAGGAGGATTCCGCTCCATTGCATTATATTGAGGGTAGGAGGATTCCGCCCTCGGAGCAGGAGGATTTCGCTCCATTGTATCATATTGAGGGTAGGAGGATTTCACCCTCGGAGCAGGAGGATTCCGCTCCATTGCATCATATTCAGGGCAGGAGGATTCCGCCCTCGGAGCAGGAGGATTCCGCTCCATTGCATCATATTGAGGGTAGGAGGATTCCGCCCTCGGAGCAGGAGGATTCCGCTCCATTCATTTGGCACATGTGACCCTTTGCATCATATTTCATTTCATTTCATTTCATTTCATTTCATCTCAATTCATACCATTGTGTAGACTTGCGGTACATGACTACTGTTCTGCTTATATGTGCATTGCTTATTTGTTGATATGTTTCTGGCTCACACCCTTGGTTGAGTTTAGAAGTTTCTTACGTGTTTCCGGTTGTTATCTGGCTCTGCCTTTTTATAATTTAAATAAAAGGAATTTGGTTTATCTGTTTCTTCTCCCTGGCTAGCTATCCTATTCTTTGAGGTGGCTAGTCTGCCCCACTTATTGAGTCCTTTTGACTCACCCTTGTTTGTTGTTTGTTTCTTGTCTATCTATTTCGTTTCGGCAGGTTCGCTCCAGGATTGAGTTCGCCACGTTGTGAAGGAGCGAAGACGACTTCAGCTGTCAGGGTGAGCCAGCTTTTATTCCGAATAGCCACCAGTTTATTGTTAATTATTTCAGCTGCATTTTGCTCCCTTCAGGAGGTATATGTCTTCTTTTGTACTCTTGGATGTGTAGTCTGGATAGCCCTAAACCTAGTATGTTGAGTAGTCAGCTGTAATTTTTTTGTACAGCTTAGAAGTATCAGTATGTCTGTATTTTTTTTAAAGTCTTGTCCTTATTTATGAATTGATATATTTATTTTCCTAATTTAATTGGTAAGGGTTCGCCCGACGGGTCTAGGGGAGGATGTCGGGTGCCCGCACGGTCTAGCCGGATTCCGGGTCGTGTCATCCGCCCTCGATTTTGGTGTCGTGATTTTTTGGTCACTGTATTACTGTTTCGTTCGCCGGAAATTTCACCAGCAATGGCCCTATGTTTGGGAACAGATCTGGTTGTCGCCAGGGCTCCGTTGACTCTTGGTTGAGTCGTCGCATATGCTACTATTTTACTCCTCTCCAAAATTTCCTTTACTGGACAACATTTGTTTCTTGACTCGTCATTGATGTTATTGTTTGATGTGCTATGTTGATGAAATACTGATGCTTCCTTTTAAGATTTTCTGCAGCTCCCTTTGATGTTGTGGTCAATGCTATTGTGTATTATGGTGACTGGCTTAATTGGATAATATGCCAAGATTCGACTTATTCCTAGTCTCCATCGAATTGAACGGATTCTGCATTATGATTGACTATTTTTGGTCTTACTGATTTGGGCAAATCCTGGTTCAGTTGATAGGTCTATGAAAATACTTTATTTTGTGGCATATGAACTGGTATTGAATTGATACTACACTGGCCAATGGCGTTTGGAGGCCAATGAGCCCCGTCCCTTTACGTATAAAACGTCCCTTACATGCCCCGTTGCGAAAACAAAATAGGCGATGATGAATGTATGCACTTTAATGCAAAGCAAGTCGAACAGAGTAACGGGACCGGTACTTGGCATGGCAACACGACCGGCCGGCGTGTTTGCAGCCGTACCGACGTCCCTAGCCTCTACTCGACACGCCATACAAATTTGAGCCTAAATTTTGCAAAATACAACCCCATTATTATTATTTTTATTATTATTATATATTTTATCATTATTATTATTACTATTATTATTATTATTTTATTTTCATTAGTTATTACACTTCATTATCGTTCTAATCCAATTTCATTTTGTTTGTTTTGCGAGGTACATTTGATTGAATGAATATGCTGCTCCCGGGTTCTACTTTTTGAACTTATTCTCTTTATTTATGAAATTAGACTTAATAGAATTTGTACAATTTATTTGTAAAATGATTAGTCAATGAACCTTTGATTATATGATTATGTGATTGATTGCTTTACCTTATAGTCATCGCCTTTATACTTTGGAGTTGTCATTTAATTGAATGTCAATTGGGAAGTCAGTTTAGCAAATGCGGGCAAGTTAAATCATTTTCGCAAAATAAAAGTATTTCAATTAATCATTTTAGATAAATTTTAGAAAATGCACTTGTAAATATTTGGAAACCTGTAGGATTAACCGTTGTTAACGGAATTTCGAAAGTGCCTTAAAAACCTTCTTTCGAAATTAAAAAAACCTCTTACCTTTAGAATCTCTGAAAGAAAGACCGTCTTTTTATAAAAATGGAGTTTTGCACGCATTTGTTAATTTGGTTCCCTATTTTCCTTAAATTGGGTGGCGACTCCAAAAACTCCAAAAGAGTTAGTCCATTCAGTTGATATTCCTAAATTTAGTCCTTCGGGGTTACTTTTTTAGGGGTTCAACAGCATGGCGACTCCGCTGGGGAGCAATAAAGGTTTTGACCATAAAGGTTTCCAATTATTTGCAACTAGCATGCCTAAATTATTTGCTTTATTATATCTGTTTGTTTGGTTTGTTATAGAAAGCATGTATTACATTTTATTTGTGCATAATCCGCATTCCGTTCATATTTCCTCCCTCATGGAGCCTGTCAATTCTCTTTCATCTCCTCGATTTCATCACGGTGGTCCCGCTTGACGGGCAATTATACAGGACAACTGTCCTTCTTAACTCTTTGAATTTCTTTCGTGTCACCAAAGTTAGTTGGGGTATGGTTTGCCTGGTTTTTCATGGCCGGTTTTACTGGTTTATGAGGCCAGGTTTATCTCGCATAGGTCGAATCAGCCTCAACCGTTAGCCCACTCTTAGAAGGAGATTAGGTCATGCATGCATATACACCTTAGTTTGGACCCGGTCCTTGGTGCCGCCTCTAAAAATTAAGAAACCGCCCTTTTGTTGACGGGTTATTGAATCCCAACGACACTGCATATTATGTGATCGTGTGGATATTATAACGAATCCCAAACCATTTGCCATGTCAAATTTGAGAAGTTGACAATTATGTCGGTTTATTTTTATCTCATATATTGTATTGACAAATGGCTTGTGTCGTTATAATAACCACATGTGCGTGCAACTTGACGATTAGGCTTACCTCTAGCACAAAGAGGCACCTTACAGGGTAGGACGCGTTTGCATATTCATTTACGCTCAACTACTTGTGATTGTCACATGTTAATTGCCTGCCTTGCTTTATTTGCTCAAAATGCGTTAAATACTAGGTGTTGCTTGCTTGTGTGCAATCCTATGAATGACATGCAAATTAATTTAGTTACCCTTTGAGGTTTCTTTGTTTGTTTATTTCTCTAGCAGACCTTTGATTTGTAAAGTGGTTGACCATGAAAACCACACAAGATTAAAGATCTGATTGATGGTAGACGCTCTAGCTCGTAAACGTTGCAGTACCAGAAGCTAGTGGCGTTGTTTGAAAGAACTTGGCGATTGAACTTAGTAGCATTATTTTCAATTTTAATTCAGATTGAGGCCCTGAATTGCATTGTACTTTAGAGCTTATATTAATCTGAATCAACTCATTTTGAATTTATGAAAGTTGAAATAAATACATCGCATTCTTATTATATTATTTACGCTTGCATTTGTTTCTGTTTTAAAATTAAAATTGATAAATCTGCCAAAGCTTTGCTTGTGACGTATGGCAAAACAACTGAATAGTTTGAAAGCGACGCACTGAAAATTTATTGTCTGCGCTCTTTGGATATCGCACTACTGTTAGAACTTCAACTGGGGCAGCTTTTATTTATTGGTATATGGCGTTGAAGCAGTGATGCAGAACTACGCACGGTCTGATTCCCAATGAGGGATACGTAGGCTCCCCCATCGGGCTCGACCCTTTAGCATTTAGATTTTTATTTTTTCCCTAAGAAGGACAACTGGGGCAATGTAGGCAAAGCGAGTTGGAGATGCGAAAGATAATAACTGGCGCAGAATTTTGCAAGAAGCAGCGTTGGTTATTAAAGATGAGTTGGCAAGAATTTTGAAATTGGTTAAGCAAGCAGTGCAAAGTCTAAGACAAAGGACGTTCAGTTTGTTTTAAAAATATGTTACAAGTTTAAGTCAAGGCAAAATTTTCAAAATGCATCTTTGACTTCATTTGCATGCTTATTTCACTTGCTATATTGCATTAACATATTTTATCTTGCCTCTATTTTCAAAAACCTATGCTATTTGAGTTCATGAGCCAAGTTTCTGAACGCAATTCGCAAATCCAAGTCCTATGAAGACGAAGAAGCAGCAGAATTAGCAGAAGCAGCAAGATCAAGATCAAGTCAGCACAAATCAAATGCTTCCCCACTCCCTCCCCAAAACTAACAATTTTTCTTTGAGAGAAGGAACATGCAATGAAAAGATCATTCGCACTATGGATGAACAATTTATTAAACGCGCATTCAAAGTTGCCTTGCAGATTGCGTTGCATTGCCTTTTTCATGACTTAAAGCGTTATGCTTTGCCATGAGTTATTGCCGAACAGGCGACATTTCTACCTCTATGATTTTCATTCCCAAATAAGCAACGAAGCCGAGGCATGCGTTATGTTTTCAAATCACACCAAAATAAGCATTGCCTTATTTTTAATTGACAATCCACTCAAGGCCATCATTGCCCGATTATCTCGCCAATTGATTTATCAAATGGCTATTGCACTGATTACATTTCCGCACTGCTTTGCTTTGCATTTGCTTTAAATTCAGCCTTTATATTTGCTTTAATGCCTTGCTTTACTTTTTCAGGTCAACCATCAGTTTCTCAGAGATTATTCTCCTTGTCGCCTATGCAGCGCAAATCTATTTCTTTTGATTTCATTATAGCCTTTGCTTTATTATTCATTCATTTTCTAACACATTTACTTTAAATTTGCAGGAATTGAACATCAGATTCAAAATGAACTGAAGACAGCATTCGACGCTTTGCAGCACTATCAATACGAGCAACACGACCCAACCTTGCTTATTTGTTTTGCATTATCTTGCCTTAATTAATCCAATTTACAACTTTGTTTCGCAGGCTGCTATCAAATTTAGGCTCGTTCACCTTATATTGAACGTTTTGGGCTCGTTCGCCTTATAAATGAACGTTTTGGGCCCGTTCGCCTTATAAATGAACAATTCGGGTTCATTCATCTGTAAATAGGATATGCAGGTTTTTTCAAGTTGCGCTAGGACGTTGGATGCTTCATGACCCGACGCCTCATTGTTTTATCAATTGAATGGAGCACATTCCGAGATTGCATTGTAGACTACCCCTTCATGATTTAAAGCGTAATGCTTGGTCATGTTTTATTGCCGAACGGCGGCACTTCTATCTCCTATAATTCTTGCAAGTTGTTAAACATATTCGTTTCATTTCTATTCCTCTTTAAGAGAGCACTTACTAAAATTTCATTGTTGTGATTTATAGATATTGCTAAATTTGAAGAAGCACATGCATTAATAAATTTTGTGTCTTTTGCTTTATCTTATAATTTGTGCTCGTTCATCTTATGATCGAACGTTTTGGGCTCGTTCGCCTTATAAATGAATGTTTTGGGCCCGTTCGCCTTATAAATGAACAATTCGGGTTCATCCACCTGTAAATAGGATATGCAGGTTTATTTTAAGTTGCATTGGGACGCTGGAGGCTTCATAACCAGATGTCTCATTTGTTTTAGCGACTGATTGGAGCACAATCCAAGATCGCGTTGCAAACTACCTCTTCATGATTAAAAGCATTATGCTTATCATGGTTTGTTGCCGAACAGGCGGCATTTATATCTTTATGATCTGTATTTCAAAATAAGCATTATTCTGAAACTTGCATAGATGATAGAGAAAGACAAGTTGGCTGAAGCACCACTTTCAGAGTGTTTCGCGATGTCGGTTGTCTTGCATTTGGCATGTTATATTTAAAGTAGATTGATAATCTAAGAAAAGTCGGCTGAAGCACCACTTTCAGAGTGTTTCGCGATGTCGGTTGTCTTGCATTTGGCATGTTATATTTAAAGTAGATTGATAATCTAAGACAAGTCGGCTGAAGCACCACTTTCGGAGTGTTTCGAGATGTCGGTTGTCTTTCAATATTGGCATATTATATTTGAAGTAGATAATAAACATAGGCAATTCGATTTGAGACATCATGTCTCGTTAGTCAACTTACCTTATGAAAACATTGCATTTTGCGACTCGTTCTCACTTTACTTATTGTCTTACTTTACTGTTTCATGGTAATGATCAGCCCAGAGGTTCTCCGGGCGGAGCGCCTCGTCAGTTGATTGAAAGAAGGACTTATTGATGATATCACAACCCGCATTTACGATTTTATGTTATCACTTTATCTATTTCTTATCCAATTATTACAGTTTATTAGCAGTTGCACGCTTACCATTTGTCGAGATTATTACAAGATTTTTAGCAGCACTGCAGCAGCGTTTGGAGCATAACATGGAACTTTCTTAGCGGAGAACTGAGGCAATCGTTGAGATGAGCTTGACTCGTCAACGAAGACCTGAAGAATCGCACCCGCATAAGTCGTCAACCCTAGAGGTAAGTCTCTTGTTAACCTTAGAGTCTGAGGTTCGAGATTGAAGACAAGATGGCTCATTTATCGAGGTGCAGTGAAAGTTATGTCCGTGTAAACTCCTCTTTATGGGTGTGTCGTCGACCACATTTTCATAACTTGGGTGATTACAAGCCTCTTTTCCCGCGCTTGACTAGTCGTTACTATCTCGTCTTTTATTTTCAAATTGCGTCGAACTACATATGGCCTGATTCTCTTTCAGCCCGAGATATGTAGGCAACTCGGAAATCGGAGCTCGGCCATGTCCATAAGCCTCGTATTTTGATCCCAAGAATCAGAGTCTTGGCTTTACCGTGACAAATTGGTTTTCACGTCAACTTTCTTTACCCTGGAAACTCTTTCATCCTTTCCGGGTAAAGAGGGGCAGCTGTTGACACCCAATTTTGTCCCGGAATTTTCAATTAATGTCTAATTATGTTTAAAATAAGGTTAATTTTTAGAATAAATTAAGTTCGTAATTTTAACGGAAAAAGGGCCATAATTGTTCTTCATTTTGAGTCTCGGCCTATTTACGCAACACACAATTTTCTTCCTAGCCCAATTTTGGAAACCCCTAACCCTCTCCCTATAAATTCTAAAACCCTAACCTCTCACCATCACTATTCATCATCATCTTCACTCCCCTACACACAAAAAAGAGATCTAGCATTTTTTCATCTTACACACAAAAATCAGAGACATCATCATCTTCTTACTCCAAACACCAAAATTTTAGATGTAGCTCATAACAAATCCCCACCGGTAACAAAGAGACCCCCACACTGATTTGGATCTCTCCTCTCGATCTCCCTCACACCCATTAAATATCCACACCCCCTCGTCTCCTTCCCCTTTCAACACACATCACACCACTGGTCTCTCTCCTCGACACCACCACACACAGATCCACCACCGCTCGCAGAGGGGAAATCGTTAAAAAGGGGTGAAAGCGATGTAACACCAGTGGCAGCGGTGTACACAGGGTCTTCCGTCGCCACTGACTATTTCTGTCTATGCTCCATCACTCGCAATCGAAAGAAAAAGGAGTCGTAGCGGTGCCGCTGTGTCTCTCACCGGAAAGACATAGCCGGTGGTCGCTCCTCCTTACTTCGTCTGAGAATTTGCTCAGTTCGCCGGAGATCCGGTTACGTTTAGCCGACGATGCTCCCCTGTTTCTTGTTACTGCTGCTATTATGGAATTATGTGTTGTGCCTTTGTTATCCGCAACTGGAATTGTAAAGGAGTCGGGGTTGTAGCGATGCCACCAGTGGGCAGTCGCTCCTCCGCCCTCGATTTTGGTGTCGTGATCTTTTGGTCACTGTATTACTGTTTCATTCGCCGGAAATTTCACCAGCAATGGCCCTATGTTTGGGAACAGATCTGGTTGTCGCCAGGGCTCCGTTGACTCTTGGTGGAGTCGTCGCATCTGCTACTATTTTACTCCTCTCCAAAATTTCCTTTACTGGACAACATTTGTTTCTTGACTCGTCATTGATGTTATTGTTTGATTTGCTATGTTGATGAAATACTGATGCTTCCTTTTGAGATTTCTGTAGCTCCCTTTGATGTTGTGGTCAATGCTATTGTGTATTATGGTGACTGGCTTAATTGGATAATATGCCAAGATTCGACTTATTCCTAGTCTCCATCGAATTGAACGGATTCTGCATTATGATTGACTATTTTTGGTCTTACTGATTTGGGAAAATCCTGGTTCAGTTGATAGGTCTATGAAAATACTTTATTTTGTGGCATTTGAACTGGTATTGAATTGATACTACACTGGCCAATGACATTTGGAGGCCAATGAGCCCCGTCCCTTTACGTATAAAACGTCCCTTAGATGCCCTGTTACGAAAATAAAATAGGCGATGATGAATGTATGCACTTTAATTCAAAGCAAGTCGAACCGAGTAACGGGACCGATACTTGGCATGACAACACGACCGGCCGGCGTGTTTGCAGCCGTACCGACGTCCCTAGCCTCTACTCGACACGCCATACAAACCTGAGCCTAAATTTTGCAAAATAAAACCCCATTATTATTATTATTATTATTATTATTATTATATATTTTATTATTATTATTACTATTATTATTATTATTATTATTATTATTATTATTTTATTTTCATTAGTTATTACACTTCATTATCGTACTAATCCAATTTCATTTTGTTTGTTTTCTGAGGTACATTTGATTGAATGAATATGCTGCTCCCGGGTTCTACTTTTTGAACTTATTCTCTTTATTTATGAAATTAGACTTAATAGAATTTGTACAATTTATTTGTAAAATGATTAGTCAATGAACCTTTGATTATATGATTATTTGATTGATTGCTTTACCTTAAAGTCATCGCCTTTATACTTTGGAGTTGTCATTTAATTGAATGTCAATTGGGGAGCCAGTTTAGACATTGCGTGCAAGTTAAATCATTTTTGCAAAATAAAAGTATTTCAATAAATCATTTTAGATAAATTTTAGAAAATGCACTTTAAATATTTGGAAACCTGTTGGATTAACCGTTGCTAACGGAATTTCGAAAGTGCCTTAAAAATCTTCTTTCGAAATTAAAAAAACCTCTTACCTTTAGAATCTCTGAAAGAAAGACCGTCTTTTTATAAAAACGGAGTTTTGCACGCATTTGTTAATTTGGTTCCCTGTTTTCCTTAAATTGGTTGGCGACTCCAAAAACTCCAAAAGAGTTAGTCTATTCAGTTGATATTCCTAAATTTAGTTCTTCGGGGTTAATTTTTTAGGGGTTCAACAGCATGGCGACTCCGCTGGGGAGCAATAAAGGTTTTGACCATAAAGGTTTCCAATTATTTGCAACTAGCATACCTAATTTATTTGCTTTATTATATCTGTTTGTTTGGTTTGTTATAGAAAGCATGTATTACATTTTATTTGTGCATAGTCCGCATTCCGTTCATATTTCCTCCCTCATGGAGCCTGTCAATTCTCTTTCATCTCCTCGATTTCATCACGGTGGTCCCGCTTGACGGGCAATTATACAGGACAACTGTCCTTCCTAACTCTTTGAATTTCTTTCGTGTCACCAAAGTTAGTTGGGGTATGGTTTGCCTGGTTTTTCATGGCCGGTTTTACTGGTTTATGAGGCCAGGTTTATCCCATATAGGTCGAATCAGCCTCAACCGTTAGCCCACTCTTAGAAGGAGATTAGGTCATGCATGCATATACACCTTAGTTTGGACCCGGTCCTTGGTGCCGCCTCCAGGAATTAAGAAACCGCCCTTTTGTTGACGGGTTATTGAATCCCAATGACACTGCATATTATGTGATCGTGTGGATATTATAACGAATCCCAAACCATTTGCCATGTCAAATTTGAGAAGTTGACAATTATGTCGGTTTATTTTTATCTCATATATTGTATTGACAAATGGCTTGTGTCGTTATAATAACCACATGTGCGTGCAACTTGACGATTAGGCTTACCTCTAGCACAAAGAGGCACCTTACAGGGTAGGACGCGTTTGCATATTCATTTACGCTCAACTACTTGTGATTGTCACATGTTAATTGCCTGCCTTGCTTTATTTGCTCAAAATGCGTTAAATACTAGGTGTTGCTTGCTTGTGTGCAATCCTATGAATGACATGCAAATTAATTTAGTTACCCTTTGAGGTTTCTTTGTTTGTTTATTTCTCTAGCAGACCTTTGATTTGTAAAGTGGTTGACCATGCAAACCACGCAAGATTCAAGATCTGATTGATGGTAGACGCTCTAGCTCGTAAACGTTGCAGTACCAGAAGCTAGTGGCGTTGTTTGAAAGAACTTGGCGATTGAACTTAGTAGCATTATTTTCAATTTTAATTCAGATTGAGGCCCTGAATTGCATTGTACTTTAGAGCTTATATTAATCTGAATCAACTCATTTTGAATTTATGAAAGTTGGAATAAATACATCGAATTCTTATTATATTATTTACGCTTGCATTTGTTTATGTTTTAAAATTAAAATTGATAAACCTGCCAAAGCTTTGCTTGTGACGTATGGCAAAGCAACTGAATAGTTTGAAAGCGACGCACTGAAAATTTATTGTCTGCGCTCTTTGGATATCGCACTACTGTTAGAACTTCAACTGGGGCAGCTTTTATTTATTGGTATATGGCGTTGAAGCAGTGATGCAGAACTACGCACGGTCTGATTCCCAATGAGGGATACGTAGGCTCCCCCATCGGGCTCGACCCTTTAGCATTTAGATTTTTATTTTTTCCCTAAGAAGGACAACTGGGGCAATGTAGGCAAAGCGAGTTGGAGATGCGAAAGATAATAACTGGCGCAGAATTTTGCAAGAAGCAGCGTTGGTTATTAAAGATGAGTTGGCAAGAATTTTAAAATTGGTTGAGCAAGCAGTGCAAAGTCTAAGACAAAGGACGTTCAGTTTGTTTTAAAAATATGTTACAAGTTTAAGTCAAGGCAAAATTTTCAAAATGCATCTTTGACTTCATTTGCATGCTTATTTCACTTGCTATATTGCATTAACATATTTTATCTTTCCTCTATTTTTCAAAAACCTATGCTATTTGAGTTCATGAGCCAAGTTTCTGAACGCAATTCGCAAATCCAAGTCCTATGAAGACGAAGAAGCAGCAGAATTAGCAGAAGCAGCAAGATCAAGATCACGTCAGCACAAATCAAATGCTTCCCCACTCCCTCCCCAAAACTAACAATTTTTCTTTGAGAGCAGGAACATGCAATGAAAAGATCATTCGCACTATGGATGAACAATTTATTAAACGCGCATTCAAAGTTGCCTTGCAGATTGCGTTGCATTGCCTTTTTCATGACTTAAAGCATTATGCTTTGCCATGAGTTATTGCCGAACAGGCGACATTTCTACCTCTATGATTTTCATTTCCAAATAAGCAACGAAGCCGAAGCATGCGTTATGTTTTCAAATCACGCCAAAATAAGCATTGCCTTATTTTTAATTGACAATCCACTCAAGGCCATCATTGCCCGATTGTCTCGCCAATTGATTTATCAAATGGCTATTGCACTGATTACATTTCCGCACTGCTTTGCTTTGCATTTGCTTTAAATTCAGCCTTTATATTTGCTTTAATGCCTTGCTTTACTTTTTCAGGTCAACCATCAGTTTCTCAGAGATTATTCGCCTTGTCGCATATGCAGCGCAAATCTATTTCTTTCGTTTTCATTATAGCCTTTGCTTTATTATTCATTCGTTTTCTAACACATTTACTTTAAATTTGCAGGAATTGAACATCAGATTCAAAATGAACTGAAGACAGCATTCGACGCTTTGCAGCACTATCAATACAAGCAGCACGACCCAACCTTGCTTATTTGTTTTGCATTATCTTGCCTTAATTAATCCAATTTGCAACTTTGTTTCGCAGGCTGCTATCAAATTTAGGCTCGTTCACATTATATTGAACGTTTTGGGCTCGTTCGCCTTATAAATGAAAGTTTTGGGCCCGTTCGCCTTATAAATGAACAATTCGGGTTCATTCACCTGTAAATAGGATATGCAGGTTCTTCCAAGTTGCGCTAGGACGTTGGATGCTTCATGACCCGATGCCTCATATCTTTATCAATTGAATTGAGCACATCCTGAGATAACATTGTAGACTACCCCTTCATGATTTAAAGCATTATGCTTTGTCATGGTTTATTGCCGAACGGCGGCACTTCTATCTCCTATAATTCTTGCAAGTTGTTAAACATATTCGTTTCATTTCTATTCCTCTTTAAGAGAGCACTTATTAAAATTTCATTGTTGTGATTTGTAGATATTGCTAAATTTGAAGAAGCACATGCATTAATGAATTTTGTGTCTTTTGCTTTATCTTATAATTTGTGCTCGTTCATCTTATGATCGAATATTTTGGGCTCGTTCGCCTTATAATTGAATGTTTTGGGCTCGTTCGCCTTATAAATGAATGTTTTGGGTCCGTTCGCCTTATAAATGAACAATTCGGGTTCATCCACCTGTAAATAGGATATGCAGGTTTATTTCAAGTTGCATTGGGACGCTGGAGGCTTCGTAACTAGATGTCTCATTTGTTTTATCGACTGATTGGAGCACAATCCAAGATCGCGTTGCAAACTACCTCTTTATGATTAAAAGCATTATGCTTATCATAGTTTGTTGCCGAACAGGCGGCATTTATATCTTTATGATCCGTATTTCAAAATAAGCATTATTCTTAAACTTGCATAGATGATAGAGAAAGACAAGTTGGCTGAAGCACCACTTTCAGAGTGTTTCGCGATGTCGGTTGTCTTGCATTTGGCATGTTATATTTAAAGTAGATTGATAATCTAAGACAAGTCGGCTTAAGCACCACTTTCAGAGTGTTTCGCGATATCGGTTGTCTTGCATTTGGCATGTTATATTTAAAGTAGATTGATAATCTAAGACAAGTCGGCTGAAGCACCACTTTCGGAGTGTTTCGCGATGTCGGTTGTCTTGCAATATTGGCATATTATATTTGAAGTAGATAATAAAGATAGGCAATTCGATTTGAGACATCATGTCTCGTTAGTCAACTTACCTTATGAAAACATTGCATTTTGCGACTCGTTCTCACTTTACTTATTGTCTTACTTTACTGTTTCAGAATAATGATCAGCTCAGAGGTTCTCCGGGCGGAGTGCCTTGTCAGTTGATTGAAAGAAAGACTTATTGATGATATCACAACCCGCATTTACAATTTTATGTTATCACTTTATCTATTTCTTATCCAATTATTACAGTTTATTAGTAGTAGAAATATAATTTTATTGATGTGGTTAATTAATGATGAATAATTTGGTAAACAAGAATTTTTGGTAAGGATATTTTGACTTGAAAAAATTAATAAACTACTTCTGCTTCTTGGGAGAAGCTACAAATATCTGATTGTCCCCAAAAGCAGAAAAACTGCTTCTGCTTCTGCTTTTGCTTCTGCTTCTGCCAGAAGTACTTTTTTTTTCCAAACACCTCAGAAATCCAAAAAAATGAAAAAAAAGCACTTTTGGCTTTGGAGAAGCAATGCCAAACAGGCTATTAGACCAAATAAACTTAAGCTACTATTATTTATATCTTTTTTGTAAAGTGGTTGTACCTTAACTATCGTTGTTTACATACGCAACCGTTATATTTTAGCCAAGTAGTCATTTATGATTAATGAATAGATACTATTTGTAAAGTTTTAGATGAATAATTACGAAGTAAGAAATCATAATTTGTTGAAAAGAATTTTTTCATAATATTTAAATTCTGAATTTTCTGCAAAGAGCTACGAACCCGTATTGTTCGATTGTCTCACTAGACATGCATAATAGTTGCATCACTCACAAGCATAGCGAAGCATCATTTGGTTAATTGAGGGCTAATTGTGCGTCCAACCTATGATAGAGCTCAATTTTTATGTCAACAATCATTTGTGTTTCACTACTCCCCGTTTATTGTAACATTAGGTGGGGTGGTGCCCGTGCAAGCACGGGCCCAATATGGGGCGATAAAAATTTTCGCAGATGATAATTATATTTGTTTGATCCTAGATAGAAATGCGTATGTCGAAAATTAGGGTAAATTGTTAGAAAATAGTCAAGCGCTTTTCGTTAAATTAGTGTTAGTATTATTCTTATATACTCCTATAATATTTTTATTCTATTCTCCATCTTTATTGCAATGTTATTTCATTACCTTGATTATCTTTAGTTTTTATGTTAGTCTTTTTTTCCTTTATCATGATATTTTTTATCTTATTTTTTTGTACAGTTTGTTCACATTTTTTGTAGCCCTAGACTCCAATACTGGACCACTTTCATTTATTGACCCACTTTCTGCTGGTCCATTTTTAGGCCAGGCCCAGTAATCAAACCAATGAGTCCCTTTTCAGCAGGAACAAAATCACCAATAATATGTTGAACATATACGTCAATTATATCCACACGTGATAGGTCCTTAGACAAGGTCTAAAAGCTCAAAATAAAATCTAATTAAGACAAAGTCCCGAAGAATTTGGTCAAAGTGGAAGGCTTCCACAGACGAATAACCTAAATCTTTACTATGTGCACACAACTCGACCACTAAAAAATGGTCTCTGTCCAAAATATCTAGTAGGCATTTGCCTATAGATAAGATGCATGGTGTGCTTGTAAGTTGTAAATATTTTTAGAAACACTTTCATAAGTACATTTACAATTTACTTGTGCTAAACAAAGGTTGATTAATTTACATGTTATATACTCAGATCAGCTTTTGTAACTTCTTAACCAAATTATGTTAGTTAAGGTCCAATTTTTTACCAGTAAACAAGATTTGTCAGATAGTTGAAAGAAAAAATACAAGACTTTTAAGACTTGCCATCCTCACTTTTTTCCTCTCGATTTTACGTATTACCAACCAAATTGGGAGAATTGCACAACTATGACATCATAGGCAAACGGTTTGCCTTTTTAACCCCTATAATAGTGGTTTAGTGAAAATGACCTCCACTTGATTTAATGAATAAATTTTAGATGGAAATATCCCTATGAATCTTATTAAGACGCTTGATATCCCAGCCCTCCCTTTCTCTGTAAGCACTGTCTAAGAGGCAGTACTTGCCTTTGACCCCACTTTCTTAGGCAACACTTGCTACTTGAGCTCTTTCTAATAGGCAGCACTTAATGATGGATAACTTGAAGTGTTGCCTACGGCGGTAACAAAGGCCATTTTTCTAAAACAATGTTAAACGAGGACAAACTCTCAGAACTAATCAATTTTCGGGGGAGGGGGTTTGGGGGGGAGGAAGGGGTGAATTTAAGAAATAGGTAAAAAAGATAGTGGTCTTGAAAGATTGAAGCTATATAAAAGTGGTTTTTAAGAATTGAGCACTTCCACAATTACAAAAATGCTACAACACTATAATGAGGCCGTAATTACAAAAATGCCACAACATCTTAATGTAGCCGAAATTACAAAAAAAGTCACCGCTCCTTACAAAGTAGAAACAATATCAATATGTCTATGTTCATTCTTATACTCACATTTATTTTGTGAATAATTAAAGGCCAAATCGTCATCGTTTTCGCGCATATACAAAAATCAAAGCAATACATAACATAAGAACAACTTGACATCATTTCTTCATACAACGAGCAAAAAATCATGTTCATTTTGTAAATAAATTTTGCCAAATCGTACTTACTGTTGACACCCAATTTTGTCCCGGAATTTTCAATTAATGTCTAATTATGTTTAAAATAAGGTTAATTTTTAGAATAAATTAAGTTCATAATTTTAACAGAAAAAGGGCCATAATTGTTCTTCATTTTGAGTCTCGGCCTATTTACGCAACACACAATTTTCTTCCTAGCCCAATTTTGGAAACCCCTAACCCTCTCCCTATAAATTCTAAAACCCTAACCTCTCACCCTCACTATTCATCATCATCTTCACTCCCCTACACACAAAAAAGAGATCTAGCATTTTTTCATCTTACACACAAAAATCAGAGACATCATCATCTTCTTACTCCAAACACCAAAATTTTAGATGTAGCTCATAACAAATCCCCACCGGTAACAAAGAGACCCCCACACTGATTTGGATCTCTCCTCTCGATCTCCCTCACACCCATTAAATATCCACACCCCCTCGTCTCCTTCCCCTTTCAACACACATCACACCACTGGTCTCTCTCCTCGACACCAGCACACACAGATCCACCACCGCTCGCAGAGGGGAAATCGTTAAAAAGGGGTGAAAGCGATGTAACACCAGTGGCAGCGGTGTACACAGGGACTTCCGTCGCCGCTGACTATTTCTGTCTACGCTCCATCACTCGCAATCGAAAGAAAAAGGAGTCGTAGCGGTGCCGCTGTGTCTCTCACCAGAAAGATATAGCCGGTGGTCGCTCCTCCTTACTTCGTCTGAGAATTTGCTCCGTTCGCCGGAGATCCGGTTACGTTTAGCCGACGATGCTCCCCGGTTTCTTGTTACTGCTGCTGTTATGGAATTATGTGTTGTGCCTCTATTATCCGCGACTGGAATTGTAAAGGAGTCGGGGTTGTAGCGATGCCACCAGTGGGCAGTAGCTCCTCCGCTGAAACGACCTCGGTCAGTCGTTTCTGAGGTTAGGACTCCGATTGGCGTACCGATAATTTTAAAATATTCGTAATGTCCATTAGGACCTTTCTGTAAAATTTGAGCTAAATCAGACTTCGTTTGGTAGGCATCGGAAGAAGGTTTCAGTTTTTATCGTCGATAAATATTAAAAAGAGATTTACGAGCTCGGTATTGGCGAATGAGCTCTGATTCGAAATTCGAAAGCGCCGTTAGGTTCATATGATTATTTGTGATTTTGGTGAACTTTCGAAAGTGAATTTCGATATTGTTTGGCTAGTTTCTGCTAAAATGCCGAAAGTTAAATAATTTGACTTTTTCTATTTAAATTCGCATCTTGAGTTTCGGAGAGTCCAATTTGAGATCCGCCTTCGCGAGTATGTTACATATATTTTGTATAACTGGTATGCAAAAGTTGGGATCATTTCGAATATCGTATGGTTCTGTTTTAATTTTCATCGCGAAAAGAAAAGAAAAGAAAATAAAATAAAAAATGAAAAAGGGGAAAAATACAAAACATTAGAAAGAAAAAGAGTGTGCATGGCGGTGGTCCTTAGGTAATAGCTAAGGACCGAGCAGAAACCTTTTAAAACGCTAAAAAAAAACTGAACAGAAAGGAGAATGCGAAACGCAGTGGAAAATGCCAGAAAATGAGAAAAGGGGCCGGAGAAAAGTAGAATTTTCACCTTGAAACATTCAGGTAATGATCTTAATATATTATTTGAGTTTATTACGTATGTTTGAATATATTTTTACGGTAAAAATAGGGATATTAGACATCGCCCTAATGACGTAAAGTGATAGTTTAAAGGATCAAATGGACCCCGATAATGGAATTAATTATATATTCGTACTCAGTGAGTTATGGGCAACATATAAATGTAATTTATTTGGGGTTTGGTTATGTGGCCTTAAACCCTGTATATAGGCCTGGCCTGCGTATTGCGTATGCGAATAGAGTATCAGGTTTCTAACCGGATTGCCCGAAGATGTGAGGAATGAAGCCTTTAGCCTAATTTGATATATTTTTCTGCTTATTGAATAGAGTGGGATCGTTTGGCAATGAAACCAAAGGACAAGCGGTTATTGAGTGGATGTACTAACTTTGTAACAAGGTAAGTGTTTATATCCATTTCTTTGGAGGCACCTGGCCTCGTGGATTTTCTACTACGTGTTCCTTACGTGTGTAGCTGCCGATAGGCGTACTCATTACGCCTTAGCTTTGGATTTACATTATATATTATATGTTATGTCCTGTTGTTGGTATTGCATTGAGGATCTGAGCATTGTACTCTGGCTGTGAGTTGACATATATTTCCCGGCAGTCGATGAGAGTCCCGCGCCGGTGAAGGTTATCATTGCATCATATTGAGGGTAGGAGGATTCCGCCCTCGGAGCAGGAGAATTCCGCTCCATTACATTATATTGAGGGTAGGAGGATTCCGCCCTCGGAGCAGGAGGATTCCGCTCCATTGCATTATATTGAGGGTAGGAGGATTCCGCCCTCGGAGCAGGAGGATTCCGCTCCATTGTATCATATTGAGGGTAGGAGGATTCCGCCCTCGGAGCAGGAGGATTCCGCTCCATTGCATCATATTCAGGGCAGGAGGATTCCGCCCTCGGAGGAGGAGGATTCCGCTCCATTGCATCATATTGAGGGTAGGAGGATTCCGCCCTCGGAGCAGGAGGATTCCGCTCCATTCATTTGGCACATGTGACCCTTTGCATCATATTTCATTTCATTTCATTTCATTTCATCTCAATTCATACCATTGTGTAGACTTGCGGTACATGACTACTGTTCTGCTTATGTGTGCATTGCTTATTTGTTGATATGTTTCTGGCTCACACCCTTGGTTGAGTTTAGAAGTTTCTTACGTGTTTCCGGTTGTTATCTGGCTCTGCCTTATTATAATTTAAATAAAAGGAATTTGGTTTATCTGTTTCTTTTCCCTGGCTAGCTATCCTATTCTTTGAGGTGGCTAGTCTGCCCCACTTATTGAGTCCTTTTGACTCACCCTTGTTTGTTGTTTGTTTCTTGTCTATCTATTTCGTTTCGGCAGGTTCGCTCCAGGATTGAGTTCGCCACGTTGTGAAGGAGCGAAGACGACTTCAGCTGTCAGGGTGAGCCAGCTTTTATTCCGAATAGCCACCAGTTTATTGTTAATTATTTCAGCTGCATTTTGCTCCCTTCAGGAGGTATATGTCTTCTTTTGTACTCTTGGATGTGTAGTTTGGATAGCCCTAAACCGAGTATGTTGAGTAGTCAGCTGTAATTTTTTTGTACAGCTTAGAAGTATCAGTATGTCTGTATTTTTTTTAAAGTCTTGTCCTTATTTATGAATTGATATATTTATTTTCCTAATTTAATTGGTAAGGGTTCGCCCGACGGGTCTAGGGGAGGATGTCGGGTGCCCGCACGGTCTAGCCGGATTCCGGGTCGTGTCATCCGCCCTCGATTTTGGTGTCGTGATTTTTTGGTCACTGTATTACTGTTTCGTTCGCCGGAAATTTCACCAGCAATGGCCCTATGTTTGGGAACAGATCTGGTTGTCGCCAGGGCTCCGTTGACTCTTGGTTGAGTCGTCGCATATGCTACTATTTTACTCCTCTCCAAAATTTCCTTTACTGGACAACATTTGTTTCTTGACTCGTCATTGATGTTATTGTTTGATTTGCTATGTTGATGAAATACTGATGCTTCCTTTTAAGATTTTCTGCAGCTCCCTTTGATGTTGTGGTCAATGCTATTGTGTATTATGGTGACTGGCTTAATTGGATAATATGCCAAGATTCGACTTATTCCTAGTCTCCATCGAATTGAACGGATTCTGCATTATGATTGTCTATTTTTGGTCTTACTGATTTGGGCAAATCCTGGTTCAGTTGATAGGTCTATGAAAATACTTTATTTTGTGGCATTTGAACTGGTATTGAATTGATACTACACTGGCCAATGGCGTTTGGAGGCCAATGAGCCCCGTCCCTTTACGTATAAAACGTCCCTTACATGCCCCGTTGCGAAAACAAAATAGGCGATGATGAATGTATGCACTTTAATGCAAAGCAAGTCGAACAGAGTAACGGGACCGGTACTTGGCATGGCAACACGACCGGCCATCGTGTTTGCAGCCGTACCGACGTCCCTAGCCTCTACTCGACACGCCATACAAATTTGAGCCAAAATTTTGCAAAATAAAATCCCATTATTATTATGATATATTTTATCATTATAATTATTGCTATTATTATTATTATTTTATTTTCATTAGTTATTACACTTTATTATCGTACTAATCCAATTTCATTTTGTTTGTTTTGCGAGGTACATTTGATTGAATGAATATGCTGCTCCCGGGTTCTACTTTTTGAACTTATTCTCTTTATTTATGAAATTAGACTTAATAGAATTTGTACAATTTATTTGTAAAATGATTAGTCAATGAACCTTTGATTATATGATTATGTGATTGATTGCTTTACCTTATAGTCATCGCCTTTATACTTTGGAGTTGTCATTTAATTGAATGTCAATTGGGAAGTCAGTTTAGCAAATGCGGGCAAGTTAAATCATTTTCGCAAAATAAAAGTATTTCAATTAATCATTTTAGATAAATTTTAGAAAATGCACTTGTAAATATTTGGAAACCTGTCGGATTAACCGTTGTTAACGGAATTTCGAAAGTGCCTTAAAAACCTTCTTTTGAAATTAACAAAACCTCTTACCTTTAGAATCTCTGAAAGAAAGACCGTCTTTTTATAAAAATGGAGTTTTGCACGCATTTGTTAATTTGGTTCCCTGTTTTCCTTAAATTGGGTGGCGACTCCAAAAACTCCAAAAGAGTTAGTCCATTCAGTTGATATTCCTAAATTTAGTCCTTCGGGGTTAATTTTTTAGGGGTTCAACAGCATGGCGACTCCGCTGGGGAGCAATAAAGGTTTTGACCATAAAGGTTTCCAATTATTTGCAACTAGCATACCTAATTTATTTGCTTTATTATATCTGTTTGTTTGGTTTGTTATAGAAAGCATGTATTACATTTTATTTGTGCATAGTCCGCATTCCGTTCATATTTCCTCCCTCATGGAGCCTGTCAATTCTCTTTCATCTCCTCGATTTCATCACGGTGGTCCCGCTTGACGGGCAATTATACAGGACAACTGTCCTTCCTAACTCTTTGAATTTCTTTCGTGTCACCAAAGTTAGTTGGGGTATGGTTTGCCTGGTTTTTCATGGCCGGTTTTACTGGTTTATGAGGCCAGGTTTATCCCATATAGGTCGAATCAGTCTCAACCGTTAGCCCACTCTTAGAAGGAGATTAGGTCATGCATGCATATACACCTTAGTTTGGACCCGGTCCTTGGTGCCGCCTCCAGGAATTAAGAAACCGCCCTTTTGTTGACGGGTTATTGAATCCCAATGACACTGCATATTATGTGATCGTGTGGATATTATAACGAATCCCAAACCATTTGCCATGTCAAATTTGAGAAGTTGACAATTATGTCGGTTTATTTTTATCTCATATATTGTATTGACAAATGGCTTGTGTCGTTATAATAACCACATGTGCGTGCAACTTGACGATTAGGCTTACCTCTAGCACAAAGAGGCACCTTACAGGGTAGGACGCGTTTGCATATTCATTTACGCTCAACTACTTGTGATTGTCACATGTTAATTGCCTGCCTTGCTTTATTTGCTCAAAATGCGTTAAATACTAGGTGTTGCTTGCTTGTGTGCAATCCTATGAATGACATGCAAATTAATTTAGTTACCCTTTGAGGTTTCTTTGTTTGTTTATTTCTCTGGTAGACCTTTGATTTGTAAAGTGGTTTACTATGAAAACCACGCAAGATTCAAGATCTGATTGATGGTAGGCGCTCTAGCTCGTTAACGTTGCAGTACCAGAAGCTAGTGGCGTTGTTTGAAAGAACTTGGCGATTGAACTTAGTAGCATTATTTTCAATTTTAATTCAGATTGAGGCCCTGAATTGCATTGTACTTTAGAGCTTATATTAATCTGAATCAACTCATTTTGAATTTATGAAAGTTGAAATAAATACATCGCATTCTTATTATATTATTTACGCTTGCATTTGTTTCTGTTTTAAAATTAAAATTGATAAATCTGCCAAAGCTTTGCTTGTGACGTATGGCAAAGCAACTGAATAGTTTGAAAGCGACGCACTGAAAATTTATTGTCTGCGCTCTTTGGATATCGCACTACTGTTAGAACTTCAACTGGGGCAGCTTTTATTTATTGGTATATGGCGTTGAAGCAGTGATGCAGAACTACGCACGGTCTGATTCCCAATGAGGGATACGTAGGTTCCCCCATCGGGCTCGACCCTTTAGCATTTAGATTTTTATTTTTTCCCTAAGAAGGACAACTGGGCAAATGTAGGCAAAGCGAGTTGGAGATGCGAAAGATAATAACTGGCGCAGAATTTTGCAAGTAGCAGCGTTGGTTATTAAAGATGAGTTGGCAAGAATTTTAAAATTGGTTGAGCAAGCAGTGCAAAGTCTAAGACAAAGGACGTTCAGTTTGTTTTAAAAATATGTTACAAGTTTAAGTCAAGGCAAAATTTTCAAAATGCATCTTTGACTTCATTTGCATGCTTATTTCACTTGCTATATTGCATTAACATATTTTATCTTGCCTCTATTTTTCAAAAACCTATGCTATTTGAGTTCATGAGCCAAGTTTCTGAACGCAATTCGCAAATCCAAGTCCTATGAAGACGAAGAAACATCAGAATTAGCAGAAGCAGCAAGATCAAGATCAAGTCAGCACAAATCAAATGCTTCCCCACTCCCTCCCCAAAACTAACAATTTTTCTTTGAGAGCAAGAACATGCAATGAAAAGATCATTCGCGCTATGGATGAACAATTTATTGAACGAGCATTCAAAGTTGCCTTGCAGATTGCGTTGCATTGCCTTTTTCATGACTTAAAGCGTTATGCTTTGCCATGAGTTATTGCCGAACAGGCGACATTTCTACCTCTATGATTTTCATTCCCAAATAAGCAACGAAGCCGAGGCATGCGTTATGTTTTCAAATCACGCCAAAATAAGCATTGCCTTATTTTTAATTGACAATCCACTCAAGGCCATCATTGCCCGATTGTCTCGCCAATTGATTTATCAAATGGCTATTGCACTGACTACATTTCCGCACTGCTTTGCTTTGCATTTGCTTTAAATTCAGCCTTTATATTTGCTTTAATGCCTTGCTTTACTTTTTCAGGTCAACCATCAGTTTCTCAGAGATTATTCGCCTTGTCGCATATGCAGCGCAAATCTATTTCTTTTGATTTCATTATAGCCTTTGCTTTATTATTCATTCATTTTCTAACACATTTACTTTAAATTTGCAGGAATTGAACATCAGATTCAAAATGAACTGAAGACAGCATTCGACGCTTTGCAGCACTATCAATACGAGCAACACGACCCAACCTTGCTTATTTGTTTTGCATTATCTTGCCTTAATTAATCCAATTTACAACTTTGTTTCGCAGGCTGCTATCAAATTTAGGCTCGTTCACCTTATATTGAACGTTTTGGGCTCGTTCGCCTTATAAATGAACGTTTTGGGCCCGTTCGCCTTATAAATGAACAATTCGGGTTCATTCATCTGTAAATAGGATATGCAGGTTTTTTCAAGTTGCGCTAGGACGTTGGATGCTTCATGACCTGACGCCTCATTGTTTTATCAATTGAATGGAGCACATTCCGAGATTGCATTGTAGACTACCCCTTCATGATTTAAAGCGTAATGCTTGGTCATGGTTTATTGCCGAACGGCGGCACTTCTATCTCCTATAATTCTTGCAAGTTGTTAAACATATTCGTTTCATTTCTATTCCTCTTTAAGAGAGCACTTACTAAAATTTCATTGTTGTGATTTATAGATATTGCTAAATTTGAAGAAGCACATGCATTAATAAATTTTGTGTCTTTTGCTTTATCTTATAATTTCTGCTCGTTCATCTTATGATCGAACGTTTTGGGCTCGTTCGCTAGTTTGGTAATTCGGTATTTCGGTTCAGTTTCGTTTATACATTTTTTAGAATTCGATACTTCGATTTTGTCCTCGATTTTTAGATTTGGGTACTTCGGTTGTTCGGTTTAACTGAATTGTTACATTTGTGTTGCTGCTGCTGTTACCCTTGTGTTGTTGTTGTTGTACGTTGCTGTTACGCTGCTGCTGCGGCTGTTACAGAGCTCCTGCTGCTGATGTTACACTTGCGATGATGTTGTTGTTACGCTGTTACGCGACTGCTGTTACGTTGATGTTGAGGTTGTTACACAGCTGCTACTGTTGTTGTTACATTGTTGTTGATGCTGTTGTTACACTGCTATTTTCTTGTTTGGTCCATTTTTTGTGCTAGAATTTTGATTTAAACCGAAGAACCGGGTAAACCAAACAAAAATAAACAGGAAATGAATTATAACAAGTATGTTTTTTTCTTCACTTCTAATGAACAGAATACCGAAGTACTGAATCGAAGTTTCAAAAAATCGAACCGAAGTACCAAACTCCCACCCCTAGTTCAAAGTAGATTAACTTAAGGATAAAATTTTATCAATGTAAAATTTTGTCTTTTGGAACATGTCACTTTTTCTTTTGGTTGTGTTAGCTTATTATGACAATTTGAATCCACTGTTGGAGTTATGAATCTTTTGAAATTCATATGGTGTTATAAAATCTCTGTTATTTTAAAGCTTGAGTCAATTTACCATATTTGTGAATTACTTTTTTTTTGAGACTTACATATCCCAATTTGTAAAGATAGCAAAAGATCCAGATTTTACAAGCCATTAACGAACTATACATTCCATAATACATTAACTTCAATCTATACACGACATATTATTAGAAGACATTAGCCAACTATATATTATGTGCAAAATAACAATAGCAAGTACCACTTGAATCACCTACGTCTAGCCTGATTTTCCTGTTCTTCAAAATTCTTCACCTTCTTCAAAAGACCACAAATAACTCTCTTGAATTGTGGTGGCGTTTTATGGTAATACCACATAAAGAAGTTACATCCACATTCTCCTTGTTGAAATTTGCAAGAGTAGAATTTATGTACTCGGATTAGCTTGTATCCAAGATGTACAAAGCTTTGCATCAATCCGCAGCAATACACATTTTGAGAATTAGCCATTGAAAAAAGGAAAGTAACAGTTGATGGAGAAAACAATGGAAAGAAATGAAATTAGGCGAAATTCATGTTTGGGAATTGATTTATAGAAGGGTTATGGGTTATGCCCATTTTTTAAAATCATTGGTAATGCTATATTGGAGGAAAAGAAACCTCCCACGCGCTCAAATATGTCGAAACACACGATTTGTGCTTTGTAGATATTTTTTTCAAAGGGTACAAATTTGATTGAGTCGAGGTAGCTAATATGTATAGGACAATGTTAAAGGTGTATTGTACCAAGTTTGAATAACTCAACTTATTCCATTCCTTTAATATAATTTTCGCAAAATTTTTGCTGGCTTTTTATTTTGTAATTAATATGTTTGTCCATCAAAAATTTTTTGCTTTTTTTCAAAAAGTTTCTGAAAAACATGTTTGTCCATGAAATCTTATGATTTTTTCAACTTTTTTTGGAAAACAATTTTTGAAAAACCAAAAAGTGGTTTAGAGCACTTTTTCAAGTTTTTTCTCCTCCCACAAAACTCTACATTTTTTTCAAGTTAAATGTATGTCCAAACATAACTTCAACTTCCAAATACCATTTTTCAATCCAACTTCAAAAACTCTTTTTTCAAATATTTTTTCAAATCTATGGCCAAACGGCCACTAAGTATGCTTTATTTTCCCCATTTCTCCTCTACTAGGTGAGGAATGCCCCGGGCCCAAGAGTTACGGATATTCTTTAAAAAAGTTATTAGGTGTATTGTATGTATTAATTACTCCTTCAAATACTTATATATTGAAATAATCCCTATGAAAACTACTACTATTTGTAAATTGACAACAGTTAGACGAATTAGTGGTTTCAGAATTTAATTTAAAATAGTTTTGATATTGATAACTATATATAAGAGTCATTACTTATAGAAAGAAATGTAAGTATCTATCAAGCTTCCTTTTATCATTTCTAATATTATTGAGCTTATCTTTTGATATATATGCCATCAATTGTGTTAATTTTATTGAGCTTCATCTTTGTTTGATAGGTTATGTTAGTTGTATTTTAGTGAGTACTAATTTCATTTTTATCGTGCCTTTATTTTAAATTTTAATGAATGTGTACTAATCATAATCTAATATGCTATTAATAGTGCTTTAAAAGGCGTTCTGAGGTATTCAGGTGAGGCATAAATATATTGGGGTGACCTACAACTGCATATGTTTAAGAATATCATGATGTGGACACTTTCTTTCACATGCTTGATAAACTGACTCAGTGTCAATCTTTAGAAGTTTTACGAATTTTATCTTTTTCATATGATTTATGTCTTTTAAAAAATATTTATTTCAAATTATACAAATTATAAATATTAAATATTAAAAATCTCTGGGGGCATACACTCAGTACTTCGATGCTTGGGCCACCCTCGATGTCAGATAAAACGTCTCGCCACGTGCCATGTCTATTAAAGATTGCTATTGCTAATATTTGATGTTGTCTGATTGAGTAATCAATCTTTTTACCATTACCTTTTTACCAAATCGACATAATTTTAATTTCAAATTTATTTCATTATAGTATTAATCTTCATCTGTTTGAGCATATGTATTTGGTTAGAAAAGTACTTCGTTGATGTCTACAGTAGGAAAATTTTGCTAGGAATTTATAGTCTGATAATTTGAATATGTAAGAGTTTTCAAAATTACGAAAATTATGAGTTTATAGATATGAGTTTTTCGTAAATTTTGATATATTCCAAACTTTTTTCGCAAAAGTGCCTCACATTCTTATAATTTCAAAAGTATTTTATATGCTATCAAATTTAACTCACTTTTTGAACTTCATAATTTAAAAAACGTAAAGTCCTTTGCCTCTAAATGTCATGATATGTTAATTATTTTATAGCTTTTGACGAAAACACTAACTTTTTAAGAAGAAAATGAAAATCCAAAACAATATTTTGAAGTTAATTAGTAGTGAAATTTAAGATTGATGGTTAGTAGAAAAATTTATTATTATTTATAGATCTTTATTTTGAAACTTTATTAGCCTTTTTCGTATTGCAACTTTTATGCAGTATATCTGAAAAAATATATATATTTTGGTGAAAGATTAAAAAATGTAAAGAAAGAACACAAAACGGAAAAACAAAAATGAATAGATGAGAGTTGTTAGTGGGGTAAGAGGAATGCCTAGCTAATGAGTAAAACTAAAGTAGATTCAGTGAAATGGAAGCAGTAAAAGAAGGAAGTATTATTAGCTCTTTCGTGGGAATGGGTCCGGCCTATGTCTCTCCAAATTTATTCTACACCGTCCACGTGTGCCTGTGTTGAGACCTGGCTGTATTTTTTACCATTAAATCTCAAAGTGACTTTTACTCTATTACTTTACCATTTAACTCTATACTCTCACAATCCCTTCGTCTGTTTCTTTTGGAATTACCTCCATTTTCCCCGCCGGCGGAAAGCTCATCACTTCCCACATCATTTTCAAAAGTGTGTCTTTAATATTTTCTTTATTTCTCTGTGATATATAAAATTACAAAGAGGAAATCTTTTACATGCAACAACAGACCAAGCTCCAGACTATATCACTCTACCTATTTATAACTGGAATCAAAGCAAAAAGGTTATGGACAAAGTACACCATTAGAATTCCCTAATTTTACTGTTCCCCGGTAAACTTGATTGTCTCGCCGTCGCCGGAGCCACCGGCAAAAGTCGTCAATCTCTACGGAATTTGCCATTTGGCGAAGCTTCAGTGTTGCCAAAAGCAGCAGAGCCGCGGAGGTGCAGTAGCGGCTGAAGCTTATTAGTGCTGTGGGGTTGTTAACATTGAGTCCCGAGTGAAATGTCCTATATGCCCTCATGGTCGGCAAGCAGGTTGACCTTTGATTTTCAAATTGCGTCGAACTACATATGGCCTGATTCTCTTTCAGCCCGAGATATGTCGGCAACTCGGAAACCGGAGCTTGGCCATGTCCATAAGCCTCGTATTTTGATCCCAGGAATCAGAGTCTTGGCTTTACCGTGACAAAATTGGTTTTCACGTCAACTTTCTTTACCCTGGAAACTCTTTCATCCTTTCCAGGTAAAGAGGGGCAGCTGTTGACACCCAATTTTGTCCCGGAATTTTCAATTAATGTCTAATTATGTTTAAAATGAGGTTAATTTTAGAATAAATTAATTTCATAATTTTAACGGAAAAAGGGCCATAATTGTTCTTCATTTTGAGTCTCGGCCTATTTAAGCAACACACAATTTTCTTCCTAGCCCGATTTTGGAAACCCCTAACCCTCTCCCAATAAATCCTAAAACCCTAACCTCTCACCCTCACTATTCATCATCATCTTCACTCCCCTACACACAAAAAGGAGATCTAGCATTTTTTCATCTTACACATAAAAATCAGAGACATCATCATCTTCTTCCTCCAAACACCAAAATTTTAGATGTAGCTCATAACAAATCCCCACCGGTAACAAAGAGACCCCCACACTGATTTGGATCTCTCCTCTCGATCTCCCTCACACCCATTACATATCCACACCCTCTCGTCTCCTTCCCCTTTCAACACACACCACACCACTGGTCTCTCTCCTCGACACCACCACACAAAGATCCACCACCACTGGCAGAGGGAAAATCGTTAAAAAGGGGTGAAAGCGATGTAACACCAGTGGCAGCGGTGTACACAGGGACTTCCGTCGCCGCTGACTATTTCTGTCTACGCTCCATCACTCGCAATCGAAAGAAAAAGGAGTCGTAGCGGTGCCGCTGTGTCTCTCACCGGAAAGACATAGCCGGTGGTCGCTCCTCCTTACTTCGTCTGAGAATTTGCTCCGTTCGCCGGAGATCCGGTTACGTTTAGCCGACGATGCTCCCCTGTTTCTTGTTACTGCTGCTGCTATGCAATTATGTGTTGTGCCTTTGTTATCCGCGACTGGAATTGTAAAGGAGTCGGGGTTGTAGCGATGCCACCAGTGGGCAGTCGCTCCTCCGCCCTCGATTTTGGTGTCATGATCTTTTGGTCACTGTATTACTGTTTCGTTCGACGGAAATTTCACCCGCAATGGCCCTATGTTTGGGAACAGATCTGGTTGTCGCCAGGGCTCCGTTGACTCTTTGTTGAGTCGTCGCATCATCTAATATTTTACTCCTCTCCAAAATTTCCTTTACTGGACAACATTTGTTTCCTGACTCGTCATTGATGTTATTGTTTGATTTGCTATGTTGATGAAATACTGATGCTTCCTTTTGAGATTTTCTGCAGCTCCCTTTGATGTTGTGGTCAATGCTATTGTGTATTATGGTGACTGGCTTAATTGGATAATATGCCAAGATTTGACTTATTCCTTGTCTCCATCGAATTGAACGGATTCTGCATTATGATTGACTATTTTTGGTCTTACTGATTTGGGCAAATCCTGGTTCAGTTGATAGGTCTATGAAAATACTTCATTTTGTGGCATTTGAACTGGTATTGAATTGATACTACACTGGCCAATGACGTTTGGAGGCCAATGAGTCCCGTCCCTTTACGTATAAAACGTCCCTTACATGCCCCGTTACGAAAACAAAATAGGCGATGATGAATGTATGCACTTTAATGCAAAGCAAGTCGAACTGAGTAACGGGACCGGTACTTGGCATGGCAACACGACCGGCCGGCGTGTTTGCAGCCGTACCGACGTCCCTAGCCTCTACTCGATACGCCATACAAACCTGAGCCTAAATTTTACAAAATAAAACCCTATTATTATTATTATTATATATTTTATTATTATTATTACTATTATTATTATTATTTTATTTTCATTAGTTATTACACTTCATTATCGTACTAATCCAATTTCATTTTTTTTGTTTTGCGAGGTACATTTGATTAAATGAATATGCTGCTCCCAGGTTCTAGTTTTTGAACTTATTCTCTTTATTTATGAAATTAGACTTAATAGAATTTGTACAATTTATTTGTAAAATGATTAGTCAATGAACCTTTGATTATATGATTATTTGATTGATTGCTTTACCTATAGTCATCGCCTTTATACTTTGGAGTTGTCATTTAATTGAATGTCAATTGGGGAGCCAGTTTAGCAAATGCGTACAAGTTAAATCATTTTTGTAAAATAAAAGTATTTCAATTAGTCATTTTAGATAAATTTTAGAAAATACACTTTAAATATTTGGAAACCTGTTGGATTAACCGTTGTTAACGGAATTTCGAAAGTACCTTAAAAACCTTCTTTCGAAATTAACAAAACCTCTTACCTTTAGAATCTCTGAAAGAAAGACCGTCTTTTTATAAAAATGGAGTTTTGCACGCATTTGTTAATTTAGTTCCCTGTTTTCCTTAAATTGGGTGGCGACTCCAAAAACTCCAAAAGAGTTAGTCCATTCAGTTGATATTCCTAAATTTAGTCCTTCGGGTTTAATTTTTTAGGGGTTCAACACTTACTTTATTCATTCACAAAAATATATATAAATATAAAATCAAGACAATCAGTCTGCATTACTTATAAGTGAACCAAACTACTAGCTCTATTTTACAAGAAAATGACACCAGATCGTCATTACTTTGCCCATATACAAAATTCAAAGTAAAAATAAAATCAATACAATTGATGTATTAGTATTTTATGCTAATATTAGAATATTTTGGACTAGTTTTTATGTCTTTTAGCTAGATTTTCAATTCTCCAATGTTTCAGGTGTTGATATATTTTCAATGTACAAAGCCAAATGGAGTGAAAAGATTAAAAAATACAAGAGAATTGGCTACAAGTAAAGAAATTAGAGAAATGCTGTCGCAGACCAAGATCGGCCCCAACCGAATCATAGGATGAATTGAAAAGACCTCAACCGGAAAAGATGAAAGCCCTTGAGTTGATGATGAGCCACCGAATTGAAGAGGCGGCCTGCCAAATCATGGGTTGAATTCAATCGGCGGTCATGCAGAGCCATTGGCTACCTGCCGGTACTAATAGTGGGCTCAGGAAATCGGCGATGGAGGAGATGAATTCTGCCACTTGAAAGGCGAGCCGCCAAACCTGAAAGGTGCAAGACAAAGAAGAAGTCAGCAGTCTGTCTTCGGCGGCCACCGAAGGCAATAGGCGGCCGCCGATTAATCGACAGAATGTAGGAAACATAACGAAATGACATTTTTATAAATAGATTTTGGCTTTTGAACTCATACCTATAAATATTCCATTATGCCTCTAAGACAAAGTATCTAGGAATATCCTTAGAATATCATACTTTTCACATTTGAATATTCTTGGAAGGCAAGTAAGGGTTTTAAAAACAACATTCATATAGATTTCAACTTTTAATCTATTCCATTATATGATTCTTGATATTTCATTCCTTACTATGATTGTGTTGAACCCTACTATGAGTAGCTAATCTCATACTAGGAGTTTATTCATAATGATTGATTATTTCAACTTCAACACTTGTTTTAATCTTACAAAATATATGGATTAATGTTAATCTAGTTGCTATTGTTCGTAATATGAAAAGGGTTTAAGGTGTGGCCACACTTGAACTAAACACTTTGCCTTCATCACCCTAACGGAGTTGAAAGTGTGAGTTTATAGAAACTAGCAAATATTTGGGTTATATTTGCTTACGAGCCTACCCCATCTAAAGGGGAAGACCTAAAAAGGTCATTCCCGCTCGGGTCTTTGGACTAAAGTTTTATGCGCCTTGTTATTGACCCCAACAGGCTTAACTTGGTAGAACCCAGTGTTTTGGTGAGCGAGAAGCGCAACGAAGCGACAAGGGCCCTGGAGCTTCAAAGCGCGAAGCGCACGCTTTTTATACATGAAGCGCAATTTTTAAAAAAAAACAAAAAATTATTTTTTCACAAATTAATAGAAGAACTTAAATAAGCAAGAAGCCAAGAACGCATTAAAAATAAGATAAATAAGCAATTGTTTCAATCGAAACACTAAAGGAAAGAGCAAATAATCCTCCATAGGACAAGCATAATAAAACTAAAATCCAAAATATAAATCTATCACAATCCTATTGGTTTTCAAGCTCAAGAATTTCAAAGTTAACATAAGCATCATCCTTATATTTCTCCTCAACTTCCTCTTCAACCTCTTCTTCCTCATCTTCATCAATTAAGGATCGTGATGTGGATACTGAATTTGAGCTTGAACTCCCCCTCAAATCATACGCGCTCTCATTAATTCCACTTGCCTCGGCAACATTACCCCAAGTAAAATTAGCATCTCCTTCAAATACCTCTTCTTCTTCATGGTTTTCAGGGGCTCCAACTAACCATTCATTAGCTTCATCAATACTATCAAAAAGAATTGGATCAATTTTATCACGAATGTTAAAGCGTTGCCTCAATTTTCTATTGTATTTAATGAATACAAGATCATTGAGACGCTTCAGTGAGAGCCTGTTCCTCTTCTTGGTATGAATCTGCAAATATATTATCGAGTTATTAAAAGGTAACTTAATGCAATTACTAATTTAGTTTAAAAATATTAGATCTTTCTTCTTACGTGTTCAAATACACTCCAATTCCTTTCACATCCGGATGAGCTACAAGTCAGACTAAGAACTCTGATGGCAAACTTTTGTAACTCTGGAGTTTCAGAGCCAAACGAGGCCCACCATTCAGCTAGAGCACAAAATAATATATTTTTATAAGTATAAGATAATAACTGAAAAATTAATGTTGAAAATCACATGCTCACCTGGCGACCTTGTCTTTCTCTGTCTAATTGCTAAGTCAAGTCCAAAGAGTCCCTCAGCATTCTTATATTTTGTTAACTCTGCAGTTAAAAGATCTTGATCTGTAGCACTAGGGACCAACTTACCAACACATTGGTAGAATTTCCCCCACAGTATTCCACCTCCTATATCCAATTTCGCTTTATTAGCATAATAAAGTTCTGGTTTTAAAATGTATCCAGCTGCATGCAACGGCCTATGAAGTTGTTCACGCAACCTCTTATCAATTATGTCAAACACTTTTTTACACTTCTGAGGGTCAGTAACTGTTGACTAGATAGTATCCTTAGCTTTATCCACAGCCTCATAAATGTAGCCCATGGGTGGTTGTTTCTCCCCATCCACCAAATGAAGTACTACAATTAACGGACCACCAACTCTAAGAGCATGAACGACATCATTCCAAAAGCGCGCTGCAAAAACAGTTCTTTTACATTCTCTCCCCCCGCTTCCTTTGCAAATTTACTTTTTTCAAACTCTTCTGACATA
This sequence comes from Petunia x hybrida, assembly GCA_037355625.1. NCBI lineage: Eukaryota > Viridiplantae > Streptophyta > Magnoliopsida > Solanales > Solanaceae > Petunia > Petunia x hybrida. The sequence continues at coordinate 609,545 of JBBBVM010000783.1, forward strand.
AACATTTGTCTCGAGTTGTTCTTTTGATTATTAAGACTACAAAGGGTCAAGAAGGCGGTTGCAAATCTAGTCTTGGCCGGTTTAACCAAATTTCTTTGGCCTGTGAATCTCCTCATCATATTCAATAACATCGGCCTTTGACTAATATAAGAATGCAACTTAACTGCCTTCGTGAAAACTCCAAGAAATGGTTGTTCCTTAAAAATGTCACCAAATATCAAATTAATGCAATGAGCTGTACATGGAGTCCAATAGATATTGGGGTATTGCGCTTGCAACATACTACCTGCTTTGACATTTTCACTAGCATTATCTGTGACAATTTGAACAACATTTTCTGGACCAACTTTCTCTACAGTTTTTTCAAACAAACTCAACATTTTATTAGCATCAGTAGAACAGTCACTGACATCAATAGATTCAAGAAACAAGCTACCTTTAGGAGAGTTTACCAAAACATTAATAATCATTTTTCCCATCTTTGCTGTCCACTTATCCATCATAATAGAACATCCAAACAGATTCCATTCTACTTTATGTTCTTCAATAATTTTATTTGTTAGCTCCACCTCCTTATTTAAGCAACTAACTCTAACTTCATGATAGGTGGGAGGATCCATACCTGAACCATATTGGCCAACAACTTCAATGAACTCTTTGAAACTGAGATGGTTGACACAATTGAAAGGGAGAGCTGCATCATACATCCATCTAGCAAACTTTGCAACTACACGATCCCTCAACATCTTCGAGGCAACACTTACTGGATTTTCACCTTTTCATTTCGGATTTTGTGAGAAATATACATCCATAGGACCTTTAGTCCTTCTTGTTGATCAACTACTAGAACAGACACCTCCCTTTTTCTGAAATTTTGACGGCAGCGTTGATGCATCAATATCCTCCTCCATTTCAGCATCCCCATCATCCAGATCAGTCACATAGTGAAAGTTCAATTGATCTTTAAGTTTATTTTTCTTATCAACATAACTCTTGATTTCTTCCCTAACATGTGGTGGGCATTTTCCACAAACTGTGGTATCACGATAACCCCCAATTAAATGTAATTTGTGACGATAAATTCCACCTTTTGTAATCTTGTCACAAAACAAGCACCGAATTGCAGTCCTATCAATTTTGACTGCATAAGCCCAAGCCGGGTCTTTTCTTTTGTCAGAATTATTTGATGACTCCATTATAAACTATCAACACATCACCTATCACATTATAATTTATATCCAAATTAGCAACTACAAGTACAAAAAGAGAAAAAACTATACATAAAAAAAAGAAAAAAAAATAGAGCTTAAAGAAAGGCAGTGAAACAGAGGAGGAAGGAAGGAGTCTGCTTGTTAATAGACTATGCTTAAAAAAAGAGTCTGCTTAAAAAACAGAGCTTAAAAAAGAGTCTTTGTGATGAGAGGAAGAAGAAGGAAGAAAGAAAGAAGAAAGGAAGAAGAAGGAAGAATAAGGAATAAGAAAGAAAGAAGAAAGGAAGAACAAAGGAAGAGAAAGTACCTGGGCTGCGTGATGAGAGGGAGAGGCTGATGAGAGAGGCTGCTTCTTTCTTTTACTTTATGTCGAAAACCCTAAATTAGCTTTATATATATTTTCCCTTTAAAACAAATCAGATTTAACTTTAAAAAAAAAGCGCAGCAAAGCGTGCGCTTCAACACTGCCGCGCTTCGCACGCTTTTTTTTTTTTCACGCTTCGCTTCAGTAATAAAAAGCGCAGGCACTGCACTTCGTTGCGCTTCAAAGTGCGAAGCGCGCGCTTTTCAAAACACTGGTAGAACCTCTCTATACCTAACAGTTTTAGAGGGTTAAATTTATGGGTTCGACCATTAAAGATTACCTATATGATTTGTATGGTTGAAAGAAGTGTTAGGTTAATAGAATCTAGTTTGAATGGGTAAACCCCTAGCTTTCTCTCCTTGTTTTACAACTATTTCGATTGTGCGATCATTATATGTTAAGAGTTTGTTTAGCTAATAGTTTTAGCTTTAGTCGTAAACAACTTCCAATCTTTATTTAGGAATACTCGAACATTTCTTAGAACTCGACTTTATTCTTTCTACATATAAAACATGTGCTAGCTCTCCGAGGAAATCGACTCCGACTCGATCGCCCCTCACCATTATTGGTGTAGGACTGAGCCTGGATCAAATTTTGGCGTCGCTGCCGGGGAGCTACGATTGTTTCTATTAGATTGAATATCTGTTGTTCCAGTTTTGTTTACTATTTCTACCATTTTACCTCTTGCTTTTTTTTTTTACCGTGTGTAGGTGAAAATTAGCAATGAGACAGAATCCAAATCGAGTTTTTCGGAATGCCCATTACAATTATGAGTACGCTCATAATTAAGGTGTAGCCTTTCTGGGAGTTCTAGATGCTTATGATGGAGAAGCCGAAGAAGAACTTGATAATGTCACTCTTAGTGAAGAGGGACATGAGTATTATGTTGAGGAAAATGCCGAAGATGAACTTGAGGAGAATGTTGAACCTCAAGTTGAAGATGTGGCTCCAAATGGTGGAAACCCTCTTGGTAATGCTCAATCTAATGAGGGGTTTCAAGCAAATGCTAATGCTAACGTGGGAGCCAATGTTGGTGACAATATTGGTGTTGCAGGCAATGCAAATCGGGGAGGCAGTAATGCAAACTGTTGTGGCCAAGGTGTAAACCGAGGTGGTTGTGGTATTCATGCTAATCGAGGAGGTAATTCTAATCGAGTGAATGTTTGCAATGTCAAATAGAACCCAAGAAATGTGAGGGGTGTTCGTAATGCCAACCTACTGGTGCAAGACTTAGATGGATCCGATGAGGAAGTGGATATGGAAAGCTTTTCTAGTGCTATTGTTCCTCCACCCATTCGTGGTAATGTTACTGTAATCTTACATGGGCTTGAACAAAATGAATTCTTTGGTGTAGGAAAACATGAGGATGCCAATGAGCATTTGAGGAACTTTATCCAAAAATACCATCTTTATAAGTAGGCATATTGCACGGAGGAATCTTTGCGGCTAAGGGTCTTTCCATATTCTCTACAAGGGAAGGCCAAGGCTTGGTTGAACAAATTTCCCAAGAACCCAATTTATACATGGGCCGAGCTTGTGAAACAATTTTTGGCAAAGTTTTTTCCAAAGGGAAAACAAGCTTTAATGAGGGACAAGGTTTATATGTTAAAGCAAGACCCATCCGATTCATTATCCGAAGCTTGGGAAGCATTTCTGATCCATGCTCAATCCTATACCATTAATGGTGAGGGGTGGTCATTAAAGATATATACCCAATATCAGTCGGAGTCGATTTCCCAAAAGAACTAGTTGTTCAGTCGTAAAAAGAAAATCAATAGATGTTAGTTAAGAGTCCTAGAAAGTAGGAGTGTTTGTTGTGAAATTAACATAAACTACAAAGCAATTAGTTAAAACAAGTATGATTATATAAAAGGAAGCTAGGGGCGTAAATGACTACTAGTGGTATCCAATCAATGGGTAGAGTATTTTCGCCTACCTAACACAAGTACGAATATGGTCGAGTCATTCTATGGTAAACCCTAGAATCTGCCAGGCCTAAGAGGAGTCTACCTTACTACGCTCGCCAAAGCCATAGTTAAGCGCATAAAGATCTGACTCATGGACCCAAGGAAAGAGGACCTCTTCTGAGTGTAACCTCTTTTAGATGGGTTAGGCTAAATTTTAGTCAACAAAACCCATATACTTGCCAACTCCGCTAATCTACACTAGCTAATCTCTCCCGAGTCTTATCTAGTAAAGTAGAAGTGAAACCTTTATATCATGGATGCTAAAATTCTAATGTTAATGTAATGGGAGTTGGATAATCGTTACTCATATTATGTTTGGTGAATCTAAGCAATACGCATTGATTTTCTACCACTTATAGCATGTTTACAGCGCTAGTTATGAGTTTAGCTACTCATACTAGGGGTTTGGATCAAACACAAGAACATGTAATGAAAAGATGTAATGGATTCAAACACGAATTATGTATTGATATATGATTAAGAAATAAAAAGTACAAGATATAGAGCTTATAAATCAATGAAAACCTTCAATCTTGTCTCTTAAACCTTGCCTCTCATAGTAGTGTTTGAAATCTAGAATATAATATGTTAAAAACCCTAGCTTTGTTCTATTTATACTATGATAGAATTTAATTACAGATTTGCCATGGGCGGCCCGCTGAAAGACAAGGAGGCGGTCCGCCTAGGCTTCAGGGTGGGGCGCCCATCTTCGTTCCGAACATGGCAGTCTCAGGACCTCCTTAGGCGGCCCGCCTAAGTATCAGGATGGTGCGCCCATCATGCCTCCAGACTTGGCACATCTATGTATCTCAGTAGGCGGGGCTCCTTCTCTGCACAACTGCAATTTACACACTTTGGCTTCTTTTGTTGCTCTTTAGCTTCACTTTTTACTGAACGACTCTTGTAAACTCGTTATAACCTGAAACTAAGCAAAGCATGGCATTAGTAACACACAATATTGCTTTTGGATTCAAAAATGAATGTCTAAAGTAGTTTTTAAGTTGGTAAAATACCAACTTATCAGTTTCAAGAAGTGTTTCTTCATTGTCCCACTCAAGGTTTTGGAGAGGATATGCTCTTACAATATTTCTATCAAGGGCTAAACAAGATGAACCAATCGGTTGTGAACAACTTGTGCGGTGGTGCTATCATGGATAAGTCCTATCAAGAAGTCAAGGAAATTCTCAACATTGTTTCCAAACAATCTTAAGATTGGCAATCAAGAGCCCAAAATTCGGGTGGAGATGGTGGAATAAGTCCAATGATGATGAAGCGATTTGAAGATCAAGAAGAGAAAATGGATAGGATCTTCACCAACATAGAAGTCATTAGTCATAATTCAATAGGTGACAAAAAGGTCGATTAGAAGAAAGTTAACAAAGTGGAAAATCTCCAAGTTAGAACTACCGGCTATCAAGTGGCTCCTATGGGTTATGCAACCCTGGGAGGTGATTCTCTTATTCTTCTACAACATGGGCAAGCGAAGTACTATCCGGAACAATGATTCAATGTTCAAGGACATGAGGAAGCCAATTATGTGGCCAATTACCAAGGTCAACGGAGCTATGTTCAAAGAGATTATCAAAGGCCATATCAACAAGGCCCATGGAGGCAAGACCGAGGCAGACAAAATTGGGGCAATAATCAAGAAGGAAGAGGAGTTGGTGCCTCTTAACCATATGTTACAAGAGCCCCATACAAGCAAAATGAACATGAAGAAAAGAGGTCATCCAAGTTGGAGGAATTGATGAATGAAATGCTTAAGAATTAACAAGGATACTCCGAAGATATCCAAGATATCAAGCAAATGGTCACATCACATAACACTTCCATCAAAGCTCTTAAATAAAAATGAGTAACCTATCTCATCAAGTGAATCAAAGACCTCAAGAAGCACTACCAAGTGATACAGTGATAAATCCTAAAAGAAATGGAAAAGATCAAGTAATGGCAATTACAACACAGAGACATGGGATGATCCCAAAGCCAATGGTATTGATGATGGGGTAGATGTGGAAGTTCGTAATGATAACATTGGTGATGCGTTGAATGAAGGTGAAGCTAGTGATGCGGGTGTTTATATTCCAACCCATGATAAAAATGATGAGGCAATTCCTCAAGATTCTGGTCTCGAAGTCACTAATACCCAAAAAGCCAAACCCAAGAAAACTCTATCACCCAAACAAAATCCTCTTAGTCGAAGCTCCATTCTTAAAATTCCACTTCTTTTCCCACAAAAGAGTGCTAAGCAAAGACAAGCCTCTCGTGCAAAGAAGATTTGGGAGAAAATAGCAATAACTTCTATCAACCTTCTATTGGTTGATGCATTGGGCCAAATGCCAAATGTTGCTAAATTCATGAAAGACTTTATGACAAAAAAAACCTATGGAGATTTTGAAACAATCAAGGTGACCTATAGGGATTTTAAAACAATCAAGGTGACTCATCAATGTAGCTCTATTGTGTCTAAGTATATGGCTCGAAAGATGGAGATCCAGGAGCCTTCACAATCCCATGCACAATTGGAGGAAGACACTTAGCCAAACCTTATGTGATCTTGGAGCAAGCATCAATTTGATGCCATATGCGGTGTACAATACTTTGACTACAAATGAAGTCCCAAAATCAACAACCATAAACTTGCAAATGGTCGACCGTTCCATGAAGCAACCAATTGGGATTATTAATGTTGTTCTAGTGAAAGTCGACAAGTTTGTTTTCCCGGAGGATTATTATACTTGATTACCTGGTGGACTTTGATGTTCCCATAATTCTTGGGCGTCCATTCTTAGCAACCGAGAGAGCATTGTGTGATATGGAAAGAGGTGAGCTTTCTTTCCGGTTCAATGGAGAAAAATAGTTTTTCATATATGCAAGTCCTTGAGGCAACATATGGAGGAGGAAGCTACTTGTTCCTATGTTGACATGGTGGTGGATGCATCAGTAGAGAAGGAGAGTGTTCTTGTGAGTCAAGCGGATGAGTTGGCTGCGGCAGTTTGGAACATGGATGTGGATAATGAGAGAGTGTAACGGAGTGTGTAAAGGAAATAGAGGGGATTGGGATCAAGACCGTATGTACCTAAAAAGCTTTCCCTAGACCTTGAAAACTGAACTACCCCACCTACAAAACCATCCATTGACGAACCTCCCACTCTTAAACTCAAAGTCCTCTCATCCTACCTAAGATATACTTTCCTAGGCTCTAACTCCACTCTTCCTATAATCATATCTTCACACCTAACCAAATATCAAGAAGACCAACTTGTTGAAGTGGTGAAGTGGAGGATTAAGGCGATAGGTTGGACACTTGAGGATATAAGGGGAATTAATCCGGGAGTATGTACTCATAAAATTCTACTCGAGGAAGGTTGCAAACCGTTGGTGGAATATCAAAGGAGGCTGAATCCTCATATGCAAGAAGTGGTGAAGAAGGAGATCATTAAATAGTTGGATGTGGGAGTGATTGTGCCACTTTCCGATAGTGAGTGGGTCTCACCTATCCAATGTGTGCTCAAGAAAAGAGGGATGAAGGTAATTCATAATGACAAGGGAGAAACTATATCAACTCGAATCGTAACCGGTTGGCGAGTATGCATGGACTACCGTAAGCTCAATAATGCAACAAGAAAAGATCACTTTCCCCTACCTTTCATTGCTAAAATGCTTGATCGTTTGGCGGGCTGTGCTTATTATTGCTTTCTTGATGGATACTCGGGGTATAATCAAATATCCATCATGATCAAGACAAGACAACTTTTATACTTTTGCATTTTGCAAAATGCCTTTTGGTCTTTGTAATGCCTCGGCCACATTTCAAAGATGTATGCTTGCGCTCTTCCACGATGTGCTGGAAAACTTCTTGGAAGCCTTCATGGATGACTTTTTGGTGGTTGGCAATTCTTTTGAAGATTGTCCATCTAATTTGGAGAAAGTCTTAGAGAGGTGTGAGGGGACGAAACTTGTGCTTAATTGGGAAAAGTGCCACTTTCTTGTTCAAGAAGTGACAGTCCTAGGACACAAGGTATCTAAGAATGGAATTGAAGTGGACCATACCAAGATTGATGTGATCTCTAAACTTCCACCTCCTACAACCGTCAAAGGAGTGAGAAGATTCTGTGGGCTTGCGGGATTCTATCACCGCTTTATCAAAGATTTTTCCAAGATTATAAATCCATTGTGCAAGCTTTTGGAAAAGATGCTAAGTTTGAATTCAATGAAGCATGTTTGAAAGCCTTTGAAGAAGTAAAAACGAGGTTGACTACCGCACCGGTGATAGTGAGTCCAATATAGGATCTCCCATTCGAGCTTATGTGTGATACTAGTGATGTAACTTTAAGAGTTGTGCTAGACCAAAGGGTTGAAAAGATATGTCACCCGATATATTATGCTAGCAAGACAATGGATGAGGCTCAGTTGAACTATCCGGTGGCAGAGAAAGAGTTATTGGCCATCGTGTTTGCTTTTGAAAATTCCGGTCCTACTTGGTGGGGTCCAAAGTCATTATGCATACCAAGACAATGAATGAGGCTCAGTTGAACTATACGGTGGCAGGGAAAGAGTTATTGGCCATCGTGTTTGCTTTTGAAAATTCTGGTCCTACTTGGTGGGTTCCAAAGTCATTATGCATACCAACCACTCCGCCATCCAGTAATTTAAGACCAAGAAAGATTCAAAGGCAAGATTGATACGATGGGTGCTCGTATTACAAGAATTTGATCTTTAGATGCTTGATAGAAAGGGAATTGAGAATCAAGTGGCGGACCATTTATCCTGTTTGGAAGGGGGGGGGGGGGGGGAGGGTCGCCCAAAAGAAATCCTCAAGATTAAATATTCTTCTTCCGATGAAAGAATATTGGCGGTATCTTGGGAAGCAATCCCTTAGTACGCGGACTTGGCCAATTTTTTTGCATGTGGAGAGGTCCCGGAGGACTTCTTGTACAATCATAAGAAGAAGTTGATGAAGGATGCCCGACAATACTTTTGGGATGAGTCCTTTCTTTCTAAAGTATGTGTCGATGGAGTGATAAGGAGATGTATTGCCGAATCCGAACAAGGAGCTATTCTTGAAGGATATCATTCCGCTTCTTATGGAGGGGATCATGTTGGTGTGAGAACGGAGGCTAAGGTGCTTGAGTGTGGTTTCTTTTGGCCTTCCTTATATAAGGATTCCCATTACTATACAAAGAGTTTTGATCAACGCCAAAGAACGGGGGTATCCCGAGGAGGCATGAAATGCCTCAAAACCCCATTGTAGAAGTGAAGCTCTTTGATGTATGGGGGGTTGACTTTATGGGTCCCTTCCCAAGCTCCTATGGCATGAAGTACATTCTAGTGGCGGTGGATTATGTCTCTAAATAGGTTAAGGCAATTGCCTTGCCTAACAATGAAGCTTGGAGTGTCACCATCTTCTTCAAGAAGAGCATATTCACAGGATTTGGCACCCCTTGCACAATCATAAGTGATGGGGGAACTTAGTTTTGCAACTGGGCCTTTGGTTCTTTGTTAGAGAAATATGGGGTGAGACACAAGGTTGCTACACCTTATCATCTCCAAACAAGTGGCCAATTTAAAGTGTCAAATCGAGCGATCAAACAAATCTTAGCCAAGACGGTGAATGTGAACCGGAGGATTGGGCTAAAAAGTTGGATGATGCCTTGTGGGCATATCGTACAACTTATAAAAATCCAATTGGGATGTCGCCCTTCCGGTTAGTATTTGGCAAAGCTTGTCACCTCCCCGTTGAGTTGGAGCACAAAGCCTTGTGGGCGTTAATAAAACTTAACATGAATCGGGAAGAAGTTTCCAAATGACGGGTGGAGAAGATGTATGAACTTGATGAGATGAGATTTTATGCGTATGAAAATGCCAAAACTACAAGGAAAGGATGAAGATGATTTATGACTCAAAAATATGGAACCAAAAATTCAAATCGGGGGATTGGGTGCTATTGTTCAAATCCAGATTGCACTTGTTCTCCGGGAAGCTAAAATCCAAATGGAGTGGACCTTACAAGGTAGTGGACACATCACCATATGGGTGGTCGAGTTGCAATTGAAGGATCGTTCCAAAACCTTCTGTCTGAATGGTCAAAAAGTGAAGCACTACGTGGGATGCGAAGTTGAGCCTAGAGAGGTTGCTTGCATCTATCTCATGAAGCCCTAGAAGAATTGAGGTAACACCATCGTGCCACGACGTTAAATCAAGTGCTTATTGGGAGGCAACCTTAATTTTACTTTTTAGCATTTTAGTTTAATATAAAAATCTCACATGAAGTTCTTTAATTATAGCATTTGATCTTGGTTCAGTGGTGTAAGTGCAGGAATGAAGCATGAAAAAGTGTAAGAAAAAGGGGATTTAACCCAAGAAAAAGGGAAGGCAGCCGAATGAGGGACTGGAAACTGCTGAACAAAGGGCGAAATGCCTTCGGCGGACCGCTGAACTCACAGTGATTTTTTTTTCGGTGGAAGATGGAAGACATTCAACCGATAAATCAACGGTCGCCGATCCATCTCGGCAACTTATACCTTGAAGTGAAGACACATCAAAACCACTCACACAACGACTTGGGTTTATATAGGCACTTAACAAGTTGATATGCACTAATCATGCTTTATTCTCACGAAATCCATGCCAAGAATATTTAAAAACAACCAAGTGCATCAAATCGACCTCCCAATCCCACATCAACTCCAGACTCACCCAATAAGTCATTCAAGTACTCACTCTATCTAAGAGACTAATAAAAGAGCTCGCTTCTTCTAAATCATATGCCCTCACAATCAAATAAAATATTAGAGAAGGAATTCACACGAGAGAATGATCATGAACAAAAAGTTCACATATAGACGAAACACTCACTCTCAGAAAAGAACTCACGTGCAACACAAAACGTACCATAAGCTTGCCCTTAGTGTAGGACTCGACTAATGTCCATCTACTCGGCTAAGATCAATTAGAACTTCTTCTGGTTGTAATGTAGGCAATGGGACAGATAGGATACATATAGGTAATAGTGACTAATCACCCCAAAAAATTTAATACACCACAATTAGTTCAAGCATTTCTCTTCCCAACCAATCTTTCTTTTACCGGCACAGAGTCAACCTTTACCGACCTTATTTTTTAAGCAAAGGTATGAGCTAATGATAGGGACTACACATTATTTTTCTTCTTTCTTTCTAGCACAATTTTTTTATATTTCAATTATTGCACAATATTCCAAGCTTTTCTCTTGTTTTTTTTTTTTTTTTTTAAGTAAATCTCTCCAAATAGCATCCTCATACACACCTTTTGTCTTCCTCCAACAACCACAATTTTCCACTTTATTATCTAGCCTTTTAGGCTCATATCACCACAAGTAAAACTCACAGATATTTAGTACAAGAAATAAGAATCCCAATGACTATCAAAGAAAAGGCTACAGGCTCAAAAGGGTTAGCTAAGGTGAAATTTCACTTGTAAACATCTAACTCTGAGGCTTCAAACAAATTAGAAATGCCTATATCACTTCCTAACCGAGCAAACTTCTCATTTCGCTTTGCACACACACCGGGCAAGTACTAGACATCAAGTATTAAACATGGAGAAAATAAAATCCTCACTCACACATGGCACATAACCTACTCAAAACGGCTCAATTCCCGATCTCAAACAAAGCAAACACAAGCAAACTCTCAAGCAAATCTAGAGTCAACATCATGATCATAGGTTTTAACGAATGCACTCAGCGTTTCTCAAGGCAAAATAGATTAATGATTGAATATATGTTCACATACCCAAAATTAACTATCTATATAAAACTGGTCAAAGTGGAGCCAAGACTCTCCCATCCAATTATTACAGTCTAATTCTAAAAATAAAAAAATCTACCTATACCCGGTTCAAACTACTTTCTTTGGAAAAGAACCGATGCACAAATAAAAACCAAAGGGGATTATTAATATAAATAGGAAGACTCCCACCCTACACTTAAAATCAAGCATTGCCCTCAATGCATTAAAAATAAAAACTAAGGGTAATAGAGAAACTCCCTAGGGCTCTAAGCCCGAAGAACATCCATGTGAGCTTCCATTAGGGCACGAGGTACTCAGACTTCCCCCAAGCAGGGCATCCTCATCCAATCGTATGAGGCTGCAAACACCCCAGATTTAGACTTCAAACCAGTCAAAACCTGCAAAAAAAAAAAAAAAAAAAAAAAAAACTCACCAAGTAATATCCTTCAAAAGATAACATTTTTTTATTTTTGTTTTTTTTTTTGTTTTTGATTTTTTGTTTTACTTGTATACAATTACAATCACGGGTTGCCTCCCGAGAAGCGCCTTAGTTATAGTCGCGGCACGACATAACCCAGAGTCAATACGTTTTCCTCCAACTTGAGCTTATGAATCGCCTCCTCAATTATAATTCAACTCTCCGTTATGCTCTTGAGGTGGCACAAGTTATTGCATGCCAAAAATTAAGTATCTCCTTTTGTGCATAGCCACTAAGTCAGGAATATCTTCAAATTGTCGGCTATGCTCTTGACCAAGCACCAAATATACCATTTTGTACTCTTTGGCCTGCACACGAGAATTGTCATCTTCCCTAGATAGTAGTAAAAATTCCATAGTGTAAGCATCATACACCTCATTCTTCAGCTCTTCCACTGGCTCAAAAGGATCAATTTTCATGCCTCCCTCTAAAACTAATGTTGAAAAGTGTCTAGAATGTGGTGCAACCCGCTCATACTTCACAATATTGACATCCCCTTTTTGGCACGATTTAGAGTCAACAAGAATTTCAGCTTTAATTTTTGTGTCTGACTCTAGTACCACATCTTCATCATCTGCATCTTCCCACACCATATGGCTGGATGGTTGGCTTCAGCCCTTGTCTCATCCAATGGAAATTCACGTTTTAGATCTTCAACTATAGCCATGATTTCTTCTTCTAATTCCATGTCTTCTTGGATAGGTTGTTGAATTCCCAATAATGCAGCTAACTGATTCACTTGAGCTTCTATGCGTCATAGTTGTGCTCTACGTCTGTCCCAAATCTTCTTCAATTCAGCTTCATATTCTTCCTCATCATCCCCCACTGCATCGCACCTACTATTATCATAAGAGAAAGAAGTACCATCATAATAGGGGCTCGAGGATGAATGAGACGTATTAGCACAGCCATAATAATGATCACCTTGATTACCACACATATTACACATATAAGATGAATCATCACCTAACCACATGTAATTTCCTGATGCAATATTTTTTTTATATAAATTAAATAAATATGTACAAAGGCAAAGTTAATTGAACTAACAATCCAGCTATCCTAAAAGCTAGAAATACACCGTGTTCCCGGCAACGGCGCCAAAATTTGATCACGCCTAACTACGCTCTATAAAAGGGACTAAGCGGTCGCGGTAAATATAGCTCGGTATTTAAAGTCCCGAGGTCGAATCCCACAGAGAACACGACTCATAGCAGTTAATCTAGCTAAATTACCTACCCAATCAACTTCAAGAGTATATCTTTGGTTTGGTTTGTTGCTACTAACTACTTAACAATAAAGTAAATAACAAGTATATAAAGATAGATTTGATTTAAGAGATGGAAGGCCTAGGATTGATTTCCCTAACTCCTAACTTGTGCTAAAGTATTGTGCTATCAATTTCCCCTAACTCTTCCTATTGAACAAGTGCTCCAAGTTTACAACTACCCACTTCCGTTAAGTAATCATAACTTTCATTAATTAACTATTCCAATTAACTAATGAAGATAGGGAGGACTACACTTATGGTTCACAGTAAGGATCAATATTCCTAATTCACCGTTTTGATAACCTAAGCAATGCCTTTATTTTAGGTTGAAATACTACTATGTGTTTAACCCTAACTCATGAATCTATTCCTAGTAATCACAAGAATAAAGGGGACAATTGATTGGGGATCCTACCAATTAATAGCAAACAATTCATAAACAACATAGTGTTGACACCCAATTTTGTCCCTCCTTTTTTCTATAATTGGCTATATTTATTTAAAGGTGCAATTTAACGGTTTGAACAAAATGTGCATTAGAAGGCATGCATTTATTTTTGTTATCCTATTTTATACAATATATATTTAATTATGGATATATCATACAATTTCATCATTTCAGGCTATTTGTTATGTACGTGTCAAATTACGATCATTTGTGCAAATTACTGCATTTATAACATTTAATAAATTATGTGTGACTATTTATACATAATTAGTTAACCTCAATTACATTATTATAGGTATTTATATTTTCTTTATGTATATAAAGTATATATTTATTTATCTTGCACCTTTAATTAAATATTAGTCTAGTTAAAAAATGTTCAGTCCGAATTTTATACCACCCATTTCATTTCATTATAATCTGTCATATGTATATATTTGAGTTTGAATTATTTTGAATTTAAAGTATTCCGATATATGCAAATCTCCCCTTTAAGGCATTTCATTTTAAATTTCCTTTGAACCCGGACAAGTTCGTCCAGATACAACCATTTTTTTGCACCATACATTACTCTTTTCATTCTATTTATTTTAAATAAAAACTCAAAAATACACTTTCTTCCTTTAATACACTTCCCCTAACTCTATATCACCCCTCTCCCATTTTTTGTACAAAATACACCCTACATATCAGTTCCCTCAATCTCCCTTATCTCTCCAATCTCCACCAGAATCCCCAATTTCCTCTCAATCTCCAATGTCTCTAATTTTTCTCTCTTTAAAAACTCAGATATTGGCATTGAGCAGTGAGGGGACACACGAAGAAAATCCCTCTTCGTCCTCTCTTCTCTTTACACCATAACAGATTCACATATACACACACAGATCGAAAAGTGAGAACGGAAACAGGGGGCATCGGGGTAGGGAAACGACGCCAGTGGTAGCAGCGGAGATAGCCACCACCACCGAAGAAATCAGTCATAGGACAGTGGCGAGGCAAATCGCCACCAGTAGCAGCCACGGGGGGAGGGGGGGTCCTGCCTTCGGTTTTCTCCCCTGTTCTTGTTGGCTCGTTGCTGAGATTGAAAGGAAACAGCGGAGTCGTAACGACGCCGCTAAGGCGGATCGATGTCGCTCCTCCGCCTCAGGTTACTGCCGCTGATTTCACCACCTATTACTCAGCTGAGTTTTCTGTTTTGCTCCGATCTTGGCTAATCTCTGATTATTATGACCGGTCCTTGTTTGCCGTTTCATTGGGATGATTTGTTCCCAGTGTACTTTTCCGTTAGCTCCATTTTTGGGCATCCTCTGTTGGAATTGGACTCTGGTCCAGTCATTCCTCTACGATTTTGGCTATTCGGATGAAGGACGTGTTACTGCTATGGTTTTCATTTGTGATTCTGCTATTCAATGTCTTTTTTGGTCTAATTTGATCTGTATGCAGATATCCATTATTAATATTGGGTGGTTGCTTCATGTTTGCTACGATGGATGCAGCGTTATGCCTATGAAAAATAATTAATTTGAGGCATACGGACTGATTTGAATGGAGCCAATGACGTTTGGAGGCCAATACAAGTCCCGTTCCGTATTTACCATCCCTTACGTGACCCGAAAACAAACAAAAAAAGGCGATGATGACATGTATGAGATTTATTTCAAAACAAGCTGGCAATAGAGTAATGGGGTCGATGCTTGGCATGGAAACCGACCGGCCACCGTGTTTGTAGCCGTACCGATATCCCTAACCTCTACCCGATACACCATACAAATTTGAGCCTAAACCTTTGAAAAAAAATCCATTTTCCCTATTGTGGTTATTATTATTATTATTATTATTATTATTATTATTATTATTATTATTATTATTATTATTATTATTATTATTATTATTATTATTATTATTATTACTTTATTTCACTTATTTTCTTACTATTTATTTTATCACTTTATTAACTATTATACTAATTCATTTTTCATGTTGTTTACGAGGTACTTCCCGATGAAATTCATCAAAGACGACGTCATTGGAGGAGACAAATGTTTCAAAATATTTACCATTGTGTTTTTTGGCTTATCATTCAATTTTATTATTTTTTGCAGACTAACTAATTTGTTTTATTTTGCAAGGTCCATTTAGTTGAGGTTTTGTAAGGAAGAAAGCAACTCTAGAAGACGAATCATTTATTTTAAATGCAATTTTGTGTATCTAATTTGTATATTATAGCGAAAACTGTCCAATTTTATTAAGTTTAATTTATTTTAAATCCCAATTATTTAGTCAGGTCGGGAACCACACTTGGTGGAATCTGAGGGTGCCTAACAACTTCCTTTTAGGTTAAGTTGAACCCTTACTCAGAATTTCTGATTTGTAGATCAAGTTCGGAGTTAACATAAAATTGGCTAGAAACAAAGTAGGTGCCCTAATACGCCTAGTTAAAAAATATGTTAGGTGGCGACTCCAATTCTTACCCGTGAGTCCCAATAAGTCGAATCCGAATCCTATTTTCGAACTCTAATCGATTTGGAAAAAAAGGGTGTCGACAGAATGACGACTCCGCTGGGGATTTTCGAGGTTCTAACCATAACGGACTTATAATTGGGATTCTTGGCATTTATTTTCTTCTTGTTATCTCTCGAGACTAATATTTCTACATTTTTCTTTTGCAGGTTTGAAGCTTAACTTTCTATTTCATTTGCATTTTCTTTTAATTTATAATCTGTAATTGTTACTGTTCATTCGTCCTCCACTCCTAGACACTATTAAGAGCATATACCATTTTTCATCATATCCGCTACTTTTGGCAAAGTTTACTCGTGCGCTATATTTGAAAGCGGTTGCGTCAGTTCGACGACCGTTCTCACTCCTACAAAACACACAATTGAAAAAGTTTTTGGATAGGTCGAGTCCGTGGTACAATCGACGGTTCCAAACTCTTTCACTTCTAAATTTTCTGTTTGGGAGAACCTTGTCTAAACCTCACTCTTAGAAAACTCCATTAGGAGCATACATCGCATTCCATATTTTAAAATCTTTTTCACATCATCATTTTAAATTATCTTGTCCGATTATGTCGTTTTTAGAACTCACTTGTTTCTTTTGCTCTCCCTTTTTTCCTTCCGTTTTATTAAAATTATTTTGTGAACTGATTTTATTTCAAATTGTGCATATTTTAAACTTGTGCATTTTGCTCATACCGTTCGTACCGTCAACCACTCCTGGCAACTTCAAATTCGTGCGGTTACGATCACCACTTCCTCCTCATAAAAAGTCCTTTAGGGGGAACGACTTGGAATTGTTTCATGACGTTCCGTTCCCGAGTCGTCCACTTGGGAGGATAATAAAACTCGGTCTAAGTCAACCCAGCTCTTAATGGTGACTCTAAGACCATGCATCATGACATTTCATTAGTCAACTTGTTCTCAAGTCTGATAGGCCAACATGTTCAAATAATCTGAACGGGGTTTTGACCCCCAAAGAGCGTTGAACATTATTTATTGGCATATACTTAAAGGATTGAACATGCAAATGCCATTCAAAGGCACAAATGGTAACCGAAGCGGCATCAAAGCCCAAATAAAATCGGAAACGACCATTTATTCCTAAACGGTTGGAATCATTCTTTATTCAATGTCATTCAAAGGCACAAATGGTAACCGAAGCGGCATCAAAGCCCAAATTGAATCGAAAACGACTGTTTATGCCTAAACTTTATTCCTAAACAGTTGGAATCATTCTGTATTCAATGTTATTCAAAGGCACAAATGGTAACCAAAGCGGCATCAAAGCCCAAATTGAATCAGAAACAACTGTTTATTCCTAAAGCGGTTGGAATCATTCTGTATTCAATGCTATTCAAACGCACAAAAGGTAACCGAAAAGGCATTAAAGGCCCAATTTGAAGTAGAAAGGACCGCTTGATAGACAGGATGACACATAATGCGCATTTATCCTTTAGGCATTATATAAAGACTTGCCATCCGTGGTTTGTCAAAAGTCCATTAGCAACTTTCGTCTAAAGTGTCTAAAGGGTTCTCAACCCACAACGACACATCTCTTCATATTCTCTGTTGCATTGTTTTCAAAAGCTTGTGCCACACGTTGATCATTTGTTTGCAAAATTTAGGCATTTTCTTCTCCCTTTTCCTATCGCCTTTCATCTTTTCCCAAAGATCATGGCCACTAGAACATTCGACATGCTTACTGAAATCCCTCAGTTGCTCAAAGATTGGTGGGGAAACCTAAGCATAGATCAATAAGATCGAGTTAAAATAGTGTTGGAGAATCTGATCTTACTAATGGAACACACTGCAGTGAAAAAGATCGTAGAAGCAGCGATACACTATTGGGATGCAGACCGAGCAGTTTTTCACTTTGGAAGTGTAGAGCTGACACCATTGCTGGAAGAGATAGGCGGATTGACTCAACTTCCATTTGAAAGTGATAAAATATTGATTCCTAAGAACATTACACTTGAGGAGTTCTTCGAAATGGTAGAGTTTAAGCCTGAATTATGCACAAACGGTGTAAGGCAGTCGGGAATTTCTTTGACTTCCCTCTACATCAAATTTGGATACAAAGTAGCCCTGTTTTTGTGGATTGGCATTAACCATGTGGATTGGCAAGAACGGAAGTTACTTGCTTTTGTCACCAACTTTTTAGGGATTGTCGTGTTTCCAGAACACAAAGGACGGGTTAATGTTTGCATGGTATCAATTGCTGATACTCTACTCAAAGACTTTGACAAGAAATACACTTTGGTACCTATGATTGTTGCAGAAATATACTGTGCTTTAGAAGGATGCAAGAAGGGTACTAGCTTTTTCGAGGGTTGCAAATTGCTTCTACAAATTTGGTTAATGGAACATTTGCAAAAGATGAACAACAAAGACCAAGCCTTCCATTCCCCACCAAGAGAGAATTACATCTTGACTCATACTGCTCGCATGAACAGTGCTATTGAAAAGTGGGACCGGCCAACAACCGCCAAAGGCTGGCACCACAGGCTTTCTTAGTTGAAATTTGAAAATATACAGTGGATGTTTGACTACTTTCCTAGTACTACAGTAATCACACGATCTAAAGAAGCTTCTTTTCTTGTCCTGGTTGGATTTAGAAGAGTTTACCCACACACTCCTTTAAGGGCACTAAGACAAGCAGGGAGAAAGCATATTGTACCCCAAATTGCAGATGTTAGAAGTTTCTAAGCAGGTATTTTCAGAGGAATGATACCATTCGAAGACAAGATATTAGAATTTTGGAAAGCAAGGCACCGAATGGAATTAGAGACTATTGAGAAAGACAGGTTCGATGTCGGCTATGATGAAGATTACTCGGACTGGCTCAGGAAAGACATAGCAAGGGCAGTTCAACCAAGAGCAATAACAAAAAGGAAAAGAAATGCTGATGAGTTAAAATCTGAGTGTAAGAGGCTACACAAATAACTGGCAAAGGTGTTGAACCCTCCCAAAAAATGCACACAAGTATGCACCGGGATTTGACTTCAACAAAATGGGACTCCAAAGGGCTTCTTTGAAGTCGCCACCTAATTTAAGGATTATTAGGAACCTAACGTTAATTAAAAAGTGCAATTATTCTCTTAATTTAAAAGGAATTTATTAAAATCAGAGACTTTGAGTAAGTGTTTCTATTAAATTCGAAAGAAGGTCCCTTGCGGGAGCACTTTCGAAAATCCGCTAAATGCGGTTAATCCGGCGGTTTTCACGAATTTGTTAAGGATAATAAGTATATAAAGTTAATTTTAAATAAGGATAATAGGAATAATAGAAATAAGATAAGATTTTAGTTATGCCGATACTTAAATAGATAAATGACTAAATTTAAGGTTAATTAAACGGATAATTAAATAATGATCAATTAATTAATTAATTAAATGAATAAAGGCTAAATGAAATAAACTAGATAAATAATTAGATAACAATAATAGTTTACTAATTAATTGATTGGATAGATAAATAATAAATAGATAATAACTTAATTAAATAAATAAATATTTATATGAATTCGATTAGATAAGGAATAATGGATAATAATTGATTAATTGATTAACTACATAATTATAATTGATTAAACAAAATGATTAGTTAAAATTAAATAACTAAATTGATTAATTAAACAAATTGATAATAAATACCACTTAATTAATTTAATTAATGAGTGAACAAATAAGTAAATAATAAATGATAGATAGATAAATAATTAATTTAAATGTAAATAATAAATGAAGATTGTATAATTTTAAATAAATTTTGAATCTTTTGCACTCAATAATTAACAAGAAGTTTCTATCGCCTTAAATTAATTAGCGCGTCCCAAAGAAACGGGATGAGCGATTATTTAAACAATTATAAACATGCGATAAGATAATATTTCGATAAAGCGGCTATCCTACCAAGCTTCTAATCATGAAAAGTCATAATCCAGTTTACGGAGATCCTAAAACATGCTCTCTAAAGGGGGCGGGAGAGAAGGAGTTTAGAAGGTAGAACCCGGATAGCAAGCTCAATACAAGCCCAGTATTTCACAAGGTTTTCATTTTTTTTCTTTTACATTTCGGGGATATCAAGTCCCGAAAATGCGGAGCGGATCAAATCACTTCCAAATGCATGCCGTCCCAATTTGTGAGTTTTTTATTTAACTCGACCCCAAGATTCATGCAAAGAAAAATAGAAGAGATAAGGAATTAGCATATGCAAGTGGTGATAAGCAGATTACAAATGAACATAAACGAAAATGATCAGGTAATAGAGAATAACTCTCATGCTCTTTACTTAACTTTAATTTGGATGCTTAGCTTCTATTAAGGCGAAACACAGTAGGACCAAGAACAGATTGAACAAAGCATGACAACAAAGAAAAAGCTGCATCTCAGATGTATCTCATTCCATTTTAGGGACTAAGGAAACAGGCAATATATGAAACAAAATTGCAATTTCTGTCCGGGGTTCACTAACATTATCATGAGCAGACAACTTTAAACTTATAACTTGATTGAGTATTCACGGATTTTTAACTCAAAAAGCTTCAACAAAGTAGCATTTACATATTGTTAAAAGACTCAGAATTTCTAGCTCCTAAACCAACCAGCATTAGGTTAAAAATCCAGAACAAGAACCAAGAAAACTGGAACCCCTTTTATGATCTGCACTATTCAATAACCTGGAGAAGCACACACACTGAACAGCCCCCTTTTCACTAAACTACACTTGAGCACTTGCTGGACAACAAGCCTGAACCTACACCCAACTCCTTTTATTTGAACAGGTCCCTGAACAACCCTCATAAGTTCTGGGACAGCCTGAACAAATACCACACTGTAGCACAGGTGCACAGCTGCTGCAGAAATCAGAGGGGCAAGAACCAACCTTCTCAAGCACCTCTAACACCTCTAAACAAGCTGCATAATTCAGACTACCAGAACACCTCACTGCACACACATTACTCACATACACACTGCCCTGGACAAATACCAGTCCTCTTTGAACAACTTAGGCCTCCTGGAACTGAACCTGAGCACTCTCTCTTGGACCAACCTAATTCCTGAACCTCTGAAACCTCTACGTCTTCCTAAATCAACTCACCTACACCAACCTAAGCATATTGCTAACCCTGCACATACACCATAGACCTGCATCCCCCTAAAACACCCTGCACCAACTCACCAAACTGCATATACACACACCCGACTCCTTACACAAGCAGAAAAAACTCCTTTTTATCATTCAAAACAAACAGAAACAGAACAGAGGACACAATAGACCTTTGAATAAAACTAAGAACCAAGAAAAGACTATTAAACTAATGAGCTAAACTGAAAACAAGCTATAAGATCAAACTTAATCTTTCCAACTTCATTGGTTCATTTTAAAATCTCAACTAACTAGAATAAACTCCTGAATTTCTTGCTAATCACCTGGACAAAAAGAACCAGACAAACAACCTACAACACACCTACACTGCCTCAACAACAAACTGCAGCACTGCCTACACACTCCCAGGACTCCCTCAACTCATAGACCCACTGCAAAAATAAACTGCACACCTATAGACTCCTCCCTACCATTCACCAGGGGCTTGAAGCCTCAAAATCGATCATCTACATATACAAACCAGGAAAAACAATACTTTCACTAGGAACTGAGCTTAAACTACTTATTCAGACCTTATTTCCATTAAAGATTGAATTTTTCTTCTTAAACAAATGATTTGAATCCAAAATACATTAAAGATTAGAGCTTTATGTAAATGAAGTTGAAAACTCATTTTAACTAAACATCAACTTTATTTGATTAGACATGGTCTTAATGGTAGCTAAACATCACAGGCTTAACCAAAAAAAAACAAGTTAAAACATCAACATTTCAAAAGCTACAATGTCCTCCTACATAAATTTCAGATTTTAACTAAACATGCTATACAGTACTAATCACATACTACTAATAAAATTGATAAACAAGAAAAGAAACAAGAAAAAAAAAGTTAAGATTTTTACCTGCTGCAGGGCAGTGAACAGAGCGAGGGTCTGAGGAAATAGCGACTCGACTAAAGCGACGACTCGAACGACGATGAAGACTAGGAAACAGTAGTATTACTCCAGAAAATCAAAAACTAGAAGCGAAACTATAACCACTGTATAGAAAGTAATCAGAGAACTAAAAATTTTGTTAAATTTTCCTTAGCGTCGTTTCTTAATGTGTCTCTTCTATCCCCTTTTTTCTCATTGATAAGCATATACATATATAGGGGAAAAACTAGGGTTTTCGACCTATAATGAAAAGACTAGTATAACCTTACCTCCTCCCTTTCAACGTTCGGATTTCAACCTTTTATATAAGCATTTGAAAAGAAAAAATCAAAAATCAAAAGGAATCCGAATCAAATCGAATATTCCCTTTCGATTCTGATTTTTTGAATTCAAAGCTTGCTTAGCTTTCGATCCGTGCCCTTGATGATGAAGAGGAGTAGAAATCGACAGTTTAGATTAGATTTTATCACAGTGGGGTCGCGGTTTTGGGGGGAAATGAAAAGGGGTCGGGTTGAATGGCATTTTGACCTTATCAGGGATGACAAGGGAAGTGGGGACCGAAGGGGTGGTGTTGCCGGAAAAGGAAATGGAGAGGGTGACGACAATTTTGGGGAGAGGAGATTAGGGTTAGGGATTTGTGAATTGAAGCTGAAATGAATAGAAGAGGGTGTGTTATGTACAATATATACGCGTTGCACAAATAGGCTGATTTCAAATCCTAGGAACGATTTTAGCCCTTTTGGATATTTAGATAGAATAAAGGTGTTGCAATGATGAGACAACATTGAGGTTACGCATTGCAAAGCTAGCCCTTTCTTTGAAATATTCATTAATTCATTTTAAATTCAATTAAAATTGACCCCTGATTAAATTAATTTTGACTTTAATTAAAATTTTGGGACAAAATTGCGTGTCAACAGCTGCCCCTCTTTACCCGAAAAGGATGAAAGAGTTTTCAGGGTAAAGATGTTGACGGGAAGCCAATTTTGTCACGATAAAGCCAAGGACTTTGATTCCAAGGATCAAAATGCGAGGCTTCTAGACATGGCTGAACTCCGGTTTTCGAGTTGCCTACATATCTCGGGTTAAAAGAGAATCAGGCCATATGTAGTTCAACGATACTTAGATACGGAAACTCGCACGATTGACAGAAAAGGACACACGAATAGGAAAGAATTCAAACTGACGTCCTAATCTGAAACAAAAGATTAGGATCGAATTTACTTGTTCGAGTGCGATTCTTCAGATCCTCGTTGACGAGTCTAGCTCATATCAACGATTGCCCTAGTTCACTCCAAATGCTGCTGCGGTACTTCCAAAATTCTGTAACAATCTCGACAAACGGTAAGTGAGCAACTGCTAATAAACTTTATTAATTGGAATAAGAAATAGAATAAAATGATATATAGAATTGTAATTGCTGGTTGCGATATCATCAATAAGTTCTTCATTCAATCAACTGACGAGGCGCTCCGCCCGGAGAACCTCTAGGCTGATCATTATTCTGAAACAGTAAAGATAAGACAATAAGCAAGGTGGGAATGATTTGCAGAATATAAACAAAATAGGTCGACTGACGAGACATAATGCCTCAAGCTGCCTTGCCAAATCTTAGTCTGTGCAGATATAAAACATAATACTTTTGCAGGACAACCAACCGGCGAGACACACCGCACATGGTGTCCCATAGTTGACTTGTCGATTCTATTCTAAACAAGTATATGTCATACCTGATTTTGGACTCAAATCGAGGTGAGTCGGGCTTCGAATTTGACTGGGGTAAACTCGTTTGAGTTCAACTGTTGGAGTCGCCACCTAATAAATTTCCTAGGCGTATTAGGTCACCTATTAATTTCTAATTCCCTTTAAAGAATTAACTCCGGGTTGGTCTACTAATCAGAGATTCGGGTAAGTGTTCGAAATAACCTAGAAGGAAGAGGTTAGGCACCTCCTAAGTTCCACTAATCGTGGTTCCCGATCGATTTCTACATTGGGTTTAACATATTGCTTATAAAAGGATAAAATCTAAATAAAATAGACAAAAGAGATATGGGCTGCAAAGTAAGTAAAATAGGCAATTTAATGTATTTGCATATACAATTTTAAACAATAGTCATGTTGCACAAATAGCCACAAAATAATAAATAACCAATTAAAACGTTTGAATAACCCTAGGTTTTATTATCCTATTCGGATCAGAGAACCCGACTTTCGTAAGGGACGATAGTTTCAGAATCCACTATCAAATATATAGCTCGGGTAATTTCCATCATTTCCGAGGGGCTTAATTCCCTTTAACCCCCATACCCTCTTTAAGTATTTAACTAAAGCGCATTCCTAATGTTTTAAACGT
Source organism: Petunia x hybrida (assembly GCA_037355625.1). NCBI lineage: Eukaryota > Viridiplantae > Streptophyta > Magnoliopsida > Solanales > Solanaceae > Petunia > Petunia x hybrida. The sequence continues at coordinate 633,953 of JBBBVM010000783.1, forward strand.
CCTAAAAATTTTACTAACGTCCCAACTTAAGGTCCCGGAAGCCATTGGGACGACTAATTAAAATGTAAAATATCTAGACTCCCTAAATAAGTTTGTGCCCCAAACTAGACTCACTAGGCGTCAAAGAAATATACGGTTATGCAATCAAACACATGAAAATGTTAAATTCCTAAATAGAATAGTTCGGTTCTGATTAATGAAGAAACGATATAGTTTCATAGTAAAAAATCATCCAAGACACAGGGAGTGAGAAAAGTAAAAAAAGTGAATTAAACAAGTAACAGGTCACACAAGAAAATTATTAGACTTTAACGCCTTACTAAACTTTACGAATTAATTTAAAGCAGTACTTTTGGTCTTCAAGAAAGACACTTTAAGCTTCCTAGTTTAAAATAGTACTTCTGCATAAAATGAAAACTAGCCAGAGGGAAAAATGTAATAGAAATAATTCTCATTTGCGTGTATACTAAAATGCATCAGAAAGTTTCATAAAATATTTTCACTTTAGGAATGCCAAAGGAACTGTACTCTAACGCCAAACAATTGAGATTTTGGTAGTTAAGAGGAGACATACAAATTTAGTTTGTTTTAACGGTGTAAAGATTCCGAATATAGATCAAAACATGCAAAGATCCAATTACTAAATTGCTGAAAGCTCTGTCTATTGAACGTTGATCAACTAGAACCTTTGAACTCACGCATTTGACAACAATTTATATTTTATACAACATGCTCGCATATGGAGTATATGAACTTAACAACAGCGTGCACACAGGCCAACAGGAGATTTACAAAACCAGAAGCAAGTAAAGGAAATGAGTCAAACATAAATAGAGTACTGACCTGTTTACAAGCGATGAATGTTTAAAAGGCATTCGCTACACCGGATTTTATCCCAGCGAAGTGAACATATATAAGGAACACATAATGAGAATTAAAATTATTGGAGTAGAGTACTCACCTATCGATTCCTGGTCACAAAAACGTTCAGAATCGCATTGGAAACTTACAAACATATACAAAGAAAAACCTCAAGCGACAAGTGGCCCAAAGAGACAAAGTCATGTTTTGAGGAATAAAGAAAAAGAGAATGAGCGTAAGCTGTGAGGAAGAACAGAAAGAACTAAGAATCCAGTCCCCCCTCAAGCAAACTTTTACACCAGTACATATAGCTAATATCTAGGAGTTAGACTTTTGAATTCAATATTTGAAAGACATTATGGGAATCTTGATTTGAATGATAAAGGAAGGAAGTCTAATAGGGTAAATAGAGTCCCATAAGGAAGACTAACAGATAGTAAATAAAAAAACAGGAGAAAATTATGGAAAAGAAGTAAAGTAATATGGAAAAAAAAAGAATCAGTGATAGTACAAACTCTTTTGTGAAATAAGTTAGAAAATTACGAAAGTAACGAACTTCCTTGATTGTTGGCATTTTGCTTCGTGGAGAAGCTTACTGGAATGGGAGAGCTTTATGGAAGGAGTATCAACAATTGTAAGAAAAGTATTGTTCGGAAAGAAGCCATGTATGGTAATTAGAAAAACTAAAATCCCATGGATTAAACTAATGAGGATATTAACGGCTAGTATGAATACCAATAGAAAGGAAAGAATTATTTTGTAGGAAAATGAAGGCTACCAAGGCTGAGATTTAGGACAAACGAATGTTTGCATGTTCATTGTGTCTAGCTAAAAGATGAAACCAAAACACAACAACTAAAGAATATTAAAACAAAAAAAGGAAACATATAAAATTGTAAATAATCGATCAAATAAGAAGGAAAAGCTGACGAGAAACGCGATCATGAGAGGCGATTTAGTAGTATTGCCTAGGAAAGAGGAATTGACAATTTAAAATCGACAATTAATTTTGGCTAGTACTTAATTAGAAAATACCAATAACAACATAACTTTAAATAAGTAAAAATAATCATGGATAAATATAATTTTACAAATAGTAATATAAATGGGCTCAAATAGTATTAATCAAATATAAATAATTACATGTAGGATACGCATTTAAGAAATAACCTAAATGATGGTATTTCATAATATAGTCACAATTATGTAAATATTGTATAGGTAGGGGATTAATAATAGGGTTACGCACTTAAATGGATACTATGTAATGCAATTTTATTTTGAAAATTACTATCATAAATTTAATTAAATATAGCCAAATTGCGAAAAACGGAGGGACAAAATTGAGTGTCAACAGCTGCCCCTCTTTGTCCGGGGATGATGAAAGAGTCTTCGGGTAAAGATAGTTGACGGAATAGCCAATTTTGTCATGACTGGTAGGCAAAATGATGGGAGTTTTGGGGTATTTCTGGCCGAATCCCGGTCTCTGAGTTGCCTACATATCTCGGGTTTCACGAGAATCAGGTCGTGTGTAGTTCTAGAATAGCATGTTGCCCGTGTGAGATGTTTATGACGCACGATTTTGGATGTAAAGACTAAACTTATCCAAGTATGTAAAGTTTAGATTCGTGTATGCTAATGAAAAATAAAGCAAAGGTATTGTCGAAGATGAAATAACATCGATAGATCGAGCGTGGAAAAAGAGACTTATAATCATCCTAGTTATGAAAATGTGGCGCACTAAAGAGGAGTTTATATGTACATAGTTTCCACTTCATCTCGATAATGAGCAATCTCGCCTTCAATATTGCCTTCACTGAGCTGGGAAACATTTGAGGAGCGACTTTTATGAATGGGCACGATTCAAATGGATGGGCGCGATTAAACACGAAAACACGTACGATTGACGTAGATGGGAACGAATTAGGAAGGAACGCGAAGCTGATACACAATCGGCAAGGGGAGATTAGTTAGATCACAGGTACGAGTATGGACTTGTAGTTTGGAACTCGGCACAATAGGTAGCTTTGCGGGTGTAGCAAAAGGCATTGTCTGTAGGGTTAGGCTTTCCTTTGTATATTTTTGAGGTTTTGCGGTTGGATAATTGGTAGTGATGTTGGGAGCAGGCGTGAGAGTATGGCACAGGGGTTTATCGAAAGATCGGGGAGTACCCTGCAGCAAAATCATGATAAATGCAATAGATATAAAGATAAAGATAAAGTAAACTTCCCTGTTAAGCCGAATGGTTGTTTTGTCTTATGCTTGCTTGATTGATGTCTCATCCAAGTATTTTCCAATGCTATGCCCACCAATGCGGACCTTACTCTGCTGCAAATATTTGTCATGTTCACCACTGCGAACCCTATATATCTGCCGACGCAGATTCTATGCTCCTTCAAATTGATGTCATGCCCACCGACATGGACCCTATATATCCACCGACATGGATTCTATGTCTCTCAAATTTATGCCATGTCCACCGCTGCGGACCCTATATATTCACCAACATAGATTCTATGCATGTCATGTCCACTAATGCATACCCTATACATCCACCGACATGGATTCTACACTTCTCAAATTGATGTCATGTCCACCGCTGTAGACCCTATATATCCACCGACATGGATTCTATGCATGTCATGTCCACCAATGCAGACCCTATATATCCACCGATATGGATTCTAATATGTCATGTCCACCGATGCGGACCCTATACATCCACCGACATGGATTCCATGCATGTCATGTCCACCAATGCAGACCCTATATTTCCACCGATATGGATCCTATGCTTGTTATGTCCACCAATGCAGACACTATATATCCACCGACATGGATTCTATGCTTCTCCAAAAGATGTCATGTCCACAGACGCGGACCCTATATATCCACCGACATGGATTCTATATTTCTGTCAAATGATGTCATGTCCACAGACGCGGACCCTATATATCCACCGACATGGATTCTATACTTCTGAAATTGTCGTGTCCACAGACACGGACCCTATATATCCACCGACATGGATCTATGCTTGTCAAAATGATGTTGTGTCCACAAATGCGGACCCTATATATCCACCGACATGGATTCTATACTCTTTAAATTGATGTCGTGTCCACAAACACGGACCCTTTATATCCACCGACATGGATTCTATGCTTCTGTTAAATTGTTGTCATGTCCACAGACGCGGACCCTATATATCCACCGATGCGGATCCTATACTTGTCAAAAGATGTCTTGTCCACAAACGCGGACCTTATATATCCACCGACGCAGATTCTATGCTTCTCCAAAAGATGTCATGTCCACAGACGCGGACCCTATATATCCACCGATATGGATTCTATATTTCTGTCAAATGATGTCATGTCCACAGACGCGGACCCTATATATCTACCGACATGGATTCTATACTTCTGAAATTATTGTGTCCACATACGCGGACCCTATATATCCATCGACATGGATCTATGCTTGTCAAAATGATGTTGTGTCCACAAACGCGGACCCTATTTATCCACCGACATGCATTCTATACTCTTTAAATTGATGTCGTGTCCACAAACGTGGACCCTATACATCCACCGGCGCAGATTCTATGTTTGATATTTTGATAAATTTTGCCTTGCAAGAGTTGTTCGGTATACTCGGTACCTGTGTAAACCTGTGATCAAAGAAAATTTTGTGAGTATTTTGGGGGGAGGAGGTTGACTTGCGCATTCGCTGAGTTGTACTATGTTGTTGTCTCTTCTGTAATCTCCTCCTTATAATATCTCCCTTTCTGAACGTCAAACCTTAGTTGAGCTGTGAGCAAAAGGGATAAGAAAAGGGGATATGCATGTATTTTTGTGAAAAATTATTTTTAAAGAGTAATGCAAATTTGTTCCATTGAATCATAGACTGCGACGTGTTTTCTGGACATAATCTCCTCTAAATCCATCTGCTGCTCCAAGTTCATCCGTTTTGAAATTTTGAGGGAACCTCAAAATTTCTGCCCCTGTGTGTTGCTTGTATTTTCCTTGAATTTTTGAGGGACCCTCAAAAATTCTGCCCCAGTGTGCTGTAATGCATTCTTTGAATTTTTTGAGGGAGTCTAATAAAATTTTCTTATGATGTGACCGTGCCTTGAGTAGGCTGCCTACGTATCCCATTTTGGGAATCAGGTCGCTACGTAGTTCAAGTCCAATGAAGATGAATGTGGCTCGATTTGTAGTATCTCTTGATTGTATCTGAGTAAAGGATCTTGTTAATTTTATCTCGATTTAGAGAATTCCACTTTAGGATCAACTGTCTTGTTCTAACTTCCTTGGTAAATGCCTTTGTCATTCTATTGCTTGTTGTATTCATACTTCGCTATCTATGAGCGTCACTTGCTCGAGTATGCTTTTGATCCATTCAGGATTGTCTAATTCTGCTTCTTATATGTATTTCTACTGTTTCACCTTGGATTGTAAGTCATCTTCCTCAATATGTTCTTGTCTCAGTTGTCTGCTATAAGATTTCCACGATTAACTATGAAGTTCCTTGAATGTCCTCTGTCGAATCACCATAGTCTGGTTTGTACTCGTCGTTTTGGACTGCTTCCTCACATTGCAGTCGCAGATTCAATGGAATTAAAATAATTTTGAAGACAGTGAATGATGCATGCTCAAAAGTAAAAAACATGAAATGCTTTTATTATTGGACTTGAGAAGTAGTCTTTGAAAGGAAACAATGTTGCAACAAAGTTGAAAAACAAAGAAAGCAAAAGCTAACGACTCGGAGTCGTGTTTTATTTAAGAAAACAACTAATACCCCAGCTTCACTAAGGTTCTCGGCATGCTCGAAATGTGTTGCAGGTTCAGTTGTTTGGCATAATTTCAGATTCAGCTTTCTGGATGTTCAAATCTTCAGTATGCTTTTCGGGAACTGAATAACATTCTTCCATGAATAGCTCCTTTAGATTGGTCAGCTCATCTTCTATATCATGGACACCTTCGGCAAGTCTTTCTCCCTCGAGAGTTTTTATGTAGCTTGAAAAGATGGATGCTTGTTTCAGAGTTGGAACAAACTGCTCTAGTGAAAGATAACCTCTTGTATCTTTTGTAGTACTTTTTCCGTTGCAAACCAAGATGTACCCCAGGCCAAACTTGTATTCATCAAACACTGTTTTTGCTTTTATGATTGTGCCTTCCAGATTGCATTCTTTGCTGAAGTCGATCATATTCACCATCTCATCCCCATGATTGGGCAGTGGGTTATTGTGCACATTTGGTGCCTTCAAATAAATGACCTTTTCATCTATTAGGTCTTGAATCTTATCTCTCAATGCAAAACATTTCTCCGTCTCATGCCCCGGTCCACCTGAGTGATATGCACACTTTTACTGTAATCAAAGTTAGGTGAAGGGTTGTCTGGCATCTTTTGAGGTATCGGGACGATAAGCCCGACAGCTTTCAATCTTTCGAACAATTGAGTGCGAGATTCGGCTAGTGGAGTATAGTTTCTTTTGGGTCTTTGGTTTGCCTCAGGGCGAGGCCTAGGAGGGTATGATGGTACATTTCGGTAGTTAGGTTGAGTATTTTACTGGTATGGTGGACGGTTTGGTGCTGGGGTGTGGAATATAGGCCGAGTGGGCTGAGTGTTGTAAACAGGGTATTCAGGTGGTATGTGAGGGTATGGATAGAATGGTAGCGATGTTTGATAATAGTAGTTGAAAGCAGGGTCTTGAACGGTTGCAACAAAAGAGACTTTATCTTTCTTCTTTTTGGAGAGACTCACATTTCCTAACTGGAGAGCCTTATTAGTAGCCTGTAGTGCATCTAGGCTAATAATCTTTCCACTTTTCAGCCCTTCTTCTACGTCATCTCCCATCAACAATACATCAACAAACTTCTGATTTTTCATATGCAGCAGCTTATCGTAATAGACGTCCTCTTGAATGCGGATGAATATGTTCACTATTTCCCTTTCATCCATAGGGGGTTGCACCTTGGCAGCTTCTTCTCTCCACCTCGTAGCATATTCTCTAAACGTCTCTGTGGGTTTCTTTTTTCAACTTTTCCAAGTAGAAACGATCTGGTACCATTTCAGTGTTGTACCCAAATCGTTCTACGAAATCTGCTACCATATCTTCCCAACCGAGCCATGTGACAGGCTTCTACTTAGAGAACCAACTCAAAGCCTCTCCGGTCAAGCTTCGGCTGAATAGCTTTACTCGTACTTTCTCGTCTTCCCCTGCTCCAATCAACTTGTCACAATATGTTCTCAGATGTGCCATAGGGTCTCCAGTGTCATTGAACAGGTCAAACTTTGGTATCCTGTATCCGTCTGGAAATTTCAAAGTAGGATAGATGCACAAGTCTTCATAAGCTAAACCTTTAGTAGTTTTGCATAACTCAAACTTCTTAAAGGCTGCTTCCAGCTTACGAACTTTCTTTTTTGTGCCATCATCATTGGCTTCATCCTCCGCCCATTCATAGTTTTCATAGTTTTTGACTAACGAAGTGAGTTGTTTGGTTTCAGCAGTGAACATGGGATTGTAAGGCTGTGGATATGTGGTGGTGGTGCTGTCTGGTATGTGGTTGGTGGTACTGTTTGATAAATGACAGGTGGATCAGTCGGGCGTATAGGGTCCTTTCCGTTAGGGCGGGCTGACCCACTTGGATCGACTGATTCCCTTGAATGGGCGGAGTTACCAACAGGTAAACTGGCCATTGTCAGTTTCTCTTTAAGTTCTTTAATTCTTTGCTCTAAAGTAGCAACATGTTCATCATACCCAACCAAAGCAAGTTTGCGGGGTGTCCCACTATTCCTAATGTTATCGTCACTAAGAGCATCATTATTCAACTCAGTCATGATGTTTCGCTTTCCTCTTCTTCTAGTTTGTGAGGGGGGAGGAGTTGTAACCGGTCCCTTGGTTCTCGTCCGGTACTGATGCTTGACCAGAATGCACAAGTCAACCTCAGGAGTGGGAGTAAATCTTAAACACGAAAACAATAAGTTAGTGTCGAGGTAATAATTACCAAATACAAAATATATCACTCCTTATAATGCAAGGGACCTCTTTTGTATCGGAGGTAGGCCTAACAAGACCAACACATATAAGATGCATGATAGGCGTCATTTGGACGAAGTTGGCTAATGGACTTTAACATGCCAAGTATGTTAAGTCTTCCTAAGTTTGAGTATGATATTTAAAATTGAACGTGTATCGTGCGTCATCCCATTTGTCCTCATAACCCAAATTTAACAGAAAAATAATTTTGTTGTATAAGTGTGGAATAACATTTTTAGGTAAATATGAATAATAATTGATCTTGCTACATTAAAAGTAGAATAAATTAATTTAAAGTCTATGATTTGGTTTTCATAAGAATAGAAAAATTTATTTTCATTCGTAACCCAAAAAATAATTTTATAAAATAATTGGTTTTGTTGTATGAATGTAAAAATAACGATTTTAGAAATAAATAATTGATTTTGTTATGAGAACCCATTTTTATGGGAACAAATGGTCTACATTATACACGTTCAACTTTAAATAAATGCACACATAACATATTCAAACGTCCCTTAGGGTCGGAGACCCGTTTGGTTCGTTCAAATATGGTGAACTAATAGACTTAGGCCTGAGCCGAAGTCAAAATTTTTCTAATTATGACATGATGCATGGTCCTGGACAAGAGTCTCCACTAAGAGCTGGGTAATTCTAGACACGGTTTCCCAAGGCGGACGGCCAAGGAGTGGGATCTTTTGAAATTGTTGGCTGTACCACGGACCAACTATATTCCAAAATGTCCTCCTAAAAGGTTTTTTGTGGTGAAGCGACCGTGGGATCCACGTAATCGCCGTGTGTGTGTAAAGTTTTGTTTCCCAGGAGTGGGGGAAGTGTGAGTGATATGAACAATAATAAAGAAAATATAATCAAACAATTAAGGAATAAAACACATAAAATTAAAAAATAAACCTTACTCCTGCAAAAAGAAAAAGAAGAAAAGTTAGTATTGAAATAAATGAAAAGAAAATAAAGCAAATAAAGAATTTCAATTTAAAGTCCGTTATGGTTTGAACCTTGATATCCCCAGCGGATTCGCCATTCTGTCATACCCGATTTTGGACTCAACTCGAGGTGAGCCGGGTTTCAGATTTGACTGGGGTAAACTCGTTTGAGTTCAACTGTTGGAGTCGCCACCTAATAAATTTCCTAGGCGTATTAGGTCACCTATTAATTTCTAATTCCCTTTAAAGAATTAACTCCGGGTTGGTCTACTAATCAGAGATTCGGGTAAGTGTTCGAAATAACCTAGAAGGAAGGGGTTAGGCACTTCCTAAGTTCCACTAATCGTGGTTCCCGGCCGATTTCTACATTGGGTTTAATATATTGCTTATAAAAGGAGAAAATCTAAATAAAATAGACAAAAGAGATATGGGCTGCAAAGTAAGTAAAATAGGCAATTTAATGTATTTGCATATACAATTTTAAACAATAGTCATGTTGCACAAATAGCCACAAAATAATAAATAACCAATTAAAACGTTTGAATAACCCTAGGTTTTATTATCCTATTCGGATCAGAGAACCCGGCTTTCGTAAGGGACGATAGTTTCAGAATCCACTATCAAATATATAGCTCGGGTAATTTCCATCATTTCTGACGGGCTTAATTCCATTTAACCCCCATACCCTCTTTAAGTATTTAACTAAAGCGCATTCCTAATGTTTTAAACGTCCTAAAGATTTTACTAACGTCCCAACTTAAGGTCCCGGAAGCCATTGGAACGACTAATTAAAATGTAAAATATCTAGACTCCCTAAATAAGTTTGTGCCCCAAACTAGACTCACTAGGCGTCAAAGAAATATACGGTTATGCAATCAAACACATGAAAATGTTAAATTCCTAAATAGAATAGTTCGGTTCTGATTAATGAAGAAACGATATAGTTTCATAGTAAAAAATCATCCAAGACACAGGGAGTGAGAAAAGTAAAAAAAGTGAATTAAACAAGTAACAGGTCACACAAGAAAATTATTAGACTTTAACGCCTTACTAAACTTTACGAATTAATTTAAAGCAGTACTTTTGGTCTTCAAGAAAGACACTTTAAGCTTCCTAGTTTAAAATAGTACTTCTACATAAAATGAAAACTAGCCAGAGGGAAAAATGTAATAGAAATAATTCTCATTTGCGTGTATACTAAAATGCATCAGAAAGTTTCATAAAATATTTTCACTTTAGGAATGCCAAAGGAACTGTACTCTAACGCCAAACAATTGAGATTTTGGTAGTTAAGAGGAGACATACAAATTTAGTTTGTTTTAACGGTGTAAAGATTCCGAATATAGATCAAAACATGCAAAGATCCAATTACTAAATTGCTGAAAGCTCTGTCTATTGAACGTTGATCAACTAGAACCTTTGAACTCACGCATTTGACAACAATTTATATTTTATACAACATGCTCGCATATGGAGTATATGAACTTAACAACAGCGTGCACACAGGCCAACAGGAGATTTACAAAACCAGAAGCAAGTAAAGGAAATGAGTCAAACATAAATAGAGTACTGACCTGTTTACAAGCGATGAATGTTTAAAAGGCATTCGCTACACCGGATTTTATCCCAGCGAAGTGAACATATATAAGGAACACATAATGAGAATTAAAATTATTGGAGTAGAGTACTCACCTATCGATTCCTGGTCACAAAAACGTTCAGAATCGCATCGGAAACTTACAAACATATACAAAGAAAAACCTCAAGCGACAAGTGGCCCAAAGAGACAAAGTCATGTTTTGAGGAATAAAGAAAAAGAGAATGAGCGTAAGCTGTGAGGAAGAACAGAAAGAACTAAGAATCCAGTCCCCCCTCAAGCAAACTTTTACACCAGTACGTATAGCTAATATCTAGGAGTTAGACTTTTGAATTCAATATTTGAAAGGGACATTATGGGAATCTTGATTTGAATGATAAAGTGTTGGATTTATCTGAATAAAAGAGTCCACCCATAAAGAGGTGCTCTTAATATCTATCCAGGTAAAAAAGATAAGTTACTTGATAGAGTTCTACAAGAGGACAACTACTGTATTATACAGTTATAAATACAGTAGTAATAGGCTCAGATAAAAATACTGATTTCTTTACAGCTCTTCCTCTTTCTCTCTACCAAATAACTAGGTGTTTAGACCGTGAATAAAGGAGTTGATCCGTCAAGCACGTGACAACTACCGACGGCCAGTAATTCCAGCCACGGTTCAAGATCCTACCGCTTCCGCTTACGAGAACAACAAGTAAGTTCTCGGTTTATGTTTAAACAATCTATTTAGTATAGATTTGTGTTATATGCATATGTATGTATTCCTTCATTGGTATCAGATGTCATAGGCTGGTTTTCTGGTTTAATGAATTATACAGTTATGTTGTTTGTGAATCTAGAATACATATGGATGAGGTGATTATGTTAGTTTTTTTTTTTACTATCTGTTTCACGGAACAAAAATAATCCTTCAGTTCCATGTGTTCATAACTGTAAGATTAAAACACGTACCAAAAGGTTATGACCATTTATTTTACCAGAAGTATCTGATCATTTTTTTCTCAAAGTTTAAAATAATTAAAAAAAAGAAAAAGAAAAATGGTCAGTCATCTGCTACTGTCAAACGGACTGTAGTTGTCAATTTGATTAAAGAATCAAGGAGACCAAAAAAAAAATTCATTCAGATTTGAAATTAGTATTCAAATCAGAAGAAATGCTTCAATAAATACATATTTTGTGCTCCATATAAGTACTGCGAACAAAATAAAATAATAAAAAATAAAAGGGGATCGAAATCAGGTTTCGATTCCAACGGAACGCCGCCGTGAACACCACCACCACCGGAAAAAGCTCCGGCAAGGACGAAATCAGCCGTATTATTTTTTTTTCTTTTCTTTTCTGCACAGTAGAAATGTAGTTAAAAAAAAAAATTGAAAACAAAAGGTAAGGAGCTTAGTGCTCCATGTCCATGGCAGATTTTGATTACGGGAAAAGAAAAATAAGTTTTCTCCTTCAAAGATAATGGTGGTTGTAGAAAGAAAAGAGGAACAAAAAAATTAGTGCTTATTGTCCGAATATGTATGTTGAACATAGTACTTGCGTTTAGAAATTCCTTCTTTAGATCCTCACTATATTTTTTAATTTTTTTTTTAAAAGAATGTCTACTGCTGCTAAGAACATTGTTGCCGAGCTCAACAAAGGGTTGAAACTCATTGGTGACAACTATGAGACCTGGAGCTTAAAAGTCCAATATGTGCTTGAAGAGCAAGAGGCTCTGGAGGCAATTAACATCGTCATGGATGAGCCTGAGGAAGGCACCACGGCTCAGCATAGGCGTGACCGTGCGGCTTATGACGCTTGGAAAAAGAAAGACTCCTTGGCTCGCATTACGTTGCTGAGCACCTTAGATGATGATATCTTAAGGGAATTTAAGGATCACCAAAGAGCTATGGGTCTTTGGATTGCTTTGAAGAATAGGTTTGATACCTGTTCTGTTGCAAGGCTTCGATCCTTAACAATCAAGTTTGATTCATACAAGAAGCGCCCAAAGCATTCAGTGAGAACGCATCTGCGGCATATGACAAACATGATTGGGGAGTTAAAAGATGTTGGTTATGTGTTGACCGATGAGCAACAAATTCAAGCTGTCATAAAGTCCTTACCTGATTCTTGGGATCATATGAAGATGCATTTGACCCACAACCAGCTAATCACGTCTCTGGAAGATGTCCGGAGATCTCTTGAGCTAGAGGAGGATCGACTTGAGGCTGCTAAGCCAACAGCTGAGTTGCATATGGCAACATCCTCTAAGGCCAAAGGTGGCTCTAAGAAAAAGAATTGGGTTAAGAAAAGAGGACCAACTCAGTCTCAGCCTGCTAAAAGAGCAAGGGCAGAACAACAAGGCAATAACAAACGTCCCAAACGTGTAAATGTTGCAAAGGTGAAATGCTTTAACTGTGACAAAAAGGGTCACTATGCTAAGGATTGCTCTGAGCCTCCTAGAAAGGTATTTCACAAAACTCAAACTAGTGAACTTTGTGTTTCTAGTTCAGTGTTTTTGACTGAATCTAATCCTTTGTGGAGTTTCGGCGTATTTCACGTGGAACAAAGTGGATTTATGTAGGCAACAACAATAAGGTTGCTGTTGAAGGGACCGGTACATGCAAGTTAGTCTTGCGTGGTGGTCGACACCTACTACTACATGATGTCCTCTATGCTCCAGGAATTCACCGGAATATTATTTCTGTTATTATTTTGCTTAGACTTGGCTTTAGCTTGTTTTTCCATGACAATTCTGTCAAATTGACTTTAGGTTCAACTTTATTTGATTTTGGTCATGTGACCGGAGGTTTTATTATTATGGATTTGGATTATGATTCATTTAATAATAATGCTAGTTTTTCTATGTTTGCTTCCTCACATAAATATGATAGTGATGTAAACATATGGCATGCTAGACTTGGTCATATTGGCCAGCAAAGAATGCAAAGGTTAGCAAAACAAGGTTTGCTTACTAGCATTGAACATGTTGAATTGTCCACTTGTGAAAGTTGTCTAGCAGGAAAATCTGCAAGAAAACCCTTCGGTAAAGCGACTAAAGCTGAATATCCCTTGCAATAAGTCCATTCGGACATCTGTGGGCCTATGAATGTCAGGGCTAGGCATGGAGCGTACTATTTCATCACATTTATAGATGACTACACTCGTTTCGTTTATGTCTATTTAATTTACCACAAACCAGAAGCAATAAGTTGTTTCCAACGCTATATGAGCTTAGTGGAAAATCAATTAGACAAGAAGATAAAAGTTCTTCGAACCGACCGAGGTCGAGAGTACTTGTCAACTCAATTTAATGAGTTATGTGATGAAAAGGGAATTGTTCATCAGTTGACTATCCCAAATACTCCACAACAAAATGGCGTTGCGGAGAGAGAAGAAATAGGACGCTTCTACAAATGGTTAGGTCAATGATGGCACAAGCTAACCTCCCAATTAGTTATTGGGGTGATGCATTGCTTACTGCTACCTATGTACTTAACCGAGTGCCTACAAAATCAGTTGCAACCACTCCATATGAGTTGTGGACTGGAAGAGCACCCAACCTAAGTGTATTAAGACCTTGGGGTTGTGCTGCCTATACACATGATTCTTCTCACAAACATGGCAAATTAGGCCCGAGAGGAAAGAAAAGTATCTTTATAAGATACTCAGAAACCTCTAAGGGTTATGCGTTTATAGGTCAGCAAGACAGTGGGAGCGTAACTGAGTTTGAATCACGAGATGTCACATTCTTAGAGGATGAGTTTCCTAAAAAGGGAGAGGTAGGTCAAGACCTAACCTTGTTTGAGATAGAGGATCAAGATGCACAAAGATCACTTCATTCGAGTGGGAGAAATTTAACTGATGATGAATTAGTTTCATATCAACAACCTTCTTTATCATCGGATGCGAATGTGAGTAATCATTTGACATCAAATAGTGACCAAATGGATCTTATTCCAAGTGGGAGTGAGATGGTCACTGATCTTGTTCCAAGTGGGAGCAGGATAGATGTTCTTGATCCAAGTGGGAGCAACGTTGATCCAAATGGGAACAACGAAGAAGAATCACCAAAAAGGACGTGGTTTACGTAAAAAGATTCCCCGCAGACGATTTGATGTCGCAGGTGCTGAACTTTTTATGTTGTTCTTACAAGTAGAAAACGAGCCTAAAAATGCAAAAGAGGCTCTCTCATGCCCTTTTAAGGAAAAATGGATAAAAGCAATGGAAGATGAAATGGAGTCAATGAGAGTTAACAAAGTCTGGGAACTAGTTGATCTCCCAAAAGAACGCAGAGCTATTGGGAGCAAATGGGTTCTCAAGATTAAGCTCAAGGCTGATGGCACAGTTGAGAGATATAAGGCTCGACTGGTGGCGAAAGGTTATACACAACAGGAAGGAATAGACTACGAAGAGACTTTCTCACCTGTTGTGTGATTTAACTCAATTCGCCTGATTCTAGCTATAGTAGCAAGTTTAGATCTTGAATTACATCAGATGGATGTAAAGACTGCCTTTCTCAATGGAGAATTAGATGAAGAAATTTATATGGAATAACCTGAATGTTTCATTGAAAAAGGCCACAAACAAAAGGTTTGTAGACTTTTGAAGTCTATTTATGGCCTCAAACAATCTTCAAGGCAGTGGTATATACACTTTCAAAATGTGATCATATCCAATCGTTTTACTATGGTTGATGAAGACCATTGTGTTTATACCAAGAGATCAAGAAATAAGCTTGTAATTCTGACATTATATGTCGATGATATACTTATAGCTGGAAATGATAAGGAGTTATTAAACGAGGTAAAGGCCTGGTTGTCATCTCAATTTGAGATGAAAGATATGGGTGAAGCTGCATATATTCTTGGAATCAAGATTTCAAGAGATCGTCCTAAAAAACTATTGTATCTCTCTCAAGAGAATTACATTAAGAAAATTCTTGAACGATTTAATATGCAGAATAGCAACCCAATCGACACTCCTATCAGCAAAGGCCATAACTTGGGAAATCATTTGTGTCCTCAGACTCCTGAAGAGACAGAAAAGATGAAACGAGTGCCTTATAGAAGTGCAGTCGGATGTCTAATGTATGCTATGGTGTGTACTAGACCTGATATTTATCAAGCAGTTGGCTTGGTAAGTAGATATCAATCCGATCCAGGTCCAGCACATTGGCAAGCAGTAAAGAGGATCATGAGATATCTGAGAGGAATAGCTGACTACACACTTTGTTATCAAGGCAGCAAAGATTTGCGATTAGTTGGATACACTGATGCTAATCATGGAGGAGATTTAGACGAGAGGAAGTCTACCTCAGGATATGTCTTATTACTTAGTAATGGTGCCATATCATGGAGGAGTAAGAAGCAATCATGTGTAGCACTATCCACGATGGAAGCCGAATATGTGGCTCTGTCAAAAGCAACAAAAGAAGCTGTTTGGTTGAATAGGCTCTTCAAAAGCTTGTTGGGTAACACTAATGATGAACCAGTGTTGGTCTACTGTGATAGTAAGGCTGCAGTTGATGCAACCAAGAATCCTAAGCATCATTGTGATACTAAACACATAGATATCAAGTATAACTATGCAAGAGACATGTATAAATGCAAGAGGTTGAACCTGGTGAAAATATCTACAGAAGATATGGTAGCAGACCCATTGACCAAGCCTTTAGCTAGAGATGCATTTGTGAGACACACTAGGTCTCAAGGCTTGCGTACACTCTAAGTGATTTTGTATTATTCTTTGTTTTTCCAGTTGTTCACAAAACTATGTTCTTTGATAATCAATAAAGTTAATTTACTTACATACATATTCATGATTTATTGAGTGTATAGTACATTCTTCAATTATATTTTAGTATGTCGGGTAGACAAGAGGCTGGCCTTCTCACACAGGCAACTGCCTCCTTATCTTAGTGATAAGTGGAAATGAGACTTGATTTTAAGAAAAATTATCAAATGGATAATTTGAGAGCGATATGCTTAAAATCAATACTGTCGTTTAAATAATAACATAAGGTTATTAAGGTGAAAGGATGTTCACCTAGTCTACTTAGTGAGCTAGATGTGAGTTTAAGAAACTCGAATTTAGATACATATGGTGTCTGAATTTCATCTATACAACATTATTTATAAAGACATACGCTCCTTAAGGAAAGGAGAAAAATGTTGTAGCACATGTTTCATACCATGTGTGCTAATGTCGACCTTGGGTTAACATAAGTTTGATCTCAACTTACTGTTGCGTGAGACCCAGAGCCTTTATGCTGGCTCAAATTATGTACCCTCAGTAACTCCGATCAGATACTTGAGACTTAGTCTAATGTTAGCTATCTTAGTGTGTTTCCAAAAGACCATGAAAATGGATGCGGTCTGGCGGGACATATCTAGAAAAGCAGTTGAACTATTGTTAAGAGAATCGTGAGAAGAGGAAGATCATTAAAGGAATCTCATTAATTTTGTATTCACAGGTGCACCAGTTATAACTTATGAGTTATAATTGTGAATACATAAAAATGATATTTGAGATTTTGAGAGGATATCAAAATGTGATTCATATGATCTAGGGTATTGCATACTTTATAATCTACTTGCAGGTTTGCACTCGACGAGAGGCTATATACTCCTAACAGATGTATAGCACGTAGCTCTCACAGTATGCTGGTCGCACGGTCTATTTCACTATATGAATATTTGTAGAGATGAGATGAGAATATGTTTCTCATATTGTAAGAGCACTCCCATTATGTGTGAGTGGGAGATGTTGGATTTATCTGAATAAAAGAGTCCACCCATAAAGGGGTGCTCTTAATATCTATCCAGGTAAAAAAAATAAGTTACCTGATAGAGTTCTACAAGAGGACAACTACTGTATTATACAGTTATAAATACAGTAGTAATAGGCTCAGATAAAAATACTGATTTCTCTACAGCTCTTCCGCTTTCTCTCTACCAAATAACTAGGTGTTTAGACCGTGAATAAAGGAGTTGATCCGTCAAGCACGTGACAACTACCAACGGCCAGTAATTCCAGCCACGGTTCAAGATCCTACCGCTTCCGCTTACGAGAACAACAATTAAGTTCTCGGTTTATGTTTAAACAATTTATTTAGTATAGATTTGTGTTATATGCATATGTATGTATTCATTCATAAAGGAAGGAAGTTTAATAGGGTAAATAGAGTCCCATAAGGAAAACTAACGGATAGTAAATAAAAGAGCAGGAGAAAATTATGGAAAAGAAGTAAAGTAATATGGAAAAAAAAGAATCAGTGATAGTACAAACTCTTTTGTGAAATAAGTTAGAAAATTACGAAAGTAACGAACTTCCTTGATTGTTGGCATTTTGCTTCGTGGAGAAGCTTACTGGAATGGGAGAGCTTTATAGAAGGAGTATCAACAATTGTAAGAAAAGTATTGTTTGGAAAGAAGCCATGTATGGTAATTAGAAAAACTAAAATCCCATGGATTAAACAAATGAGGATATTAACGGCTAGTATGAGTACCAATAGAAAGGAAAGAATTATTTTGTAGGAAAATGAAGGCAACCAAGGCTGAGATTTAGGACAAACGAATGTTTGCATGATCATTGTGTCTAGCTAAAAGATGAAACCAAAACACAACAACTAAAGAATATTAAAACAAAAAAAGGAAACATATAAAAATGTAAATAATCGGTCAAATAAGAAGGAAAAGCTGACGAGAAACGTGATCATGAGAGGCGATTTAGTAGTATTGCCTAGGAAAGAGGAATTGACAATTTAAAATCGACAATTAATTTTGGCTAGTACTTAATTAGAAAATACCAATAACAACATAACTTTAAATAAGTAAAAATAATCATGGATAAATATAATTTTACAAATAGTAATATAAATGGGCTCAAATAGTATTAATCAAATATAAATAATTACATGTAGGGTATGCATTTAAGAAATAACCTAAATGATGGTATTGCATAATATAGTCACAATTATGTAAATATTGTATAGGTAGGGGATTAATAATAGGGTTACGCACTTAAATGGATACTATCTAATGCAATTTTGTTTTGAAAATTACTATCATAAATTTAATTAAATATAGCCAAATTGCGAAAAACGGAGGGACAAAATTGGGTGTCAACAGTATAATATAATGCTTTTGCAGGACAACCAATCGGCGAGACACACCGCACATGGTGTCCCATAGTTGACTTGTCGATTCTACCCTAAACAAGTACGAAATATAAAGCTTTTGCAGGACAACCAACTGGCGAGACACACCGCACATGGTGTCTCATAGTTGACTTGTCAATTCATAATTTAAACAAGTGCATAATATAATGCTTTTGCAGGACAACCAACCGGCGAGACGCACCGCTCATGGTGTCTCAAAGTTGACTTGTCAATTCATAATTTAAACAAGTACATAATATAATGCTTTTGCAGGACAATCAACCGGCGAGACACACCGCACATGGTGTCTCATAGTTGACTTTTCTATTCTACTCTAAATAAGTGCGAAATATAAAGCTTTTGCAGGACAACCAACGGCGAGACACACCGCTCATGATGTCTCAAAGTCGACTTGTCAATTCATAATTTAAACAAGTGCATAATACAAAGCTGTTGCAGGACAACCAACCAGCGAGACACACCGCTCATGGTGTCTCAAAGTTGACTTGTCTATCACTATCGCGAGGTAAATTCTATCACGATGTTAAGATGGTAAGAAAAGAAAAGAAAAGCGCCGCCTTTTCGGCAATAATCAAATGTAATGCTTAGATGCCACAAGAGTTGATTTGAATGATCTGTCAAGCCGAATCATATGCGTCGTCAACTTGATTGGTGTTGCTTGTCCCGTCTAAATGCTCTTCCCCTTTAAACCTTCATGTTCCTGCTCTAAAAGAAAAATTTGTTAGTTTTGGGGAGGGGTGTTTGATTTGTGCTGATTCATCTTGAACTTGCTGCTACCGCTTCCTCTTCTTCGTGAGACTTGGGCTTTGAAAACCGTCCTTAGAAACTTGGTTTATGAACTCAATAGTATAACTCATCTTAAGATAGAGGCAAAAATAAAGTAATTTGATAAAATAGTAAGCAAAGTAATCATTAATATGCAAATGAAAAGTTTATAATGCATTTAAAATTTCTGCTTCAACTGAAACTCATGAAATATTTTGAAACAAACTGAACGTCCTTTGCATCCACAACTTGCACCAATTTTGTATGTCTTAGAACTTCGCCCTCTAGCGTTTGATAAGCAATACCAATTTTGCAAAATTCGCCCCAGTTATGATCTTCTGAATCTTCAACTCATTTTGCAAAATTTGCCCCAGCTATGATCTTCTAAATCTTCAACTCATTTTGCAAAGTTTGCCCCAGTTATCATCTTCATACTTTCGAATCATCTTGCAAAATTTGTCCCAGTTACTTGCTTTAGGGGAAACTGAAAATTTTAATATTATAGAGTCGAGCCCGTTAAGAGCGCCTACGTATCCCTCCACGGGAATCAAACTGTGCGTAGTTCTGCTTACATAAAGATTTTTGGGGAAGATATGGCAATCTAAGTACGAAGCCGCATCCGAATTGGAAAACCTACACATCTGCCCAGATGCGTAGTCCAGAATTACATCATAAAAGATAAACAAGCCTAAAGTGTTACAATATTTTGACCGAATCCGATGGGGATTGCCTACTTATCCTGTTGCCATTCTAGGAATCAGGTCAGAAGTAGTTCAAACTTTGCATAAAAAGGGTAAATGGGAAATTCTTATACCAATGTAACCAAACTCTATGTGAGTTACTATGTATCCCGCCTTGGGATTCAGGCCACGCGTAGTTCGCATTACATCACATATTACTTTCAAAACAATGCTAACTTGCGATTACTTCAGACATAGTATCTTTTGACGGCATCTGCGTTGATTGCTTTTGGCCAAACTTGACCATCCATTTCTGCCAGAATCGGTGCTCCTCTAGATAAAACCCGGTGAACCATATATGGACCTTTCCAGTTCGGTGAAAATTTGCCCCTTGCTTCTTCTTGATTAGGAAAGATCTTCTTTAGCACCAATTGCCCCGGTTTGAAGTCCCTCACTCTCACCTTCTTGCCAAAAGACTTGATCATGCGATTTTGATAAAGTTGCCCGTGACAAATTGCATTCATTCTTTTCTCATCAATAAGCATCAACTGTTCACATCTGATCTTTACCCATTCAACATTTTCCAACTCAGCTTCTTGAATGATTCTCAAAGAAGGGATTTCTACTTCCGCGGGTGAGACTGCTTCCGTGCCGTACACCAAAAGATAGGGAGTTTCCCCAGTTGAAGTTCTAGTGGTGGTGCGGTACCCAAGAAGTGCAAAAGGTAACTTTTCATGCCAATCTCTATCATTATCAATCATCTTGCGAAGAATACGCTTGATGTTCTTATTTGCCGCTTCAACAGCTCCATTCATTTGAGGTCGGTATGCAGTAGAGTTGCGATGAGTAATGTTGAAGCTTTCAAAAGTTGCTCTCATTAAATCACTATTCAAGTTTGCACCATTATCAGTGATGATTGATTCAGGAACTCCGAATCTACAAATGATATTGTTGCACACAAAATCTAAAACCACTTTCTTGGTTACGGACTTGTGAGAAGTTGCTTACACCCACTTGGTGAAGTAATCAATAGCCACCAAAATAAAGCGATGTCCATTTGAAGCGGCCGGCTCAATAGGACCAATAACATCCATTCCCCAAGCAACAAAAGGCCAGGGAGAACTCATTGTCTGAAGTTCAGAAGGAGGTCTTTTGATCATATCTCCATGAATTTGACATTGACGGCATTTCCGCCCAAACTGAACACAATCAGTTTCCATAGTTAGCCAAAAATAACCTGCTCTCAAGATCTTCTTTTCCAAGACAAAACCATTTATGTGCGGTCCACAAACTCCCGCATGCACTTCCATAAGCAATTTATTTGCTTCAATGGCATCAACACACCTTAAGAGTCCTAAGTCTGGGGTCCTTCTATATAAGATCTCACCGCTTAGAAAGAATTGATTTGCTAACCTCCGAATGCTCTTCTTTTGAACACTTGTTGCATTTTCAGGATAACTCCCAACCTTGAGATAATTCTTGATGTCAAAATACCAAGGATGGCCATCTCGCTCTTCATCAACTTGGAAATAATAAGCCGGCTTATCATGCAATTCAATTTAAATAGGATCAATATAATTCTTGTCCGGATGCTGGATCATAGAAGATAAAGTTGCCAAAGCGTCGGCAAACTCATTTTGAATTCTTGGAACATGCTTGAACTCAATCTTTGCAAACCTTTTGCACAATTCTTGGACACAACGCAAATAAGGAAGAATCTTTGCATTCTTGGTGTTCCACTCGCCTTGTACTTAGTGAATCAGCAAGTCAGAATCCCCGATCACTAAAAGTTCTTGAATATTCATATCAATTGCCAATCAAAGACCTAAAATGCATGCTTCATATTCAGCCATGTTGTTAGTGCATGGAAATCTGAGCTTGGCCGAAACAGGATAATGCTGAACCGTTTCAGAAATTAAGACAGCTCCAATACCAACACCTTTGAAATTTGCTGCTCCGTCAAAGAAAAGACGCCAACCATCATATTCAGAAGAGATATCTTCACCCAGAAACAAAACCTCTTCATCAAGAAAGTAAGTTCTCAATGGCTCATAGTTGTCATCAACATGATTTTCAGCTAAATGATCTGCCAATGCTTGTGCCTTTACCGCCCTTTGGGTGATATAGACTATGTCAAATTCACTTAACAGAATCTGCCATTTTGCTAATTTCCTCGTGGGCATCGGCTTTTGGAAGATATATTTCAAAGGATCCATTCTCGAGATAAGATAAGTTGTATATGATGAGAGATAGTGCCTTAACCTTTGTGCGGTCCAAGTCAAGGCGCAACAAGTTCACTCCAAAAGAGTATACTTGGCTTCATAAGGGGTGAACTTCTTGCTTAGGTAATAAATGGCTTGCTCTTTCTTCCCAGTCTTGTCGTGTTGTCCCAAGACGCATCTAAATGCATTTTCTGAGACAGACAAATATAAGATCAATGGTCTTCCAGGTTCAGGAGGAACTAACACAGGCGGATTAGATAGATACTCCTTTATCCTATCAAAAGCCTTTTTACAATCTTCCGTCCACGCAATAACAACATCTTTCTTCAACAGCTTGATTATTGGTTCACAAATAACCGTGGATTGTGCAATGAAGCGGCTTATGTAATTCAAACGGCCAAGAAAGCTCATCACATCTCTTCGGCTCTTCGGAGGAGGTAAGTCTTGGATAGTTTTGATTTTAGACGGATCCAATTCTATACCCCTCCGTCTTACAATAAAACCCAACATCTTACTGGCGGGAACACCAAATGCACATTTTGCAGGATTAAGCTTCAAGTTATACCGCCGAAGGCGGTTAAAGAACTTTCTCAAATCAGTCAAATGATCTTCATTCTTCTTTGACTTGATAACAACATCCTTTACATAGACTTCGATCTCTTTGTGAATCATATCATGGAAAAGAGTTGTCATTGCTCTCATATATGTTGCCCCAGCATTCTTCAAGCCGAAAGGCATAACTCTATAACAAAATGCACCACAAGGTATGATAAAAGTGGTCTTTTCAGCATCATCTTCATCCATTAGAATCTGGTGATAACCAGCAAAACAATTGACAAAAGACTGAAGCTCATGTTTTGAACAGCTATCAATAAGGATATGAATATTTGGCAATGGAAAATCATCCTTTGGACTTGCTTTGTTGAGATCACGATAATCAACACAAACTCTAACTTTGCCGTCCTTCTTGGGCACCGGCACAATATTTGCTAACCAAGTGGGATATTTGAGAGATCGAATCACCTTAGCGGTCAATTGCTTTTGCACTTCTTCCAAGATTTGTTTGCTTGTGGAAGTTTTGAAGTTTCTCTTCTTTTGCTTAACAGACGGAAATGAAGGATCAGTTGGCAACTTGTGAGTGACAAGATCGTTACTCAAACCGAGCATATCATCATAAGACCAGGCAAAGATGTCTCGATACTCGTTCAATAGTTCAATATAAGCTCTTCTTTCTTCCGAGGTCAAATGAACACTGATTCTGGTTTCTCTAACATCTTCTAAAGTTCCCAAGTTGATTGACTCGGTTTCTTCCAAGTTAGGCTTTGTCTTGTTCTCAAATTGATCCACTTTTTTTGTTATTTCATCAGGAACAAAGTCTTCATCAAATTCCCCAATATTCAGTGCATCAGTACCAGTTTGTTCAGTTGTTTCATTATATGTCACAAGCAAAGTTTCGGCAGTTTTGTTAAATGGAAAGCTAAAACAGAAACAAACATTAATCAAAAGTGTAAAATAAAGTAAATAATTAAAGCATAGCAAAATAATGATATGGAAATGCAGTGCATTTTATTTGTTTCAAAAGTCTAATTTAGGGAGGCAATACATTAAAGTAAAACATGCAGAATGTAGACAAGTTATTTTGAAAAAACATAAACCAAAGGCAAAATACAGTTCAGGGCCTCAATCTGACTGTGATGCCAAAATAAACTAGTGAGTTCATTCACCAAGTCTCTTCCACTGGGACACTAGTCCAATTGGCCGTCGGATCCTTTGCCTCGGCATTCTGCACATGTGACTCCTCAACATAGTCTTCAATAATAACACTGCATTTCCAATCATCACTCACGAACAGATTACCAACACCTTCAACCAAATCTTGCACAGTAACTTCTGGTGCCTTGACAAATGACTGATTTAGCGATGGCAAAGGCTTTGGAATGACAATGTCTGGCTTCTTAGTTTTGAACATGGCTTTGTCAGCTTCTTCCTTGGTTGGATAATAACCCAGACCGAAAGTACCCAGGTTTTTTGGCAAGCCAATAGGTTCAGTGATTCCATTCAAATTCAGTCCCAATCCCGAGCCAGGCTTGAAACCGTTCTTCAACATTTCTACAACAATCATCTTGGGGACCTTGGGTAGGGCGCCTCTCTTCGAATCATCATTAGATGCCCGAGTGACATTCATTAGCTCAACAGTATGAAAAACAGTCCCATCAAGCTCAGTAGCGCTGTCTACCATAGGAATTGTGGTGTTAGCATGCAGTGGGTTATTTTCCTCACCCTTAACCACGACCCCTTTGTTATCCCATATGAATTTCACACTTTGATTTAAAGTAGAAGGGATGGCCCCGGTCATGTGGATCCAGGGTCTTCCAAGCAGCATATTATAGGTAGAGGGGATGTCAAACACCTGAAACTCCACAGAGAAGTTCACAGGACCTACTTGCAAATCGAGATCGACCTCTCCTATGGTACACCTTCGAGCCCCATCAAAAGCCCTTGCTTTCACATTGCTTTGTCTGATTTTGCCAGCGCCGATTCTGAGTTCCTTCAAGGTTGCTAACAGACATATATTGAGCCAGAACCGCCATCGATCAACACCCGCCCGACAAACTTGTCCCTACATTTGACAACAATATGCAAGGCTTTGTTGTGTCCTAGACCCTCGGGTGGAAGCTCTTCTTTGAAGAAGGACACCTTGTGAGATTCTAAGATTTGGCCAACCAAGACGGCCAAGCTCTCACCCATAGTCTCAGCAGGTACCTCCGCTTCCTTGAGCACTTTCAGCAATGCATTTCTATGTGATTCAGAGCTCATCAGCAGAGCCATGATGGATATACGGGCAGGAGTATTCTTTAAATGCTCCAGAATAGAGTAGTCTTTCGACTGCATTTTTCTCCAGAAGTCCTCAGCCTCAGCGTCAGTCACTTTTTTTATAATGCCCTCCTTTTCCCCAAGGCCTTGTCCTAACTTCTCAGGCATATAACATCTACCAGACCTGGTCATGCCTTGTGCAGCAGCAACAACAACGGTTATCCTCCCACTTCCGATAGGTACTTCAGAATAATTCCAAGGAACCCTTTTGCTATCATATTGAAGGGGGGAGGCAAGCATAACAGTAACGGTTGGCTTTGTGATACCAGCTTACACTAGAATGGGAGCTCTAACCTGCACAGATATTTTGGTCTCATCGGCAACCCTCACATTGCTAACGGGAACAATGGTTCCTTTCAAATCGACCCCCTCATCCAGAGAAATCACATTGACAGCATTGTTGCCATAGACAGAAGGAGGATTATCTTGTACATTCGGTTGAGTTCCAGTAAGCTGGATAGTGCTTGATTTGATCAAAGCTTCAACTTTATCCTTGAAGGCATAACACCGTTCAATGTCATGGCCCGCAGCCCCAGAATGATAAGCACAACACTTGTTAGCATCATACCACCTTGGAGGAGGATTTGGAGTGTTATCAGGAACAGGCTGCACAACTCCGGCACTTCTCAGTCTGTCAAACAACTGACCATAGGATTCAGCTATAGGAGTATAGGTCATGGGTGCTCTTCTTTCATAGCTTTGGTTAGGTCCTTGCATATTCGGACGAACAAGAGCACGGGGTTGGTAATTTTGTTGGCGAGGAGGGTATTGTTATGGTGCTGATGCTCGTGGTGGATAATAACTGGGTTGTGCTTGGTAGACAGGATATGGAGCGGGAGGAATTTGATAGTGAGTAGGGTAATTTGGGAGTGGCGCACTTGGGTAAGGAGGAGGAATATTTGGGTAAGGAGGGGGGTGTATTTGGGTAATGAGGAGGGGCATTTTGGTAAGTAGGGTAGGCAGGTTGATTATCAAAATTCAGCCTTCTAGCCGGGTGGCGGTCAATGTCTGCAACATCAGCTGTGACTTCTTCCTTCTTCTCTTCCTTCTAGAGTGATTTGGGCTGGCTTGAGCATTTTGGGCACTTAACTTCATTTCAGCAAAGCTCACAACCCGACCGGATTTGATGCCTTCTTCCACCATTTCTCCCATCGTAAGAAGTTCGGCATAAGGTGCACTCATCATAGGGAGCATATGCATTTAATAAAAGTCATCTTGAGCACTAATGAAGTACTTCACCATGTCCTTCTCGGTCATCGGGGGTTCTACCCGTGCCGCCTGTTCACGCCATCTCAGGGCATATTCTCTAAAAATTTCTGTTGGTTTCTTCTTCAAATTGGCTAGGGTTATGAGATCAGGGACCATCGCATTATTGTATTCAAACTGCTTCGTGAAATCATCGGCTATATCATCAAACTCATGCCACTTGCTTATATCCTGTCTTGCAAACCACTCAGCGGCAATACCTTCCAGACTATGACTGAAGTAAGCCATCAGAAGTTCCTCTTTGCCTCCCGCAACCCTCATTCTGTTGAGATACTTGGTCAAATGAGCAAATGGGTCACCATGACCATCATACATATCAAATTTTGGCACTTTAAACCCAGGAGGAGGAGTAATGTCAGGGTAGAGATAAAGGCTGTGGTAGGAGGCGCCATGACGTTTCTTAGTCACCTGCAAATCCTTGATAGATTGCTGCATGATTTTCATCGCTTGGATTATCTCTTCTTGCTCACTTGTCTTTCCCTATTTTTCCACAGTTACGGGCACTTCATTTTGTGGTACACAGTCTGTGAAGTCCAAATTCTTATCATTAGGGTCATGCTCATAATACTGCGCCTCGGGATATCCCTGTCTTGGGTCATTGGCATTTTGAGGAGCAACAGCCACAGCAATGGGTGCTTTAGGTTGTGGAGGACGAGGAGTGTCTTTGGCAGGTAAATATTAGTAGTGAGGAGTGGGGTCGTTAGGATATGGATAATATGGAGGATAACCAGCAGGTTGGGTATTTTGTTGAGCGGGCGGGGTATTTTGACTAACTTGAGTACGGTTTGGCGGTGGCGTTTGGTTGAGTGGGTTGCTTTGATATGTGGGTAAATAATGAATAGGATTGGCATTTGAAGGTGCGTTTTGAGGGGCTTGCCCTTTAATCGTTGCCAGCTCATCACTCAACATCTGTATCTGCTTAGTCAGACTTAGAATAAGGTCATCTTGAGCAAGAATGACATTTCCCCTTGAAGATCCAGGAGTTTCGCGAGTTTTATCACCGAGAGGGAGGCTGATCCTCGATACCAGACATTGTCAAATTCTGAAGTGTATATCAATGTGCAGAATAGTCTTTGGATTAGCTCAATCAGTACAAATCAAACTTCTGTTTGGGAATAAACAAAACAAGAGAAAAATTCAAAAGATAACTGTGTTAGTTTGCATGTCATTGGTGAAATTTTCATACAATCACATAGCGCGCGTCACGTAGCGCTTTGCATTATAAATTGTGCGATAAATTTAGACATGTGACAACCACAAATAAGGTGCGTAAAATAAAATGCAGGCGCGTCCTATCCTGTAAGGTGCCTCTTTGCGCCAGAGGTAGGCCTAATCGTCAAATTGCATACACATGTGGATATTATAATGATACAAGCCGTTTGCCAATACAAAATTGGGATGTAAATAAACATCCATAATTGCCACTAATAATAAACTGGGTCTCAAAATATTACATCATGATATAGTTGGGATAATAATATCCAAGTGCTAAAAAGGGGAAAAAGCATCAAGCTTTACCTTAGGACAAAGGGGAAATGTTTTAGAAAACAAAAGATAAATTCTGCTTCAATCTTTGATAATCAACATCAGCAATCAACAGTCTGCAACAGCAACTGGCAACATCATCAAACAGGTGGCCCTTTAAGTGCGGTAGAGCCGATTTGTAGCATGAGATGGCCCTGCATATCCTGGGTAGCGGTGAACTTGATCAAACATCAGCTCATCAAAGATTGTTTTAGGCAGAAGGTAAAGCCGAGAGTGCCTTTCAGCTTCCTTGTCAACATAACCAGTTTGATCGCAAAAGCTTGCTTCTATAACCCCAGTTTTGTGATTATTCCTTGCCCAGGCATAGTACTCAGGAGAACATGCGGGAACTTGGTTTTGAGAAATCATCTCCTTTTTCAAATGGACCCAATCATTACAGATTTTTGCTGATTTAGGGACGGTATAGTTGGGTGATGTATATTTGAACTCAGAATCTCGCATACTAGCAATGAGTGGAATAGACTGGGGAGTCTGAATTGCCTCATCACACGGATATGAGCATAGGGCTGGATGCCCGTAAATCCGATCAACTCAATATAATAACGGCTGGAACCCCTCAACCGAACCTTGGTATTACCCATCCAAGAATAGTTCCAATGGATATCTGATCCGCTCAAGTTGCTTAGATGGTCGTACCAATCCTTGGCAGTCTGAAGACGAACAAAGTCTGCTATTCTTTCCTGATGTGTAGCAATCCTGTTTCGATTGCCATAGCTCAGATCAGTGAATAGCTCCCGGGGATGAAGGTGCTCAACAACCCATATTTGCAAAAGGAGATTGCAACCAGAAAAATGACAATTCCCTCCTTTAGAACACTCAGTCAAAGTACCCAGTATGTCGGCCAAAATCATGGGAACTAGAGTAGTTTGCCTCCCATTTACTCCCTCAAATACAGAACGGACCACGGTGCTAAGTCGCATGTCAACTGCGTCGTAGCCATAAGGAAACACTAAAGTGCCAAGCAAGGCTAGTACAAAAGCTTTAGGCCTGAGCTTCTCCCATTTGTATTCAGCGCATTTGAACGCCCTTGGATTGGCACGATAAGATCCCTTTCTCCCGAAACAGTCAAACAAATATTTCAAAGATATTGTGCCCTAGGTTTTAGTTATCAGTGATGGAGTGTAGTTTAGCTCAAACATTTTGCAGAACTTCTTCTCACACTTCTCCATAGGCACAATCAACTCACTATCATCCAGGGTCAAATTGGTAAAACCAGAAATTTCCTCTAAGTAGGGCATAACTCACAATCTGGAAAATGGAAGACACCCTGCTCAGGATCCCATAATCTCATTAAGGCCTCAATAAGACCTTTGTCTCCTTGGATATCCATTAATGAAATGAGATTCCCTATTTTCTTTATGATCAAAGAACCATGTTCTCTGCTGATGTTATCCCACCAGTCTTTGAGAATTTTTGGACAAGTGTGGATCATCTGAGTGTTCCAGAAACTCGGAAAAAGGTGGTCTGCATTCATATCTACAAAACAACAAAAGACACGTCATGAGATCCCAGATTTGATGTGGAAAAGGGCTTGGAGTTCATTATAATATCCACACGATCACATAAGGTGCAATGTCGTTGGGTCTGTAATAACCCGTCAACAAAAGGGCGGTTTCTTAATTCCTGGAAACGGTACCAAGGACCGGGTCCAAACTAAGGTGTATATGCATGCATGTCCTAAAATCTCCTTCTAAGAGTGGGCTAACGGTTGAGGCTGACTCGACCTATGTGGGATAGACCTGGCCTCACAACACAGTAGAACTGGCCATGACAAAACCAAGCAATGTCAATATCCCGAACTAACTTTTGGTGACACGAAAGAAGTTTCAAAGAGTGAGGTAAGGGCAATGCCCTTCCTGCGTAACTACCCGTCAAGCGGGTGCGCCGTGATGGAATCGAGGAGGTGAAAGAGAATTGATAGGCTCCATGAGAGAGGAAATATGAACGGAATGCGGACTATACACAAATAAAAGCATGCTTCAATGCATTCATCCACAACAATTAATTCTACGCATACTAGTTTAGGCATGCAAACAAACAAAGAGTTAAGCTATGCATACATACAATCAACACATACATAAATAAAGCAAATTTGTGAAAATCTTTTGGTTAGAACCATTTGCTATCCCCAGCGGAGTCACCATGCTGTTGAACCCTCCCAAAAAATGCACACAAGTATGCATCGGGATTTGACTTCAACAAAATGGGACTCCAAAGGGCTTCTTTGGAGTCGCCACCTAATTTAAGGATTATTAGGAACCTAACGTTAATTAAAGAGTGCAATTATTCCCTTTACTTAAAAGGAATTTATTAAAATCAGAGATTCTGAGTAAGTGGTTCTATTAAATTCGAAAGAAGGTCCCTTGCGGGAGAACTTTCGAAAATCCGCTAAATGCGGTTAATCCGGCGGTTTTCATGAATTTGTTAAGGATAATAAGTATATAAAGTTAATTTTAAATAAGGATAATAGGAATAATAGAAATAAGATAAGATTTTAGTTATGCCGATACTTATATAGATAAATGACCAAATTTAAGATTAATTAAACGAATAATTAAATAATGATCAATTGGTTAATTAATTAAATGAATAAAGGCTAAATGAAATTAGATAAATGAAATAAACTAGATAAATAATTAGATAATAATAATAGTTGACTATTAATTGATTGGATAGATAAATAATAAATAGATAATAACTTAATTAAATAAATAAATATTTATATGAATTCGATTAGATAAGGAATAATGGATAATAATTGATTAATTGATTAACTACATAATTATAATTGATTAAATAAAATGATTAGTTAAAATTAAATAACTAAATTGATTAATTAAACAAATTGATAATAAATACCACTTAATTAATTTAATTAATGAGTGAACAAATAAGTAAATAATAAATGATAGATAGATAAATAATTAATTTAAATGTAAATAATAAATGAAGATTGTATAATTTTAAATAAATTTTGATTCTTATGCACTCAATAATTAACGAGAAGTTTCTATCGCCTTAAATTAATTGGCGCGTCCCAAAGAAACGGGATGAGCGATTATTTAAACAATTCTAAACATGTGATAAGATAATAGTTCGATAAAGCGGCTATCCTACCAAGCTTCTAATCATGCAAAGTCCTAATCCAGTTTACGGAGATCCTAAAACATGCTCTCTAAAGGGGGCGGGAGAGAAGGAGTTTAGAAGGTAGAACTCGGATAGCAAGCTCAATACAAGCCCTCTATTTCACAAGGTTTTCATTTTTTTTCTTTTACATTTCGGGGATATCAAGTCCCGAAAATGCGGAGCGGATCAAATCACTTCCAAATGCATGCCGTCCCAATTTGTGAGTTTTTTATTCAACTCGACCCCAAGATTCATGCAAAGAAAAATAGAAGAGATAAGGAATTAGCATATGCAAGTGGTGATAAGCAGATTACAAATGAACATAAACGAAAATGATCAGGTAATAGAGAATAACTCTCATGCTCTTTACTTAACTTTAATTTTGATGCTTAGCTTCTATTAAGGCGAAACACAGTAGGACCAAGAACAATTTGAACAAAGCATGACAAAAAAGAAAAAGCTGCATCTCAGATGTATCTCATTCATTTTAGGGACTAAGGAAACAGGCAATATATGAAACAAAATTTCAATTTCTGTCCGGGGTTCACTAACATTATCATGAGCAGACAACTTTAAACTTATAACTTGATTGAGTATTCACGGATTTTTAACTCAAAAAGCTTCAACAAAGTAGCATTTACAGATTGTTAAAAGACTCAGAATTTCTAGCTCCTAAACCAACCAGCATTAGGTTAAAAATCCAGAACAAGAACCAAGAAAACTGGAACCCCTTTTATGATTTGCACTACTCAATAACCTGGAGAAACACACACACTGAACAGCCGCCTTTTCACTAAACTACACTTGAGCACTTGCTGGACAACAAGCCTGAACCTACACCCAACTCCTTTTATTTGAACAGGTCCCTGAAAAACCCTCATAAGTTCTGGGACTGCCTGAACAAATACCAGACTGTAGCACAGGTGCACAGCCGCTTCAGAAATCAGAGAGGCAAGAACCAACCTTCTCAAGCACCTCTAACACCTTTAAACAAGCTGCATAATTCAGACTACCAGAACACCTCACTGCACACACATTACTCACATACACACTGCCCTGGACAAATACCAGCCCTCTTTGAACAACTTAGGCCTCCTGGAACTGAACCTGAGCACTCTCTCTTGGACCAACCTAATTCCTGAACCTCTGAAACCTCTACATCTTCCTAAATCAACTCACCTACACCAACCTAAGCATATTGCTAACCCCGCACATACACCATAGACCTGCATCCCCCTAAAACACCCTGCACCAACTCACCAGACTGCACATACACACACCCGACTCCTTACACAAGCAGAAACAACTCCTTTTTATCATTCAAAAGAAACAGAAATAGAACAGAGGACACAACAGACCTTTGAATAAAACTAAGAACCAAGAAAAGACTATTAAACTAATGAGCTAAACTGAAAACAAGCTATAAGATCAAACTTAATCTTTGCAACTTCATTGATTCATTTTAAAATCTCAACTATCTAGAATAAACTCCTGAATTTCCTGCTAATCACCTGTACAAAAAGAACTAGACAAACAACCTACACCACACCTACACTGCCTCAACAACAACCTGCAGCACTGCCTACAGACTCCCAGGACTCCCTCAACTCATAGACCCACTGCAAAAATAAACTACACACCTACAGACTCCTCCCTACCATTCACCAGGGGCTTGAAGCCTCAAAATAGATCATCTACATATACAAACCAGGAAAAACAATACTTTCACTAGGAACTGAGCTTAAACTACTTATTCAGACCTTATTTCCATTAAAGATTGATTTTTCCTTCTTAAACAAATGATTTGAATCCAAAATACATTAAAGATTAGAGCTTTATGTAAATGAAGTTCAAAACCCATTTTAACTAAACATCAACTTTATTTGATTAGACATGGTCTTAATGGTAGCTAAACATCACAGGCTTAACCAAAAAAAAAACACAAGTTAAAACATCAACATTTCAAAAGCTACAATGTCCTCCTACATAAATTTCAGATTTTAACTAAACATGCTATACAGTACTAATCACATACTACTAATAAATTGATAAACAAGAAAAGAAACAAGAAAAAAAAAAAGTTAAGATTTTTACCTGCTGCAGGGCAGTGAACAGAGCGAGGGTCCGAGGAAATAGCGACTCGACTAAAGCGACGACTCGAACGACGATGAAGACTAGGAAACAGTAGTATTACTCCAGAAAATCAAAAACTAGAAGCGAAACTATAACCACTGTATAGAAAGTAATCAGAGAACTAAAAATTTTGTTAAATTTTCCTTAGCGCCGTTTCTTAATGTGTCTCCTCTATCCCCCTTTTTCTCATTGATAAGCATATATATATATAGGGGAAAAACTAGGGTTTTCGACCTATAATGAAAAGACTAGTATAACCTTACCTCCTCCCTTTCAACGTTCGTATTTCAACCTTTTATATAAGCATTTGAAAAATAAAAATCAAAATCAAAAGGAATCCAAATCAAATCGAATATTCCCTTTCGATTCTGATTTTTTGAATTCAAAGCTTGCTTAGCTTTCGATCCGCCCCCTTGATGATGAAGAGGAGTAGAAATCGACGGTTTAGATTGGATTTTATCACAGTGGGGTCGCAGTTTTGGGGGAAACGAAAAGGGGTCGGGTTGAATGGGATTTTTTCCTTATCAGGGATGACAAGGGAAGTGGGGACCGAAGAGGTGGTGTTGCCGGAAAAGGAAATGGAGAGGGTGACAGCAATTTTGGGGAGAGGAGATTAGGGTTAGAGATTTGTGAATTGAAGCTGAAATGAATAGAAATGGGTGTGTTATGTGTAATATATACGCGTTGCACAAATAGGTTGATTTCAAATCCTAGGAATGATTTTAGCCCTTTTGGATATTTAGATAGAATAAAGGTGTTGCAATGGTGAGACAAGATTGAGGTTACGCATTGCAAAGCCAGCCCTTTCTTCGAAATATTCATTAATTCATTTTAAATTCAATTAAAATTGAAGGGAAGAATCTGTGGCTGACAAAGGAATGGAGGAGAAAGGAAAGAAGGCTTGGAAAATGTTAAAGAATTTCACATTTGATATATCCCGGCTCTTAACCGATGCAGACAATATCATCTTCCAAGGAGACTCATCAGGGACTAGTTCGCCCGATGAAGACTCATCCGAAGAAGAAGAAGAATCTTCTGAGGATGGATCAACTTGAAAGATGTTCACTTGGCCATGATCTAATTTCCTAACAATGTTTAGTCTTTTCCTACTCTTACATTTTTTCAATATCAGCCAATGTAACGAATATTCCAATAAATGCAATATTCTCTTTTAGGCTCCGCATTTTGTTAGCAAACGAAATGGTACATGTGGCATAAAATGCTTTTCAAATCATCGTGCATAAAGCAATCTTTCGCATTATATGATGCATTTCTTATCTGATATGTGTACATTGCATGAGTTTGTTTGTCGCTCTAGGCCTCTTTCTACCTAAGTCAATCCCTTCCCAAATCCAATCTCCTACCAAGGCACCTCATCTCCCTACTCTATGCCCAAACCCTAATTTCAGAAATCTTTCGCATATCCTGATAATTCTCTATCCCTTGCCAATTTAAAAACCTATTACCTAAAAGGTTGGATCAAGCTGAATACCAAGACAAAAGATATGGTTAAGAAAATTGTATTTGACAGTTATTGGTCAACACAAGAAAAGTTTGTTATAGCATGCACTATGCACATGGAGAGGAAAAATTGACAAGGCAAGAGATATATTGGTCGAACTCAAAGGCACACCTGATTTACCACAAGACCTCTTGACACCAATGTCCAAGGACCATTTTGTTGCTCTACTCCACATTACTATACGTTGAAGGTGATCCAAGGCATTTTACAGATGGTCAAAAGGCGTTCAAAGGGTTGTCAGAAGGCAATAAGAAAGTGAGAAACAAGGAAACCCGCTTGATGCCACAAAAGGTTCACGCACAATAACAAAAATTAGCAGGCTGATTCAACTGGGGAAAAAATACAAAGACGCGGTGACAAATATTCCATTATGACGGAGCCTAAAACTCCTATGGGTATTTAAAAGCATATCTTGACCGACTAAACTAAGTCAAGACAATGAACTCAGGATGAAGTTATTTGAGACACTTAGAAGGCCAAGCACTGATTCGATACAAAGACACGGGCACATAGATTTCTTGGAGCAATTTTGGTCGAAAGCTTTAATGGAATGAATTCTCATGACAACAACCACATTGAACAGGAAAATACAATATGACCAACCTCTAAAATGGGCTCGACTAAAGCAGCAATATAAGAATATACATGATACGTAGGCAGCCTACATCGGGTTCGGTCCCTCTACAGTAAAATATCACTCCCTCCGTCCCAATTTATGTGGCACCATTTTCTTTTTTGTTTGTCCCAAAATAAGTGGCACCTTTTCTTATTTGACAACTATTTAATGCATCATCTCTATTTTACCAAAAAATTTCACTGTATGCCCTCTATAAGGAGTGGTATTACAAAATTACCCGTGCTAAGGAATGTTTTAGGAAAATGCCCTTATTTAGTCCGCAAGCCAAGACTTCAAGGCAAAAATTTTATAAGTCTTGGCAATTGGCAATACTTCAAGGGCAAGTGCTGTTTTGCCAATACTTCAAGTTATATGGCGAGAATGCAGGGAAAACTGGAAGGGGCAAGTCTTGACAATTTCCAAGACTTACGACGTAGTGCAGCAAGTGTTGCCTATTGCCAATACTTGTCGTGCAAGTGTTGGAAAATCGAGCAGGGATCAATGGCAAGTCTTGGCAATTGGCCAAGTGCGGTAAGTATTTCCTATTGTCAATACTTGAAGGGATAAGTGTTGAAAAGCGGAAAAATATAACGGGAAGTCTTGGCCCCGGATATTCATGCATTCTATTCTAATCTCCAAATTCATGTGCTAATCTATCATCCGCGGTCTAGGTATTCTCTTAGGCTTTATACGTTGTTTTGCTTCAAATCTTTACTAATATGTTAACACACTTTTGTGTATTTTTCCACTTTATTACGGTTTCTTTGCATGTGAACACCAAAATTGGTCAAGAATCCGCATTCAGAAAAGCCGGAATGGCAAGCCAAATTGAAAACTTTTATCTTCTCGAACAAAGTCCTTCAAACCACCAGCATATGACACCGAGAGAACCCAGACAATCCTAATCCCACTTTCATACAACTTAGAGTACGAACGAACAAAAACAGCTGGTAGCATACCCACACATGAGCCACAAGAAAAAATCCAATCACTATACAACTGAAACTGGCAAAACTCACAACCTCACACCTTTACTCCTTTAGCTTTGTCAAAAGATATGGCAACCGACAAACAAACCATTCCCTAAATACTCATTCTGAAATTCGATCCAACAAATATCTACACTCATTACTCAAACATTCAATACCATGACAGCAGAAAAATACACAGCACTGAAGCACAAAATTCAGAGTCTGAGTGACCAAAGCAAGACAATGGTACAACAAGAACCGACAAATAGAAATCGCAACTATTGAACCACAAATACATTTTCTACACAGACCAATCCATCAAAGTTAGCTCCATGACTTTTTGAAAAGAAAAGCATGAAATATGAAGACGGCCCATCATAATCCAAAAAAGGAACAATTTTGGACAACCTCCAAATCCGCAAAATCCAAACACCAAACCTCAGTCTGAATATGCAAGTACCCACATAATCAGAGTCATCAAGATGCCCAATTGTCACACCAAAAGGACAAATGCAGATTCAAGCCAATACTTTGGTGTTCAATGCAAAGCAACCCCTTTGTTTCGACTAACGAATCTTTCTTTGAGAGCAGATCTTTCAACACAAATACAGGACCTGCAAGCAATAATAAGGGACATGATATCAATTTAGCCCCGTCAAGCTCATAATATGACGATCAGCGACGTCAGGCTTAAAATATGACGATCGGCCACATCAGGCTTAAAATATGATGATTAGTCCCGTCAGGCTTATAATATGACGATCAGCCACGTCTATAATATGACGATCAGCCACGTCAGACTTAAAATATAACGACCAGCTTCGTCAGGCTTAGAATATGACGATTAGCCCCGTCAGGCTTATAATATGACGAACAGTCACGTCAGGCTTAAAATATGATCAACCTCGTCAGGCTTAGAATATGATGATTAGTTACGTTAGGCTTAAAATATGAAGATCAGCACAGTTCAGTTTAAAATAAGACAAACTCATATATTTTATTTTGCAGGCACCACTAAAATAGGCTCGTCCGCCTTAGAATTGGACATACACACATATTTTATATTTGTTTTGCAGGAACTACCATAATATGATGACCTATCAAAGGCAATAAACTGGGGCAGAATTTTTGAGGATCCCCTCAAAAATTCCAAAAGACGCAAGTTGACACTGGGGTAGAAATTTTTGAGATCCCCTAAAAAATTTCAAGAGAGACGAAGTACAGAAACTAGGAATTCATCGAAAAAAGTTTGACCAAGGCCCAACGTTCATGAAAGAAGGCACTACAAGAGGAAGGCATTATAAAAGCAGAAACAGGACGATCTTCCTAGCATCATTGCAGACATTATAATGACATTTTATTTTACTTTTTGTTCGCAGGGTACACTGCCCGACGCGACATGCACTTTATTTTTATTTGCAGGGTACACAGCCCAACGCAACAGACACTTTACTTTTTGTTTGCAGAGTACAGATCCCGACGCGACAGACACTTTACTTTTGTTCGTAGGGTACACAGCCCGATGCGACATGCACTTTACTTTTATTTGCAGGGTACACAGCCCGACGCGACAGACACTTTACTTTTTGTTCGCAGGGTACACAATCTGACGCGACAGATACTTTACTTTTGTTCACAAGGTACAGAACCCGATGCGACATGCACTTTACTTTTGTTCGTAGGGTACACAACCCGACGCGACATGCACTTTATTTGTTCGCAGGGTGCACAACCCGACGCGACATGCACTTTACTTTTGTTCGTAGAGGTATACAGCCAGATGCGACAAACAAATATCCCAGAGGACAGGCATATGTTGCGCCCTATTTTGGCACTAGTCAAAATAGTTTACAACTTCCGGGACTCTTTTTGGGTGAAAGGATGGAGTCGCCACATAACAATTCTAAGGTCTGCTAGGACACCTAATTAAATTAAAGAAATGCATGTCTAACTCCTATTATGGTCCGCGAAACATGTGAGATTCTAGGCAAGGGTTCATATTATCTAAAGGGAAGGTGTTAGGCACCCTTTAAAATCCACTATAGAAGTGGTTCCACGTCGGACTTGACTTAATAAAATAAGGAATTGGTGTAAAAGAATCAATGAACAAATTAACTTAAGAGAAATTGATGAATAATTAACTTAAGAGAAATTGATGAATAATTAGTAAACTGTTTTGAGTACTTAAAGCAACTATTTGATTTCATGTAATTATATCAATTCAAATTAAGACATAACACATTATTTGCTCTAGGCAAGAAAGCTTACAATTAATGATAACAATAATAGTAATAAATCAAAAGAGAAATATATAACCAAGCTCCTATTCAAGTTCCTAAAGAGTTACCACAATTTTTTTAATGTTCAA
Source organism: Petunia x hybrida (assembly GCA_037355625.1). Classification (NCBI taxonomy): domain Eukaryota; kingdom Viridiplantae; phylum Streptophyta; class Magnoliopsida; order Solanales; family Solanaceae; genus Petunia; species Petunia x hybrida. The sequence goes on from JBBBVM010000783.1 coordinate 672,652, forward strand.
GAACAATAAACATAACAGCAGGCGTGGCTCGAATGAAATTCTTGCAATGTATTGAAACCCTGGATGATATCTTTTAGACATGCTTTGAAGAGTCTCAGGCTATTCTATTGTGTCTTCTTCCAGTAAACTCCAAAAGTAAAATTGGGCCCGCTTGGGGTGATTAATCCGCTTGTGTTGAATTCCACTTAGATCGTTTCCCATGGCCAAACTTCAAGCAACAGTGTTTCCTCGATCGTAATGTACATGTAAAAGAACATTCCAATGGAGTGAGAGTATTGCTTATTCCTAAAAAAAAAAAAAGTAAAGTGGTAAAGACATATCTGAATGATTTGCAATTCTCTCGATATTAAAATAAGTGGGCAACAACTATACCATTTCGTGTTAGTCCTAAACGTAACCGTAAGAAATAAAACTAACTAAAGTTACAATGATGTCAAAAGAAACTAAAATTACTGCCTTTTCAAGAATTTGGAGACAATTACTAATCGACTTCATTTCTTCGGCTTTCAAAAACAAAAATAGGAACAGCCTTTCACCAAATAAGTCTACACAACCTAACAGCTGATTCAATTGGTCAAAAGAATAGCTCAACTATCGATTCTGCACTTCTCTAAATTCAAATAGATGAGACAACATGGTTCTCGCAAGTGTACCATTTTGTTCGACTCTTCCTATTAAAGACATTTGCACTCAGCCACAGTAGTAACTGAATAATTATAAGGAATAGAACTCGTGGCTGAACAATTATAAGGAATAGAACTCATTTAGCCACATTTAAGTCTATGTTTCAGCTGCTTCGCAATTAAGTACCAAAGAGTTTTCCCTGTCGGCCAACAATTAATTAACCAAAATAGTAGAAATGTCAAATTTAGCTAATGAACAGTAACACCAAGCAAAGTCTGCATTTCAATTTTAAAAAAAAAAAAAAAAAAAAACTCAACACCCAAATATGTTTGAAACAACTTTGAAATAACAGTATTATTCCATTTCAATCAACAATTAGTAAAATCATATCTTTGCTAGTCACAGACCATTCATAGCACAGTCCAAAGTACCTCAACTAATATTCCAAGAATAAATGAATAATACCATTAAAATAGCTAGCAAGGCTGGAAAATTAACATTAACAAAAGGGCTCGAACGACCGTCAATAACAACAACAGAATCACAGTTGGCAAGGCGAAGCAAAAACACTGTACATTACCGAGAGCAGGAATTGCTAAGAAATACTATACTATATTACAATGATGAAGCCAGCAAGGCGAAGCAAATGTTTTAACATAGAGAAAAGGAAAAATACAACCTGTAAATGTTGAGATGGAGCCAAATCAGCGATGAGTAGCACCATGCAAATATGAATTTGAGAATGAAGTATTAATGGCTCAAAGGAGATGCCCGTGAGATGTTAAATGTCAAGAGAGCTAAAAATTCTACTGTTTTAATTCATGAAGCTGTGAATACACTAGTTGTGCGCTAATAATGGAAAGCATTGTGCAGCAGGTGTTCAGGTTGAAACTAAGCAAAATGGCCACGACTCGTGTGTGATTAGATATGCCATTCCTCGAGGTGCAGCACCTCAGGCTGGTGCGATTTCCTTCAATACTGCTGCTGCAACTGATATACAGCTGGTGCGAACTGCGTTGTCGAGCCAGGATCTCACCAAACTGATACTCAGGCTACTGCTGGTTATGTGCCCTCCAAAAATAGCAGACAGCAACAACTGGACAGGTTGCAACACAGTTGACAGAGCTGGGCAACTCACAATGCACCTGAAACCTGGAATATAAGGTTGACACAAAATAGTGATAGGAGGCAACATTGTTGACATTGAGAGGCTCAGATATGAGATGAAGTCGACGTCGCCATGGCTGCAAAGTGGTTGCATGACGGTTATCGGCCATCCAAAATCACCGTGCCAAGATACGATTGTCTTAGTTTCCTCGCCCTTACTGATTTAATTGTGAAAATAAATAAATAAACAAACTGTATCATCATCGCCTCTCATTTCCTTTTTGCAACAACCTCAGAATAGTAACGAAGAGACAGTCGTTGGTCTCAAACTGCAGGATGTTATTTTCTGGCAAGACAACATCGAATCCAATTGTAAAGATTCAGAGCCAAAGCAACAACATGATCGGAGCAGCAGCAAAACAGTGTAACTAAGAGGCCAATAGCATAACATCAACAGTTGAGATAAAATACCTTTTTTTGTTTTGGGAAAGCTGGCTCAGACCTGTATTCAATGTAGGCAAAGAGCCATCGGGCTCGCCATGGCTGCAAAAGGTCTTGCCCTGCCAAGATACTAAGTCCGTAGGTTTTCCGCCTTACTTGACATTTTAGGAATCTCATCATCGCCAAATAATATTTTTTATCAAATAGTAAAGGGGCAGCAGCAGCGAAAAGAAAAGGTAAATTGCTAAAGAATGTAATCCACCAAGTGTAGTATCATGTTCAAAATTGTTTGGTCCAACAAGACTTAGCAAGAAACAGCCAGGGGATTAACCAACGTAAATAGCCATTTATCAGAAAGCACAACTTGCTCAAAATGGTGGCCTCACAATAAGATCACAGGCCAACAAGTATAGTATCTTGTTCAAATCAGTTTTCCCAAGCTAAACCTCAAGTGCAATATTCTGTTCAAATCAGTATATGTCCAACAAGAAAATAACCACTAGAATATTTATCAGAACAACCATCTAATAAGCAGCCGAGAATGATCCCAGACAACGGGCCTAACCTCTCAGACCAAATGTAGTATCAGTCTTAAGATAAGTGAGTTCTTTACAAAGATACCCAAAGGGTGGCATAGCTTGGAAGATCGCAAACCAAGTAGCATCGATCCAAAATCAACATATTCCAATAGGAAAAACATGTGCTTTTTCTCATGATAATCAGCCACGAAATGGTATAAACAGGCAGCCATGAATCCACAATAATATGGTGCACTTTTGCTTTCATAAGGTCAAATCCAACCGCCAAGGGAACCATCAGAATGCAACAAACAACAAGCTTATGCACGATAGCAGCACAACAGTCGTGAAAAAACAAGTCACTATAGCCGACAAGGATCACAAATAAATATAACGACGACGACGACGACGAGGCAAAATGAATACGTTTATTAATGAGTGAAAGGAAAGAGACAACTAGAAAATGCATAAGCTAAGCCAAGAACAACGACAAAAGTGCGACCATTTATGAGGCTCAGAAATAATGGGAACTGCAGCTTCGACGACAGAGACGCCAGCATCGCCATGGCTGCGAACTGGTAGCACGTTGTCCAACTTCCTTCTAAGCTCGCCTTGCCAAGATTCGATCTCCTCATTTCCTCGTCTAGCTGATTTTATAAATTTATTCATCATTGCCCCGTGTTTTCTCTCGGGATAGCAGCATAACAGTCACAGAGGGACCGTTGTTGGTCTCAAAGCACCGAGTGGAGCTTCACCACTTTTGCTACCTTTTTTGTTTTCTTCTTGTCTGAATCCCACGAAATTTCCCTTTTTAGAAAGGTTTTTTTTTAATCAACAATTCCAGGGTTTCATAAGTGTTTTCAGAGGTGTGAAATTGAAAACTTCCTGGACCAATTTGTCCCCTAACGGCTATATTGATAGGAGCCAACTTCAAAAATAACCCAGAGAGACACAAACAAAAAAAAAGTGGAAATCGAGAGGACCTTTTGCTAATGAGATATCTGAATGTATAAAATGTGTATTTTTGCAAATGTAGGCTAGAATTGAATCCAAATTCCATATATAGCTCTTTTCTTGAAATAGCTAATTGCCCTAACTATTTTCGTAATTAATTTAAAGAAATTTCTAATTAAATAAATGCTCATAAATATTATACATGTTGTAGGTAATACAAAGCCGAAAACATCAAAGTGCAAGTAATAGAATACTTCGCAAAGTTAGCCACATTGCGGCAAAATTTTAAATTTTACAATTTCTTTTAAAAATGACACTTTTGGCTTTATATTAACACAACATGCTATATTTTGAGATTTATTTAAAAAGTAAGCGTCAGAAAATTAATTTCAAAAATATCGGGCCAAAATTGGGTGTCAACATCATATATTCCCTAGCACTCAAAGCACCTGAAAACAGACTAGACAACTACATGACAAACAATTACTCAGCTTAACAGGGAAGTTTACTTTATCGTTATCTTCTCTATTTGCATTTATCTTGATTTTGCTGCAGAATACTCTCCAATCTCCTGACAAACCCCAAAGCCATTTCTTATACTCTCATACTTGCTCCCAAAAATTACTACCCCACACGAAATTGTGCGACCTTAATATCACAAATGCATGTTATGCACTATTTTGGAACTCTATTCAAGAAGCTTAATCCTACAAACAATGCTTTTGCTACACCCGCAAACTATCTATTTTGCCGAGTTCCAAGACGTTCGAGTCTAAATTCCCATGCTCACACAAGTAATCTACCTTATCTTTCGTTCCTGATTGGATGACAATTTGTATTCCTTCCTATTCAAGCTTATCTATGCCAATCATGCACATTTTCATACCTAATCGTGCCCATCTGTTTGAATCGTGCATACTTATTGTGCTTTACTCCTCAGTATTCCTCAGCTTAGTCAAGACAATATTGAAGGCAATATGACTCGATTATCGAGATGAAATGGAAACTATGTATGTGTAAACTCCTCTTTATGGGTGTGTCGTGCACCACATCTTCATAACTAGGATGATTACAAGCCTTTTTTCCCATGCCCGATCTATCGAGGTTACCTCATCTTCGACAAAGCCTCTGTTATATCCAACAATCATATCTCAGCAAATTTCAAAGTACATTCAAATGTAAACTTCACATACTCTGACAAATTTATTCTTGACACGCAAATCGTGCACTATACACATCTCACACAGGCAACATGCCATTCTAGAACTACACACGACCTGATTCTTGTGAAGCCCGAGATATGTAGGCAACTCAGAGACCGAGGTTCGGCCGAAAACACCCCAAAACGCTCATTTTCCCTTTCCATTATTTTGCATGCCAATCGTGATAAAATTGGCTACTCCGTCAACTATCTTTGCCTGAAGATTCTTTCATCATCCCCGGGCAAAGAAGGGCAGCTGTTGACACCCAATTTTGTCCCTCTTTTTTTCCATAATTGGCTATATTTATTTAAAGGTGCAATTTAACTGTTTGAACAAAATGTGCATTAGAAGACATGCATTTATTTTTGTTATCCCCTATTTTATACAGTATATATTTAACTATGGATATATCATGCAATTTCATCATTTCAGGCTATTTGTTAAGTACGTGTCAAATTACGATCATTTGTGCAAATTACTGCATTTATAACATTTAATAAATTATGTGTGACTATTTATACATAATCAGTTAACCTCAATTGCATTATTATAGGTATTTATATTTTCTTTATGTATATAAAGTATATATTGATTTATCTTGCACCTTTAATTAAATATTAGTCTAGTTAAAAAATGTTCAGTCCGAATTTTATACCACCCAAATCATTTCATTATAATCTGTCATATGTATATATTTGAGTTTGAATTATTTTGAATTTAAAGTATTCCGATATGCAAATCTCCCCTTTTAAGGCATTTTATTTTAAATTTTCTTTGAACCCGGACAACCGTTCGTCCAGATACAACCATTTTTTTCACCATACATTACTCTTTTCATCCTATTTATTTTAAATAAAAACTCCAAAATACACTTTCTTCCCTTTAATACACTCCCCCTAACTCTATATCACCCCTCTCCTATTTTTTGTACAAAATACACCCTACATATCAGTTCCCTCAATCTCCCTTATCTCTCCAATCTCCACCAGAATCCCCAATTTCCTCTCAATCTCCAACGTCTCTAATTTTTCTTTCTCTTTAAAAACTCATATATTGGCATTGAGCAGTGAGGGGACACACGGGGAAAATCCCTCTTCATCCTCTCTTCTCTTTACACCATAACAGATTCACATATACACACACAAATCGAAAAGTGAGAATGAAAATCGGGGGCATTGGGGTAGGGAAACGACGCCGGTGGTAGCGGTGGAGATAGCCACCACCACCGGAGAAATCAGTGATACCTCGCCACCAGTAGCAGCCACTGGGGGGTCTTGCCTTCGTTTTTCTCCCCTGTTCTTGTTGCCTCATTGCTGAGATTGAAAGGAAACGGCGTAGTCGTAGCGACGCCGCTAAGGCGGATCGATGTCGCTCCTCTGCCTCAGGTTACTGCCGCTACTTTCATCACCTATTACTCAGCTGAGTTTGCAGTTTTGCTCCGATCTTGGCTAATCTCTGATTATTATGACTTGTCCTTGTTCGTCGTTTCATTGGGACGATTCCCAGTGTACTTTTTCCGTTAGCTCCATTTTTGGGCATCCTATGTTGGAATTGGACTCTGGTCCAGTCATTCCTCTATCGATTTTGGCTATTCGGATAAATGACGTGTTACTGCTATGGTTTCCATTTGTGATTCTGCTATACAATGTCTTTTCTGGTCTAATTTGATCTGTATGCAGATATCCATTATTAATATTGGGTGGTTGCTTTATGTTTGCTACGATGGACGCAGCGTTATGCCTATGAAAAATAATTAATTTGAGGCATACCGACTGATTTGAACGGATACTACATGGCCAATGACGTTTGGAGGCCAATACAAGTCCCATTCCGTATTACCGTCCATTACGTGTCCCGAAAACAAACAAAAAAAGGCGATGATGACATGTATGAGATTTATTGCAAAACAAGCCAGCAATAGAGTAATGGGGTCGGTGCTTGGCATGGCAACCGGCCGGCCACCGTGTTTCCAGCCATACCGATATCCCTAACCTCTTCCCGATACACCATACAAATCTGAGTCTAAACCTTTGGAAAAATCCATTTTCCCTATTGGCGGCTGCTGCTGCTGCTACTACTTTATTTCACTTATTTTTTTACTATTTATTTTATCACTTTATTAACTATTATGCTAATTCATTTTTTATGTTGTTTACGAGGTACGCAAAGGCGACGTCATTGGAGGAGACAAATGTTTCAAAATATTTACCATTGTGTTTTTTGGCTTATCGTTCAATTTTATTATTTTCGGCTCACTAACTAATTTATTTTATTTTGCAAGGTCTATTTAGTTGAGGTTTGCTAAGGAAGAAAGCAACTCGAGAAGATGAATCATTTATTTTAAATGCAATTTTGTGTATCTAATTTGTATATTATAGCAAAAACTGTGCAGTTTTATTAAGTTTTATTTATTTTTAATCTCAATTATTTAGTCCGGCCGGGAACCACACTTGGTGGAATATGAGGGGTGCCTAACACCTCCTCTTAGATTAACTTGAACCCTTACTCAGAATTTTCGGTTCGTAGATCAAGTTCGGAGTTAATATAAAATTGACTAGAAACAAAGTAGGTGCTCTAATACGCTTAGTTAAAAAATATGTTAGGTGGCGACTCCAATTCTTACCTGTGAGTCCCAATAAGTCGAATCTTGTTTTCGAACTCTAATCGGTTTGGGAAAAAAGGGTGTCGACACATAGATAGGAAGAATTAACAAAGTTCATTAATAACACAACAATTTTCATCACACAAGTATATGGAGTGGGTCAATCAACCCTAGAATGGGTGATTTAGCCACTTATCTAAGTACAATAAAATAACTATAAGTATGTAAAAACACAATAAGATGGAAAGATGGATGAAACAGAGCCTCCTCTTGATGTGAAATAGGTCAAAAGTTATGTTTTGGGCGTGTTGGATGCCTTTTATAACGTCCCCATAGACTCACACAAGTCGAAAATCCAAAATAAACTCGGATTCAAAACGTCAGGAAATTAAGCCTACCGCGACGCGCAGCGCATTGCATAGCACGGTGCGGTAGGGCAAAATCTGCAGGTTTTTGAAATTCACATCTCTCTGGATCTCACCCCTGTTGCATCGCGCTGCGCACTTCCCAGCGCGGTGCAACAGGCTTATTTTACTGCTTGTTCACTTTTTTTTTATTATTTTTCATCCACGCCTTCGTTCGCTCGACCCTCGGGCTTCTACTCATACTTCAAAACTCTTATTTTCACTAAACTTTGCTCTACGAATTTCTCATATCATTAACATAATTCCTACAACATGAAACACACTAAATGAGAGAAATTTTGCTCAAAGTGCTAACAAATATGATAAGTAGAAGCATGAATACGAGGCGAAAGTAAAAGGAAATATAGTAATAACTAGCCTCGTATCAGCAATCCACCTATTTGATTCGGTGGAACGCCGAATTTTCTGAGGGACCATCCAGTCAGGCTCTTGAAAAGGGACTCATGTCCATTCAGCTGAAATATCAACACCCGATGATCCATATTGGGTTAACAATTTTTGCCAATAGGGTCAAAGTCGGTCAACCGACTATAAAAGGGCCAAGGTAAGTTATTCTTACTTTTTACCACACCAAATCAAGAAACTCACACACAAATTCACCAGAGATCAAATTTCGGCCACTTCCAATCACAACCACCTCACACAAATCACTCACATATATCGAAATCCACCGATCTACCAACAACTCGACCACCCAATTTCGTCTCTCAACAGATCTAGTAAGTAATCCGACCCTAATTTTTAGATTTCATCATTTAAAGTATGGGTTAGGTTAAATCATCATTTTGGGGGTGGGAGTTAATGGGATACATGTTTTTTCACATGTAAACTTAGAGAAATCTGAGTACCTTAGTTTTAGGGTTTGTTCTTGTTGAAATTTCATGCTTGATACCCTATTGTGTAATGCTCTTTGTTAAATTGTTGTTGAGTGAAGAAAGAGGTAGAAGAATAGAGAACTTAAAATTGAAAAACTTAGAATTGGAAGAAAAAGCCCATGAACATACCTTGTTGTGCCTTGAAATCTTGAAAAATTTTGAACTTGGTATGATTTTTGGTTGACTTTCCCTTGAATTTGGTTGAAAAAGTGGTCTCATTCTTGAGAGAGAGCACGAGCATAGTGAGAAGTTGAAAAGATCACTTAGGAGTGGTTTGGGGGTGTTAAGGGAAGTGAGATTGGAATTTTTGGAATTATTTAAAATTGGTTTGAATTTAGCCGATGATTCGGCACCTGCTAATGAGGTTTTGTTGATGTTGTTGGCTGCCCAAAGCAACCGATGGACTGCCCAACCATCTGTGGTTCTGTCAGTGCTAACAGTTGGCTCAAAAAATAGGCGGAGGAGGAACTCATTTAGCCTCACAATCGGCGCCCACCTATTCAATTTGACGAGGCCTTCGGTACCCGCTGAATGGCTATCTGCTTCCGCCGAATGCAATTGGCGGGCTGCCAAATCAGTTGCCCTGCTGATTTTTCTGTGATGATCTTCAATGTTTGGCTACTTTCTTAGACTTTATGTGTAGTAGTTTTAGGATAGTTTAGGAGTAGTTTAGTGTAAATAATTCTGATGCTAATCCGTTGTTAAGAGTTGATTTCATTCAGGTGCTAAAATGGTGAAACATCAAGCCAAAAAAGGGGGAATCCAAATTTGTAATACATGGAAGATGCACAAGACCAAGAACCCCAAAAAGAACAGAAAAACACAGAACAATTAATGGCCGAGATGGATGCAATAAGAAGAGCAAAAGTCAAAAGAAGGCAAGACTTGAAAATAATGCAACAAGGAGGGGAAGATGAAAAAGGTAAAGAAAAACAAAAGGAACCAAAGTTGAAAAAGCCAAAGTTGAGTGTAGATGAAAAAGAAAAGAGAGTGAACAAGCAAGAAAAGAAAGAAGTTGCAAGAGAGGAAAAAGTGAGTGAACAAAAGAAAGAGAGCGTGAAAGAAGGTGAAGCCAAGAAGAAAGTGAGAAAAAGGCTTATGCTATAAAGAGAAAAAGTGAGGAGGGTGAAAAGAAAAATGAAGAAGAAGCAGTGAAAGAAGAAGGAGGTAAAAAAAGAATGAGGAGGAAGAGAAGAGGAGAAGAGAGAGTGAAAAGAGAAAGAAAGAAGAAGATGAGAAAAGGAGAAAAGAGGATGAAAAGAAGAAAGACTTGGAGAAGAAAAAGAAGGAAGAAGAGAAAGAGAGAAGGAAGGAGTTAGAAATAAAAAGAAAGGAGGATGACAAGAAAAGAATGGAAGAAGAAGGGAAAAAGGTGGAAGCACAGAAGCAAGCAGAACTTGCAAAGCTTGAAGAAATTTGAAATCCATGGCAACCAATCCAAGTGCACCTCCATCAATAGTTTCCCTCGAGGCAGTCTAAAGTTCAACAACAAGTGAGAAAGCATCATCAACTACTCTACTTGATATGGACAAAACTCCCGGACCATCATGATCACCTTGTCTAGGAAGCACCCTTACCCTTTTCTATTTACTTTTCGTATTTGGTTGTTTTGATTAGTTGCTTGGGGACATAGCAACTTGTCATGTTGGGGATGGGGTTAAACAATAACTTGATTGTCCCCTGTTATCCTTGTACATATCTTTAGTTTAATTGTTTGTCTTTAAATTCTTTTTTAATAAAAAAAAATCTCAGTTAGATTGCATTTTTAATTCTTAATATAGTTTGTCTTTTAAGTTGTTAAATGAAACCTTCCAAAACATTGAAAAAGTGAAAAAAAAAAAAGGAAAAATCAAAAATTTGAAAAAAAAAAAACTCCCAAAAAGACTTAATAGGTACTTCCATGAACTACGCTTGGGATGTTACATCTTCTCCTCTTATTCGCACTTCTTGCGATACGTAGGCAACTCTTGTGAACACCACTTGGGCCCGAACAAAACCTTCCATTGTAAATACCACCCTTGTAAATAGTTTCTAGGATAGTAAATAACCTTCTTGCTTTTTCTTTGACTCGATTCTTTTCCAAGAACGCAATTCTTTTGAACCGGACACTTTTTAGGACTTAATCATAGGAGCGTCATTCCGTTCTTGTTTTATGACTTGTTTGATACCAATATGTTAGGGGCACATATGAGATAGTTAAGTGGATTGTTTGGTGAGAGTTACTTCTACAACCTTTAGGTTCTTTTGGTAACTCTATACATGTGCAGTATAGGCTGAATCATTATTTTAGTGCTTGTGTAAGTTGATATTTATGTCTCTTGTCCCTTGTGCTATATGTAGTGAGTTCTTGGTTTGAAGCTTGTAATATCATATGCATGTTAGAACTTGGCTTGTGTGTCTTTGTAAGTGAATGGAATGTTATCTTGGTGTTGGATAGGATAATAGGCATTTCTTTCATCCGTTTGAGCTTTTCAAGCCTACCAAATGAAGTAATATATGATAACTAACTTTGATCCTATTTCGTTTCTTATAAAAATGAAACTGCGTGTCTTGTTCCAGTTTAGATCGAAAAATAGGTGTCGTGTTCTGGAAATTGGGGGATAAACTCTCAGATGAAACTGCAGTTATAAAGATTAGTAAAGTACATACAACGTTGCACTTTGTTGCTGAACCACATAGATTAAAGGGAAAGTAGTGTATAAATTTTGGTCTCTGTAACTGCATTACTAGCCCGGACCAATTATAAGTCTTTTTAGCATTAACCCTCTCTTGACCCTATCTTCTTGAGGCATTAAAAGACGTGCAACTTAGACTAAGGTCTAAGTTTGGAGGAGGAGAGTAAGGGAGTGAATGCTAGGTGGCTCTACAAAAGAGGCATTGAAAGAAAATCTGAGCAGAGAAAAGCAGAAAATCAAAGAAAAGAAAGAAATAACAAAAAGAAAAAGAAAACAAACAAAAATATAGAAAAGAAAAAGAGAAAAAAATAAAAGAAAAAAAAGAGACACAAAGCAACATTGTGAGTGAAAGTTGGGGAATAAGAGCTAAAATGAAAGAGAAGCTCAAAAAGAATTGAAAAGCAAAGTTAGTGTAGTGCCCAAGGAGGGAGATTTGTCATTTCTTAGCCAAAAGATACCCTACCTAAACCCAAAAGCCTACATTACCACCTTAGAAGTCCTATTTGACCCTATTCCAAGTGATGTGAAAAGTACAACAAGTGACACTATAGCCAAGTCTATGGCGTTGTATGTGCATTACTTGTATTTCTTTGCGAGCGTGAGAGGTTAGACTTGGGGTCCCTTTTGTTTGAATATTATTGACAGACAGGGAGTCGTTCTTTATGGTGAGAGCACTAGGGTACTTGAGACTTGAAGGTGCAACACTATGAGCCTAAGGTGAGTTGAGAGAGTATATTGTGCCATGCATGCTTTAGTTATGAATAGAAGCTCTAGTTGATGTGGTTGTTGTTGACACCCAATTTTGTCCCTCCTTTTCGCATAATTGGCCATAATTTAATTTAAGGGTGCAATTTGATTATTTGTGCATAATTTGCATTAGAAGGCATGCATTTACGTGTGTTATCCTCTACTTATATATTACATACTTAAATGTGGCTATATTACGTAATTTTGCATCATTTAGACTATTTGTCAAAGAGTGGCTGTTTGTGCAATTTTATGCATTTATAGCATTTGTAAATTATTTGTGACTATTTACACTTAATTAATCGATATTTCTTTATGTGTGCATTTTGGTTTCATTTGTCTTATTTTATACAATATATATATATATATATATATATATATATATATATATATATATATATATATATATATATTGTATAAAATATCTTTAATTATTTTGCACCTATTAATTTAACATTGGTCCAATTTTTACATTACCAATTTCATTCCATAATTTAAAGTTTTTAGACCTCTTTTGAACCTAGACTAAATACAAATCTACTTTGTTACATTCATTTTGAACCTAGACATAAAGCCTAACCAAATACATCCCCGTATCCCATATCTCATTCCCAATTTTCTCTAATATTGGAATCCCCCTTAATCACTCATAATTCCCAAAATTATTGCCTAATCTTCTTCCCTAAATCACTCTCTCAATTCCTTAATTGGGTTCCACTCTAACGTCTCTGTTGAGACTAGGAATGCTTAAAAAAACCCATACACACTCTACACACGATACAGTACATCTGCACACTCCACACACATCACACAGATCATACAACACGTGCACACATACGTGCATACCCCATCTCGTCCTTCATCTTCTTCCCCGCACATCCCACCTCTCTTCTACACCTTAATCAGAAAACACGCATAGACACACAAGACTGATTTCCCAGCATCTTCTTCTCAAAAAGCCATAATACACACACCCACAAAACCATACAGTGAGCATCACCAACACACACACGCACACAAAAATTGAACAGAAACAGATCGGGATCGGGGGAGCAATAAAAAACAGAGCGGTGACGGAACAACCATCGCCACCGCCGAAAAACACAGTGGCATCGCTCATCCGCCTATTCTTGACTGCTACCGTTCCTTTGATTCATCTATTGTGTTTTTATCGTCCACTGTTTCTTTTTGTTTGCCTCTGTCTCGTTTATTGCAGATTTTGTTCGAAGGATCTCTCATTTAGGGCAAATGAGTAATGGAAATTGAAAAGGAGGTGTTGGGGTTGCAGCGACGCCCCACCGGTGGTCGCTCCTCCTTCTCTCCTCCGAATTGTTGTCCGTGTCGCCCGCCAGAAACCCATCGGATTTTCTTTCTTGTTTCACTGGAGTTGTTCAGTGTTGACTCTATGCTTGACTCGTTACAATTTTCTTACATTGATTATTATTTCTGCCTTTAGTTTGTATATTACTAATTTGGTTTTTGCTTTGAGAAGCGAGCACCTTTGGCATTATTTTGATGCTAATCTGGATTTGGACGACACTGGATTATTTGGATTGTTTGCTGACATGATTATTTTAGAGGATGGCAGCCCTTTGGCATTAATTCGCCATTGATCTGATTTAATCGCTCAATTAATTTACTCACAGTGGATTATGGACTGATTTGAACACGATACTACACTTAGGCCAATGAAAAAATATATTTACATATATTGAGGTCTCAGGACTAGCTTGAAGATGATACTACACTTGAACAGTCTCATTCCCGTGTCCCTAAAACAAAAAGGCTTTGACGTGTATGAGCCGTGATTGCAAAACGAGCCGGTGATGATGTGGTGAGACCGGTACTTGGCATGGCAACACGACCGGACGGCGTGTTTGCAGCCGTACCGACGTCCCTAACCTCTAGCCGATTCATACACACCTGAGCCTACACTTTTAAAAATCCCTTTCCCCTTTATTTTGTACTATTGTTGTTGTTGTTATTATTATTATTGTTGTTGTTATTATTATTATTATTTTTGCTAACTCATTTTCTTTATATTTTTGCGAGGCAAAATTGGTTGAGAGACGACAATCTATTTTGGAAAAGAACAATTTGAAGAAAACCCTTTTTTTATTATTATTATTATTATTATTATTATTATTATTATTATTATTATTATTATTATTATTATTATTATTAGTTATTATTATTATTATTCTTATTTATTTATTATTACTTTATTATTATTTTACTAACTCATTTAAATATTTTTGCGAGGTGCAATTTTGAAGACGCTTTGAAAACGCCTTTTAATCGCACTACCTTTATTAATCTTCATTTTATTATTATTATCATTAATTTATTTTGATATACTAACTAATCTGTTTTATTTTGGTAGGTGCAATTCTCTAAGGAAGAAAATTAGCAGAAAACACTATTTTAATTCACTTTTAATTTTTATGCCTAACTTATACATTGTTTAGTTCTAGTTTGAATCCCAATTATAAAGTCCGGCCGGTAACCACATTTGGTGGAGCTTGAGAGGTGCCTAACCCCTTCCTCTCGAGTTAACTTGAACCTCTTACCTAGAATTTCTGGTTCGTAGACTAAGTTTCGGAATTAATTGTTAAAATTGTCTAGAAACAAAGTAGGTGCCCTAATACGCCTAGTTAAAAAATATGTGAGGTGGCGACTCCAACTCTTTACCTGTGAGTTACCCAATAAGTCAAGCCCTATTTCGAGCCTTAACCGGTTCGGGTAAAAATATGATGCGACAGAATGACGACTCCGCTGGGGATTTTTAAGGTTCTAACCATAACGGACTTCTAATTGGGATTCTTTGCATTTATTTTGTTTTTATTTCTCGAAACTAAAATTTCTTCTTTTTTCTTTTTGCGGGTTTTAAGCTTAAATTTCTATTTTATTGGAATTTTTTTTTAATTTATTGGTATTTTGTTTTATCTATCATTTTTCATTATATCCGCCACTTTGGCAAAGTTTACTCGTGCGCTATATTTGAAAGACGGTTGCGTCGGTTTGATGACCGTTCTTACTCCTACAAAACACACATTTGAAAAGCTTTGGGATAGGTCGAGTCCGTGGTACAGCCGACGGTTCCAAACTTTATCACTTCCAAACAGTCCATTTGGGAGAACCTGGTCTAAACCCACTCTTGGAAGGTTCTTATAACACGTCCCACACTTCAACTATTTTCAAATCTTCCATAAATTTTGCAAAATCTTTTTCTTTTAAACAATTTCATGTCATAATTCTTTTTGTATTTTCTTTATTGTCTAGTTTCTATTATCCTATTTTTGAAACTAACTTGTTTTGAAATACTTCAAATTGTGCATCCTTTCCATAAAATTGCCAAATTCCTTTCTTTTAAACAATTTTACTTAATTCAATATTGTCTAGTTTCTATTAGTTCTATTTTTTTCAAACTATTGTGTGTTTGTTTTGTTATCCTTTTTAAAACTTATTTTGTGAAACATTTTCATATGTGCATATTTACAACACTTAAGCATTTTTTAGGGAACATATGCATTTCTTTCAAACTTGTGCATTTCTTTCAAAACTCGTACATTTTTAACTCGTGCATGCATACCTTCCGCCACTCCTGGCAACTTTCTAAATCGTGTGTTGAAAACACGGTGGTTACAACCACCTATTCCCTCACATAAAAAATTCCTTTAGGGGGAACGACTCGGAACCTATTTGGTCCGAGACGTTCCCGCTCCCGAGCCGTCCGTTTGGGAGGATAATAAAACCCAGTCTAGCTAACTCCATTCCTTAGTAGCGGCATTAGGAATCATGCATCATGGCATGTCATTAGTCGACTTGTTCTCGAGTTCAATAGGCCAACTTGTTCAAACAATCCGAATGGGGTTTTAACCACCAAAGAGCGTTGAACATGATTTATTTGTATTTGCTTAAAAGGTTGAACATGCAAAATATGGACCGTTTATTGGCATTGTTCTGCATTCAGTGTTATCCAAAGGCACAAAGGCTACCCAATGGGCGTTAAAAGCCCAAATTGAATCAGAAATGATTGTTTGTTCATAAACAGTCGAAATTATTCTTTATTCAATGCTATTCAAAGGCACGTAGGTAACCTAAGAGGCGTTAAAAGCCCAAATTGAATCAGAAATGATTGTTTGTTCATAAACAGTCGAAATTATTCTGTATTCAATGCCATTCAAAGGCACGTAGGTAATCTAAGAGGTGTCAAAAGCCCAAATTGAATCAGAAATGATTGTTTATTCATAAGCAATCGGAAGTATTCTGTATTCAATGCCATTCAAAGGCACGAAGGTTATCTAAGAGGCATTAAAAGCCCAAATTGAATCAGAAACGACCGTTTATTCCCTAAGGATTGGAATCATTCTGTATTCAATTCTATTCAAAGGCTTAAATGGTAACCGAAGAGGCATTAAAAGCTCATTTCGAAGCAGAAATGACCGCTCGATAGATGGGATGACACATAACACACGTTTATCCTTTAAGCATTATATAAGGACTTGACATCCTTGACATGTCAAAAGTCCATTAGCAACATCCGTCTAAAGTGTCTAAAGGGTTCTCAACTCACAACGACACATCTCTTCATATCCTCTGTTGCATTTGTTTCAAAAGCTTGTGCCACACGTTGATCATTCTGCTCACTATAAAGCCAATCTTAGGCATTTTTCTTCTCCCTTTTTCCTACCGTCCTTCGCCTTTTTCAAAGGATCATGGCCAATAGAACATTTGACATAGTTGCTGAAATCCCTCAGCTAGAATCTTCTGGGGATGGATCAGCACGAAAAATGTTCGCCTGGCTATGATCTAATTTCCTCACAGTATTTAGTCTTTTCCTTCTCTTACACTGTTTCAATATGAGCCAATGCAATAAAGTCTAAATAAATACAACATTCTCCTTTAGGCTCCGCATTTTGTTAGCAAACGAAATGATGTGTGTGGCACAAAGCGCTTCTCAAAATTATCGTGCGTAAAATGGCCCTTTACATTATAGGATGCATTTTTTATTTGACGTATGTGCACATTGCATGAACTTGTATGTTGCTCTAGGTCTCCAAAGGAATCCTTTCTCAAATCCCATCTCCTCCCCGGCATGCATCTTATCTCCCTACTCTACACCCAAATTCTGATATCTAAAGTCTTTCACATGTCCAAACTATCTCTAACTCACTACCCATTATCCAAAGGTTGGGTTAAGTCGAATAACAAAGCAAAAGATATTTTCTGTTGCACAACACAATCTATGCCTTACACAACATCTTTACCACTTTGCATTGACATCCAACTCCTCATCTCCTGCTTAAACAACCGTCGGTCATTTGACCAAAATCCTTGCCTTGACTGCTATATAAAGCACTTAGGCAATCTCTTATGATACCTGTGCATTCTATCACAACCTCCAAATTCAAGCGCTAATCCATCATCCGTGGTCTAGGCATTCTCTTAAGCTTACGTGTCATTTTTGCTTCAAGACTTTGCTAATGTTCCCACACAGTTTTGTGCATTTCACCACTTTGTTACGGCTGCTTCGTGCTTGAACACTGAAATTGGTCAAGAATCTGCATTCGGAAAAGCCGAAACGGCAAGCCGAGCTAAAAGCACTTTCCTCTGCAACAAAATCCTTTGAACCGCCAACATATAACACCAAGAGCATCCAGACAATTCCATTCCCATACACGAGAGTCACAACAAAGAAATCAGATCACTATACAACCGAAGCTGACAAAACTTATAACCTTACACTGCACCCAACTACACAACTTACAACCTCTCCCTGTCAAGAATTTCAACAACCTTACTGGGCTCAACACAAGCAAAAGACAAAACCTCACGCCTTTACTCCTTCAGCTCAATCAAAAGATATTGTACCCAACAAACAAACTACTCCCTAGATACCCATTTTTGAATTCGATCCAACAAGATCTATACTCGTCATTTATAAATTCAATACCATGACACCACAAGACATCCAGCATGGAAACACAAAATTCAGAGTCTGATTAACAAAAGCAAGACAATTGTACAACAAAAAACCAACAAAGAGAAACTCTAACTCCCAAACCACAAACACACTTTCTACAAAGGTCAATCCATCAAAGATAGCTCCATGACTGTCGAAAAGAAAAGCATGAAACATGAAGACACTCCATCACAACCTAAGACAAATACAATTTTGGGCAATCTCCAAATCTAGCAAAATCCAAACACCGAACTTCAGTCTGAGCATGCAAATATCCACATACTCATAATCGTCGATATACCCAATCGTCACACTAAAGGACGAATGGAGATTCTAGCAAATACATTGGTGTTCAGTGCAATGCAACCACCTTCTCTTGGTGATCTGGCATAGACAATAAACTGGAGCAGAAATTTTTAAGATCTCCTCAAAAATTTCAAGAAAGGCATTATAAGAGCAACACGATAGCCTTCTTAGCACATTACATGACAATAGCATTCTATTTGCCGCACTTTACTTTACTTTACTTTTGTTTGTAGGATATACAGCCCGACCTAACAGGCAAACATCTCCTGATGAGAAGCATTCAATTTTGCTTTGCTATGCTTTACTTTTGTGTTGGCAGGGTATACAACCCGAAGGTTAGACAGCCTGATGAAGAAACAGCATGACAAAGGGACAATTATACAAGATATAGCAGCAGAGTGCAACACAACAAATATGCAAGTCGACCTCCCCTAGAAAACTCACAAATTTTCTTTGATCGCAGGTTTACACAGGTACCGAGTATACCTAACAACTCTTGCGAAGCAATATTCATCAATTTGACAAGCATAGAATCTACGTTGGTGGATATATAGGGTCCGCGTCTGTGGACATGACAAGCATAGAATCCATGTCGGTGGATATATAGGGTCCGCATCGGTGGACATCACATCAACATGACAAGAATAGAATCCATGTCGGTGGATATATAGGGTCCGCATCGGTGGACATCACATCAATTTGACAAGCATAGAATCCACGTCGGTGGATATATAGGGTCCGCATCGGTGGACACGACATCAATTTGAGAGGCATAGAATCCATGTCGGTGGATATATAGGGTCCGCGTCGGTGGACATGACAAGCATAGAATCCATGTCGGTGGATATATAGGGTCCGCGTCGGTGGACATGACATCAATTTGAGAGGCATAGAATCCATGTCGGTGGATATATAGGGTCTGCGTCTATGGACATGACAAGCATAGAATCCATGTCGGTGGATATATAGGGTCCACAGGGGTGGACATGACATCAATTTGAGAGACATAGAATCCATGTCGGTGGATATATAGGGTCCGCATCGGTGGACATGACATCATTTGAAGGAGCATAGAATCTGCGTCGGCAGATATATAGGGTTCGCAGTGGTGAACATGACAACAATTTGCAGCAGAGTAAGGTCCGCATCGGTGGGCATAGCATTGGAAAAATACTTGGATGAGACATCAATCAAGCAAGCATAAGACAAAACAACCACTCGGCTCAACAGGGATGTTTACTTTACCTTTATCTTTATATTTATTGCACTTATCATGATTTTGTTGCAGGGTCCTCACCGATCTCTCGACAAACCCCTATGCCATACTCTCATGCCTGCTCCCAAAATCACTACCAATTGTGCAACCACAAAACCTCAAACACATATAAAACAAAAGCCTAACCCTACAGACAATGCCTTTTGCTACACCCGCAAGCTACCTATTTTTCGGAGTTCCAAGCTACAAGTCCATACTCACACCTGTGATCTACCTAATATCCCTTTGTCGATTGGGTGTCAGTTTCGTATTCCTTCCTAATTCGTGTCCATCTACGTCAATCGTGTGTGTTTTCGTGCTTAATCGTGCCCATCTATTTGAATCGTGCGCATTCATAAAACTCGCTCCTCAAATGTTTCCCAGCTCAGTCAAGGCAATATTGAAGGCGAGATTGCTCATTTATCGAGTTGAAGTGGAAACTATGTACATATAAACTCCTCTTTATGGGTGTGTAGCGCGCCACATTTTCATAACTAGGATGATTATAAGCCTCTTTTCACACACTCGATCTATTGATGTTATTTCATCTTCGATAGGGCCTTTACCCTATTCTTCATTCATCTCGCCGAAAGGCAAAGCATATACGAATCTAAACTTTACATACTTGATAAGTTTAGCCTTTACATCCAAAATCGTGCGTCATAAATATCTCACATAGGCAACATGCCATTCTAGAACTACACGGCCTGATTCTCGTGAAACCCGAGATATGTAGGCAACTCGGAGACCGGGGTTCGGCCACAAGCACCCCAAAACTCCCATTTTCCCTTTTCCAATTATTTTGCCTACCAGTCGTGACAAAATTGGCTACTCCGCCAACTATCTTTGTCCGAAGACTCTTTCATCATCCCAGGGCAAAGAGGGGCAGCTGTTGATACCCAATTTTGTCCCTCATTTTCGCATAATTGGCCATAATTTAATTTAAGGTTGCAATTTGATTATTTGTGCATAATTTGCATTAGAAGGCATGCATTTACGTGTGTTATCCTCTACTTATATATTACATACTTAAATATGGCTATATTACGTAATTTTACACCATTTAGGCTATTTGTTAAAGAGTGGTTGTTTGTGCATTTTTGTGCATTTATAGCATTTGTTAATTATTTGTGACTATTTATACTTAATTAATCTATTTTTATTTATGTGTGCATTTTGGTTTCATTTGTCTTATTTTATAATATATATATATATATATATATATATATATATATATTTTAATTAATAGGTACAAAATAATTAAAGATATATATATATATATATATATATATATCTTTAATTATTTTGTACCTATTAATTAAACATTGGTCCAATTTTTACATTACCAATTTCATTCCATAATTTAAAGTTTTTAGACCTCTTTTGAACCTAGACTAAATACCAATCTACTTTGTTACATTCATTTTGAACCTAGACATAAAGCCTAACCAAATACATCCCCGTATCCCATATCTCATTCCCAATTTTCTCCAATATTGGAATCCCCCTAATCACTCATAATTCCCAAAATTATTGCCTAATCTTCTTCCCTAAATCACTCTCTCAATCCTTTAATTGGGTTCCACTCTAACATCTCTGTTGAGATTGGGAATGCTTAAAAACACCCATACACACTCTACACACGATACAGTACATCTGCACACTCCACACACATCACACAGATCATACATCACGCGCACACATACGCGCATACCCCATCTCCTCCTTCATCTTCTTCCCCACACATCCCACCTCTCTTCTACACCTTAATCAGAAAACACGCAGACACATGAGACACAAGACTGATTTCCCAGCATCTTCTTCTCAAAAAACCATAATACACACACCCACAAAACCATACAGTGAGCATCACCAACACACACACGCACACAATAATTGAACAAAAACAGATCGGGATTGGGGGATATCGCTATCAAAACATAGAGCAATAAAAACAGAGCGGTGACGGAACAACCATCGCCACGGCCGGAAAACACAACGGCGTCGCTCATCCGCCTATTCTTGACTGCTACCGTTCCTTTGATTCATCTATTGTGTTTTTATCGTCCACTGTTTCTTGTTGTTTGCCTCTGTCTCGTTTATTGCAGATTTTGTTCGAAGGATCTCTCGTTTAGGGCAAATGAGTAATGGAAATTGAAAAAGAGGTGTTGGGGTTGCAGCGACGCCCCACCGGTGGTCGCTCCTCCTTCTCTCCTCCGAATTGTTGTCCGTGTCGCCCGCCAGAAACCCATCGGATTTTCTTTCTTGTTTCACTGGCGTTGGTCAGTGTTGACTCTATGCTTGACTCGTTACAATTTTCTTACATTGATTATTATTTCTGCCTTTAGTTTGTATATTACTAATTTGGTTTTTGTTTTGAGAAGTGAGCACCTTTGGCATTATTTTGATGCTAATCTGGATTTGGACGACACTTGATTATTTGGATTGTTTGCTGACATGATTATTTTAGAGGATGGCAGCCCTTTGGAATTAATTCGCCATTGATCTGATTTAATCGCTCAATTAATTTACTCACAATGGATTATGGACTGATTTGAACACGATACTACACTTAGGCTAATGAAAAAATATATTTACATATATTGAAGCCTCGGGACTAGCTTGAACATGATACTACACTTGAACAGTCCCATTCCCGTGTCCCTAAAACAAAAAGGCTATAATGACGTGTATGAGTCATGATTGCAAAACGAGCTGGCGATGAAGTGGTTGGACCGGTACTTGGCATGGCAACACGACCGGCCGGCGTGTTTGCAGCCGTACCGACGTCCCTAACCTCTAGCCGATTCATACACACCTGAGCCTACACTTTTAAAAATCCCTTTCCCCATTATTATTATTATTATTATTATTATTATTATTATTATTATTATTATTATTATTATTATTATTATTATTATTATTATTATTACTAACTCATTTTCTTTATATTTTTGCGAGGTAAAATTGGTTGAGAGACGATAATCTATTTTGGAAAAGAACAATTTGAAGAAAAAACTTTTATTATTATTATTATTAGTTATTATTATTATTATTCTTATTTATTTATTATTACTTTATTATTATTTTACTAACTCATTTAAACATTTTTGCGAGTTGCAATTTGAAGACGACGCTTTGAAAATACCTTTTAATCGCACTACCTTTATTAATCTTTATTTTATTATTATTATCATTAATTTGTTTTGATATACTAACTAATCTGTTTTATTTTGCTAGGTGTCATTCTCTAAGGAAGAAAATTAGCAGAAAAGACTATTTTAATTCACTTTTAATTTTTATGCCTAACTTATACATTGTTTAGTTCTAGTTTGAATTCTAATAATAAAGTCCGGCCGGGGTGGTAACCACATTTGGTGGAGCTTGAGAGGTGCCTAACCCCTTCCTCTCGAGTTAACTAGAACCTCTTCCCTAGAATTTCTGGTTCGTAGACTAAGTTTCGGAATTAATTGTTAAAATTGGCTAGAAACAAAGTAGGTGCCCTAATACGCCTAGTTAAAAAATATGTTAGGTGGCGAATCCAACTCTTTACCCGTGAGTTACCCAATAAGTCGAGCCCTATTTCGAGCCTTAACCGGTTCGGGTGAAAATAGGATGCGACAGTTGTAACTTTAGTGCTTGTGGTAGTTTTGTTGGATTCTTATGTGTGAAACTAAATGTTGGTACCTATCAAAGTCATAGACTTTCTCTTGTCTAAACCCATCGTTTGAACTCAACTCTTGTTTCGAAAATGAGCATAAGATTGATCTAAATTGTTGCTTTAGAACAAGCAAAAGCTTAAATTTGGGGGAGTTGATGTGTTAGTATTTTATGCTAATATTAGACTTTTTTTGACTAGTTTTTATGTCTTTTAGCTTTGTTATGTAATCAAATCTTATGTAATTCTCCAATGTTTTACGCGTTGATAGATTTTCAATGTACAAAACCAAATGGAGTGAAAAGATTAACAAAATACAAGAGAATTGGCTACACGTAAAGAAACTGGAGAAATGTTGTCGTAGACCAAGATCGGCCCCAGCTGAATAAGAGGCTGAATTGAGAAGACCTCAACCGGAAAAGATGAAAGCCCTTGAGTTGATGATGAGCCACTGAATTGAAGAGGCGACCCACAGCTGAATCCAATTGGCGGTCCTGCGGAGTCATCGACTACCCCCCGGTACTCACAGTGGGCTCAGGAAATCGGCGATAGGAGGAGATGAATTGCGTCGCTTGAAAGGTGATCCACTGAACCTGAAAGGTGATCCACTGAACCTGAAAGGTGCAAGACAAAGAAGAAGTCATCAGTCTATCTTCGGCGAACACATAATGCAATATGCGGCAATCGATCGATCGGCGGAATGTAGGAAACATAACGAAACATTTTTGTAGATAGATTTTTGGCTTTCAAACCTATACCTATAAATAATCCATTATGCCTCCAAGGCAAAGTATCTAGGAATATCCTTAGAATCATAGTTTTCACTTTTGAATAATCTTGGAAGGCAAGCAAGGGTTTTAACAACAACTTTTGTAAAGATTTCAACCATTAATCTATTCCATTATATGATTCTTGTTATTTCATTCCTTACTATGATTGTTTTGAACCCTAGTATGAGTAGCTAAACTCATATTAGGTATTTATCCATAATGACTCAATTATTTTAACTTCAACACTTTTTTTCATCTTACAAAATCTATGGGTTAATGTTAATCTAGTTGCTATTGTTCTTCACGTGAAAAGGGCTTAAGGTGTGGCCACATTTGAACTAAACCCCACTTTGCCTTCATCACCCTAACAGCATTGAAGGTGTGGGTTTATAGAAACTAGCGAGCATTTGAGTTATATTGGCTTACAAGCCTACCCCATCTAAAGGGAAAGACCGAAAAAGGCCATTCCCCCTCGGGTCTTTGGACTAGGGTTTTATGCGCCTTGTTATTGACCTCAACGGGCTTAACTTGGTAGACCCTCTCTATACCTAAACGTTTTAAAGGGTTAAATTTGTGTCTCCGACTATTAAAGATTACTGATCACGCCCAACTACGCCATATAAAAGGGACTAAGTGGTCGTGGTAAATATAGCTCAGTATTTAAAGTCCTGAGGTCGAATCCCACATAGAACACGACTCCTAGCATTTAATCTAGCTAAACTATCTATTCAATCAACTTCAAGAGTATATCTTTAATGTGGTTTGGTTCTATAACAAAAAACTAAATAACAAGTGTAGAAAGATAGATTTGATTCAAGAGATGGAAACCATAGGATTGATTTTCCCAACTCCTAACTTATGCTAAAGTATTGTGCTATCAATTCCCCTTGAGTCTTTCTATTGAACAAGTGCTCCAAGTTTGCAACTGCCCACTTCCGTGAAGTAATCATAACTTTCACTTATCAACTATTCTAATTAACTAATGAAGATAGGGAGGACTACACTTATGGTTCACAGTAAGGATCAATATTCCTAATTCACTGTCTTGACGACCTAAGCAATGCCTTTGTTTTAGGTTAAAATACTGCTATGTGTTTAACCCTAACTAATGGATCTATTCCTAGTAATCACAAGAATAAATGGGATAATTAATTGGAGATCCTACCAATTAATTAGCATGAGATTTGTAAATAGCATAGATAGGAAGAATTAACAAAGTTTATTCATAACACAATAATTATCATCACACAAATATGTGGAGGGGTTAAATCAACCCTAGATGGGTGATTCAGCCACTCATAGTCATATTCTAAGACAAAAATAAACAATAAGCATGTAAAAATCACTAGAGTTAGATGGATTGATGAGGTAAAGTCTTGAATCTTGATCTTCTCTCTTCCTTGTCTCCTTTGGATGTGGAATAGGCCAAAAGTTCTGTTTTGGGGTGTCTTTAAGGTTTTTATATCGCCCCTATAGACCTACATAATTCGAAAATCCAAAATAAATCCAGAATCTAAACATCAAGAATTTTAGGCTGCCGTGTCGCGCCATGCATCGCACAGCGTGCTGCGGCAAGGCAATTTGCCTGCATGATAAAATTACATATCCTCTGAATCTCGGGCTTGCCGCGTCGCATAGCGCTACGCGTGGGCTGGCGCAACAAGCCAATTTTTCTGCTTCTCAATTTCTTCTCCAAGTATTGTACTCGCCTTGATTTTTGGTCAAATCTCGGACTTCTACTCAGACTACAAAGCCCTTGAAATCTATAAATTTTGCTCCACGAACGCCTCATATCATTTATATAATTCCTACGACATGAAACACACCAAATGAGAGCCATTCAATTCAAAATACTAATAAATATCAAAAATAGACAAACGAATACGAGGTGAAAGTATAGGAAATGTAGTAATATCTAGCCTCGTATAAATTACCCATATGATTTGTGTGAGTAAAATAAGTGTTAGGTTAATAGAATCTTGTTTGAATGGGTAAACCCTAGCTTTCTCTCCTTGTTTAACAACTATTTCAATTGTGCGATAATTATATGTTAAGAGTTTGTTTAGTTAATAGTTTTAGCTTTAGTCATAAATAACTTCCAATCTTTATTTAGGAATACATGAACATTTATTAGAACTCGACTTTATTCTTTCTACATATAAAACATGTGATAGCTCTCTGAGGAAATCGACCCCGACTCATTATCGGGTACTATATATCTTTGACAACCGCCCCTTACCATTATTGGTGTAGGATTGAGCCTGGATCAACAATCCGTTAGCATTTACTTACAAGTGAACCAAATTTCTATGTCTATTTTACAAGTAAATGACATCAAATCATCGTCACTTTGCCCATATACAAAATTCCACAGTAAAAATAAAATCAAGACAATCTGTCTGTATTTACTTATAAATGAGCCAAACTAGTATGTCTATTTTACAAGCAAATAACACCAAATTGTCATTACTTTGTCCATATTAAAAAATTCAAAGTAAAAACAAAATCAAGACAATCCATTTGCATTTACTTACAAGTGAACCAAACTACTATGTCTATTTTACAAGCAAATGACATCAAATCGTCATCACTTTGCCCATATACAAAATTTCAAAGTAAAAATAAAATCAAGACAATTCGTCTGCATTTACTTACAAATGAGCCAAACTAGTCTGTCTTTTTTACAAATAATTGATACCAAATTGTCATCATTTTCCCTAAATATAAAAATTCAAAGTAAAAATATAACAAGGTCAATCCGACATCATTTGTCTATTCTATTTTACAAATACATAAGGTCAATTTGTCATCACTTCTATTCATCACAATCGTCATCACTTTACACATCCACAAATTTTAACGTGACTAAATTTTTTATCACGATAAATGATTCAATGCAAATAATCTTTTGCAAGCGTAAAACATATGTTCAGTTACTGTCCTTTTGGAAATGGAAATAATCTTTTGCAGCGTAACACATATGTTCAGTTACTTCCCTTTTGAAAATCAGAATTGCTATGACATGCCAAAATCCAATGAAAACAGCCAACTTGCTATCTATGATATAAAGTTTATTTAGATACTAGTCAAACTTTAAGAATTACTTTAATATTATAATTTGTGATATTGCCAGCATCAGCAAAAGAGGGAAGGGAGAGTAGGGAGTTGAATGGAAAAATGCAAGTAACTCTACGTTACTCTTTCTGTTGCCCGCCTTTGAACATCTTATTCTTTATGTAGATCTATTAGT
Source organism: Petunia x hybrida (assembly GCA_037355625.1). NCBI lineage: Eukaryota > Viridiplantae > Streptophyta > Magnoliopsida > Solanales > Solanaceae > Petunia > Petunia x hybrida. Next base: position 700,026 of record JBBBVM010000783.1, read on the forward strand.
CCTCTGTTTTCAATTTGAACGTTTTCAATTTGTTCAAGATGGTTATCTTCCTCACTGGCTTGGTGTCTATGATTTTGATGCGCACTCTTCGTAACGATTATGCTAAATATGCTCATGAAGATGATGATCTGGAGACTCTGTTACTGGTGCTCAGCTTACAGCACTTGCTCTCCTTGTCATCATTTTTGCTTTTATTGGAATGTCAGTGGCCTGATAGTATAAAAAAAATAGTACACTGACAGTGGACCACACTTAAACTCATTGACTATTAGTCTGGAATTGCCCACATTTTTTCTCTTTAAATTCTTACCAAATATCTAAGTATTAAATAAAATCGCTAGGTAATAAAGTATATGTTTTGAGAATCTAATACCTTTTTGTTACCATTTTATTTTGGGTTTTTTACACAAATATACAAATTTTCACCCTTAATTACAAAAAAATAGCAATATTTCTCTAATTACAATGCATAGCATTATTTTTCTAACACATTTAACAATAATCTAACACATTTCACTTTCACTTCCCATTTTTCCCAAATTAAAATTCTCTCACTTACTCTCTCTTTCTCCCATCACCGCACACCCAACCCCACCACCCCAACGCCATAACCCGTACCCTAACGCCATCACAACCACCCCACCACCATTACCCCCACCACCCCAGCACCATCACCCCCTCCCCCGTTTCTATTTGGTCCTCTGTTTATATGAATTGTTGTAGAAAATTTGAGCGTGGGGAGGGAGGCAGTTAATTCCTCTATTTCATGTATTCATATATCAGTATGTACGTCTCAGAGGTTACACAACAGGTCGATCACTAAAAAAACTCAGTACTATATTGTTCATAAGAAGAATTGCAGAGATTCTTTATACCTCAAATAAGATTCTGAGTTCCTTCATGAAAAGGCACCAACAGCAGATGGTCTAATAGTTCCATCACATAGTACGAGTAAATTCTTTTTATTCACCTGATTTTTGACAATGAGTTATATAAGTTTGTTTATACTAATCTATCAACAAAAAGTTTTCCGACAACAAATCATGTTCTCCAGATGCTTTGCTTTCTGTGGAGACGGCCCTACTTGCAGACAAATAATCACCAAATGCTCAAACTGCATCCATTTAACTAGAAATGCTGCAGAAACAGTTGAAACGGTGCAAAAACAGTTAGATACGGTGCAGAAACAGTTAGATACGGTGCTGCAGAAACAGTTAGATACGGTGCTGCATAAATAGTTGAACAATACAGAAACAGTTAGATACGGTGTTGCAGAAACAGTTGAAACGGTGCAAAAACAGTTAGATACGGTGCTGCAGAAACAGTTGAAACGCTGCAGAAACAGTTAGATTCGGTGCTGCAGAAACAGTTGAAACGGTGCAGAAACAGTTAGATACGGTGCTGCAGAAACGGTGCAGAAACAGTTGAGATACGGTGAGATACATCGAGGATGGGATGAGGAAAAGTGAAATTGGGGAAATGATAGGAATAAAAGTGAAATTGGGGGAAATGGTGGGAGGAAAAGTGAAATAGGGAGAAATGGGAGGAGCAAAAGTGATAGTAGGGGAAATAGGAGGAAGAATGTAAGGGTTTGGTATGTTATGGGAAAATATTGCTATGTTTTTGCTATATTTGTAATTAACTCACTATAAGAAATTGTGTGTTTTCCGACCGCAAAAACGGTCGGAGTTTGGTCGCACTAAATTCCCACCGATTTTAGACCGAAAAGGTGCGGTCGGAAAAATGCTGGTGGGAAAATATTTTCGACCGCATTGGTCGGCCATCCGACCACATATCAGTGGGTATTCGGTACGAAATGTTCTTCGATTGAAAATTTTTTAAAATATTTTCCGACCGCCTCGGTGGGAAATGTTCATATTTGAAAAAAATTTCTTAGAGTTTCCCACCGATTATGCGGGAAATGTTTATTTGTGGAAATATTTATTTTACTAAAATGTTGCTATGTTTGGTAATTAAGTTCTAAAACTTGTTTTATGTAAAAAAAACGTTTCATTTTATTTATGGTTTGTAAACTTAACAAAAAGAATATATTAATAGTAATTTTCCCATTTGTCACCCTTTTTACCCTTAATTAACGTATGACCAGCCAAATGTTGAGTATGTTTTGTGCAGCCACCAATAGTTACAATTTCAACCAAGCCAGGCAATATTCATCTCCAATCTTCTCCATCAACTTCTTCTTCCAAATTCTAAGCTTTTCCCCTTCATCTTTGCTTGAAAATAAAGTTGCATTTTCCCTTTTCCTAAGGAAGATCATAATACCCAAAAAAAAGAAAAAAAAATCATCATGTCAATGGAGAATGAACATGATACCTCGTCTTTAAGGACAAGACGTAAACCGTCCTCGAGTTTATCATGTTGTTTCAATAGTCATCGGCGTTCTGACATCTTTGAGTCTTTGCCAAGTCCAAGCAAGTTATCTTCATGTTGGTTTCGTAACAAAACAAGCGAGCATCATCATTTGCCTCATGAGATTAGAGGAAAATGTAAGAGTTTCATTCATCGTATGAGTAGACATCGTCGTCACGTGTCTGCAGATTTTAGCTATGATCCGCTTAGTTATGCAATGAATTTGAGATGATGAGACATCCTTTGATGACTATGAGGATTTCCCTGCAAGAAATTTTGCAGCAAGATTGCCATTATCTCCTCCTTCCAAAGGGAAAATGCCAATAAACAATAGTATATTGAGACAAGACATGGATGAGTTGACATTGCCAAAGTTACAAAAGGCCAGAGATGAAGAGTAAAAGCTTTAGATCGCCAAATGAAAGGACACGAGCTATAGAAGAGGTGAGGAGAAGCCTTGAAATGCCAATGGATGAAGTAAACAATGGCCTTATAAGTGATGCGCATGTACAAAAAGCATAGGCAAACAAGGGCTTTTAATCTGATCGAGGTACGTAAATTCACAAGAAGAACACAGAAAAAGAGTACCAAAATAGAGGCAGATCCAACATAGAAACCATGAGTGCACATAGTAACAGCATTGGGTTCGGAGTACATAAAATTTATCAAAACTTGTTAAATAGTGCAATCATGGTTTTAAATCCTGAATCTATCTCGGTGTGATCGAAATGTTCATTCTCTCGTGCAATAACTGAAGCAAGGTAAGAAGTTTAGAAGACTAGAAGAGGCAACAACATGGGTGGTATGTACTTCACGCTTGTCAAGTCAAATACTAGTTCAATATATAATAGGAGGTTAGATTTGATGATTATATTTCTGTTTCTATATACTAGAAAACCTTATTATGCCATGATTATGTGTGTAATCAATTAAAAGTTTACCTTTCATTTGCGATTCTAAAAATTATAGTTCAAATCAGAAAATCTTTTAATACCATGCAAGAAGATCATGATAATAATGGTAAAACCAATATTGATTGTGTATGTTCTACATTCATACAGAATCTTAGTTCAGAAATAGACGAAAAAAGAATGTATCGAATACCTACTTGCTAGAGCAGGAAACGGCGAATAAGGTAATTAAAGGAAACTCGTTAAAGTTGAAGGTAAAAAAGATTTCATTTCAAGTTTTAGGAATGGCCAAGAAAAGGAGTTTCATGATTAATACAGGTTCGAGTATTGTCAACAAGCAAAATAGAAGGGTTTCTCATAGTTATGATCCAAAATGCTAATCTAATGATTTTGATTATAGAGAAACTGATGGTTCACGTTATGCTGATTTTGCTTCTCGATTTTCAGCTCCAAAACGTCAAACTATTATTTGATGTTAGGCTGTTCCACTATTCCAGACATGGGCGGACCTAAGTAGTAGTAAGGGGTATTCGTCGGAAAATTACGCGGTATAAGTAGGTAAATTTTTTTATATGTATATATATTATATGTTGAGCCCCTTAATTTTTTTGGTATATTCGATTATTCATATTTCGATATCCCTTATTGAAAATCCTGGTTCCGCCAATAATTCCAGATTATACATTTAGTACCTATATAGGAACTTTTAGGATATGCCAATCATAGAGAGTTCTAAACCCATCAAAAACAGAAACGATGGAACATACTAATGTATGTGTTTGGCTACTTTTCATGTAATTCGCTGACCTAGCTTTGTTCTTGTGGGTTCAATGGAACCCATTGCTTTAAACTCTGAAACTATAAATACATATTCTCAACTCACAATATTTCGTCTGCTTCAGCGAGTTGTGGAACCCAGATTAATCAGTGCTTCTTTGTAAATCGTTTAAAAATGATGTTTTATGTAGAAACTAATAATTTACGTGCAAAAGTTAGATTTTGAATCTCAGTCACTAGTTAGTCTAGCTAGGTAGTTAAATTTTAATATTCAAATAAATCGTTTGCGAAAATTGTTGAATTTTAGAACTTATCAATTTAGGTGCATAAGTTCGTTACCACATACTTCCATGCACACATTTGTATCCACAATAATAAAAGAGCACTACGAGTGTTATACAAACCATAACATCTTTTTTGTTCTTCTTTTCCTCAACACATTGTAGACTATGATACGTGTCAACTGTAGCACTAAAGAAAATAAAAACGAACATTAACCTACACATATTGTCATTATTACATGGCTACAAGAAAAGTAATAGATGAAACTAAAGATTATTCAACTGTACGCCCCCCATATCTAACCCCATAGAAATATTATAAACACATGGTAACAAAAATGTGGTAATATCTGCTACTAACATGAGTCGCTGACTTTTACTAGCCCAATATCCACACGGAATGAATATAGAGGATTCACAAAACCATTCACGAATAACTTGTGATTGAACCATAATTGATTGATACATATTAATCAGAGACCTCCCCGATCTCACTATACAAATATCACTAGCTTCCTCGTCGCATTAGCGCACATCTTCCACTGCAGCTGCCATTGCTTCAAGTAAATGAGTCCTTGGATGTAGCCATCAAGGATCATCTGTCTACATGCTATGTAGTGCTGCCTTATACCTTATCATATATGCTAATTGAGCTGGAGGACGCAGGAACAAAAATATCCAAGGAAACTTGGTAATAACTTGAATAGACCTTCCCTTGCATGTTAGTGCCTGTACTATATAGTACGTACAGCTTCACCTGCATTAGTTTCGAATTGAGTTAGCAGGAATCATTTTTACATATTTAAAGAACACAACTTAGTTTTATGCTTAACTTACATTACCTTTTGCGTTTGCTCTTTAAAGCTGTAGAAGAGGAAGGATTACTGTGCCAGTTCCTCTTTCTTTGGTTAATGAACCAATTATTTATCTGCTTCAGTTGAAGACCTGTTTCTTGTACCAGTTTAGCCTTATCTTCCTCCTGCAAGAGCACAAATTTAGCACATCGTATTATAGTAGGACATTCTTTTAATAAGCAGAGAAAAGTTATGCCTATGGACTACTTGTTCAAACTTCTCACATCAAATTAACTTTTTCAGCTCATTTTCCTACTAGATCTACCAAGTGAAACCCAGTAGATGCAATACAGATTACTGTTTCTTTGATGAAGGTTCATATGAGTTAGCAGCTAAAAGGTGACACCACCAAAAAACTTACTGTGGGATATGGCCACTTTGCATGTGATTGCCACCAAGCTTTCAATACAGAGGTAGTATCGCCAGGGAGTTTCCCTGCCCTTCTCTTACGCAGAATTTCCTCCCTAATATCCACAAGTTTTTCCTTGTAACCCTATTTGTGAAGAGAGTAGAAGGAGACAGTTGAGTTGAAGAAATTTGGATAAAACAATAGGGGCCAGATCAATAGCTAAAAGAATATGCAATATCAAAACTCTACCTGTTTCAACTCGTGCTTTAACTCCTGCCTCACACGCTCCATCAATGACCTCTCACTCTCTGTTGGGATCAAAGGACCAAATCCCATGCTGTCATGACCATCTAAACTTCCATCAAACAAATTGGCATCACTATCGACCTGGTCATCTTCATCATCAGACATTGTAGCACCTGTACCTTCTCCTGGAGAAACTCCTGCATAAGCAGCATATGTGGAAACAATATTAACTTTGTAAATGGGTAATGTTATATAGTTCGTGCTGTAAAGAAAACATAATTTATCAAGGTATCTAGACCAGGTCAGCCTAAATAATCTAGGCAAAAAGATAAAAAGAAGACGACATAACAATGATAAGGTTAACAGGATGTAATTTCAAGCTTCCTAACATCATCAGAAGTATTCACAAGGACCTCTTAGAAAAGACAACAACAACAACAACAACAAAAGGAAATAGATGAAAAGTCAATTAGGTATCATGTAGGGTTCTCAGATTAAGGTTGTTTATAATCTTTGAGTGAAAAGGATGCATTCTGCGGAACCGATCCAATTCACTGTAGATATAAATACTTTTACTTTTTCTTCCTCAACTGTGTGGCTGGCATGAGATTTACATATGCAATTCGTAAATAGTCGTCCTATTTGAAGCCCAAATAATCAAATAAAAAGATCCTTCAAATTTTAAAGTTTAATCCAGAAGAACCATTTTTAGAAAAAAGAATCGAAGAAACTCAATAGTTTACCCCGCATGATTATCATTTGTTACTACGTAATGCTTGCAATTTCCAAAACTACCAGAGGTTAGAATGGCCTAGTTTGATACTTCTAGCAGAGTCTCCTCATATATGTCAAAGAACTTCCCCAACTTAATGAATAAAGAGTGGCAAAAGTTTCTGGTGTTGGAAATCATTTGTTAAAATTTGAACGAATGACATGAAACTATGTCCTACAGTTGTTCTGTTCTAAAAGGGCACGTCACACAAAAAAAAACAAAATGATAGTAGCAAACACCCAGTCACAAAGGTTTGCATTCTGCTTTACCTTCCACCAACCCTTGACTTCTAACAGAGGTGAAGGCAGACAGAACTTAACCGTGCATAGTATCATGATAGCAACACTAATGGACCTTCAGTGCATACTTCCTTTATCTTTTTCACTGACATCTCCTGTTCCATGAAATCCTGATTTATCTAGATCTAGCTCTTTCAAGTCAATGGAACCAAGGCAATTGAATATCTGGACAAACTTACACAAAGTCTTATATCATGTTCACTTTCCAAACACAACTTCAGCAAATACGAATTCGACGGCATAAAATAACAATAGACATACTCCATGTAATAGTAACCATTAAACTGTCACAAAATGAGTAATTGGATCATCACCAGTTAAACTTTGCAACGACTGCTCAATTTCCCAGCAAGCCATAACTGCTTCCATAGCATGAACACGAACATGTTGTTGTAGTTGTTCTTTAAAAGAACAAAGCAACAGGACATAATGTGTCTACGATGACAAAATGAGAGTAAAATAAGCTCACGCACAAGAATTTTTCAGACTGGTTATGTATAAAAGATATTGCAGTAAGAGCAAGATGTAGCTAGTATAAATATCAAAGAAATATGCACATGAAAGTTGTTTTCTTTCTTCTTGGGTCAATCATGTGAAGAAAGCACAAGTTCTCGACACTCAAGCTGCACTCTTTACTCCACATAAGAAGTGTCGCTTGGCCAAAAAGGATTACAATTTTCATCAATTAACTGACTCTACTCTGCCCATAATGCTTTCAAAGTTTGAGTATTTGACAAAGTTTTAGAAACATACAATATGCTGATTTCTCAGACACTCTAAACCTACAGAATTAGATTTGCTAATAAGCAATTCGATGAAAATTATTTAATGACCCGGCCAAAAAGTATAGGCTACTTTGGGAAAGATCCCGGATTAGGCTTAAAAGACATTTTTTCATATTGCTCACTGAGCCTGACTTGAAGCAAAACATATCCATTTTATCCATGGAAGAGAGATAAGACAGAAACGAAGGAAACAAATGAAATTGGAGGAAACAAGCGCTGAATTTAATCAAGAAGACAACTGGCGTATGTAATCAAATGAAAGCCCAGATTAGTTTGTTTTACCAAATTTCCTCATTTAAGTTAGCAACGAGACTTCAACACAAGATTCCAGAAAGCAAATCCGTCTATGTAGAAGAGCAGAATTCATAAGAAATTGATTTATCCACTTCCCTAACCAGGAAAAGAAACATATGTTCAGCTTTGTCCTTATGTTTCAGATCAATATTGCAATAGTTTTCTTAAAAAACTAGTTCTTATTTTCTCATAGAGTGCAACAACTCTTTTTTATGCTAGCAGAGGTAGCAGCCTGCATTAATTAGTTACTATATCCACCTAATCTGAAACAGGTTCTTATCCTGAACAGTTTGCACATATACATGGTCGAATTTTGAGATTCCTGCAGTTGGATGACAAATCTTTCTACCTAAGATCTTATAGAAAGATGGGGCCTCATTAATTTTTAGTGTTGGGAAAACTGGAGACCTACTTTTATGCTAGTAATTCCAAAAAGAAAACCCGTCCGCTTCTGAAAAGAAAACTTGGAGCCACACAAAATTATCCCATGCTACTGTCTTATATGCAATACAAAATTAGGTGATAAGTCTTTTAAGGCTATACATTTTGTTCAGTCGTCCAGAGTAATACTATTTAGAGGACAACATTAGCTATGTATTGTACTAGTATTTATTACATCTGCAACCAACCAGTGATTGTGAAGCAGATGCAAGGACAGCAAATACAACTACTACTATTTATCTTTGAATTTGGAACACTCTCCTTGTTATATCAAATCCAGCCTCTATTTGCATTAACATAGCTCCTAAAAAATCAACTCCCAAATACACAGCACCATGTTTCTTGACTGTATGTTTGAATTTTAGGAACTCAAGTTTTATTTCATTTTCCAGAATTTTCACCAAAGATCAAAAGCTAAAGCTAACAATACCACTATTGTTTTAGTGCTGCAACTGGAGATGGCGAAAGAATTTAAACTTCAGACAGAGAATATGACAAGTCTCAGCCACTCAGACATACTTAATTCATTCAATCCAAGAAGCAAGACAAAAAAATTTACTCGTATGAAAGAGCAATAAACCACAAAGAAACAAACTTTTAGGTTCAATTGTAAAACCAATTGTGAGTATGTGTTCCATATGTATAAATCACAAAGAAACAAAACTTTTTAAACACTGCAAATACAAATAAACATCTACTGCAACTGCTTTGTATGCATGTATGGACATTAAAATGAGTAACCTTTTTTCCAAAAAATGTTTTCATTACTTTGTTTGATTATGGAATTTGTTGAATTTTTGGACCTTTTTCAAAGATGGTTTCTCAAAATCCAAAAATTAGTTCAGACTAGTTTTTCATTTCTTCACTCACAAAAGAAATTCACATTCAAACATGACTTTAACTTTCAAACACAATTTTTCAACACAACTAGAAAAACTTCATTTTTTCAAGATTCAACCAATTCTATGTCCAAACGCTTGCCTAAAAAGAGCTTACCAAAAACTGATCAAGTTCCTTGTCATCACCAAGATTCCCATGTCCAAGCCCAGAATATTTAGCTACAACTTGCTGCGACTGTGCCAACTGTGCATCAATCCTGGGCAACTGATCTACAGGCGTGGCTATTCGTAAACACGCCACGTGGGCTGACAACAACTGCTCAAACAATGGATGTGATAACATTTCAGCTTTATACCCTGCATTTTGCCAATTCACTATTCCATCAGCAGCAGCAGTACCACTGCTACTACCACCACCACCACCGCCAACGACTTCACTCTCAGCTAACTGACCACCGCCACCGCCACCGCCGGCGTTGTTATCATCGTCGTTCTTTAAATCATTGGATGCCTGATGAACATCGCTTACGTTTCTCTGTAAGATTGACCTTGATAACCATTGATTTGATGATTCTGAATTGGAATGCAAATTCAGAAAATTATTTTCTCCGGCACCGGAACTACGAGCTCCGGTACCAGTATACTGACTTTCTTGCCGGAGGATTGCACTGTTGAGCCACGTAGGCGGTTGCTGCTGGTGCTCCATTGGTTTGACTTCCGGCGATGACTGAGCTAACTGTTCCGGTAATATACTTCTTAGCACTCCTGAATTCTCATCTGAGAAATGCTGCATATCCATTTCTTGTGATAAATGATTCGAATACGCCATCAAAAAAGTATATATATAAATTTGAATTAGTTTGTGTAGGTATGCAACGACTAATAATTAATACTAGCTACGACCATATTAATGGAATGCAAATTAGAGTGGTACATGATAACTAGTATAACTAGGATCCAGGAAAAATAACTAAGATATATTAATGATCAGGATGATATTCAGAAGTTTATTAAGAAAAACTCATTGGAGAGGGAAAGGTTTATATAGTGTATGTTTACATAGAGTTTAGAGCAATAGGTAAGGAGAAAGAGAGAGAGAAATATGGAGAGACAAAAGAGGAAGCTTCTGTGTGAATATATGTCTGTGTTATGACTTATGCGTATATATATTACAGCACGCATGTTAGGAGGGGCGGAGCCACAAATTTTCATAAGATCATACTTAAATTTGATTATGTGATATAAAACAATTTTTGAATCTTGGGATATTTTACTAAACTATTTCATCATTTCAAGCGATTTTAATAGCTTACATATATACCAAAAATATTAAATTTTACCTTACACATAGTATAATTTTTCAATGAAGGAGCTCCGCCCCTGCATGTTATATGTAGCGCCAGAGCCAACATTTTATTTAAGAGGTTCAAAATATCATACTTTATTTGACAAGAGACATAAAGCTATTTTTGAATTCCCTTTATAATTTAACTAAAAAAATTCATCATTTTAAGAGGTTCAATAGTTTATATATACAATAAAAATATTTATTTTCATCCTGATTACAGTGTAAGCTGTCATCAAGAAGGTTCAATTGAACCCCTTTGAGTATTGTATTTAAAAAGAAAATGAAACCAGAATTTGAAGTTTATAATGTGTGTACGTTCTAAATTAATAAATTACACATTTAAATGAATTTTTTAAACTTTGCATATATTTGGATCAAAGCTACTTGGTTTCAACTGAACTGTGCATATATATGTACGGAGCTAAATGACAGACGAATGTACTGAGAACATGAGAAGAAGGTGGGATATGTCGGAAAAGTGACCGGAAGTTGATGTCCGGTGAACGGGAAAACAGGGGATGGGAATTGAGGAGTGGTACCTAAATGTTGGGAAAAATTGGGAGTTGGAGGGTGGACTAAAAGGTGGTTGGATTAGTTTAGTCGTTGGATGAATAGAATACACGGCTCTTGATTTGTATACGTGGCATCATTGTCTTTTTTTTTGATGATCCCTCCTCAGGCGTGCACCTCACGTGTGCTTCGTTACTATTACATTATCCTTTAATTATATATTTCTCTTTGGGCGTTAGACAGAGACAGTTTATACAGAGTAATTACTTATTGTTATAGTTTGCTCTGTGTACTGAACAACAATAATATATTCAGTATTATTCGACAAATGAGATTATAAGTGGATGAAATATATGAAGACCTTAACCAATCAAGGTGAAAAGACTGTTTTCAATAGACCCTCAGCTAAAAAGCGTATATACAAATATACTGAAGTAGTACATATTTATTTTCTTTGTACAGTATGTATGATACTAATAGAACTTGTTTATGATCAGAAATAAAGTGTCTAGACTTGTAAAAGAGCTTGCTTCTTTTGCGAATAAGTAGAACTCTTTCGTTTTAATATTTTTCTATGATCTTTTTTTAAGTAACTAATAATTTTATTAATCACCTGGAATGTTCATTACAAATCAAGTTGTTCTTGACACTAACAGCTACCCTTTTTACATAGCATCACTACACTAATACTCATCTACTTCTATTACTCATTGCCATTACAGACAGACAATACACATCACTTTGCTACCATCTATATAATGCCAAAAGTTGTCTAGTAGTTGTATTTGCCCTGAAGTTGCAAATCACTGCAATGTCTCTTGCAATCAAATACCACTCTCTTTCTTTTTTCTCAAAAATTCTTGTGTTCCTTTCTCTCCAGATAGCATGGATGAACTCAGTGTAGATCATCTTCCAGAGCAGGGCTGTTTTTGTTCTTCCTTTGCTGATTTGAAACATCTCTTGCTGGTGTAGGCTCCAGTCAGATGCTTGGCCTGGTATCTTTCTTTCCCATAAGCAGAGCTTCTCCCATATCTTTTTTGTGAAAGAGCATTGCATAAATAGGTGGACCCTTGTTTCATCTTTAGAATGACATAGCATACACTCTTTGTCTACTGTTAGACCCCATTTGTAACAGCCCAAGCCCGCTAGGCCCAAAGCGGACAATATAACTAGCGGGCTTGGGCTGTTACAGATGGTATCCGAGCCACTCCGTGTCAGCCTTGTCGATGTGGGTCAAAGTTCAGGGCTAAGTATAGGCGAATCCCGGTACGCGGGGCAAACCTCCATGGTGAGTCTAGGCGAATCCTGGTACGCGGGGCAAACCTCAGCAAGGACGCTAAGTCCATAAGAGGGGGTGTATGTAACACCCCAGCTAAGGGTTAAGTGTCCCACATCGGCATAACACAGGAGTGATCCTGGGTATTTAAGTAAGCATGCCTTAGACCCTAGTGACGCGTTTTAAAGCCGTGCGGGCCTAGGCCCAAAGCGGACAGTATCACTAGCGGGCTTGGGCTGTTACAGATGGTATCAGAGCCACTCCGTGTCAGCCTTGTCGATGTGGGTTAAAGTTCAGAGCTGAGTCTAGGCGACGTAACGCCCCAGCTAAGGGTTAAGTGTCCCACATCGGCATAACACAGGAGAGATGCTGGGTATATAAGTTAACTGGCCTTAGACCCTAGTGACGCGTTTTAAAGCCGTACGGGCCTAGGCCCAAAGCGGACAATATCACTGGCGGGCTTGGGCTGTTACAGATGGTATCAGAGCCACTCCGTGTCAGCCTTGTCGATGTGGGTCAAAGTTCAGGGCTGAGTCTAGGCGAATCCCGGTACGCGGGGCAAACCTCCGTGGTGAGTCTAGGCAAATCCCGGTACGCGGGGCAAACCTCAGCGAGGACGCTGAGTCTATAAGAGGAGGTGTATGTAACACCCCAGCTAAGGGTTACGTGTCCCACATCGGCATAACACATGAGAGATGCTGGGTATACAAGTTAACTGGCCTTAGACCCTAGTGACGCGTTTTAAAGCCGTGCGGGCCTAGGCCCAAAGCGGACAATATCACTAGCGGGCTTGGGCTGTTGTAGATGGTATCAGAGCCACTCCATGTCAGCCTTGTCGATGTGGGTTAAAGTTCAGGGCTGAGTCTAGGCAAATTCCGGTACGCGGGGCAAACCTCCGTGGTGAGTCTAGGCGAATCCCGTTACGCGGGGAAGACCTCAGCGAGGACGCTGAGTCCATAAGAGGGGGTGTATGTAACACCCCAGCTAAGGGTTAAGTGTCCCACATCGGCATAACACAGGAGAGATGCTGGGTATATAAGTTAACGGACCTTAGACCCTAGTGACGCGTTTTAAAGCCGTGCGGGCCTAGGCCCAAAGCGGACAATATCACTGGCGGGCTTGGGCTGTTACAGATGGTATCAGAGCCACTCCGTGTCAGCCTTGTCGATGTGGGTTAAAGTTCAGGGCTGAGTCTAGGCGAATCCCGGTACGCGGGGCAAACCTCAGTGGTGAGTCTAGACAAATCCCAGTACGCGGGGCAAACCTCAGCGAGGACGCTGAGTCCATAAGGGGGTGTACGTAACGCCCCAGCTAAGGGTTAAGTGTCCCACATCGGCATAACACAGGAGAGATGCTGGGTATATAAGTTAACTGGCCTTAGACCCTAGTCGACGCGTTTTAAAGCTGTGCAGGCCTAGGCCCAAAGCGGACACTATCACTAGCGGGCTTGGGCTGTTACACCATTTCCTTAGCCTCTCTACTGTAAGAAGTCTTTCATGTTTCATCAACCACAATGTAAAGATTGCTTTTGGTCTTGCTTGGTTGAGGAACATCATATTCTTCCAGGGTACTTTGGGATGCTGTCCTAGTAGCTGTTTATAAACTTGACTGATCAGGCTCCCTGCCTTGCCAGCTGTTTGATCTATGAACTTGAGATAGTCTCTAGCCTTCAGGATTTTCAGCACCATCCAACTAGCTTGCTTAGGTAGGATCATTTCTTCAATTTGTTGCCCTTTTATGTAGAAACTGTGAATCCACGTTACCGATAATCTGTCAGCTTTTCTTGCTAGATCTCAGCATGTCTTAGCTATTGCTGCCTTATTCCAAAGTTTCAAATTGATTAGGTTGAGTCCACCCACAGACTTTGGTAGACTCATCTTAGTCCATGCCACCAGAGCCCTCTTTGTAATGTGGTTAGTTCCCGACCATATGTAGCTCCTACAATAGGCCTCTATCATTTTTAAGACCTTAACAAGAAGAACAAACAGCTGGGCCCAATATGATTGAATACCAAATATCACAGTCTGGACCAATTGGATTCTACCAATATAGGACAGCTTCTTAGCTGTCCAGGAGGAGATTCTTGCCACTACTTTCTCTATTAGGGGTTGCCATTGAACACCTTTTAGCTTCTTAGTGTCCAGAGGTATACCTAGGTATTTAAATGGAAGCTCACCTTGACAGTATCCTAGCAAATCCAACATCTATTTTCTACCCTCTTCTTTCACACCTCCAAAGTAAATTTAGCTCTTTGACAAGTTGGCTTGAAGGCCAGAGGCTTTTGTGAATGTGCAGAACTTTTCTTGTAATAGCCTGAGTGAAGCAGTGTCCCATTTAGCAAATAATAATAGATCATCAGCAAAGCTCAAGTGAGTAATGTTGAGCTTAGCACACTTGGGGTGGAACTTAAACTTAGGATTATCTTTCAAAGTATTGAGGTTCCTGCTGAGGTATTCCATGGCTATGGCAAAGAGGAAAGGGGAGATGGGATCCCCCTGCCTTAGCCCCTTTGCTGCATTGAAAGGCTTGGTATACTCTCCATTCACCATGATTGTGTAATTCACTGTAGTAACACATCCCATAATCCAATTAATGAACTTCTCAGGGAACCCAATTCCACTCATCACCTATTTCAGGTATTCCCACTCAACTGAATCTTAAGCCTTTTGAAGGTCCACTTTAATCATAACTCTAGGAGAAATTTGCTTCCTTGCATAGGCTCTCACCAGTTCATGAGCCAGAATGATATTTTCTGCAATCCTTCTCCTTGGTATGAATCCTGATTGGCTATAACTGATTATACTTGGCATCACATTTTGCAGTTTTGCTGCCAGGATCTTAGAAATAATCTTGTAAAGCACAGTACAGCATGAAATGAGCCTAAATTCTTTTACATTTGTTGGTTTAACAGTCTTGGGTACAAGAGTAATACCAGTACAATTCACAGCCTTGTACATTTTACCTGTCTTGAAGTATTCTAGGACAGCACCACATACTTCTTGCTTGATCAGGTTCCATGCTCTCTTATAGAAGAGAGCATTAAAGCCATCTACCCCTGGTGCCTTCTCATCTCCAATGCTTTCCAGGCCATTTAGTATTTCTAGCTCTGTGACATCTCTGCATAGGTCCAACTGTTGTTGGTGAGTCAACTTAGGCCCTCTATTCATTACAAGTCTGTCCACAGTTGGTAAGTATGGTGCTGAAGTACCCGTTAGTCCTTTGTAGAACTGCACAATCTCATTTTGAATCTGTAGAGGATCATTTAGGTGCAGGCCATTCAAAGCAGTCAGTTCTGTAATTAGCTTCCTCTGATTTCTTTCTTTCATGATTGCTGAGAAGTACTTGTTGTTGGAATCTCCAAGATTGATCCATGTAGCTCTAGATTTTTGTTGAAGGACACTTTCCTCTATCATGGACCACTTTTCAATATCTTGCAAAGCTTTCCTCTCTTTTTCTGCAAGGTCATCCGTATACAGTATGGTCATCTACTGTTGGATCTCCAAAAGTTTCTCTCTAGCCTGCTTCAGTCTATTTTCAATACCCTGAAATTCTTCTTTATTTAGCATCTTGAATCTTGGCTTCAAAGCCTTCAATTTGGTCCACACCTTCTTCATCCCCCAATCTGTGCATTGTCTTTTCCATTCTTCCTCCACTATGTGGTGAAAAGCTGAGTGATCAGCCCATACATTGAAGAACTTAAATGGGGCAACAACCTGCTGTCGAGTAAGCTTCATTTGAATAAGCATTGGTGAGTGATCAGAAAAGTTAGGCAATTGATATTCTGTAGTTATCTGCCCATAATTCATCATCCACTCATCATTTCCAAGAGCTCTATCAAGTCTGCTAGTGACTCTATTTTCTCCTCTTTGCTTGTTAGTCCAGGTATAGTATTCTCCTTGCCATGGTAATTCATTGAGATGTAGGCCATGAACAAACTCATGGAAGTCTTTGATTTCAGCTGGTCTCACTGGGTTCCCTTGGTCTCTGTCTTGAATATACAGGATAGCATTAAAGTCTTCCCAAATTATCTAGGGTTCCTTAGTCTGTCTTCCAACTCTTTCCACAAACTCTTTCTTTGGTCAATGTCATTAAAGCCATTTACTACAGTCATTAAGCAGGTCAAGTTATTCTTTCTCCCTTTCACCCTGACATGAATAAACTGAGCCTCCTTTTCTATAGCTTGGATGTCATAAGCTGTTTCATCCCACACTATCCATACTCTCCCATTTCTAGCATGCTCATAATTGCTTATTCTCCTCCATCTTGGAAATACTTTTTTTGTTATTTTCTCTGTATTTGGTTCTTTAACTTTGGTTTTTACAAGCCCACCTATTTTTATTAATTTTTCTCTTAAGTAGTTCCCCAATTCTCTTAAGTAGTTCCCCAACTCCTTCTGTTTGTACCTCTTATTGAGGCCCCTTATATTCCATACTATCCAACTCATCAGGCATGAAGTGTTTGGCCACCCTTATCAGGTGGTTTAGATCTCACCAGCACCCTTGTTTCCCTGTCCTGCTCTTCACCTTGTAGTGAGGAGAAGCTATTACTAGTAGTGACAGATGCTTCTAAGTAGCTTCTCCCTTTAGTAGGTGTTATCTCTGTATTGGCCTGAGTATATAAATTCTCTACAGCTTGAGAGGTATTCAAATCTCTGCCCTTCTGCTGCCCTGTGCTTGTACCTACATTAGGTAGAGTCAAACCATGTATATCCCTCAGATTTTGTGTCTCCATGTTCTTTTCAATTTGTTTTCCAGCATTGGTCATATCATTTGCTCTTACAGGAGCAGGTTCACTCTG
Source organism: Petunia x hybrida (assembly GCA_037355625.1). Classification (NCBI taxonomy): domain Eukaryota; kingdom Viridiplantae; phylum Streptophyta; class Magnoliopsida; order Solanales; family Solanaceae; genus Petunia; species Petunia x hybrida. Next base: position 717,175 of record JBBBVM010000783.1, read on the forward strand.
TTTTGCTTGCCACTGCTGCATAACTTTCTTCTGTTCTCTTTTCTGCTGTGGAGCCTGTGCCTATTGCTCTCTTTGTTGTGGCTCTTTCCTAGCCTCTCTTCTCCTTGGTGCTTGTCTGTGTTGCATTTGTTCCTGCTTAATACAGTCATGTCCAATCTGGAGGCATTTGTCACAAAAATCAGGTGTCCATTTAAAAACTACAGGTTGTACAAACTCCCTCCCTGAAGGATCAGCTACTAATATCTCTGTGGGTAGCTTCTTGGTGATATCTACTTCAATCAACATACGCGCATATGAGATCCTAGACTGCGTAGTTGTACATTTATCAGCGTACAATGGTATCCCTATAGCACTTGCTATTCTACTCAATGAGTTACAACTCCAGCAGCTCATTGGGAGTTTAGAAAACATTACCCATAGTGGGACATCTGTAAGGAACTCCTCATTAACATCAAAATTAGCAGACCATTGCTTTAGAATAATTGGCTTATTGTTGATGCTATAAGGTCCTGAGTAGAGAATCTCCTGCATATCTTCCAAATTCTGGAATCTGATTATATAATAATCTTCCTCATGATAATAAACCTCAGGTGCAACAGCAGTTATCCAGCTAGTTTCCACATATCTCTTCATAGACTTATACCCTGGTGTTTCTCCAACAACATATGCTATAAGTGCACATTTCCCGTTCTCAGTTTCCCTTTCTATCTCAGCTTGTTCCAACTCTACTCTAGTTTTACCATTAACTATAGTAGGGGGCACATACATTAGGGACATACCATTACTAGCCTTTCGATTTCCTGAGAAAAGGTTTGTCCAAGCATTTTCCATCTTCTTATTATTCTTTAGTTCCTCATTATTAGGATTAGGTTGAGCTTGTTGATTACCTGAGTTTATCGTCTGCTGAAACACCAGCTGTTTGACAGATCTGGAACTCTCAGCTTCCATAGCCACCTTCTTCCCTTCCCCTTTTTGTATATTCTTTTCTTTGTTCTCAGCTGGGGTTGGATTCTCCTCTTCATGTGTTCTCTCAATTTTGGGATTGTTTGTAACAGCTAGGATTACTCTGTATTGTTAATCTTTTCCCAGTAGTAGGCATTGGAGGTGTTACAATTTCATCCATCATCTCCTCTATATGTCGATTGGTTATGACTCGAGCACTAACTGAGCTTCCTACTGTTGTTATCTGAAGTTTTTTTGGTCTTCCCCTCATCTTCTTCGTGCCAGCCATGGCAGGACACAAGCAGGGCCGTTTTACTAACGTGCACTGGAGGCCATACTAACGTGCGCCGAAGAGAGAGAGAGTTTAATGAATAAATGTTATATATTTTTCTATGATCAGTTCTTATATATTACTCCCTCTATTTCAAAAAGGATGAATCCATTTGAGTTTGTACGGAGTTTAACAAAGAATAAAGACTTTTGAAACTTGTGGTCTAAAATAAGTTATAAAGTTATAGATGTTTGTATGGCCACAAATCATCTTTTTAAAGGTAAAAGTGAAAGTTTATTTCTAAATTTAGAAAGAGGTCATTATTTTTTAAACAGACTAAAAAGAAAATAAGTTCATTGTTTTTAAACGGAGAAAGTATCATATTTTAGCAATTGATGTCAAAAAGTTTAATTCGAAACATATTAATTTTTTAGTGTTGCATCTAATTCTTTTTAATGTGATGCTTCTAGTGAAATAGAGTGATATTTTGAAAATGTTAAATTTTAAGTACTTTCATTAATCTAGAAATATTGTTGGTAAAGAAAATAAACAAGTTCTTTTTCTTTTGGTCTACCATCATGTCGTACTTAGATTCATAACGAAAAGTTATATTTTGGAGGTAACTCCTCACCAAAAGTGATTTCATTCTGATTAATTATCGAACACAAGACCTAATCTTGTAAATTGATGGAGAAATACTTACCAATTATTACTCAACCACCACTTTTGATAGTAGAAAAAACAAGTTGGTATTTCTGTCGATAAGCGCATGCATAAGCCTTTTTACGAGAAATTGATATTATCACATAATCGCATACCTAGTCTTTTTCCATTCTTATTGAATCGCTTTATGTTGTACTAATATGGACTGATAATTTAGAGAATTTGCCGAGGACATGACCCTAAATAGGAAAATTATGGAGGTCGAGGATTAGGGTTGATGGTTAGGTAGTTCGAGAAATTTTGTTATATAGCATTAAGATGATTAATCTTCTACTAAGTTGCTTTGGTATTTCCTGTGCACCTAGGTTATCTTTAGTTTCTATTTTACCTTGTCATTGTGTTTTTATCTTGTTTCCTCTTTTTAAACATGTTTAGATATTTTTCTTTACCTGAGGGTCTTTCGAAAACAGTCTTTTCACCTTGGTGGGGATAAGGTTTGTATACAGTTCACCCTCCCCAGACCCTACGACCCCATTTGTGGGATACCACTGAATATGTTGTTGTTGTTGTTGTTGTTGTTGTTGTTGTAATTTAGAGAGTTGCCACCTTAAACTGTTTCTAATTTTTAGATTTAAAAATAGTTGAACCGTCGTGTAGTCTTTAAGATAACTAAATCAAACTAGCCGAATTCTTCCTCTTCCCAATGAGTGAATAACTCAAATGGTTATCCAAGTTATGGTAATTAGTGAGGAAAGTCACTTATGTATTTTTAGTATCAACAAGGTCACTCATGTTTGCCCATATATTTTAAAAGATTACTATGACCTAAAACTCCACCTTTCTCTCACTAGAAAGATGATTTGGCATGCCATGTCACCCTAATAAACTTTAAATGTGATTATTTAATCTATAAATTTTTTCAAATTCTACTATTGTTTCTTAAATTAACCGTAGCAGATCAATAATATTTACTCGATAAACATTTTCTTTCACCAAATAATATTTTATCATTTTTTTACCTAGTTATGTATTATATTATTATTTTTTGAATTAAAAAATATATTGAATTGAGTAGAATGAAAAGGTAAAAGAATTGATGGAAAATAAAAATAAAAATTTATTCGTTAAATAGTTTCTTTCATTATATAAAAGTTAGAGGAATCACATTTATCGAAGGGTCGAAAGAAAAAGTTGGTTTGTGGGGTGACAGAATAACAAACTTAAGATTTTCTTAAGATAAATATAAAAATATCTAAGTAAAAAAAGAAATTGATCATAAACTTGGGGACATTTATCCACCGTATAAATGAAGCGCCAAAAATTAAAATTAAGATTTAGCAACCTTTATTAGGTGATTTTTTTTATTTACGGAGTGATAATTTTTTTTAATTTACACCAACTTTTTCGTGCCTTTGTCCTTCAAATCAGTTATTTGTTCCGATAAATTTGATATTGTTTGGGTAACTACTAACAGTAGGTTTTATTGGGTATATAAGAGAATATTTTATTTGGTGAAAAACTGAGAAAATATTATTTAGTGATAAATATCACTGATCTGCTATAAAGATTGTTTAAAAAATAATATCAAATTTTGAAAAAACTTATAGATTGAATGATCATATTCAAAAGTTTAGTAAAGAAGATGAAGTTCTAGGTCATAGTGACCTTTTGAGATACTAGTTTAGGCGTACGTGCGTTGCACGTGTCATGTTACGAAGTGAATATGACATTAACAAAGGAGATAACACTCAAACAAAACTTGACCATGTTAGAAAATATAAAGACGTAATCCAGAAGCGGGGCAAGGTTTTGAAGCTTGAGAGTTCTAGGTTTTAGTCCTTTTAAATTAGGTAATTTTAGATCAGTAATTTGTATCATACATACAGAGATTGTACCAAAATTACGGGATTCGGTGGAACTCCTATACAACATGCTAGCTCTGCCTTGACGTAATCTAGGAGCTAACACAAGAAAAAAAAAGAGTTTTTGATAACTAAGCTAAACATTTATTAACTTTATTATAAAATCTATTTGTATAAGTCATCGGTATATCTTTCAAATTTACGACTCTAGTCGTGACAAGATGATTAAAAACACAAAGCAAGTCCAAATTGAATTTGTTCAAGTAACATGTTCTTACCCTAAAGTTTCAATTTAAGGTGAATCAGTGTAGCTGAGAAATTTGACAGGCAACTCTAACAATAATTAACTTTGTTATACTTTAAGCACCTCCTAACGACACTAGAAGGGGGGGTTGAATAGTGTCCTCCGATTCTTCGTTGTAAGAACCTGGTTCTTCTGTTGTAGAACAAGGTTCTTCAGTTCTCTTTTATACAGACTTTGCTGAAGAACACACTTCAAAACATTCACCAAGAACACAAGGATTTTACGTGGAAAACTCCTTGCTCAAGGGAGAAAAACTACGACCCACACTCTGGGATTTTAGCACTGAATCCACTAACACAAGAGCAATGTTTCTGATTACAAACTCTGTAACCAAGGGGCTACACTCTAGACCCTAATCACTAATCAAAGCTAAACTCTAGCTTTTTCTAGTAATCACAAAGTAGTTTGCCTAATACATATGCTTCTGAAATAAGCTAATAGACAAAACAATGAACACTTGTAACAGGGACAACTTACAACTCGATGAACCTAGACAAGAGATCTAGACTCAAATACTCTGCATGCAAATCAGTTGTCTTCTTCAGTTTTCCCACGTAGACAGTTCTTCAGATCACCTCTATATGCTCTCAACTCTCTATTGTGAAAAACTGGTTTCGGCTGTCTCTTCTACTTGCTTTTATACGAGTCTTGTAACCCTAGTTGAGTCCTACTGGGAATCCTCTTTAATTATGGTAATTGAAGATTCGCAGTAACTCTTTCCATGTTGAAGTCCAACTCTTGTTCATACTTCAAAGACACAGCCTGGACACCGCCTCTTTTAGTCTGACTAGGATACGTCTACAACCACGCGCCACTACTCCTAGTTCCACAGGGATTTGCAACCCGTAATCTTTTCGATCCAGCGTGCCCTTCATCTCAAGGACTAGGTCCTTCACATGAACCTCTGTCCTTCCTGTTTGTCATGCTTCAAAACCAGCTCTCAACAAATTCCCCCCTTTTTGATGATGACAAACAAATGTTGCCCAAGAACCTACATAACATATACCAAAAACAAAACCAAGAATAACAGAACAATAAAAACAGATGAGTTAGGTCACAAACACCCCAACATTCCTTCTTCCCCCTTTTGGCATCATCGAAAAGATTCAAAGACCTGCAGGAACCTGTCAGTTTAATCTAGACTAGAGCACAAGGCAACTCATCAGCGTGAAGAACATAGACATATCAAAATAAGGGACCAACAAGGAACCACATACTTAAACAAGAAACAGTCATAAACATGAGAAATTTAAAATCAATCATCCAAGGTGTGACAGCAGCACACCCCATTAGTAGTTACACAACCAAATAAAAATTGTCTTAATCATTCACAACAGGCAACCAAAGGAGAGTAGAAAGGGAGGAGATCATGTAGAATAGGAAGGGGTAGAGATATGGGGACAGGACTGGAAGAATCACAGCTGAAGGTTGAAGTGCTTGACAAGTGCCTCAAGTTGCTTCGTATTCTTGGCCCTCTCCATCACCAGCTCGGCCTCATACTTGTGGCAATCAATTTTCAAGCGATCAATTTCTTGATCCTTCACCTTCAACTGTCTGTGCAGCTCTGCATTTTCTTCATTAACTTCAAGAACCATCTTCTCCAGTTCCTGCACAGCACCAATGGCCTCATCAGGTCCATATTCTTCACTGTCCTCGGACTGCTCCTGCTTGACCTGCATTGGCCTTTTGGAAGCCCCGCTTTCTTGAAAGAAGTCACAGCTTTTCAGCACATTTACCCCAAACCTCTGATGGATAGTTGGCTTCTTCCCTGCATCTAAAGGCACTCCAAAATGCTCAAGAATCTGATGGATGATGTAAGAATGCACAAGAGAGTGTGGCTTCTGATCAGTATCACAGATTCTCTTTATGTGCCTAATAATGAGCCCAGGCAAATTTATTTTCACCCCTCTGTCCATCAGATCCATGTAGGTCAAATCGAGAGCACTAGCCTCACAATTTCTTTCCCCCCTAGGCAGAAGAAACCTATGCACAAACTCAAACAAAAGCTGGTGTGCAGGCTCCATCTCCTTTTTCTCAACCTTCCTCTCCTTCCTCAATCTGGGTTTCCCTGAAAACTTTCTCACAACATCTAAGGAGTAACTCTATCTGTCCTCTTTGGCCATTTTAGCTTAACATACCTGCAA